>OX454332.1:47090511-48301344 GCA_949716465.1 Chalcosyrphus nemorum
TAGTGGACACGATTACGTTCCCAGCCTAAGAATTCAAGCTAAGGGTTGCTTTAAAAGGGACCAAAAGGAATCAAGGTGAAGATTGTGCTAGTCGGTCCCTAATTAGCTAAGGACTTGGATTTAACGCTGGTAATTATAATACTTCATGGCTTGATCTTTTGGAGGATGCTTCTGGGAGTGGTGTTTGTGGATTCCTGCTTGGATTTCGGCATGTTGCAAGGTACTATGCTGCTTGGTGGTAAATGTTAAAACTTTGGATGGAAAGTGTTGAAAAGGTGATGTTTCCAAATTCTGCATTTTGGAGCACACAGAGCTAAGAAAACGCCCAAATGTGAGAGACAACATTTTTGACTTTACAAGGTCTGAAGTCTACAAGTAAATAACAGGATTTAAATGCACTTAAATGCATAAAGTCCTAGCCTAAGTTTGAAGTAGATTACAGCCTTGAAAAAGCTCTCTGACACCAGTTTCGTAAAGTAGTGAATATGTCCTACGAACATTCACTGACTGCGATTTGCAGGTATCAAACACTCAAGATGATCAAGGGGACCAGATGAAGGACTGATCCCAGAGGTGAGTTGCCAAGCTCATCAGCAAAAGCCCCCCAGTCGAAACGAAGAAAGTACCATGCGGTGAAGTAGAGTCCCAGAAGAACGGAGGAGCCCAGGAAAGGATCGAATCCCAAGCCAAAAAGAAGTGACAAAGCAGTGAACAATGAGCAGGCTATGAAAACAAGCATGACTGATCAAGGCAGTTCAGAAACTGTGGAGAGGAAGGTCACAGAGCCAAGGAATGCTAAAGAAACGCATTATCCTTCAGGTGTAAGATGGTCACGCCAGAAAGCGCAAGACTCGTACTTGGTAGCTCTGGTTAAATCAACATGATGATAAACCTAGACCGCTGCAGAGCTCCGAAGGACCTTTTGGCGAAAATGATAAGGGAGAAGAGGTTGTCATACCATAAAAAACAACAGCCATATGGACCTGTGGAAACCGTGCTCTACTGAACCCAGTTTTTCTCTGTAGAGTAGAGGAGAGAGTCCAGCCAAGAAGCCAGAAGACCATGGATATGCTACATTCCAAAGGGCAACAGGTAATGCGAGAATGACTCCGCTCGCTTCGTCCTATCCTTCTCTTTTTATCTTCATAGATTCACTCATAGAACAATGGTTTCGTAGTGGATCATTAGAAATAGCTTCCTTCTCGAAACTACATGTTCGAGAATATATGTTTGCCATGAGAAGATGGTTGACGCCACTAGGATAATCGTCTGCCATAACTACTCGACAACTAATGGCTTTCAAGGGGAGAATAACTCTTCCCATATGAAACTAGTAAGGTAACTCATTCCGGTCTTGGTCTATGGCACGAAGTCATCATGAACCTTACCAAAGTCTGGTGAGACTCGAGTTGGTCCTTGGTCACGTCTATATACGAGTAGATGGCTAGTGGAGGTACAATGCCATCGAGCTAGCCAGAAGACCTCAAATAGAGCACAGACAAGAACGCCCTTTTCTCGTGAGAGAAGGAAAGAGAGAAGTACTCACTATTTCCCCTCCATGGGTGGCATCCACATTGACTGCGGAGGAATGTATGAAATTTTTGCATTCATTTGTAATTCGCAGTTTTTTTTTCTCTCCCTTTTTTCGTCTCGCTTTTAGCAAAATTTTAAATTTCGCCGAAAAACATTAAACATTTTCAAGTATTCTCCCGCTTCCTCCCACTTTGCATTCAATTCATGGAATCAGTGTTGCGAAATTCCCATGAAATGTAATCCATAGTAAATAAATAAATAAATAGATGCCATCGCAGATACAATATTGTTTTCCAACAAATTTTTGTATCATATGTATGCTTTTTAGATGGCACGTCCTAATTACAATTTTATTCACTGAGACGTCTTAGCTTTGAACATATACTCACTTGTGAGCTCTCTTTCCTCCGCAGGATATGTGTGTGCGTTTGAACGCACAGTCACTCTTTTCTGCTGTTGTTTCAACAGAAAGCAAAAAAGGATACACTCCGAGAGAGTGATGGAAGAAGAAGAAAGCAAAGCGTATTATTTTTCTTTGAAAATTTCATCGAGCAAAAAATATCACAGTACCAAAGGGGGATAATACAGAATACATTACACATTAATGGTCCTGAGATTTGACTACTATACATATGTATTTCTTTTTACCGGAAATATGGATACCAAAATTGATATCGTACGAAAAGGATATTTATTCTTCCTTTTGTTTTACTCTTCTTCTCGAACAAATAAAATGTATCTTCACAGAGAAGACCAAGTGGATTCATTTCATTGGGTGTACAGTGTTGATGGCACAATCCACAAGAAGAAGAAGAAGTATTTCCCTTTTAAAGGATGGGACCCATTATGTGCTTTCCCTTGAACACAGAGAGGTTCATTCTTTAAGGGAATGTCCTCGGCTATCATCTTAGGACGATGGGTAGGAATGTATTATGCAGAAGGGAATCCTTCTCTTGCCTGGCACTTAACCAAGGGACGAGTTGCTTTTTTTTTCCCTTTTATGCTCAATTTTCGCTACGGGGAACAATGTGGCGAAAGCGTTGTCACACGAAAGGGTACAGAGGAACAGAGTAAAAGGATGAAATTGTATTAAATGTCATATTTCTAGGAAACGATATGGAAATTGATGCCATAATGTCCTTGTGCAGGGGAAGAAGCACCATCGGTGCATGAAATGGTATATGTGTTTGAGGATGGTCAGGAGCCGAGTGTGTGATGTGGAAAAAGAAGAAAATTGCAATTGTCCATCGGTGACGAAGGAGTGTTGATCCTTGTGGTATAGGTCCGCACGCCTTGGGGCCATGTAGCACAAATTGGTTGGACTATATGTCGTTTTGACCTCAAGTTGTATCCATAGACCTCCTGGTTTCGTATCACCTCGTCACTGAAGCCAATCTAAGTATGACTGTAATGCCTGATGCATACTGCCTCTGATTGGCAACATTTTGAAGTTTTGGAAGGGAAGCCAAAGCCCTGATTCTGAGCGGAGGGTGTGGTAGGATTGATTGCTAACCTAGCGTCAGCTGAAACCACCTCAGAAGGGGCAAGTCCAAAGAAGCTGTTCAAGAATGATACTGCGACCCGTGATTCAAATAGATCTAGGGAGATGGAGGAACAGAGCGAAGCCATATCTAAGTGAAAAGGCGAGGTCAGTCACTCCAAACAGCAAACATCCGGACAGAGGATTAATCGCAAAAGGACCAAGCTATGGGGAAGAAAGCCTTACGCCGGGCAAGAGCATGCCAATGGTCTGAAAATGTATAGATCTATAGTCTCCTTATGTGTGTTGCAGATTTGGGGAAGAAAGAGAGACTGGATGAATATTTAGGGACGCTATTTTGAAAGCACTTCTTTCCTCAGTGTAAGGGACGTTACTCTAAAGCAAGGATTTGTCAATCAAAAGTCCAAGTTGTAGCTTGTTGAAGCTGTAAGGATGATGAGCTATGAGAGGGAATCAACCTGAAAGTGATCGACTCTGGACCCTTAAAGATGAGCAGAAGTTGAGCAGTTCCCAGTGGAAACCAAGAGGAAAGAAGTCACCCTGGCTAAGCTGCATATGTCGGAAGTGAGGTGCATTTCCAAGTGACGGACTAGTCTTACAGAAAGACATGGCAATGCGACGGCCAAGCGAGAAACTGAGATGGGTAAGGCAAGCAGTGAAGTTCCAAGGAGCACCAGAAAAGACTCAGCTTGGAAGTCCAGCCGATAGGGCAACAATGTGATGGACTTTATGGATACGAAGAGGGTCGTACCCTGCATCTATGTACACTGATGACCAGACGTTTGGTGGACTAGATAGATGACGTTGCTCTGCTGCAGGAGAAGGATTAGAGGTTCACCTTGCCATCTGGCATGAGTGTTCTATATTGTATTCTGGTGTTGACAACTCTGTTCTCCTGACCTTGTGCCGGTTCGATTAGGAGTGGGTGAAGGCAGCTTTGTTGTGGCATCTGCATACCTTCTGCATGACTCCGTACAGCCTCCTTGGACAAAAGGGATTGAAACTATGGGATACAAGGACAAGAGCGAATATCTTATGGTCTGTTGCGATGCTAATGCACACAGTTTAGTGTATGGAGGTAGCCAAAGACAACAAAAGAACCGAGATGACCTTTGTGGATACAAGACGAAGAGTACCACTAGAATGCTTGCCAGAGTGTCAAATTGGAAGGTAATAGATGAGGCAATGATGTCTGACAATAGAACGATCTCATTCTAATGAATCTAAGGAGAAATAAGGTCGGAAACATCAGGATTCCCAGGCACACGGACAAGGCAAAAGTGATGCTATCAGTTCATACCAAGAGGCATGTGTTTCTACTTTGAGAAGCACTCCATGCCTTGGTGATGTAGGAAACTTGAAATTCTTAAGAAGGAGCCTTCAATCATACTGAATCATGGAGTGAGTAGATAGTGAAGAAGAAAGAGCTAAAAGGAACTCTACAACGACGCAGCAGGGAGTCTTTGAGGAGCACATCTAAGGTCAATAGACTTTACATATCAATGATCCTCTGCACATTTGATTCTGGGTCTGGATCTGGTGGCAGTTGGACGTATCAGGGACCACTGAGAAGCCAGGTCGCCGCTCTCTGATCCTCTGCACATATGGTTCTGGACCTGGTGGCAGTAGGACGCATCAGGGACCACTGAGAAGCCAGGTCGCCTCTCTGTCAAATGTTTTTCTTCAAAAACCCTTCCAGCTCTTTGGAGTATTTACCCATTTTGGCAACTTATGTTAGGAACTGCTCTTGGATAGTACTACCACACAAAATCGGATTATGATGTCGAAAAGACCTTTGATATCCTTGGAACGGATTTCTTTTATGGAAAGGGGGGGGGATAATAAAAGTAAATAGAAGGAGGCAACCACAAATACCCCACTTATCCCCAACAACTAGAGGAATTTATTCATTACATACTCATTAGTTGCTTTGTTGCTTTGACCAGTCCCAGTTCCGTTTGATGCCTAGACCCCTGCATGTTCCGTAAATGGAGATTCATGTCCATTGTGTGTGCAAAAGACATCTGATCCCACATTAGTAGGTAGTCATTGTACTCATCAAAAATCATGCTAAAGACTTTCGGGTAATCACTCGAGGCATCATCGTTAAGTCTTCAGAGTAGCTACCGCTGCACAGGTTGAGACCTTTTCCACCGAATTAAATTGTAATTAAGGACACACACATAAACTATATTCCGTTTCGGTCTTTTTTTTAAGACAACTCCATCGCTTTGTGTGTGCATCGAGTGTTCCCATGACGCTCCTTCATTCACTCACCACTTGATGTTCATTTCAGTTGCGTAAATTGCTTGCCCTTGGGGCAAAGCATAATCTTTTACAGAAATCCGTTTCTCTGATCATATATCATGCAAATTTGCCGGTGGTATCCTTTAAGCAAAGAAAAACTCTCCACAAAAATACTATATAGTGCTTTCGCCTTGTTCCTTTTGGGGATAAGAAACTCCTAGTCCTTAACATGACAGCACTCATCTTCACTTCTTCTGTTTTAAGAGTTCACAGGAACACACACAAACCAAAAATACGATATGTCCTTCTTCTTCCTGCCTGGCACATAACATTTATCACACGTGCGGCGAACTGATGAATACATGGGTAGACATTGATTAGGGATAAGGACTCACACACAGACCTAGCCCTCCCGGTCCAAACAGGATGAGTTTAATGGGTTTAAATTCCAATTCTTAACCACACCTTGGGCCATGAAAATGAAAATCGTTTCGCAATGGTGTGAGTGAGATAGAGAGAGAGAGAGAGGGAGAGGAATATTATTAGCATGAACCTGAAAGGGGATGTCAGGACCCCTTTCCTTTTTTTACTTAAAAGTTAAAATTCTTGTGGAACAAAAAGTGGTTCGGCCCCGGTGGAGGTTTTCTATTTTTTTTTTTTTTTTTTAATAAGACAAGAGAGGAGAGAAAAATGCTTAGCGTTGCTAAGTTGACATATGGTTTTGGTCCTGTGGTTCGGTGTGGGAATTTCTAATATTCTCAAGGAGGAATTTTTCCGGGGAATTTTGTCGCAAAATTGTTTTTTGCCTCTGACGCGCGCACCCCGCACTCTTGGTTGTTGGTTGTTTTGAGAGTTGAAATATTGCGGATGTGCTTGCGTCAGGAATTAGGAGACTATCAACACGGAATGGCAAAATTGGACTTGACAAGCATGGTCTTGCTGAAAGAGTGGGCGGTGGGCGTTCGACCTTTTTTGCTGAAAGATGTAACGAGTTGGTCGAAAAATTTTATACAAAAAAATGTTTGGAAGGCAGTGGGAGAGGGAATAATTGCTAATCAAGGCTGGGTATTGGTGATGTAGTTCAGTGGACTGGAAGAGGGGTCCAGCAGGGAAGCTCTGAGGCCCATGGGAACTTTGTTTTGTAAGAATCAAACGGAGTAGGCCTCTGCGGAATGAGGACCACACAGAATAGCTTTATGCAGTCACCAGCAATTAATCGTTTATCTAGAAAGAACCTCATGTGAGCCATACAATGATGATCCTGGCAGGGATGAACGGAAAGTGGCCACACACCAAATGCTGTATACAGAGAAGTAAGGATCAATTCAGGTCCCAAACTACAGCAGTGTCTTGAAGGCGGAAGTCCTGACAGTGGTGGTGTAAGCAATTCATACAGAGGGTACGGGGTTCTTTATTGACAGCCAGGATATTATAAAAGCCACTTGTGACGTGCTTTTACGAAGAGCTTAAAGACGCTTGGTATGCAGCACGGGGTTGAACTCTTCTAACTTCTCGGACATGAAAGAATACCGAGAAATGGGCTGATGAGCAGGCAAGAATTGGCTCAGCATTGATCACAGAACCAACTCACTAAGCTTGAGGTTGTATATCCCGTCTTGCGCCCTCAATCTTGAAGCAGGGAAAAAGACCATGGACCTGCGTCGTTACAAGACACACTATGGCCCACGCTTGAAAAAGCAAGAACTCAGAGACTTGTTCCGAAAGACACTCCTAGGTATCGCAATACTCTGCGGTATCGAATGCAAAAGCTAGGTCTAACAGAGGAGGAGGTCTGCATGCTGCATGTGAAGAACCCATTTAGGATATAAGCCACTTCATATGCTACTGCGGCGGACTCTAACACGCAAGGCATAAGTTTCTGGGCAGACATTTCTAAAACGTTCCAGAGGAGCTCGCCAGCACATCAACGGTTAAGGGAAAATGTTTGTGGAGACGAAAATCATCTCCCCGCCATTGCGTCTCTTACACTAAACTTATGTAATAGTTAGAACCACCTTTAGACTAGATGGTCCACTGTTACCAACATAAAGTTCATGCAGGAGACCAGAGGATACCAATGGAAAAGTCCTCAGAAAAATTCCTCTCCGACAAAAGCCTAATATCAAAAGGCAGGGTGAAAGTCAAGTTATTTGAGGATTGCCTTGAAAGTTAGGTGACAATTGTGGAACTTTGAGCCCGGAGCTCACAAGCCCTGTATCGATTCCAGCAATAGGAAGGAGCAGCAGGATTCCGTGAAGCTGCACATTGCATACATCACCAGATATCGGTCGATATATGCGAGATCCTCTGAGACTAAGATACTCCCTTAGTTTCGATGTAACAAACCACCGAGAGCACAAATCTGGTGGACCGATGGCTATGATCTGGATAATGGCAATTCTGTGATCTCTAACTGGTTACTGGACGCTAAGGTTCCATCCAAACAAAACAGAGTCAGAGTCAGTTCCAACCACATGCCAACTCGAAGGTGTACAAACAGAGCTGTTCAAATGGCATGTATCCCCTTGTGAGTCCTAGATCCTCTAAAACGACTACGCGTCATCGTGTGCGGTTTCTGGAAATCTGCCTCAGCTCTTCCTAACTCTTTCTCAGTTGCCGTGCTTCCTTCTTGACTGTTCTGCCCTACGTACATTTGAACATGTAGCTTGTGAAATCCCAAAGCAAATCCCACTAAAAGCTTTGAATTTGAAACTTAAGTCACAAGGCTTGCTTGTGGTAGTCCTTAGGGCCAACGCAATAGATCTTATTGGTCCCAATGATCTGGCGAAGTCGATTTCTAGGGAATTTTTAAATCATCAGTTCGATAGAACATCTTGATCTTGTTTTAAAGAGGTGCCTTTGGTACAGTCCCAGCAACGAAAAAGGGTGTTAGTGTAAGGCAACTCTCTCAACATCGTTTATAGTTAGAGTGAAGAGAATGGGACCTAGATGGCTGTCTTGTGGAACACCAAAATTAAGCAGCAAAACGGCAGATAAGACACGGTAAACACGATTTTCCAATAAAGAAGATATACACTTTAAAAATAGTGGATTGAAACCAAGACCAGACAATGCGAAGGGGGTGAAGGATCTCATCGAAAGCTTTACTAGAATCAGTTGCGATAACGCTGACGTCTTTATAATTCTCTTAAGCTGACACAAATTTGACGAGACTGCATATACAAATTTTGTAGCAAACTCAACAGGCGGACAGGAGGGTTTTGTCCCCACACTCCGGACCGTAAATTCACCCAAAGAAGAAGATTAGGTTTAAGGGCTTAAGACAGAATGGGCCCAACTGACTGAATGTAAGATCGGTCCAACAAATTTCCCAATAGTATGTGGGAGGGTGGTCGTCAGATTTTTACTTGCACCTATAATAAAGGGCAAGTATTGGATTCGAAAAAGTAGGTCTGACAATTCTGTCCATCTGTCTGTCTGTCTCTGTGTCCCCGAGGCTACAGCCTGAACGGGTGGACGGATTTCGACCAAACTTCAAACCTAGGGTCTGTGTGAAATTTTTCTTTTAGCCCTATTATTAACGGTACTTTACTTATGGCCAATTTTTTAAAAATTAGATTTTCTAGAAAGCGACTCTAACGATTTTGACTAAATCTCATATTCAATTCCATTCCAATCAGATGACATACAAAATTTCTACCAAAATTGTTAACAACAGTACTTTACTTTTAATTTGTGTTCAAAAGAGCCGACTCAAACGATTTAGTTCAAATTCTGCCCTGAGACTAGTACAGACACGTGCAATAAGATGACTTACCACATTTTGGCCTAAAATTTTTGTAACGAAACTTATGACCAAATTGGCTAAAAAGCGATCAAACGATTTTAACAAAGTTCTCACATTAGACTAAAAATTGCAATTGTTTAAAAATTGCTCAAACAAATTTTTGGCCAAAATTGGTAATAACGTAAAAATTTTGGGATTTTGGTCAAAGTTTTGCTCGAAAACGGCTCCAACGATTTTCTATTAATTTCATATTTCAACTTGCGTTAAGTAAAGCTCTTTAAAAAGGCGTACCAAATTGTTGGTCAAAATTGTTAATAATGGTACTTTGCTTAGAGCCAACTCAACAAACTATCATTTTTCTCGTAAACGGGTCCAAAGATTTCGCTCAAATTTCATATTTGAATTACTTTTATACACTCCTATCAAATGGCGTACCAAATTGTTGGTCAAAATTGTTAATAAAGGTACTTTGCTTAGAGCCAACTCAACAAAATGTCCTTTTTCTCGTAAACGGGTCCAAAGATTTCGCTCAAATTTCATATTTAAATTACTTTCATAATCTCCTATCAAATGGCATCCCAAATTTTTGGCCAAAATTGTTAATAAATGTACTTTGCTTAGAGTCAACTCAACAAAGTTTTACTCCAGTTTATCGTTGGTTGTATGGATCTTAACTACGCAAAAAACTTCTGGATATGGGTGCAAGCATAGTTTATGATTAAGTAGATTTTCGAACACCTTTCCCCAGTGGGGCATTAATATTGTTTTACGAAAGTCGTAAGAAAAGAAAAGCATTCGTCTGGTTTGATGAGTCAAACTCAGATACGGATGCAGGTGCTTATCTATTTAATAACCCATTATTGAGATCATTCAAACTTCCACATACAATATTTACAGCTTTGCTGACCACACCCAAAAATTCGTACTTTGTTCCATTATTCAGTGAAATTACTTTTGTGACTAACTAAAATCGATTGAAATGTGCACACGCTTGTTTGCCTGCTATCCACACCTTCACAAAGTGCAAGATAGAATTGCCAACCGATTTTATATATTTTTTTCGAGCTCACTTTTTATTTCCATTATTAAAATAATTTTCATCCCAATTTATATGGGTTTTTGGCGGAATATTTGCAGTCCAACCAGAAATATGCTGAATCGAATGAAAAGAGAGGGTTTTTTTCTGATCTCCTTTTTTTCCAGCACACATTTTTGAATATGATTTTTCAATCATGATGGGGAAGGGCAACGCGATTGAATCTGTTATTTGCGTAGGATGAGCTCGTATAGATAATTATGTATATAGCAGAGCAGGGGAGGGAAGGAGGAACAAATTTAATTTTCCTTCGTTAGGATTTAACGGTATTAATTTATGAAATCCCCGTGGGAAATTCTTTCTCATATCAGTGTGCTTATTTTTTATTGGTTCACTTTATTAAAATTGATATTTTTTTTTAAAATTTAAAGCTTTTAAGGGTGAACCATGTTCTAGAGATGTTTTGCATGAAAAAATGTCCAGACTTCTAAAAAAAGGACAGTTCTAATGAAAGCAGGACAGACACAGAAAAGATCTGAATGATGACCAAAAGCTGACGTGAGTATGGCACTCCAGCGACGTCTTGGAGGCCTTAAGGAGTACTCCTAGCAAGAACGACGACACGGACGACGATGTAGTGCAAAGTGCCACAAGGCTAAGGCTTGTTCCTCAGATTCAGAATAGATGCTCCTTAGAGGAAGTAGGGCAAGCATGGTTGGTTGGTTGGTTGGTTGCCAGCTTAGAAGCGCCGATACACTTGGACCAGGAATATGTACGCCAAGCATAGTACTTAAAGCATAAGATGCGCGAAAACTCCAACTCACGTTGGACGTTTCTCAGAAGTCGAACATGAAGGTTATTCAACTGAGCTCAGGACCTACTTAAACGGATGGTACGAGAGTACGTTGCGGATATAGTTATACTAAGGGAGCTCGCCCTGCATGCAACTGAATAAGGGTGAATAGACGGCGGGCACTTGACGTAAAGCCGCGATACGGATGAGCCTTTGAATAGGAGATGGTGATGCACCAAGCAGGATTCGTGCCAAAGCTAATGGCATTGACTTCTTTAGATGCTACTCTCATCATTATAGAGGAGAAGAATACTGTAAGAGGAAGAGACTAGTGCAAGACGAAGAGACGGCTTCATCGTGTGGTTGAATAGGGTTCACACACCATGAACACTGGAGGGAAAAGCAGTCTTTATACAGCATGGTTTGGATATCTTCGATTCGGGTCCTTGCGACCAACACATCCTTAGTTTATATCGATCACCAGTTTAGGCCGGAGCTATGAAGTCGAGCGGACTTTACAGTAAGGGGCCTTTCTTTCGACTTTAGAGACTTGGATAAACTGCTAACATGGGATGGACATAGCTGCTTCCGATGCTTTCTATCTGTGTGCACAATAAAGTACTGAAAAGTGAGAGTAAGGACTCCAAAGAGACTAAACCCGAAGCCAGATATCATTTAGGCCAGAAACCTTCCCTGCAATTGAATGCCAAGAAGGTGGTACTGTAGGCAGAAATGGGCGTCACAAGGAATTCTACACTGCTTCTGGATACATCCTCCAGGTTCATCTTTTGAAGTCAGTCTACACCCAGTGAGAGACATAGAAGTCAACGACTATAGCAAACTCTTTCTTCAACCGCACACTCAATCCTGGTGACCAAATCACAGCAATCTGTGCATTATTTTGTGGAAGAAGAGGTAGCTATAGCCTCATCCTCTTCCGCATTCATGTAGCTTCTATAGAAATCGTTTACAGGGAGGCGTAGTCTAATGGCAGTGTCTCGCAATGACACCTCCTTTGGTACTTACTTATGTGGGACCTATGTAGTTTTATAAGATCCAGCTTCGGCCAAAACTCCTCAACTGCTTAGCGACAGAGCAAGTCGTGCAGTTTGATTAGAAGGATTACATGTGTCTCCAAGAGGCATGTTGGAAATCTTTTATTCCGGTAGAATCAATAGAGTTGTCTCATGTCTGCCACGGACATAGTCAGTCAGTTGACTGTTCAAAGACTAGTCCTTAAAAGGGATGCTCTTTGCCGCACTTGCTTGCAGTAGATATCTAATCCTAATGGCCACTGTATCAGTTGTTCTCAGCGATGCTGCAGTGATGCGGATGCTGTTCCTTGTACATGGCTCAGTTGGTTGCTGTAAGCCACTTTACCCAGTGCGGTCCATTAGGCCAGACAGAGCCAATGTCTAATGTGAGGCTGAAGTCCCCATTTGCTACCAAGAGCATTTCACAGCCATTTAACTCACTCCAGGACGATGGGTTTCTTTCTTAATTTCTTTTCGAAGATGAGGCCGTAAACTTAGCAAACAGTATCTCAGAGGAAAGGGTGCCATTCAGCCTCAAACTTAAAATTTATGTGCTACTGGTACTACTCTCTGAGGATTGACTCAAAGACCACATGTTGGAGTCCATTTAGAGAGCCTAGGCCATTCGGCACGAGTTCCCTAAGCGTACCGAGGTGTCTTCCTAAAACAGTATTGGCAACTGGATAGGATAGAACGTAGACGCTGTAGAGGCTCTAGGATAGATGACATGGGAGATGACACATATTAGCTCAATAAAAGATCCTGAATAAAGGATTAAACAAATCTACAACCTGGGCCCAGTTTCCCTTGATCTTTCTTTGCGAATTTAGAAAAAGTTCTCATACGCTTTTTCACTTTCAGAATTGAATATCCTTTTCCAGGAAACACTCCAAGATTGAGTATTTTTTTGCCCGTTTATTGCGAGAGCACGCGACGGACATTTAATTTCACGTTGCCACTCGAATCTTAGAGTACGTTCAACGTAAACAGAAAAAAAATGTTTTTGACAGATTTCATTTGAATTTGCATTTATTTTTTGATTTTTTTTTTTTTCGCTCCATACGTATGTTCGTCCTTTATATTCCTTTCAATAAATAAATGTACACGCGTGGCATGGAAAAATACAAAAAAAGAAAGAAAGAAAGTAAAGAGCAACATACAGAAGGTAAAAGGTAGAAAAGAGAAAAATCCGTTTTGTTCCAAATACTACGCTTTTATCTTGTGCGTAGCCAGGAATATAGCACTCCTCGAAGGAGGAACATCACAGCATAATTTGAAGCAAGGAACAATTTGTAATAATGACATAATGGAATGATGTACTCCTTTGAAAGCACTCAGAGCAAGTGATGCGTGCAATTTTAACCTCGGAGCAGATGAATTTAAATTGGAGCGTGGCGTAGCAAGTCAAGTGGTGGTGGTTTCGGTTTAGATACTTTGTTCTCTTTTTTTTTCTAACCCAAAGATACATATGTACATTTGCTTATTTTTTGGTTACTTGTTGACGAAAATAAGTTCAAGTTGCACTTCATACTTCATACTTATGTGCCGGTACCTAGAATTGGAACTGTTGCTAGTCAATCGTAGAACACAGTGATATTCCTTAAGCATCACTGCAGCGCCATTGAGAACAACTGATACAGTGGCCATTAGGATTAGATATCTATTGCAAGCAAGTGACAGCAAAGAGCATCCCCTTTAAGGACTACTCTTTGAACAGTCCACTGGCTGACTATGTCCGTGGCAGACATGACACAACTCTATTGATTCTACCGGAATAAAAGATTTCCAACATGCCTCTTGAAGACACATGTAATCCTTTTAATCGAACAGAAGGACAAATTATGCTACAAACTGCACGACTTGCTCTATCGCTAAGCAGTTGAGGAGTTCTGGCCGAAGCTGAATCTTAAGTTGAATAAAACAACATAGGTCCCACATAAGTAAGTACCAAAGGAGGTGTCATTGCGAGACACTGCCATTAGACTATGCCTCCCTGTAAACGATTTCTATAGAAGCTACATGAATGCGGAAGAGGATGAGGCTATACTTCTTCTTCTATGCGCCTGCCCAGGTTTTTTGCTAAAAGGTCCATTCAGGAGTTGATAAGATCCCTCATCATATAGGCCTCTCTGCATGCTGCTAACATGCTGGAGCGCATTAAAAGTGACAGGCTGGGTTTCCTCCACGCACGTTCCATGATCGACGCAATCGACGAAATCATAAATACAGCTAAAAGAGCTGGAAAGCAAGACGGTGGAAGTGTGGCAGTAAATAGTACCACAAACTGGAACAAAGACAGAGAGAGAGAGAGAGAGAGAGAGAGAGAGAGAGAGAGCACCGGACAACCTACAGAAAATATTGACGGATTTTTTTTAGAGACCGACACGACTTCATAAGGCAGTATAACGTCGCAGCTGTTGTCCCCCAGGGCTTCGTACTTGGTCCACTACTGTGAAATCTTATGTACGCGGACGATCTTAAATTAAAGCATGCAATGAAGCCATCGGAATGGTACAGGACTGGCTAGTAAGCATGGTCCTAGGACTAGAAGAGCAGACAGTAGTGCCTTCCGGACATAATCATTGGACGTGGTTGAAATTGTGCCAATAGACATCCGCATTAAAGAAGAAGTTATTGAAAATTGGATCATTTTTGTCTTTGGAAGATTCCCTCCCTGGCATCTACATCAACCCCATCAATCGCCTTCATAATAATCTCCTTCCACTTTAAAGGTCGATTGTGGATACTTGATCCAATTGGTATAACAATGTGCCTTTTGTAGTCTGCACCAGCGGCAACCAGTCCTGTATCCCCTTGTTGGTCCTTAGGCCTGTCCCATGCAGCTAATAATAATAAGCTTCAGCTTCCCTTAAGTCCTTTCCATTTGCTCTTTTCTCCACTGCTCTGCGTCATATACTTCTCGAACTACCGATATCCAAGGACCAAACCACTGACACTTCCGTCACTTTATAGTTGTGCTTATCAGTTTCTGGCCAGTTCTCTGACATAAAAATATGGTGAAGGTAATCCTGGGAGAAGAAAGTACTTGAGAGTGAGAGGATGTCCATTTGTCAATTTCTCTTCGCCGGATTATTAATTCACCAATAAAAATAGTACTGGTGAGAGTATGCATCCTTGTGGAACTCCATCTTAAGCTTGGAATTCATCAGACAGTCCACCTGCTGCTTCGTTCCAAATATTTTTTTCTGTAGTTTCTTCCCAACAACAAGAAATAGACCAACAAACGGAAAAGAGATATAAAACGTCCAGTCCAGCGTAACCTCAAGAAATAAGGTAGTCACCGAACATTGGCAGAGGCAAACAGAGGGAAATATGGGGAAGAATACTAGAGCGCTAGAGAAGTTGCAGATAATTTTAGAAATGGGATACTGTACTCAGTCTATGTCAATGCAACGACAGGCATTATAATGTCACAGATAGTGTTCCCCAAGGTTCCATAATAAGTCCGCTACTATTGCAATGACCAAACTCATTGAAATGTTTGTTCAGAAGTGCTAAGTAAGCATGGGTCTACAGCTTCCAGAGAATAATACAGAAGTGGGTAACTCAGTGAAGTGGAATACTGTGCATATGGTTCCAGGTTCGAACCCCAGAAGCTTTTCAAATAACATTGGAGAATATTACTGTCGCGAGAAAGCTTCTGGCCGACTCTCTGCGCATCAGATGAGGTATTAAACTGTAGATTCCTTCTAAACGTGTAGAAATGTGTACCACACACAACACGTATAGAGATATGAGTATCTGTACCATAGCCCTGCAGGCTGAACATCGAGTCATGAAGACTGAAAGAGGAACTGTCAGCGATCAGTTGCTATTACCCACGCCATAGTACCTTGTCAGTACTATAGATGGAAGCAGTACCTTAGAACAACGGCCACGGTTCAAGGATCCTTCAATATATAGGCAGAATAAAGAAGACTACTCTTAGAAGGAGCTGTGAGCTCCCTGGCAAAGCAAGAGTCAACCTTGGAGTTCTGCGGTCCCGAAGCATTTGCTGTGATCTCGGGATGTCTCTTCGGGGGGATGCAATGCATGGGGAACATCCAGACGACAACGACACATATACTACGTCAACGAACGGCATTAGGTAGCAAAAGAATGGAGAAAGAGGTCTTGGGGAGCCCCTTTAGTAGATGCTAGCGTTATCATGAGGTATTGAAGTCAGTAACCAGCTGTGGAGAAATCTGGAGAGCGTTTTGGACTGAGATAGATAGTGAATGAGAGACGAAAAGGGACCAAACCGTCTGGTCTAAGAACCTCTTACAATTTACTGAATCCAGACACTTACTGCTTCAGAGCCTACCATCACAGACTTGGAAATGAAGACCTCATGGTTCATTGTACACGATGAAGAACGTCAGTTGCCGATAAACAAACTGAATGTGGACAGATGCTAAGCACGGAAGGAGCTTGAAAGCATTTAGTGATACTGAGGCAATCATTTTGAAGGAGCCCTTGCCAGCTCCTGCCTGTCGATGAAATGCTTGATTCTATGACCAGCTATAGGAGCCAAATGGGGTACAATAGATCGAAATTTTCTGTTTCTAAGTGTGAGATCAATTTCCTCCTTACCTTCCATGGATACACCTTTCACATTCGGCATCAAAATTATACCTCTTTCCAAGTCTGAGTGCAGTGTATTTGTTTAATCACTTCTCCTCGCATTGTATGCATACTTTGTTTCCACTTGTGTTAGGTGAAAACATCTCAACCATCCCATATGCTGATTCAATTAAAATTTGTTTACTACAACCTTAAGGATCAGAGTACTGTGTATCTGTTGCTACTGCTGCTGCTGAGGTCAGACGTTCTATTGCTACAATACACACTCGTCGTCGTCCTTAATGGCAATGAAATACAAATCAGCATTATATCGCTTCACATCCCTCCCCCTCCTTACATCTGTATCCCCCTCTCTCTGTGTAAGAAATTCCAAATCGAACAAATATTTATACATGACCGTAAAACATTCGCCATTCACATTGAGTGCTAATACACTGAGAGTTTACTCTGCACTTCCAGAACAGAACCAGAGAAACCTGTGGGATACTACTCTTGAATAGCAAACGAAATAGTTCTCCCACTGCTACTACCTGCAGATCCTGTCTGCTTGTCCCGTGAAATATTGAAAATACAATATAAACCACAACGCACTTTCAGGCAACAGGCAATTGACTCTCCCCAGGTGGAAGGAGGAAGGCGAGAACACTGGTGCCAGTTCTGTAGTATTTACATTTCATTACACTGATTTCGTTATAACCGCCACCGTTTGTGTATCTAGATGATATACTCTCGCTTTTTTGTATATACACACATAGAGAGAGACTCTCTCTGGATAGAAGAGGAGAAGTGCTTAATTGGAATTTGGCACGGGGTGACGGACGACGACGCTGGTACTCGAGTCTGGTAATGGGCTACACCATGACCTTACTGTGTTACATACTTTACGTCCAGAAATTAATTGGATTCGAGTGTGTGTGTGCTTCTGCTGAAATGTACTACCAGACAGCGTAGGTATTATCGGATCATGGCAAATACAATGCCGCCCACAAATCAATGGCACTGGCATGCTATCATTTCAGTGAAATGGATGATGTTACTAATTTTATTTATTGGTTTCTGATAGAAACAGAATTACGTTAAATACCTGAACATGGCCAGGATATCGATATTCAAATCGATAAGTGGATGGGCTACAACTACATCCAACACAGAACGCTTACTGGGAAAATTATTATCTATTACTAGGACAAGAGGTATGCATACCATGCAAGCCACTTTCGGCTTCAGACATTGATTGTTTGGAATTGTGCTACTCCAGAATGGAAGCACCACCAAAGTTCTTTCGATGCTCCAACCTCTTGCGAACTTCTGACAAACATCCAAGAGTAGAATTATTGTCATGAGGGGGATTCTTAGAAAACACATCTGCCCCTCGGTTACTCACTATCTAATCACAAATGTGACAGCAAGGCAAAGGCACTAGCGACTTCTTCCTGAAGACCGCACAGTATAAGGTGAAGTGCAACATCCTTGTTGTTAACTGAATATGGCCGATTTCAAGAGGAAAACTTTATCTCGGGTGTATAACTACCCCTTGTCTCCTCCGGATCTCTTGGACACCTTCGTTTTCTTCGTACAACCTAGCCATTGGCATGGGGAGCTCTGTCAACAGTGTATTTCCCTTTCTTAAGTTCTTGTGGGAACAAAATTTCTTAATTAAAGAAGAACTCTTTCAGAAGATCTCTCCTTAACTGCATGCACAGAAGAGTACGATCTCGTCAATGGTCCAATGGAAGAAGCGGCTTGAAGCCGCCCACAATCGTCGACTGAACCTCAGCACTCCACTTCAAAAACTGCTGCTTAGTGGTGGCGCACCTCGAAAGCGATTCAAATGGGTCATTTCCCAAGGAGTTTCTGGCGAAGAAGTTAGAGAAATGGCCAAGATATCCCTTAGTTGCCTTCTAAATCAAAGCCCAAAACGGCTTCAATTAGTAGAGCAGCCGATGTGGCTTCAATCAACTCTTCACCCCACATTAACCACCTGCAAGCAAGCAAATCACTCTCGGAAACACTCAGTTCAATAACGAACAAATAAGTTAGATTCACGACACCATGTTAGGAAAGGATTGTGAACATGAGAGAGGACAAGGTTAAAAATAAATTCCAGGGAACAACTTTCCGACCAGAAGGGCCTTGGTCTTGAACTACAAGGACAAGGCAAGGGCTTCCATGGGAGGCTGCTGTACTTAATGCTCTCATTGAGGATAGCATTCCACGCGGACAAATTTTGGTTTGGAATGGCGGGTTATCAAACACAAAGTTCGTCTTACTGACCCTCTCCATGAAGTGTTTGAAGAAGCCTCAATTTAAAGTCGTTGTAGTCAATTCATTAGTCAGAAACTCCCATGAAACTCGTCTTCTGCTTCTGTCATTATCATCCCTAAGTACGTGGGAATTGCTTCTAAAACTCATTTAGTTTCACCCAACTCCACTTCCATTCCTACCCTAAGTTTTCCAGCTTTATATCAAAAAATATTAGGCGATGGTAAGGAAAGCCTTCCACCTTACTGGAATCCTACAACTCACTTGTGGTGTTCCCTGGCAGTCACATGGTGATAGGATTAGGATAGGAATCATTATACAGCCATAAGCCTAGTTCATCTGAGGATGAAGTGAAAACATTATGCAAGCAGTTCGAAGGTCTAAAGACAGAAAAACCCTGAGATTTAACTTCAGTCATTTTGGGGATCAAATAGTTACCCGCCACTTGCTACTTTGCTTGCTGAAAGGACTTCCGAGCAATGGAGAGTCTCTGCCGTTGACACGATTACCTACCATCCTCTGCGGTCCCAGGCACGATACTTCCAGTGTTTTGGCATCCGCCACAACTTGTTCTTTGTACTGGGATTTTGGTTTTCTTTGCCGTCTTGAACCTGAGGGCTATGATTTAAAGATTCTCTTAACTCGAGCATTGTCGAACATTCGTTCGATATTACCGAGCCAATCTTGGCCTTTTGGACTCCTCTTAACCGCGAAGGCAACCTAGTCACCGACGCACAGAGAATTGTTGATGTGTTTAAGCAACACTTCCAGACTTCCAGCTGAACGCTTTAAAAACGGAGATGATGTCTTAGAAGGGTGCATGCATCAAGTCATCAACCAATTATGGGTGGAGGAACGCATGCCCGACGACTGAAGTATCAGTTCTATGTGCCCCATCTTCAAAAAAGGCGATCCTATGTCTTGTAAGAACATCCGAGACATAGAAGGCATCCTCAAAGACTGGGCATCTCCTATAATGACTTCTGTAGAAGTTTTAAAGATGAAGAAGAAGAAGAGACTATCAGTCACCTCCTATGCACGTGCCTCGCACTTGCCAACATTAGAAAGGCCACACTAGGTGAATACCTGTTCAACGATCTAAATGATCTCAACAATGCCTGTACGGCTAAGATTGGCTCCTTCATTCTACGGAGTAAGAGGGTGACCCACCCACCTTTACACATCGGCAGCGCAATGGACCTTCTCCTGGTCTAAGTGCATCCTCACCGAGGGTCGGTTTCAACCAACCAACCAACCAACCAAGCAAGGCTTCTACTGATCTCTTAAGTAGGAGACTGTCTCTGATGCGTACTGGAGCAATGAATGCGCAAAAATACCTATCTGTGGCTTCGAGGAATCTTGGTACTAGTAGATGACAAGGAAAGGATGTTTAGTAGTGGCAAATTCCCTTGTGGTTACTAAGCCTGAGCAATTTTGTGGCCAGAACTTGGCTGCCCCTTCTGTAAGCTGCAAAACGTTGAGGGTCTGGAAGATCTTTTATTCTTTAATTATGTCTCTATGAAAAGGACTCCGCAAATCTACCTATAAACTAAAGTGGAACCTTTTCGTCTGTTGCTGAGGACTCACTTTATGGATAATCAGATATCGTCACGCTCAAAGAGTGTCGACCATGGTATCAAGACGCAAATATTGGCATCTTCGGAACTACTGGGTCAACAAGGGGGCTCAATCCCCTCAGTCTGGCATACGGTTAGAGTGAATTTTATACCAAAAGTAGGTAAAGATGACTGTTTCCACACAAAAGACCCATCAGTCTGAGAATGGCTGAGACATCCCCTCTCAAAGATGCAACATGCCTATCAGAGTGGAAAATCCTTCGAGACCATCAAATAGAGTTCAGTGACAGCTCTGCATTTGCATCAACGTTTGACAATGCGTCCTTTGACTGCATATGAGACCCAGTTTCATGTGTTATGTCAGAGGTAAACATGGTGACGGTTTATATCCCCTGATATGGTGTATGGCAGTTAGCTTATGGTGTCAAGATAAAAGATTGACAAGTTCTAGAAGGTGTCTAGGGCTTGTTAAAGCAATCAATAGTCTGCTAAGCTAAGTCTTAACTTATAAAACATAGGCAACATCTGCATAAAGAGAAAAGGAAGAATTTTTGATCACCCTCTCCAGAAAATCTCTAGTTCGAATGAGTAGAAGAGGACCAAGATGACTGCCTTGTGAATAACGAAAGGTTTAAAGCTGGAAGCTCGAAAAAGTAGGTCTGCCAATTCTGTCTGTCCGTCTATCTGTCTGTCTGGCTGTGTGTCCCTAAAGCTACAGGCCGAACGAGTGGACGGATCTCGACCAAACTTCATACCTAGGGTCTGTCTGAAATTTTTGTTTTAGCCCTATTATTAACGGTACTTTACTTATGGCCAATTTTTACAAAAATTAGATTTTTTCGAAAACGGCTTAACGATTTTGACTAAATCTCATATTCAATTCCATTCCAATCAGATAACATACAAAATTTCTTACCACAATTGTTAACAACAGTACTTTACTTATAAAATTAAAAAAAAACCGGTTTTCACGAAAACAGCTCAAGCTCAAATTTCGTTCAAATTCTGCCCTAAGATTAGTACAGACACGTGCAATAAGATGACTTACCACATTTTGGCCTAAAATTTTTGTAACGAAACTTATGACCAAATTGGCTAAAAAGCGATCAAACGATTTTGACAAAGTTCTCACATTAGATTAAAAATCGCAATTGTTAAAAAATTGCTCAAACAAATTTTTGGCCAAAAGTGGTAATAACGTAAAAATTTTGGGTTTTTAGTCAAAGTTTTGCTCGAAAACGGATCCAACGATTTTCTATTAATTTCATATTTCAACTTGCGTTAAGTAAAGCTCTTTAAAAAGGCGTACCAAATTGTTGGTCAAAATTGTTAATAAGGGTAATTTGCTTAGAGCCAACTTAACAAAATGTCCTTTTTCTGGTAAACGGCTCCAAAGAATTCGCTCAAATTTCATATTTTAATTACTTTTATACACTCCTATCAAATGGCGTACCAAATTGTTGGTCAAAATTGTTAATAATGGTACTTTGCTTAGAGCCAACTTAACAAAATGTCCTTTTTCTCGTAAACGGGTCCAAAGCATTCGCTCAAATTTCATATTTGAATTACACTCCTATCAAATGGCGTACCAAATTGTTGGTCAAAATTGTTAATAATGGTACTTTGCTTAGAGCCAACTCAACAAAATGTCCTTTTTCTCGTAAACGGGTCCAAAGATTTCGCTCAAATTTCATATTTGAATTACACTCCTATCAAATGGCGTACCAAATTGTTGGTCAAAATTGTTAATAATGGTACTTTGCTTAGAGCCAACTTAACAAAGTTTTACTCAAAAATTTATATTAGTTTATCGTTAATTGTATGGATCTTAACTGCGCGAAAAACGTTTAGATACAGGTGCAAGGACGTACGACCCAGTCGTGCACTTAATTTTCACATCCATTCGGTTTATTAAAAAATAATCAAAATTCATGAAAGTCCCTTCCCGTAGTCCTATTGTCCTTTGATAGGTTTATATGTTAATATCGAACTCATGCATGCAAATTTCATCACTAGATACAATAATTATTTTATTTTAAACAAAACACTCTCGTCAACATTCAAATGAATACACTTTTCTCTGCTCGAAGCTTGTTTTGCAAACCGGAACAAACCCAATTATTGCCTGGCAATTTTCATCAAACAAAAACACTTTTCACACGTTACCACGTTCCCTAATCAATGGCAAACACATTCCACATTATTAGCAATTTGCCATTACTCAACAGAGGTTACGTCTGGCAGCAATTAAAATAAATTCAATTCCCATCAACGTACACACACTTTTCAGCCTCGCCATAGTTGCGTAGCACAATCAAACCGATCATTTCGGATGTATAATTGAATTTTGTTTATTTAACCCAGCGCCATCTATATGCATATGTAAATGAATGAACCAAAAATCCGTGAAATCTGCTTGGTGGCTTTAATTCGCGAAAAATCAATTTGCGTGGTGATGGACAAGGATACCTTGCTCTACTCAACACAAAAGCCTCAATTAAATTCTATGGGCAATTTCTGTTGGTGCAGTGTTACAGGAATCAGCAAGTCCTCTGCGAGGGACATTAGCTTGCGCTCGATTAGTTTTTTGAGGCATAAACCATTGATATGCTGCTGCTGCCGGCCTAATCTGTTTGACTAACATTATCTCGATTAGCAGCGGAAATACCAATAAGCCATTAGGACACCATTCACAAAAGCCGGATGGCCGAAAAACCATTATTACATGCCATCAAAACTAATATGCATTTTAGATGGTGGTATACTGATTTTTGGTCAGTAAGTAACTGAATGCGCACTTGTGAATGTGTGCTCCTATAAGTGTCGCAGAGGTAGCAAATTTTGCTCATTTTTTATCGATATCCATTCAATTTTCACAAAATTGTGTGAACTATAAACGAAAGTTAAAATTACATACAATTATCCAAGACACAAACCACGGAATGTAGGCATTGCAAGCATACGAGTAATAACTTTGCAAAAACAGTGTCAAAGAGCTAGATACTGAGAGCTAGATCAGGCAAAAACTCAAACTTCAAGAAGAATCATCACATAGTGGCCTTTTTTGGCAGGAGGGCGCTATGAGTGAGCGACGTTTCAATACAGACAGTACCATCTCACTCCTTTCAGAGCTGTTCTATCGCATTTCCACCATAGTCAGCACCGCTTAGTTCTAGTCAATATTCTTCTAACAACTTGCATACAAAAATGACGTTCAAACTTTATCAAGATCGATAGCTTCTTTCGCGAGCTTAATTGATTCATATCCGCTGCTCCACGAGAACTACGATAGGTTCTCGCAAGGCTCCTGGCTCCTCCTGGCTGCACCGAAGAAAGTGAATCCCTCTCCCACAATTTTATGGCATCTTAAGACCCTGAACTAGGGAAAGAATAACTGCAATCTTTTGATGAAACACGTAAAAAGGAAACAGGCACGAACCTCACCATGGAGCCTAGTACAGAGACTCACAGGGAGCATTAGCTTGAACATCACAAGCTCTTGTATGGAACCGAAGAAAGTGGCCAATTGCATGGTATATTGTACAAGGGACACATCTTTGTCATAAAACGCGCCATGAGAACCCTAAAGACCAACACCCTGCAGGCGAAGAGGTTAGCTTATTTCAAAAGGATTATAAATTCATCAACACTAAGCACCCTAAGCGCTATCTCTATTGTGACCGTTAAACGTCTGCAAGAATCCATGACAGCTGTGCAGTAATTGAGTAGGTCCTTCGATTGGTTCCTTCAACCTATCAATTCCAGAATACTAAAGAAGTATGTACCTAGATATAGAAGTTCTAAAAGTGCCCTCATATTCGCACAGTATAGGCGTAGTATCCTCCGAGGCATGCCTTTTCAGAAAGCAATCCACAGCGAGGACCCCAAGCGACGCAGAGGTCATTATTGGTCTTTGGAAAGTAATGACGGCTAGTGAAACTCTAAAGTAACATCCTTGATCCACCCTTTGACTGAATCGAATAAGCAGTCCGGATTTCAAGCGGATACTATCATTGAAGACTACTACTATCGACGCAGGGTTTTAGGATAGCTTTACACCCTCTGATCTATACTGAAAGCAACCCCGTGCCTCAGGATATGACGTCTTAGTAGCAGCCTTCCTTCAAGCCGTCTACTTTAAGTATTAATCAATTTTGTTCACGTAATCATCTGTACCATCAAACATGTCATCCGTGTTCCAATGATATGCAAGAACCCAGCGGGCAAGTCTTGAGGTCTCAATCCAAAAAGATGGATGTATACTGAAATTGTAAGATCAATTATCACTTATGGAGCGATGAAGATTCTGTATCACTGGGCGATGTGAACATGCCTAAATGGAGCTATACCTAGAAGTATTTCTAGAGCTCACATCGCTTCATCTCGTAGTGGAACAAAACGATCAAAGCAAACGATCCTAAGGATGGCAAAAGAGGGCACTTAAAGGGACAAATGCCTTGGGTTTAGGGTCAACAATACACTTCTTAAGAGAGTTCCGCTTCTTGCACTACCCAGGCACGATGGCATAAGCGAATCTAACCTTGGGAAGGAAAAAACGTATCTACAAAGTTTAGCAACAATAAGTGGAGGAACGAGCCAACAATAGCAACTATTACCAAGAGCTAGTTGAGAAAGGAAGAGGAGCAAAGGATAAGGCTTTCAGCATCTTTCAAGCTGAAACGTGCACTACAAAGAGATGCGTTCGAGTTAAGGATACAGTGCCTACGATATAGCAATATTGTCACTTGATTATGTGTGAATGCTTACACAAACTCAATAAACTAAGTAGAAACCACAAAGTTGCACCTTACTAGATTCCCAGATACGTCAAAATAAAAGGCAACGAAACAGCTGAAGTCTTGTCAAGACCAAGAGCTGCAGAACCCTTCATTGGACGCTCTCAGGTTCCACCAATGCAGCACTAACAACCATTCCAAGCTGTCCAACTAGATTCCATCACTAGACTCTCTCTCTTGTCATGGTATGATGGCACAACTGCAGCTTGGAATCGTTATCTAGAATGTAACAACCTCCAAGCAGTATCATCGCATAGTGACTGACTCGGATGAACAGGTTCGGACTATCAAAAATAGCTAAACAGAGTATGCACACTGATGGACAAAGGGTCCTTATGCAAGAAACCTAAACTCCAAGGCCAAGAAGCTCTAAGCTACCTTGTCGCATGGAGGAGCATCTAAAGCTTGATTGCGAGCTCTATCAAAAGGTGAAAGGTAGTTGAAGATGCCAAAACTGGACGTATCCCCAAAAATGCAGAAGGCTTCATATGGGGCCTACAGCCAAACTTTATACAAAGTCTAGTACTAAGTACGACTCTCATGTAAGGAGAATTAGTCTTGTGGACTCTGACTACTTGCGCTAAGGACATCATACAGCTGCTTCACATAGACACAACTGGCATCATCAACAAACAATTGACTACCAACTCAGCAATGAGACTGAGAAGTGCCAAACAAAGTGAGGAACAGCTCTGGATTATGCTTAAGTACTATTGATGGATCGACATCTTTAAAAGGTCGCCAACCATTCAACAACTCAATAAGGCTTCAACTTAAGCTGTAAGCGCTCAATACCAGACCAAACAGAGTTCACACAATGAGATATCCTGTACATTCATTCGCTTTGCGTATGAATTCAAAGCCAAGCAAGAAGCCCTCTCGAAGGATCACTCACATGCCCTATACTTCAAAACTGGATAGAAGCCTCAGCAATTATTTTAAATGAATTCTTTCATGAATAATTGGAAAGTGTAATGAATAAGGTAAATATGGCTCACCCTTTACTTATGCAAGAGACTTACGTGATAGTACCGTGTAATAATTGTACTAGAACAGTTTTCACTTACCTGAAAATAAAGAGAAAAATTTAGGTTACTTGAAAGTCATATTGAAAAACTATGTAATAAATTTGTTTTAGTATACAGGGTGACCCTACGAAACTGATGTTCAAATTCAATTTATTATAATAATTCTATGACCTTAAGCAGGTCATTTATGTACATGCAGAAAAGAATAGGACCTAAAATGGACCCTTGAGGTACCCCTGCCAATATGTCTCCGTTTATATCAACTCTCTGCGTTCTATGCATTAAATAATTCTTTATAAGGACAGCACCCCTAGTACTAAACCCAAAATAAGAAACGAGGATTAACTCTGTCGAAAGCCTTGTCATGGCGGTGGAACAGCTACGATTTGCACGAAAACCAGACTGGTACTGGGACAATAGTCTTTTTGATTCAAGATGCCAAACAACCTGTGCAGCAAGGATCTTCTCTGAGACAAGGCACGGATCTAAGAAAGAGACAGTATTCACAGGGCAGCAAGGACACTTTGTTTTCTGTTGCGATCAACTTCACCACAACAAAAGCCACTCTTACAACTTTCCTTAAGCCTCTTTTCGTTTGCTGTTGATGCAAGATTCTGGAAAGTTGGAGGGCAGCCATGGACTCATTTTCAGAGAAGAAAAAGACAACTAATACAGGAATCGGAAGGTGATATGTGAGAGAGGAGAGAAACGCATGAAATAAGAGCCTACAAAACCATCCATAAAAACCCTAGGTAAAGGTTTCCATTAAGCGTTTCCAATCTCTACATTTGAATAAAACAAACCTTGATTGAGATGTCATTCAAATTTTGTATTTATTTAGAAGGTCCTTGTATGCCATTATGTATGGAATATAACATCATTCATTTGTCCGCCGTGGCTTCCCTGGGTGGCGCGCGTCCGAAAGGAACAATTTTCCCTAGTTCGGGCTGATTTTGACCAATGGCATTGATTTTGTTGGCTTTCAGGGCAATGATGGTTTGTGGTTCATTGGCATAGATCTGTGACTCAAGAAAACCGGCACAGGAAGAAGTCAAACGGGGTCAAATTGCACGATCCCGGTGCCCAATTCACGTGACATAAACATGTTCGGAAATCGCTCTTTTTGTCTATTATGGAACGGGCTGTGTGGCACGTAGAACCATCCTGTTGTAACCACATGTCGTTAGTGTCTATATCAATCAATTGAGACCGTTATTGCGTTCAAAGGAATTCGCTGAACGAACAGAGCCAAGGTGGTAAGAGGAACCTTTCGAATCGGCCGAGTTCAGCTCATGGAAATGAAGATCAGCGAGATTGACAGCGATCGCTGTGTAAAGCGCAAAGAGTGGGGATTGAACTTGTGATTGAGCACACAGTGTTACCTGCGCTCGATGACACTTTCCTTCGTTTTCACTTTATCGTTCGTCGAATGCGAGGAATAGGCGATACAGAGTCGCTATTCATTTTGGAAGTACACTCTCATCTACCGCTTCCATATTTTCCTCACTAAGTTTTGGATGTGGGCTCATACTAACTAGTTATGAAACTATTTGACTATATAGCTCATCACTCGTTCAAAAGGCCTATTATGGAGACCATAAGTTGGTTGAACTGCACGAAACATATTCTTCGTAGAACGCTGATTTTAGAGATATGCCTGAATAATTTGAAGACGCTAGTCTCTTTATGATGAAATGTCAAACAATATTGAACAAAAATCTTATGACAAACTAACACGACTCATGAGCCATCTGTCTAAAAATCCATAGACAAAAAAGTACTTCCAAATGAATCACCCTTCAGTTCTTACAAATCGCGATAGAAGTGCCTACAGACCTCAGCTAAAGCTCAATATCTTGAAGTGTTCGTAGATAGAACCCAGGTCTACTATAAGGGAGATAAGAACCGCTCTTGAGGGGCCCTTTTGTAGGCTGGTGGTACTTCGGTTCCCCCGGTACATGTCTGGATTTGAGGATGACTTTGAGCGCCGATTCTATTGATACGGTAGTCACACTATTAAGGGCAGAGAAGGACTACGAGCTGCCTTTGGTGTAAGCATTATTTGGAGGCAACATGACCATAGGCCTACTATTGGAGTGGATGTCGAATGACCTTTCGTGGCTTCTTGAGGCGAATGATGATGCCTAAAGTCTGTTTAACGAAAAAGGACGAAAGAGATTTGCACTAAACGTATTCCTTGTTGCACCTACCCCATTCTGTAATCTTTATATCATCTGCTATTTTACACTTATTTTCCAGAAGACCAAACTACGACCTAATCCGCCTTACCCTTTACCAATCAAAGCTATCACAGAGCTCCACATTTTTCTTCCCTTTGTATGCCCCAAAAACTATAAACCCTAAGTTGATAGTTTATTTGGAATAATATTGATGTCAAGCAGGTCAATCTAAAGCTCTTTTATTATTATTGAAAGTAAACCTCTCTAGGGCTAAGCCAAAAATACAAATCGAATGCAAATACTCAAACAACAACAACAAATAATGAATGCCTTATCCCAAAATGCGGCGGCGGCCTTCCTATATGTTAGGCCAGCAAGTCACCCTTCCAAAACAAAGATTGATCACATTCGATTGACATGCGTCTCGTCCCTACACACACACCCCCATCGTCCTTAAGCAGTCAAGCATTTCATTAGAACGGAAATTCGCAAATTTACATCACACTTTCGAAAGGTAAGGTCACAAAAAGATTTATCCACATCTCCTCGAGTGTAAACAACCCGGACTTCAATCATTGTGTGTGGCACATTTAACCCTAACTCCTATGTTTGCGGATGATATGAAATATTTCACTGGGTGCTAGTGCTAGTGCTGGTGGTGGTTAATACAAGAAGCATTCCCGAAGGTAACTCATCTGCAAATCCTTTTCCATTTCTTTCCTCGAAATGATAAATTTTTCTAAACACTTTACCCTTTTTTATCGAATAAAATATTTGCTCAACGTACGTATGGAATTATTATTTTTTTTTTGGGATGGAATTTGAATTTCCATTTCCAGGAGAAGGAGAGTAAGAAATCCTTTCCTGTTGGGCCGTACCATTCTCGTTAGATTAATGATTTTGAAACGAAAAGAAACGTCTCCTCGTTTCGCATATTAAGTTGACTCTGCTCCAAAGGAGCAGTAGGAGCTAGGACCTCTTTAAGCCTAATAAAATGTTTGGATCAAAAATTCGGCCGATAATTTACACAAGACCGCTGACTGGGTCGAACTTAGTTTTGGTTAACTTTCGGGATTGTGTTCCGATTGAGGATTATTTAAATGACATGTGTGCTTAAGTATTTTTTTTTTTTTTGGAGTAGTAGATTAATGGCATGTCCGTGGATGATAAATGCGCTGGCGGGCGGTACTCTCGTTTATTATTTTAAAAGGGACATCGCTGATTGAGTGCGGTGAGCTGGTGTCATGAAAAGACCCATTAAAATGGATTTATACGTGCGTTACATTTAGCTAATGGCCTAACAGATATTTTTTTTTGGTAAATAAAACGACTCTGCCAGTTGAAAGGAATAAAAAGCAAAAATGAACAACCGCCAATGTTATTGAAATTTAGAGATACACCCTGCCGCCCAAATGCAGGAGGAATTCGACCGAATAGTTTACAACCACTGCAAGACCGCGTCGTCATCGCAGGTTCACGTACCACAGATACCAAAAGAACAGCCCTCCTGGAGGGGTTTACATCGCTTGACTTGGTCCACGCAAACACAGGAAACGAGCAAAAATGGAAGAGGGTCAACAGTTGACAACACCTTTATACAGGGCATCCCACAGGGCTCCGTACTAGGTCTATTACTGTAGACAACACGCTGAATTCGTTCTAGTGGCCAAACTTCTTGAAAAGCGATGGCAAGACTGCAGTGAAAGATGACACAGGACTGGCTAGTCATCATGGTATGGCCAGAGGAAGATCCGCAGATAGTAAACTTTAGCAGAAGACGAGTCATGGACACTGTTTCTGAATCAGTCTTGGTGTTATCATAATTGCAATCTTAACTTTCGAGCTACATGCTCTGGTGAATGCAGCAAGAAAAAGAGCTTCCTTGGTAAGGATCATGCAAATATTTACCAAAACAAAAGAAGAGACTACTTTTGGCAGGAGTTGAAACGTCGATGGCTAAGACCAAGTCCTAGATCTTCTGCCGCTCGACCTTCAGCTACAACTTCAAGCGGGAAGAAGTGCGCTTCACCTTACAAACATAGGGTAGTAGAATAGGGCATAGTTCCATTCTCAGAAACACGTTTCAGATGATGATATTTTAGGTTTTCTCGATTTCGAAACTCCATACGAAGATGCGTATCCCTGCAGGGAAAACAGCCAAAATAATGAAGTTCCTCTTCAGATGGGTCTAAGACCAACGAGGGAACTGGTTCAGGTATTTATTCTAAAGATCTGAGCCTTGAAATATTTCTTAAACTCCCGGACCAATGTAGTGTTTTCCAGGTCGAGGTTCTAGTTGTGCTCAGAGCCGGGGATTTACTTGATGTGGGATGGATCTTTATTGACAGTCATACTTGACTCAAAGCGCTAGAGTCTTATGTCATTAAAGCTAGTCAGGGATTGCCGGGCAATGCTCAAGGCATAAGATTATGCTGGGTACCTGCACACTGTCGAAGGTAACGAATGTGCCGATAGACTGGTCAAAAAAGCTACGGAACTCCCATCGGAGAACGTCACCAGCAGCATCAGGGCATCGTTGCCAAGAAAAACATCACCAACTCCAGACACAACTTGGCCAACCGCAGATTAGTATAGATGGGCATAGGGTATCCAAAGCTCTGTGGCCAGAGATCAATCACAAAAGATCAGTGGAAATCATTAAGCTAGGAAGATCACAAGCCTGGGACTATGATGTGGATCCCCTCTGGACAGTGTCTTTTAAGAAGGCACGCCAGCAGGATAGGACTATTTGAAGATATTGTGAGGACCTACACTCCTCGGAGGAATGCGAGGGTATTCTCTAGAAAGGGACTTTTACATCTAGAAAGATTCTTGTAACCAACCGAAGGACCTTTTCAACTTCTGCAGGGTAATCAATAGCTTGGGGGACTTGATTTAGGTTTTAGGTTTTGTTCTGCCTCCCTAAGGGGATCGCGACGGGCCCAATATGGTGTCTAGTGTGTTTATGATGAACTCATAATCCCTAACCTAACCTAATCTAAGACTTAGTCGTACAGAAGGAAGACAGAAGCAGTTTACAGAACCAATGCATTGAAAGTTTGCAGCGCTTTCTAAACAACTTCATACGACGCGGGATGCGTAGTGGCTGAAATGGTCTCAATATACATACCTTCTCGTTAAAGAAGCCGAATGGAAACATCGTGCCAGCAGGACAACGATGCCAACAACAAGGATTTAAAGTAATAGTAAAGAACCAAAAAGAACATAGGTTAAAGAATGGAACTCTTCTGACAATGGTAGGTGGACGCAGAGATTAATCCCTCATGTAGACCTTTGGACCAATAGAAAGTCTATCTGACGTCCTCAAGGTTCCTTATTGGTCATTTCAGAACATACCTCCTCAGATTTGGGCATAAAGAAACAGTTGAAAACGCGGAACTCATAATGATCCACGATATCATGAATGTCGTAGCCTGCTGGCGAACATACTCGCCAAATGTTTAGTATGCAAGCAGCTTGAGAAGTAATCAGTGAAACCGTAAGTATCACCATGAAGGAACGACGAAGAAAGGAGCGTCAATGAAATATAGCGCCAAAACGAGTAGAATATGTAAGGTCGAACTCTCCCATGCATGTGCATCATTGGGGCGCTAACTAGGGAGCAGTTAAGAATCTGTGCTCTACTACATCTAAGGCTTGTGAGCAACTGCAAACTACTCCTGAAACAGATGACCTTCTGATGAGCAACAAAGCATATGGCTAGAGGCAAGAGGCGCTGCATGCATCGCAGAAGATGTAAAAGAAGTCATGCAAACCGACCAAGACAACAACCAGGACGTTATGAGTGCACTTCAGCACTAGAGGTTCTAGAGATTTTATTACTTCTGCTTTTGCTACCCAGTACCTGAATGATTTAGTTACTCTGGCTAGGAATCACATCAAGTGCCTGCGAGTAATACGGTGTCCGTCTATCCGTCTGCCCATCTGCCGTTCGTCAGTGTTCTATCTTACACATCCTACTACATAGCATTTTGAACTTTTTCTTTGTCAGCCTGCCCCTTTGTCTTTCCGTTTGTCTGATTGTCCTTTTGTTTTGCTAAATACAGATGATTTTACAAGCCCACAATCGCAATCACTATACACAGTGAGTCAAGAACTAAAATCGCAGTTAATTTTCACTGTGATTCAAGAATCACAATCGCTGTACAATGGACCTAAACTTCTCGGTCTAAGTGAGCGGCGACTTCTGGTTATAGCAAAGGTTAGGTTATATTCGCTGACTGCAAAGGATACAGCCACAGTTGAGCTAGAAAGGAGTGCATCCCAATGATGCAGTGTCCTGTGATGACACCAACCAACCATGGCACTAATATGGAACCTATTTACCTTTGTTAGGATGTGGGGCCGCTTAAGATCCAGCTTGGGCCAGATCTGCTTTGTTATGTGGAACCTCCTCCTACTCCCGTTTTCATTTTGGATCCGATCGATGGATTGTTTGCAAAACAACTCATGGGAGGGTACCCAGTCTTCCCAGTCGACAATAAGTGGCCTGCTGGCAGACTGGTCCACAGAATTGATGCTCTTTAGCCACCACCTACTTACAGTAATTATCTAGCGGTAGCAAATGGAACACTATGTCCTGTCGCTGTCGGAGTGGGCTTAAGAGCACCACTGATGCAGATGCTTGACGTTCTTTGCTTTGGTAGTTGTAAGTAGTCTAGCTCTCCAGACAGTCACACCATAAAAGTGCTCGTATCTTCTCCTGTCGATTTTAGACCAGTTAGCATTCTACCTTGTCAAAGGTTTTTGAAAAGGTTTTGGCAAAGCAGATAACGAGGCACTTGTCTAGCTTAAGAGCTAACCACAGTTATGCTACAGCTGTGGTGAACCTTTTTGGAGAATTGAGGCAGGAGTACGGCAGGGCTTATGTTTCGTTGCTGTGTTTGCTAGACTTTTCTAAGGGCATTTGATAAAGTTAATCATAAAGTTCTGTGTTGGAAGCTCAAGAATCACTTTGGTTTCAGCGAAAGAGCAGTAAAATTGATCAGTAGTTTTCTCTCTTCTGGGGAATGTTTTTCACTGTTGAAAGAAATAAAGCAGGGAGTTCCTCAAGGTTCGATATTAGGTCCGATACTCTTCTGCATGTTTATTACAATCCAACAGTCTGTACAATATACCTTTCTGCTGACGATGTCCAACTACATTAAGCGAAGCCTTATGGTAACCTCAATGAAAAATGCTCAACATATTCTCAGTATTTCGCCTCAAGGAGACTCAAGTTAAAGATTGTAAAATTATGCACAAAGTGATTCATCACACAGCGATATTCATTTGTTATTCTCAATATCCTGACAGCTGAAAAAAAAATTGCCAAAATTCTTTAAAAACGGCTTGACATTTTCGTTTCCAGATAATTTGGAACCCTTCAAAGCCAACTTCATCCATCAAAATATTGCCGAAAAAGCAAACAGTAGTCAGACACAGCAACCCCAAATAATCAAAAGAAGACCGCCAACCAGATGGCCATAGTACCAGAGGTTCAGCCTGTCTCATGGTGTACTCTCCACTCCATGAGGCTTTTGATCAATTATCATCTGAATGACGGGCGAAAATCTCTCTAATAACCCACTTTCCCTTTATTTTTGAATTATGTATCTCGCCCCTCTTACAGTAGCCTCCGCCGCACATCGAACACTTCTATTTTTAATTAATTTTCCCAAGAATTTAGTTGACAGTGTGCACCCTTTTGGGCAAAAAAAACCCTCCATCTCGTGTCCAATGTTTGGGGGATGAAAAAATATTCAACTTATGACGAAGACAACGGCGCGAGAGAATACAGTCTCGTCGAACAGGACACAGGGCTTAAATTTAGGCACTTCGACTGCGCTATTTATAGACTTAATCGAGAGAGCGGATGCCCTCGGCATGTATGAGCCCATTAATTATGATCGACGAAGGGCGGGGACAAAGTATTGATTGAAATCGCTTGACAATCACCAGAAAGGGATGTGACTTTTAGCAAAATAGTACGCATACGCCTCAGTGTCTCACAGAAGGAAAACCGTCTCTATCATCTGGAGGAGCAAAAAAAAAAATGTTCAACGGCAAAGTAGATGAATATTTATTAGGTTACCCGCTACACCCCAATAGATATACTCGACTCTGTCGGCAATGAAAATTAAATAAACCAATAAAATTGGGGCTCAGTATTATTCCGTCATCCTTCCTTCATTTACATTTCAAGAGCGAAAGGTACCTACTAAATCTCCTATCTAACCGCGTATCCTCCGATGGTGAATATATTTTCTATTTTCTTTTTTTCTTCCAATTCATCGCTGGAAATTAGCGTTGGATTCATCGAGAACTGATTATGAGAAGAGTATTGATTTTTGTGTCGAAAGGGAAATTCCCATTTAATGTGACAGCGGATGATGTTTGTGGACACAGACACACATACACAGAAACTCGTCTTCGGTCTAATGAGTGGGAGTGGATGTCGAGCAGTTTTTCATTTCACAGAGACTTATGGTAATCACTTAAGAACGAGATCCTATGTGAATTGAAGGCAGTGGGAATTAGGAACTCTTTAGGCACATAGGTGACTCGTTGGCCTAGATTCCAAACTTGGCACAATAGGAGCGATGGAATTATGTGACACCCTTTGTGGGTGCTTTCCGTCAGCAAAGACTCTTTTAAAAGAGAAAGGACATCATAAGAGAAGCCATACATGGAAGATGCTCTCAAAACCTATGCACATGTCCCGGCTAATGATGCTCTGTAGAGCTTAGAAGCAGTCCTTTCGAGCTGCGCCAAATACCTTACTTACTTAATTAGAGGGCTCCCGACCCTCGTAGAGTTACGGCTGCCTTCTATCCTCTGCGGCACGCTGCTTCTAGTTGTGAAAACCAAGTTTTCTGGCATCCGCGACAGCTTGGCCTTTATACCGGAGGTTCGGTCTTGTTCGCCGTCTCGAACCTGGGGGTGGGATTCGAAGATCCTCTTGGCTGGAGCATTATTGTCCATTCGCTGTGTGGCCGAACCAATATAGTCTTCGTATCTTGGCTTTTCAGACTCAACCACATCCTGGTACATTCCATTCGCCCTCCTCGCATAAGGGACCTAATATCCGACGGAGTATTTTTCGCTCGAAGGTTCCCAAAATTGGTTCAGCTTTCTTGCTTATCGTCCAGCACTCGGCTCCATACAGCAGGACTGGTATAATGAGCGTCCTATAGAGCATTGATTTGGTCCGTCGAGTTAGGAGTTTTGAACTCAGTTTTTTTGCCAAACAGAAGTAGCAGCGGTTTGCTTGGGTTATTCTTCGTCGGATCTCTACAAAGGTGTCATTTGCAGAATTGATATTTGTTCCGAGGTAGGTGAACTCCCTGACGTTCTGCCCAATGTTCTGTATAACATATACTTCGTCTTGTCCTCGTTCACTTCAATAACAACTCGTTTCGCCTGCTCATCAATAGCCGTAAACGCCTTTACGATGCACGGCTTGCCGGGATCTTCCGCTGATGTCAATATCGTCTGTGTGTCACAGCAGAAAGATACTGCCTTCCGTGTTGACACCTGCACTGCGCACTATATGCTCCAATACGATCACATGACAGCGCATCTCGTTGCCTGAATCCGGCTCAGAGGACCTGTTTCAAAATTGCACGGATAAGTTTTGCCGGTATCCCGAATTGATCCATCGCCTGGTAGAGCACAAGACGATGAATGCTGTCATAGGCGGCTTTAAAGTCGATGAAATGGTGGTGGGTTTCAGGATTTCAGGATTTGTCTGAGTGTGATCTGTTGGAAGGCACACTGGTACGCGCCGATTAGTGTGTTGCAGAAAGGTTTTAGACGTTGGATGGGATCTTAGTGCGGGGCACGTGCATAGGAGGTGACTGATAGCCTCCTCTTCTTCTTCATCTCTAGAATTTCTACAGAAGTCATTATAGCGGATGCTTTCTATGTCTCGGTAGTTCCTACAAGACATAGGATCGTCTTTTTTGAAGATGGGACATATAGAGCTGATACTCCAGTTCCTCCACCCATACTTGGTTGATGACTGGATGCATGCACCCTACCAAGACATCATCTCCGTTTTTAAAGCGTTCAGCTGGAAGCTCATCAGAGCTAGCGGCTTTGTTGTTCTTCAATTTTCTGATGACTACTTTAACTTCTTCAATGTTGAGGGGTGTGGGCGTTGGTTCTTCATTGACTGGAGGTGGGTTCTCGTCTTGCCCTAACACTCTCTCTCTCTCTTTTTGCTGCCCGAAGTGTTGCTTAAACACCTCAACAATTCCCTGTGCTTCGGTGACTAGGTTGACTTCCGGGTTTGTAGCCAACTGACTTATGAAATAGTCCTGTAGATATATGGATCACCCAATCTTTGGGCATGTCTTCTAACAGCACAGTGTCAGGGGAGGGTGTATACTAAGGTAGATAGCTCTTCTGTCTTAGGATCCTGATGGATCCAATCGAGTTAATGCCATCGATGAACTGCCTGATTGGTCTTCAGACGTCATGCGAACTCTTTCTCCTCAGTTGAGATCCATGTGACCCTCACCAACAACAGAGGTATGTTCTTCCTGAATACTGTTGTTGCTCAGCATGTCCTAGTTAGACCAACAGGGTGCCGTTCCTTCTCGACTTAAGCGACCATTATGTCACTCCTGTCCTCGCTGATTGCCACAGTGTCGCTAACTCCGTCCCAAGCATCTAGAGTGTCTGATGTTGTTGTCTGTCAGTTTGTTCACTGCATGCTTTTTCCTTCTGTACGACTTTGTCTTCATGTGACCAACACACCTTTGCCTTGGGGAACCTTGGGGAACACCACCTGTGACGTTGTACTGTCTCGTTCCATTGTCGGTCCGTAGTGTAGTCCTAAATGGTGTTATGCATGTAGCCTGACACTCACTTTTGGTGCAGGGGTATTTGACCTCTGACATTTTCATTTCCATTCATTGAAAATCTCTGCAATGAATAGACAACTGCCGATGGCCACGGAACATGCTTCCACATTTAATGCGTCTCACTTCTGGGTTTTGTGACGCACTCTATACATATGTATGCATGTACATCAGAATAGAAAACAGTTAGATTTACAGATACAACTGTCCGTAATCGAATTGTTCATCCGATTTGTCAACCATTAAAGCTTGCTTGTATTGGAACAAAGTTCTATGCCTTTCAGATGACATGTGCACTTAAATCCACATATAGATACATAGATACCATACCTAGTTTCCATAAAAATCGTTGAGATACAAGCAAGACCTCGACTGACTGTTGTTGTTTGCGTACACACATTTGCCGTCGATCACGAACGGAAAATAATGGTGTTCATGTCATTCACCCATTGACATCGAATAGTCAGCTTTGCATGGAAAATAGTATTTTTTTCGAACAGAAAACCTTTTAGACCACACGTCATCCAATGTCCTTAGAGGAAGAGAGAGCAAAAAAATGAAATAAGGAAATATATTCCACAGACTAGATTCAAGTCGTCCACATCAAATGCAGGTTAGCTTAATCCAAGTGTTTTCCTTCTCCAGTTTTTAAAACAGAAAAATACGAAGTGGTTGGGTTGAGTAAGAGCAGACAATATGCAAAATGGCATAGAGAGCTGGAGAGAAGAAGGACCTGATTTGATTTAAGAGGGATTATTTATCATGTTGCATCCCAGGGATTTTTGCTGCAACGAATGCAACCGCAAAGAACACTCTAACGAAGGGTATTACATTTTTTCTTAGCAATTAGGACAGTGGGAGTTTTTACTAAGGCAACAGTTGATTCTTTTGTAAAGAATCGTTTTTTGTTCTTACTTCGGTCATGGGATAAATTAACAGAGAGAACGAGAAAAGTCAAAGAGTTTCCGATCCCTTTAAATTGGCTGTAAAAAAAAAGACAACTGTTTCACTTTGAAACATGGCAACACCGGTGTGAGTATGTCAAATCTGACATTGCTTGTCACAGAGTGTTTTGGCGTATGAGTCCTGTTTGTGTTGTCTAGGCCACAGAATGAATTTACTTACTTAGGTCCTTTTGAAGACAAAACTAAGGCCGTACTCAGTAACAGTGTGGGATATCCACCCACTAAACCCACCTCCCCTTCTACCCCTGATCCTCGCGGCACTGCCGTCAAACATTTCATCGCGAGGGGGGTCTTCAGCCTTCTATACTTGGCTCATTCATATTGGCAGCTATTTGCGCTGCGATCCGCTGCTCCTTCCTATAGGTAGCCACGGTTTCATTTATTACTTCCCAAGCTTCTAGTGTGCTGACCATCACTCCAATGATATTCTCTGGAGTTAAGCCAACCCATTCGCCATAGGTCACAGCCTTCGCGATATCGTGGACAGTGGAACATTATGTGCTTCGCGTTATCCACTGCTTCTGTGCAAGTTGTCTTCATGCTCAAATCTGTGGCGGTATGCTCTGAAACATCCATGACCAGTAAGCATCTGCGTCAGATAGAAGTTCAGCTCTCCAATCAGTCTTTCACTCCATCCACCTTTGTCGGAAGAGTCCCGTCTAGCTTGCCATTCTTCCAGGGTGTTGTTCTAAGTGGTAGTTCATCATCACTTGGCCTTGTTACTGTTGGCTTCCTTACCATTCCAGCCACTACACAGGCCTCGTCGTATGAGGTTGTTCGGAAGGCACTACATGCGTTGATTCTGTAAACTGCTTCTATCCTTATTCTGTATGATTTGGTGCTCATGGCACTTACTTATGTCCTGTATTTCCTTGTGGGACTTAGGGCCTCATTGTACCTCTCAGTTCTCCTCAACTCTTTTCCCAACTGCCTTGTCTCAATCTCGACCGTTTTGGGCTAAGGTCTTCTTGGACCGCTGGGTATTCGCCATCCTGAGCTTACTATGGAACCACTTTCGTCGTTGGATGATCGTGCCTTTAGGTTCCTGACCCGTTCCCTGTGAGAGGTGTTTATTAGAGATACGGTTAGGCCAGAAAATCCTTAAGATGTTACGCAGGAACCTATCAACGAACGTTTGTGACTTTTATGTGATGTTGGGGATCACTCTCCACGTGCTATATCTATATAAAAGCACGGATATGATGTTGAACAGGAACAGTCTCAGTTTAGTGTTTAAGTTGCCAGCCCTTGATGACTTTGGAGATTCTGTTAGTTATATCCTTTTCGGTTCCACCGTCAGTCGAGACCATACTCCCAAAATACAGGAAATCGTCTACTCTCTCTCAGTAGGATACTTCTCTCTACCGGTTGTCCAGCAATGCATATTTGAACTGATGAGGTTGTACCAAGGCCGTAACTTCAGTTTTTGCCGTCGCATGACGACGCTTGCTCTCTCTCAGCTGTCATTCGGTGAAGATCCTTAATTCGTAGCTTCGTCAATATGCTTCAGTTGAGATGTAAGATTCCATCGAAATCGTCTGTTACCCGTCGACAAAGCTTCACGAAGCACATCGCCAATCACCAAAAGGAATAGTATTGGTGAAAGAATGCAACCTTGTCTTACCTCACCTCACATGAGGGGTGTGCCTCTTAGCTTTGGAAGACTAAAGTCGGGGAGTTTATGTTTTCTAGTGAACAGCACCAGCTCGCTCTTCGTCGAATTGACATCTTTGAGAGCTTGAGAGAAGACATCGGCCAGTGTCTGCGTACATTTGCCTGTTACAAGTATGGCGACGTTACATCCGACGTTTTTTATTTGCTGGAGTTCTTAGTTGAGAACTAGGTTTCACAGTATTGGAGAGTATCTTGGGGGGTACCTCGGTGGGCACGTCTCTTGACAGTGCTATTCGTTTGGCTTAGTTTGGTCATTAATAGTTGAGATTCCCAGTGTTCTAAGTTTGTTGGGCAGAACGAAGTGCGCTTTTGACAATCTCAGTTCATGTTCCGCTAGAGTAGTACTAGTTACAGATGTCAAAACCTATCTCTTTCTCGTTGACCTACTTATGTCCTATATCCCCTTATGAGTTGTGAGTCTTAGAGTCTATACAGCGCTTGACATCCTTCTTGACTGAAGCTACGTCATGTGTTTCTCAGACTGTACCAATAAAATTGTACTCAATCCATATTTTTTTATCCATTTTTTTGAGATCCTTTCCGTGGTGATGGAAACCTCGTTCTCGGTCACCCAGAGCCCATTGCAATCTCTATACAAGAAGGAGTATATTTCCATTGCCATGGTTAGAGTTTCCTCCAACCAATAAATAACAATTACATCCGCCCAAAAGGGAGTATAAAATTTATAAACAAACAAACAGAGGCCAGATCAAGAGGAAGAATAATTTCTTCCCTTGAATAAATTTCCTATTAAAGTTTCTCAGGGACGACGCACGGGAGGGACAGCCTCAAAAAAAAAAAAAACTAAATCAACTTGTTTACTTCCCTGTGACTCAGCACGGAAGAAACTAACTCCAGCTACCGATCGCTGTATCCTCCAGAAAGCAGGAAATTTAAAACAAACCTTTCAACTCTTAAATGATTAATGATATCTAGTAGATAGTTTTTTTCATTTTCTTCCTTCTTTTGAACAACGCCATTGCTGCACAGACAGTGTTTTCCCATTTTCCTTGGAATTAATTGATTAAGGTCATTAAGGTCATTGTGAAGTAGAATGAATTGCAAAGGGGAGCGAGTGGAGTGGGTCGGGGAATAGTAATTGATGGGAACATTATTGCAATTGTGTCTGGCTGTAACACTCTTCTTAAAGAAATGAGTTGATAGCCGTTAGATAGATGCATTGTCTGTAGTTTGGCTTAAGTAACTGGAGAATCAATTTGATATTCTAAAGCCTATCATGTAAGGATAAGGATCTACACGTGCTCATCATTTTTGAATGAGAATCTACACAAAGTTTTGGCTCTCGAAGATTATGAGAAGTTTTCCAGATACTTGAGGGCTTTGGCCTTGAAATTTGAAAGAAAAAGAAAGAGTATAGCCTTGACAGGATACGCGGAGGTCCTACGAGTACGTGGCTCAGGACACTTGAGAAGGAAGCACGGCAAAGAGTTGGGGAGATCTGGGGCACATTTCCAGAAATCGCACACCATGGCGCGTTAGCATTGTAGAGGCCCTAGGACCGACAAGGGGATACAGGACATAAGTAAGTAAGTACACACTAGGTAAGTACCTTCTCAATGCCTCTACGATAAAAATTGGCTTCTTGATCCTTCATGCAAATGGTTTACAGAGTAATAGGGCGACCCACCTAACTTACATATCGGCATCGCAATGGACCACTTCTGGTTTAGTGCTGGTCTCATCTCTGGGGGACCCCCTTTCCCAAAACCCCCTCATAAGAGGACATTAAGGACCCACAAAACCCACCTCTTGCAACTTGCTTCCATCTTGAAAGTTTGGTAAATATTCGATGTACTTTATTGAGGTTCTAAGGACATATCATTTTCTTATTTCCCGTCAGACTGACATACATACTTTATGAAACTCTATTTTATTTATATATTTTTTTTAAATGGTCACCATGTACCAACTGCATCTACCTTTTAAGGTTAGAAGCACGTGCTTAAAAGAATATACTCCCCATGGGAGTAGAATAGGATTGATACTACGACAACGAGGACGAACGAAATGTGGGTCAAAACACAAAACGCAAAAAGAAGAAGGATTCAAGCTGTATTCAATGTACACGTACTAAACCCCATGCATATGGTTGAAAAGAATCCAGGTTATGGTAATTGCTTTGTATGGAAACAGTAAAATGGAAACTCTAAGCAGATCTTTCGTCCGACAGTCTTTTTCATAAATTATTTACGGATGTGCAATATACCATGGAGGAGACATAATATTAAAGATGAGTGTGTTCTTTCTTACCAGCGATGAAATGAAATGATATTCTAAATTCAGTGTACGTCCTGGCTATTAGGAGCGTCATTCAAAAAACTTGGGTTTGACTTGGGTTTCGCAAGAGAAAGTCAAGAGAATACCAAGGAGTATGTTTGTTCTTGCACTCTATTTGCTGATTGATATTTTACAAGGCAAGTACTTGTTTTTATCTCTCAGTTAAGATCCATCTTAGCCCGAGAGATTCTCGTCCCCAAGACCTCCCCCTCCATTCTTTTGCTAGATAATGCCAGACTTTGACACAATATACAATAGGGTGTTTCATTTTACAAGCAGACCTTGCTTCCGCCCCAAAAGCGAACATAAATGAGGCTGACAAAATGTGCAACCTGTTTCATTCCTTTTAAGTCTCGTTGAAAAACATTTGACTGTTTACTGATGAGGACAATTTTGTCTTTGACATCCACCGTGCTTGATGTAGCGTCCCTCTAAAACTGAAGTCGTTTTGAGACCAACCTGCCAACTCTTTGTAGTCTTCCCTTGGATGGCTTCCGTCTTTCAAAACGTTCTGAATGTGCTTTACCACTTTTTGAACTTCTTCAAGTGAAGTCTCTTCATCTAGGAATGATTTTTTATCAAGTGAAGCCCAGAGACTTTGAAACTTCCGATAAATCTGGATGTCAGGACCACTTGATCCTATACTACAACACTCTTCAAACACTCCTGGCTCAAAATACTTGCCAGTCACTAGAACTGCAACTCTATCTTCCAAAGTTTTGACACTTCCATGGGCCAACTGAAGGCAACAGTTTGCTATCCCAATGCAAGACTAATTTAGGGGGGATTTTCCAAGAGGGACTCTTCGATTACTTCTACTGATTTTTGCCGAGCTGGGTAAACTGTAGCTGCAGTTGAAACATCGTGGCCTAGGCTTTTTGCAGTCAATTTAAGAGCTGTCCTCTATCCCAAGTAGTCGTGAGTGTTTGATCAATTTGGGATTAGAACTAAGTTTTTTCGTAGCTGGAGCCAAAAACTTAGTATCTTCATCACTAGGTGCTGATGACGATGATCTCCTTCTTCCAATATAACATCACATCTGCTTTATCTGTGTTTCTTGATTTGTCTTTACCCAAATTTTGTGTAGCTTCTGTATATTAGCACGTATATTCTCTTCCGTCATAACAGGGATATTTGCTTTCTTCCACACAGCCTTGATTACCCCCTTCGCCTTCAGGGTCTCGCACTCTATGTGAGAGTTTCTTGTTGGTCTAGGAAATAGGTGTACTCCTAGACTCTTAAGCTTTAGTTCCAATCCATACTTTACCTCTTCTTTGTGAAAATGAATACATTTGTCTTCTCCGTATCATTGCAAAGCCCTTGTTCATGACACCACCGAAGTGCATGCCTTATGGTATCTTCTGTGACTTTCATGGATTTTCCTCTTCTCATAATTGCTTTGCCATCGGCATATCCCACAGTGTGGATGGCCATCACCTCAAGTCTTCTGAGGAGAAAGTTCATTGTTGTAGTCCCTAGTGTAGGTGATAAAACTCCTCCCTGCGGCAACCCCTGCTAACAGATCCTCTAAGTCTTGAATGTTCCATCTAAATATTTACGTCTCTATCTATCTATCTATCTGATAGCGAGCGTATGCTGAGTCTGAAGACGTAATGTGTAAACTCGTCTTGTTTACCATCAAAAATCTAGCAAGACCAATCTGCCTTCTGTCTGCCTTTTCCAGTAGCCAATATGGACTCGAATAACTACCTTCGTGAAGCCAAACTCCAGATGCAGATATGCAGAATGGAGCGATATCAGAGTCATACTATGAGGAAATTCAACGTCGCAAAAAAAAAACCATCGAGTCTTACTTAATCTTAAAAAGCCAGTGGCAACGTTGACAACAAGCCACTAAAGATGTCGCCTCTGGGTTTCTCTCGGCAGCCTTAACGAAATCCCTGGTTTAATGAGGAATGCTGCAAAACAAGGGGCGTATTAAGTGGCGCTGCATGGAAGGACTAGTGCTGCGAGCAGAGGAACAAAGAGGGACATCGACTTCACAGAAAGGAGAAAAAGGAGCAGAAAATTGAGAGACCATACTGCAGGAATGATGGACAAAAATGTTAGCAAAAGGTACAGAAAACATGTCAGCGTTTCAAAGCCTGCAGGGACATGGCAATATAGTAGGAGAATCCCTGTTGGTGGTAAGGATATGGAAGAACAAATATTCTGCTGAACGAGTCATTTAACCCTGACGATGTTAGTCTAGATTCCTGTCAATTCCGATCAGCGATAGATAAACTTAGTTCCTCTGTAGACACAGCCCTTTACAGGGTTGTATCGAGCATTGACAGATCGCTTCACTTCAAGGAATGCACTCTGGGGGCGTTTCTGCCCATCGAGAGGGCATTCAACAACGTGAGCTCCGACGCGATCCTGCATAACCTGCATAGAGCTCAAATGCTCCAGTCTAGGATAATCTTCTCGACACGAGGAAACACAACCATCCAGAGAAGTGTCTGCAGAGCAACACCCCAAGGCGGAGTTCTTTCTCCGCTGATATGGCTCCTTGTAGAGAATGAGATCCTAGTAATATTGAAGGAAAACGGCTTTAACTTGACGGCCTATGCCGACGATGAGGTTATCCTGATCTCGGGAAAGTTTCTCCTAGTTCTTAATGAAAGTATCAATTTCGCACTACGGCTAGTAGATAACTGGGTCGGAAGCAGAGGATTGGGAGTGAACCCCTCAAAGACGGAGATTGATTCAGACTCCCAATTATCGGCGGCGTTGAATTAAATCGAGTTCAGCCAGATACCTAGGTGTGATCTTAGATTCCAAGCTCTCTACTCTTGCAAAAAGGCATTCAGCAGCACATGGGGCTTCAGACCAGCTGTGGTATACTGGATATACACGGCGGTTATAAGACCCATTCTCACATATGGTTCACTAGTATAGTGGACGGTACTTGAGAAGCAATATCAGCTTTCAAACCTCACCAAAATCCAGAGGGCGGCATGCATCGGAATCAAGGGATCATTGAGAACTATACCGACGGCGGCAATGTCTGGCAGCCAAAACTACTATAAGATTGAGGGAAGGCCGATTGTGTTCATCAAACTCTTACGGCTACGCCTCTATTCTGTCCCGATGGGGGCTACCAATGGATTGACGGAAACACATGAACCCGATGCTAACATTCGAAAGGAGATTCAATGCAAGGATTCCTGACAGAAGTTACTGGAAGAACTGGAGGAGTAAAAAGAAAAAGGAGTGGCATTTTATTCGTCATCTGCTGTGTGACTGTCCTGCCCTATCTGCTAGAAGAAAGAGAACTCTTGACAGTCATTTCTTCTCGGAGCTGGAGGACTTACGCAATGGAGAACACCCGCTGTTCCATAAAAGTCGGTAAGAACATCACCAAACTGTTCGATGTCAGGAAAGCTCTAAGACATGGTGACGCGCTATCATGCGTATACGTCAACACTGGAGGTACAATCTTTTTCAAGGACTTTACAACTACTCACTTACGCTCATGACATTGACATAATCGGAAGAACTCAGCGGCCCGTTAGTAAGGCATTTGCGAGCATTGAGATCGAAGCAGCAAGGATGGGTTCAGCGGTAAATGAAAACGAAACGAAATATATGCTGCCTACAAAAAAGGGCACTCAACATCGGCCTCTTGGACAGAATGCCACAATAGACAGATATAATTTCGAGGTAGTAAAGGACTGAGCTCCCCGAATGACACCATTAGGAAGATCAAACGAAGGATCACTCATGCTAATCGGTGTTTCTATGGGTTAAGAAGGCAATTGAGTAACAAAAGCCCTATCTCGAACTAATAAGGTAACTCTTTACAAGACACTAATCGTTCCAGTCCTGCTGTATGGCGCAGAGACATAGACTTTGACAAAATTGCATGAGAATGCTCTTGGCACTTTTTGAGGGAAAAGTTCTTCGGGTGATCTTTGGTCCCATGTGCATAGCCAGTGAGTGGAAAAGAAGATAAAATGTTGAATTAGACGGCCTATACAAAGACATCGACTTGGTAAAAAGCAACTAATATAGAGGGGATGGAGTAAACAGTTCCAGATGAGAACGTCTTCCAAGGCACTCCCAATGAACGGCACAGTAAAAGACGCAATAGGTGGCAGTAGCGCAACAGGCAGAAGCTGACTAAAGAGGTTTATTGGTTGGGGCTCAGGTCACCCGGTACTGGAGTCCACCCATCTTCTAAGGCCGCTCTCAGACTACCGAAAAATATTGGCAATATGTCCTGCTGTTGTCTACCATTCAAAGGAAGCACTTTCAGTGGCCAATGTCATCCTCTTCCCCCGGTTTTGGAAGCAACATTTGTTTCTCACCAAGTTAAGCACTTATTCCATTTGTTTTACAACATTCATCGACCGTTTTTACGATGTATTTGAATTTCCATCGAACGCATATCCAGTTTATGCCCTTCTTACATCCCCCAAAGGACATTCCATGCATAGAAGTCCATTAGGGAGTTTTCCCCCCAAAACTCTATAAAGCTGGTTTATATCCCTTTTTGTTTATTTAAAAGCTGCCTCCACCTGCCATTAGCATTCCAACGGTATAACTCTTCATTTCATTTGCTCTCTCCCCTTAATCACTTTAAAATCACTTAACCTAGAATATTCCACCACTACGAGATGCCACTGCAAATAAATAGTAGTTTTTGAGTAAAACTTTTCTTAACAAGGATCCTTTTTTTTTTTGCTTGCTCTCGTAGTGTCACACATATAATTTTTGCTTACTATTGTGAGTCTTACGTTACCATTACGTACCAGCCCCACAATGTCTCTGACAGGAACCCTTCATTGTGCGTCGGCGGAGGGCGGAGGCGGGTTGTGGTGCTTCTATTTCAAGCATCAAAGTCATTAGCACAAAAATTATATTGTGTGACCAAGAAGAGGATTTTTTTTTTTTCGCTGAGAGTGAGTGCGGAACCATTAAAATAAAATTTCAACAGATTGTGCTCGAAAGTGCTCAGTGTGCTCACTCCTTGCGAGTTGTATGTATGCTCTACTGAGTGAGTGTTTAACCCACCACACAACATACGAATGGGCATTAGGACGAATCGCCTTCGACACAGAAGAAGCAAGAGAGAGAGGGAGAAAATAAAATATTATTATTTCTTCTTCTATGTGTAGAATCGCAACGGTCTAATGGCCGCATTTCTCTGAATGGTCAAACAATAAGCATAAATGAAAAATAAAAATAAAAATAAAAATAAAAAGGAAAATGGTTTGTTGTGCTCTCTGATGTGTGTGTGTGTGTGAGTATGAGTGTATATCCTTTTGAATTTTGCTCCTTAGCTGGCTTTCGGTTATTTGTTGTCGCTCTTAAGTGCTACATTGAGGATATTTTCATTTGTGGCAATTTTTCTTGATTCTTTCTTTCTTTCTTTCATTTTTTTTTTTTTCATATTTTCATTTTTTTCTGTCCTTTCACTCATCTTTTAGGTGAAGGAAATGAAAACATGATAATTGTATGAGTGAGGGCATATTTTGTTGGTTTGGTGGACAACATTATGCCATCACTTCTTTATTTGATTGCGATCACTTGAAGTAGCAGTTTGGTAAAGTTTTAGCATAAAAAAAAACCATTGTACTAAGAACAATTGGCAACACTTTTTTTTAGCGACAGTTTGACAGGTGACATTTGAGAGTTGCTTGCGCTTTGACAGCTTGTTTGAAGGGAAGTTTATTTTAAAATTATTTTCCTTCCTTTCCTCGGGCAAGAATCCACTCCTTCGAGGGACGAACATGCATCCAACACTTTGGTCTTCCGTGCCCTTAAATGGGCCACCAACAACTATGACAGTTCTTCTGTTACCTCTAAACTCTGAGCCCGAGTGTACAGCAAATAGAAACTGTGAGCTGCCCAGACCAGAACAAAGTTGAACGCCTTAGCACTTCAAGAGAAGCCTGATCCTACAAAGAGCTCCTGACTGAGAAACTCTCTGCAGTGCTGTCAACCACCACTAATGCCAACTTCATTGAGAAGGAAGCTATGACTACTCTTGGTTGTCAGTTACCACCAAAAAGGAACACTTGCAATACAAGAACAGCGAGAGCGGAGTACCTACTAACCCCGACAAAGAAAAACAAGATATCGAAGAGTCCTTTTGAATTCCGTACATTGAACTTCCATTTAAGCGAACCCTCTATCAATTTCACTGGACTTTTCTCGGTTTTCGAAGACAGGCAATCAAGCACTTCAATGATGAGCAGATTATGGTATCAGCACTCATCACATGCGCACCAAGAATTAGCCACCTAATGGGAGCAATAACAGGACACTGACAGAGGAGATTCTGCACATTGTCATCATCATGTAGTATTACTTACATAGGCTAGCATGTTGTCTGTACTCTTCTCTGCTGAGAGACCAAAAGCTTTCATTCAGGCAGCCACACAATTGTGCCCCATCCTCAAGGCAACAACTAGTCAATGATTCAGAGAGACACAATGCAAGTGCAGATCTTGAAAATTCTTCCTCTAAGCCTTAATTACCAAATTGACGTTCTGTTTTCCCACAATCCCTGTGTGACCGGGGAGCCAGCCAAGAGTCAGAGCGCTCAATGATGATCGGAATCGCCTTGGATCGACTGCTCTCTGGAATGCAGACAACCGACCTATTCAGCTAGTTTTTCGGGATTCAAAGAGGACTACTCCACAGTAGATGATATCTTCACTCTGACTCTGGCTAGAACCCATCTCGACAAGGGCATTCCTCTGAGACTTCCAGGCTTAGTAGTGCAGTGTGTGTAGAGTGTGTGCTTAGTAGAGTGTCAACAAATCTACATCGAAAGAACAGAACTACAGTATGAGATGTCCACAAGGTATTAAAATCATTTGATTCGTGGACGGGCGTTGAATAAGGATGCCTCATGAGTCTCCTACTCTATTCGTTGTTACACCTACTACACAATTAGCCTGGGAGTATTGAGTTTGATCAAAGTAAAGCTCCCTATATACCAACCAACCGTCATGCAAAACATGATCAATAAACTAGATCAGTACAGCAGTTTGCAGAACTTACCAATGAGTCTAAACTTATAGTCTTCCGGAATGGTTTTGGGCAATTAGCAAGAGATGAAAGGTGGGCTTAACGAAGAGAAGAACTAGAGAGTGTGTTCAGGGTAGAGGTACCTACCTAACAAACACATTCAATATTCCATTAAACACAAAACACCCAGCTCGAAGGACCAAATTAATATCCCATACAACGCCACTGAGCACAATCTATCAAAAGTCCTTACAACTGATTGCATACGCCGACGACATAGACACTATTGGAAGAACTTAGCGAGGTGTCATGGGCTCCTTTGCAACCATAGAATCAGAAGCTGCCAAAATGGATTAAGCGATTAACGAGGGTAAGGCCCAGTAAACGCTGTCAAGGTCTACCTTGGCTCTGACAATGATACCAGCGCAGAAATCAAGCCAAGAATAACCCTGTTTTTACGGGCTCGCTCGAGGCTGGTGAGAACCTGCAAATCACTTTTAAACGAGAGCCAATACGGTGACCCTCAGTTGGGTACCAGGGCATGTGGATATCGAAGGAAGCGATAAGGCAGATGAGCTTGCTAGGAAAGGGTCGACGCTTTGTAGCAGCCCCAGTCAGTTCTTTAAGGAAAAGAGTAGAAGATGAAGCCATCGACGCTGGGTTCAGCCTTTAGCAAGAAGAGATCATCAACTCTGGCTAAACTCAGTTGTCATAACGCACGGGTCGTTTCTGGCGTAATCACCGGCCATTGTGTCATTGGCCTTCACGCAGAGAGACTCGAAGAAATAGAAATCGAATCTATTCGTCACCTGCTGTGTGACTGTCCTGCCCCATCTGTTAGAAGAAAGAGAACTCTTGGCAGTCATCTCGGTGCTGGAGGACTTAGGCAATGTTGAGCTGGTGGACCTCCTGAGATTTATATTACTAACTGGATGCTTCTAACAGCGGACCTTCTTACAGCGTTCCCAGGGTTAAGCGATTGGGACCCGAATTCTGGATCTAAGTGAGCAGTGACCTTCTGGTCACAAGGCACCCATCTACCTGACCTGAAAGTTTAACAGTAAATCCCTATTTCGAAAAACTAAGAAGGCTCTGTAAAAGGTCTTGATCATTCCAATCCTGCTTTACAGCGCTGAAACATGGGCTTTATGGAACGCGGATGAAGAGACTCAATAAGAAACTAAACTATCTAGCGGCTAAGGCATGTAGAGCAAATGGACACCAACTCCAGTCTTTGAATCTAGCCCGGAGGGACGACGCAGTAGGTGGCGCGTACAAGTTCAACAGGACCTTGTAGCGACCCACCTGTAAATTTGTCTTAGGTTTTTTTTTGATTTTTATTTCGATTCCCTATACTTTTTAAATCCAACGATGCTACGTATGAAAAAATTAACATATGGCGCCGACCTATCGTTAAATCCGCTGTACACTCCATATTTCACACTGAAAGTACAACCAACTTAACAGAGGATGTACATTACATATGTATCTCACCTTGGGTATATAAGAGCATGTGCGATCGTGATCGCGCTCTTTTTTATTTAATTTTCCCCGACTGTAAACGTGAGGGCGTATAATTTCCGCGTGTGTTCAGCAGTTTTTTTTTATATAACCGAACAAAAAAAAAAAAAGAAGCTAAGAAAATAAAATAAAAATTTGAAAAATTAAAAGTTTTACGAGTTAAATCTAACCACCACACGTCGGCTGCTTAATTACGCTACTCTCAAATAAAAGAAAAAAAAAAAGTCAGATCGAGTGCACCTGCCAATCGTCTCAAAGTGCAGGGAACAAACCCAAAAGCACAACGCCAATACCCAGCGGAGTGATCCGCGAGTGTCTATCGCCGCTGAATTAAGTGTTCCGGCTATACAAATTCTGAGCGTACACACATCAGAGGCTTCCGTTCATCAGAAGATAGTACCTGATATCAGTGCTGTACCACACCACGTGCGCAGAACTACGCCGAGGAGAATACCGCCTGGATCTTCAACACAGCATCCATAAAAATTCATGATCAACATCACCATCATCATTGTTTCGTGTATTCAGTGTTATAATAAATTTTCTGTTATCGTTACTTTCATCTTTGTTCGATTATATACATATATATTCTAATTAACCTAATTTAAGCTAATTTTTCCTTATTTAGAAACTAACCTAAATATAGCACAGGTAATGCCAATAAATACATATTCATACAATCATATATAATAAAATTCTTCACCCACACAGCAATAGACAACATACAAGATTTCGCCGACAACGATTTGTGCGCACAAAACGGAGTCATCAACGAAAATATCATACCCATAAAACATACAAAACATCATGCAAGTAAACGCCTAAGTAATCACGCTGTAAGTTTTTTTCCATTATTTACGTTTTTTTTTCCATTTTGGCAATACCTTCCTATGCTACATATTTGATAAAATTAAATTGAATCTAGTTTCGTGCGTCAATACCTAAATTTCTACTCTATTTTATATTATACTTTTACATACATATATATTTGGTGAATTCATATCTGATTCAATACATAAATACTTTATTTCTAATAATATCATACTTATATACCTATTCTATTTCTACACATATACATACGACCTAATTTGCATTATAATACATTACCTTGATCAAGAATTTCTTAATTACATAACCTTCTTCCGTTAATCGGAGAGTTCTTTCTTTTTCAATACTTGTTAGAGTTTAGTTTAGTTTTTTTCTTCATTACCTTCTTGACCTTGAATTTGAGCTATGAATTTATAAGATTAATAAATAGTGTATTGCAATGAATATACCCCGCTTTGTTTTGTTTTTTTTTCCCAAAAGGGGACTTTAAACGTAATATGATAGCTTAAATATCATTGTTGGCAATCTTAAAGTGTGACAGGGAAGCATGAAATAGCCGCGTAACTTACCAATTAAGGGGCTGCCCTAAACATTCCGGCGCAAGGTAGCCACAGGAGCGTGTTATCAACACAGGAGCGGGTACAGCCGAGATCGCAGCATATTGCTGCATGGTCGTCAACATCTGACCTCCCTCCCCTTCACCTTCCCCCTTCCTCTTTCTTCACCTTTCCTCTCCCTAATCCCTTGTTTCCTTGTTTCTCTTGTCCCTGATTAGTATGTTTGTTTGTTTTTTTTTTCCTTTTTTTTTTGCGGCCTTTAGGTTCGCAAATCTCCCTCCCCTTGACAGGTCTAAGACATTTACAGACACTTAGTAGCTTCAGCTTACTGAGGTTTCATTCAATCTCTCTGAGACATCCGGCACGATATCTATTTCGTAACAGAAAAGTAGCAGAAAGAACCCCCCCATCCGTCGAGCTAATGCCGTGTATACCGCAAGCGTGCCACCCTCTGCTACATGGGAAATCTACACCCAGGCGCAACTCGCTAGCGCTCCCCTGTTATGTTACAACCTCGACCAACTTGGAGTGCGCAACTGGATGGAATTAGCTAATGACCGGGCTAAGTAGGGAGGCTTGTTGGTCGAAGCCCAGATTCAATGCTCATATCACCACTCCTGCTCTATGGTAAGAAAGAAGAACAAATATTGGACAACATCAAGTGATAAATGCTAAACACTCCTATTTACAAGAAGGGAGCCTTGAGAAGAAGATAAAACCAAGGACTCTATGAGGCAGGATGTGAATGTTGTGACCGACTAGGGAACAACAGCTTCTATCATTTCAAACCACTGCCCCAGGTTTGTGATTATGACAAAACGCAGGTTCGACATAAAGGCAAGTTGTAAGACACTCTCCCAGGTTCAGAAGCAAACCCCCATTTGCCACACTTGCTACACCCAAAACACCAATCGATTTTAATCTACGATCAGAAGGCTTGGCTGGGTTATAAAGCCACCATGGTCTTACTCTTATCCAACCGGAACCTCATTCCATGAAGACATAAAATTAAATTCCCTATACTCGTATGGAGGTCACCTGTATATGCCGATTCAGTAGATTAAGTCTAATGGGATAGCAATACACAATGAAAGTTGAGAAAATTCCCTTATTCCAACTGTCACCGTTGTCGAGATAACATCCACAGCCAGACCTGGACATTGGCATTCTCTCCCTCTTCCTTCGATTCAATTAAAACAAATTGTTTTCGACGATAAAAGCTAATAACGTCCAACCTATCTCCCTATCGTTTCAATTATGTCCATCGAAATCGGTTTCCGACATTTTATCTTTCCTGAGTGTCATGTATCTCACCTTCAATTCAACCCACTAGGAGGGTGTACTATGTGTGTGCTTCAGATTTATACTACAAACACACACGCACAGTTCGGTACTCGCGCATCGGAGCGTCACCTTAATTACATTGAATCCTGCTGGACCTGGATTGTTTGTGTGTTTACATCGTTGGCATGTTACACATTTTTCAAAATCAATAAAGCATTTTTTGTTCTCCTCTGTTTTCTGCTTTTTTAATTATTAATACGTCCTGTGGAAACCACCGAAAACCCTCATATCGTCATCGTCATCGTCGTTGGAGAGCCAACGCCGCCGTGCCAAAGTATCGTTTCAATCAGGAAACGAGAAGAAAATAAAACAATAAAACAGTTTGTGACACCCACCAACCCATCGACCGACGGGCGTGTGTTTACCGCTTTAATACCTTTAAAACCTCAGAGAGCTCTTAAAGGTACCCACTAGTAGTAGTTTACCGCTGAAACGCACGAAACCTCGCCAATTTGTTACCGACAGCGACAACCCCACCCAGTCGAACCGCGGTGCGTGAGGGCGGCGGCAAGTAGGTCGGTCGCAATTAGCAGGAGGCTTTAACGAGCCATCATCCAAAGAACACAATTATTTTTGAATAAAATTTTCTTCCCTTTTTTTTTGTTTGCTCATTGGAAATCACAATTTTCTGTTAAATGTTTAAACGAGCAGCGATTTTTTTTTCTTGTTTTGTTGACCCAAGTGCTGGTGTGGTCCTCTTCTGTAGGAACAGCAATCAAAGAGTCTGCCATTGGGGGATTCAACGACTGTGGAGGAATTGACCCGAAACTTTGTGTTTGATTGTGTGAAATTGAAAACTAATTCTAGGAAAGTTGCCAAAGAAAGGCAAACACAAAAGGATACGAGTGCCAGCGAGAGCCTTCATCAGTCAGGAAATTTTCTTGCAGTTCCATACCACATATAACCGTAAATTGTGAAAGTACACAAGTTCCACAAAAAAATTTATTAAATTTTATTTAGAGGAAGAGACGGTCTCGGATAAAAGGGTCCAGCGATCACTTGTTGACCAAATCTTTGTAGATGGAGACGAACAATAAGAGAAGGATCTGTGACACAAGGAAATGATGCATCCTGGACACAGGAAAAGGCAAGACCCTCGCAGACTTAGTTGGTGCACACTTTTAGAGTAGATGAACGAAGTAAGAAGACATGTGGGGTTCTCTACAATCCGAGAGCCAAGTCAACAGTTAGAGCTTCAAGAGAGTGCTAGCAATACGCCGATAGAAGCATGATGGTAGCTAGATGAACCTAGAAGAAAGCAGCTTTCAAAAATTGGTAAAAGAAACCATCATCCATAAAAGAGATGAAACAGCCCGCCTCCAAGTGTAGTACCTACAGACGTTGCTAAAGACTAGCAAAGGCGCTCAAATTTGAACATAGAATGGAAAGGTCTACATCCATCGGGACATGGAGCTGCATTTAAGCGATCCTATCAATGGTCAAGATCGTCTCTTTAAAGGAGCTCAGAGAATAAGAATTGCTCAAGAAGGCCCATTCATCCCATTCAGGACAATTATTCTGGATGAGGTGACAGTACTGTGAAGAACCTTTTATCCCACACAAACTTATGGGAGGTGATTCTATGCCCAATCAATGAAGAGGCTATCATCTTCTTAAAGTTCACAAGGACAAGGACAATGCAAGAGACTGTTCGAACAAGTTGATTGGATACTTCGACTCATACGTTTGTAAGAAATATACAAAATTAGTCTGGACGTTGAAAAAGAGGTCGTGCTTCAGTAGTCCTTAGTGGGCAGCACTTATACTCTCCCTTAGCAGAGTACTGAACGCGTGTCCTCGCCATAGAGGTCGAACAAGACTTGACTGGGACACCATGTAGAATGTTGGCTAGCCCCTATCACATAAGAAACTTGTTCCAAAACAATCACAGATGACTCAACTGCTGACGACCCTAGTGAACGAAATAAGGGCAAGGACCTTCGGATATGTACGTGGACTGTTGGGACCCTTACATACCACTTGTCGGTGAACAATAAGGAGAGACTTAAACCGATGGAAGGCAGATATATCAGCCATCCAAACGGGCTCTGGTGCCTTAGACTGTTTCTATGCCAAATATTGGAGGACCTAATCAAAAGAAGAGACTACTCTTCGCAAGAGTTGCAGCTTGGATGATGCTCTATGGCTCCCAAATATGGGCTGCAGCTATGAATGCGAAGTCATATAGAAAATAGAAAAATATTCCGTCGGATATTAGGTCCCTACAATCGCGAACTCTATGAGCTGTATGTGGATGTAGTCCAAAAAGCCAAGATACGCAGACAACATTGGCTCGGCCACATTGAGCAAATGGACAACAATGCTCCAGCCAAGAGGATCTTCGAATCCCAGCCCCCAGGTTCGAGACGGAGAAGAATACCGAACCTCCGGTACAAAGACCAAGCTGTCGCGGATGCCAGAAAACTTGGTCTTCACAACTGGAAGCAGCGTGTCCGGGACCACAGAGGATGGAAGGCAACAATGTCTCAGGCAGGGACTCTACAAGTATCGGCAGCCCTTTAAGTAAGTAAGTATAGAAAATAGAAGCAAAAAGAGGCTGTTTACAGAGCCAATGGACTAAAAGTATGGAGCGCCTTCCGAGCAACCTTATAGGATGCGGCATGCGTAGAGGAATGGTGCAAGTAGACCTCCTTGTTAAAGAATTCGAATGGAAGTATGGTGCCAGTAGGACAACGATGCCAACAGCAATGAGTCGAAGTGATAGAACAAACATAGAAAAATGGGAAGATAGATGGAACTCTTCTGACAAAGGTAGATGGACGCAGAGACTGATCCCTAAAGACCTTTTGATAGGAAGCACGGAGAGCTGAATTTCTACCTCACGCAGAAGCTTACCGGTCAGGGATATATCATAACATACTTCCATAGATTTCGGCCAGAAGACAACGTCCACAGAAGCAGTGGAAAACGTGAAATACGCAATAATCCACTGCCCACATTATCATGAAGGATGTAACCTATTGGCGAACAAACTGGGTGTGGACGGAACCCCAGAGAACCTCGTCAGACAGAAGCTGAATTATCAAGAAGCTTGAAGTAAAATCGTGGCTAGCAGCATGAGGAAACACACAGCACTAGGGGCTGCCAATGCGAACGGACGGAGAATATGTGGGTGAAGTCCCTACTTACGTTGAAATACTTTACGGTAGTGCCGCTTGTCCTGAAACGATGAACACGCAAACCATGAACCTCCGCAGAACGGCTGGTGCTTTGACAGTCATTACAAAGAAAGCTTTGACACATGCTCGCAATCCTTATGCGTGGAGTTAAGCCACAATGTTGATGCCTGAACGAAGTCAGTAAAGTTTGACACTTGTTACTAATCTGCGAACAAATTTTCTTCCAGTTGCAAGAATTGGGAAGTGCGAAAGCAATGCATTTGTGTGGAACTAGGAAGACGACAAAATATTCACAGCTAACAGAGTCGACGCCATTTAAAGGCTTTGACAGCGAATTGAGTTTGCAGAAATTATCCAATCACATCAAGCAAAACAAACAGATTGGGCACAAATGAAGCCTCTAAAGAAATTCGCTCCCTAACTGCCTACTCACTAACATTTCTGGACCAATGGAAAGGCCATATGGTTTTCGAATAACTCAAGGAGCTGTGGTCCATCAAGAAGCTTCTCTGGTAAAACATCTTTTGAGTTATGCATCAGTAGAGTTCCTAACTGGAAACATTTTGAAAAATGTTGATTCAGAGCACTCGAGGTGAGGAAAAGGGCGATTTGGAAGCTTGACTAGGGAAAAAAGATGTTAAGACTGTCTGCCAGCGTGTCGGTGTTGTTTCGTAGTGATGCCATGATACCGAAACAGGCTGCCCTTTAGATTGTCGTCCACAAAACTATTGAACCAAGCACTAGTCAGGAAAGAATACTAAGTCAATAGGGGAACCCAAGAAACCTTCAGCTCTTAATGGGCTAAAGATTGGACAACAGTGAAAACAGCCTGATGTAAGAATCAGAAATCTAGTGGACAAGAATTTCTCTTGGAAGGAGTGATCTTGCTCAATTAAATAGCTGCCACACTGATCCTTATTGAGGCTACATTTTGTTCCAAAAGAGCTTATGCACTGATGTATTCTGGAGGTATGAAAGGACGTGCATTGGAAAAGGTGTATCTCTGACAAAAGCACACTTTGGAAGACGGAAAACGCAGAGGTACAGAACAAAGCCGATAATATGAGTTCTCCAGAGGAGCTATTCATCTTAGGCGTTTCATAAAGGAACTCAGTCTTCGGCAAATCGACAATATTACCGTATAGAGTCATGACGTTTGATGTTAGCCTTTTAAAGTAGGCAACCTTTAGTTAGTCCCCTACTGACATGCTCACACTCAATCCAGATTTTTTGTGATTTTTCAAAGAAATTTCAAGAGACTTCTTAAGCTACTATTTGGTGATCTAAAGGAAAGAGATAGAGTATCATACAATCAGCTCCAATTCCATAAGGAAAGCGAGGTTTCACTAAGCACCATGATGTGCCCATCGCGATCCCCTTTGTGAGTCTAAAATGGCAGACAAAACCTAAATCCAGTCGCCCAAGCAATCGATTGCCCTACAGAAGTTGAGAAGCTTTGGATTCACAAACCTACCTCTTCCAGAGATGGCTAAAGAAGTGCCTTCCTAGAAGTAAGCCTTGAGTATCTACCGACAAAAGATGTTCCTCCTAACTAAAGCTCTCCCTGGACCAAAGACGACTTATTGGAAAATCCTTTCTGGGGAAGGGATGATCTGACCTCTAGTCATAGACTACTTTAGAAAGAAGAAGCGATGGACCGCACAGAAGTCCTGTAAGAATCGATTCTTGAACCTCTCCTGTGGAACATTATATACAACGGAGTTCTGCGTCTATCGCTGCCCGAGGGAGTCTAAGTGATTGCTTTTACTGACGGCATCGCCGTGGTTACAGTAGCTAAGCACGTTGACGGTATGGAGTCCGCCAGAGGCGAGGCAATTACAAGACTAAAGGATAAGCCGGGTCTGGAAATAGTTCCAAGCAAGATTGACCAGTCCCAAGACGACGAAGTATTCAAACTTGCAGGTAGGAAATCAGACAATTAGATAAAAAAAGAATCGCTGAATCGACCTTGAAGTCATGCTCGACAACAAGTTATGCCTTAAAGCCTACATCGAGTACGAAAGTAGCAAGGTATCGCTGTTGTATGCGACAATCTCCCGAACACTGGTGGACCGGAACATGGATCCAAACTGTCAAAAACTGTCAGCAATACGCTTCCCCGATATTGGCAGGACAAATGTTTGTTAGAGGAAGATTTCATCAGCCTACAGGCTCAGCACAATCGAACTATATTCCTCGAAGCACCCTGTTTATAAGTCGGAATGGTTATCTTCAACCAGCAAGAGGCAAAAAGGATTAAGGAGGTGGGGAAAACTATGTGCGACAACTCTGCAAAGGGCAGATGGACCCACTCGCTCATTGCAACCATAAGATCTTGGATGAAGAGAACAAGGGGGATCCTTCACAGTTCTTGTCCGGGCACAACGGCTTAGTACCTTAAAAAGAGCAGAATGCGGAGCATACAGTGTTCTATTGCAGACACCTTGGAAAAGATGGAGGAAACGTCCTGCCAAGTCCAGATAATTTCGTAAATCACATGACGAGCGAGTGGACGGAGATCTCCTCCTTGATAGTGTCTATGTGTAGAGCCCCCAGCGAAGAGCATAAGCCTTGAGCGGAGTACAAGAGATGTCCTCGGAGACTAGAGCATACTAAACAGCCCTGCGAAGTAGTGTGCTACATTCGTGGTCACAACCTCCCGCTTCTAAGAATACTTGTTACTTTCATTATTTCCAACTCATAAATAGGGGAAGATGTACATCAAGTGGACAAGGTTATGAGAGTTTTATTTCCCACGAAATAGACTCTCAAAATCTGACTTACAGTCTCAAAATTACTCTCAAATGGACAGCCACCCGAGAAGAGATCTCAAAAGTCCACCAGCGAACCTACTCTCAAATGGACAGGCAGTCAAGAAAGCCTGCATTCAGAACAAACACATTTTAAATGAAAATTTTACTACGCCTTAAAAGAACGACTTCTTAAAGACCTCTGACCTCTGACTGTGCTCTCAAAACCGTTTGTTTTCTTTTCAAACTAGAAAATTAAAATTCCAAAGTTATAAAAACTCGAAAGCACGTTCCACAGCAGCAGTTGCATAGTTGAAAATATATATTCAAACAAATTAGCGTACAAGAATAAATTTTTTAAATATTCACAAACTTTTCTGGAACCAAGCCCCACCCTGCGGATGTTGTCCCCCTCTATAGCTCCCAAACGAACTTACTTAAAACAATTTCCAATTAAGATTCCTCATAAAATCATGAACAGCATTCCTCAAGTGTGTTCCAGGACATGACACAACTTGACACATTCTCTCATTCCTTTGGTTTTTTTTTTTTCCAAGTAAAACGACACAACAATTATCGTTTCCTTTCCAACTCAAACCGAATAGAATACAATTCCTAATAACGACGAAGGGAATGTCCTTCGGACTTGGAATTAGTGAATCAAAAGGCCGTTTTTCTTCAGAATAGGACACGGACAAAAGTTACAGCTCAAAGAATATTTAAAGATATTTGCTTTTCTTCTTCTACTTACAGTATGACAGGAAAAATATCTCTTTTTCTCCTGAATATCCTTACACAATTGGAATAGAACAAAAAAAAAACCAACAACACACACGATGGAGGCCGCGGTAAATGATTAATGCTTATCCATTTGGTAGGTTTTCTTCTGGCCTCTTCTCTTCTCTTCTTCTTCTGCGTTAACTTATGATGATTTTTTCCTTTACTCGTTTGTCCTTACGCATAAAGTGGTAGGGTACATACCAACAGCAATACACATTCACTTTCACTTGGCTTCTTTTGCTACCACTCACTTTGAAACAAAAAAAAACAACCGAAAAGAAAAATATTCACGCGAAATTAATTCAATTGAAGAGATGGAGGATTTTAGGATTAGAAAAAACAACGCGTTACGTTAATCCTGGATAAAAAGATACACAGCGCGCGATTTACTTTTTTCTTCTTTTTATGTAAATTTTCTCCCTTCCAATGTAAAAAACACACAACACAACCCTCCCACACGCGACAAAGCAAGCAGCAGGTGATTTTGACAAAAAAAAAAATGGAATATGTCCTTGAAAATTACAAGGACCAACTACTTTACTCGCGCATACAAAACGTTTTTTCTTTCTTTATTTATTTTTGTTTTAGAAACTTCTTAATTCATGAGCCAAAAAAAAAAAACGAAAAGAGAGAACACCCTCTTAGACAAATAATTAACACTCCAAGGATTCTCACACTAGATTCTAATGGAGAAGCCAAGAAAGGGGATGAGAGGAAGCAGACACACACCACAACCAAATCACTTGTTACACATAATGAACGCGCGGCGCACAACAAAGAGCATCATCATCATCGCCGTCGTCACCATCTCATCTCATGTGTGCTCTACTAGTTATTCTGGGGGATTTAACACCAATTGTGCTTGGAGGAACCCTTTTTCTTTTTATTCAAGTCTGTCGTCGCTGCTTATCGTCTTTCTATTAAAGTTATTCGACTAACATCCTCGAGCAAGCAATTAGCGTGATTAAGAATATCTAATCGCAGCCGCTCGCCGAAAAAGGACACAAAGTTTTCCTGTTATCCATAGATACACAGGATACACAGTGAGACAAGCAAACAAATACTGGAAGAAAAAAAAAACTCAGCTGATTTCCCGACACAAAAAAAGGACCTGTCCACACACGAGCAAGTTAAAAATACCACTGATGGATGCCAGGCAGGATACACCTCCGAAGGATACGAGAGATTTCCGAAACGAAAACAGGATCCTTGTTCTCTCAAATTCATGTCGAACTAGACATTCGGGCGCTGCTTTTGCTGCTGCTGCCTGCTGATAAGGAAGGATACCTTACCTACTCCATTTGAGTTGAGAGAGAGAGAGTAATTTTTAGTCCGAAAATTCGGAATGGTGAAAAGCTCTAGAGGCACAAAGCTTTCTCTCCCACCAAGCACCGTGGTGGGTTTCTCGTTCTTTCGTGTCGTCAAACATGTATGAGCTGCGTTGTCTCACGAAATCAGTTTTTGTCCTTAAACTTGTAACTTGAATTTGATTTTCAGTTTGGTGGTCGGTACAGTTACATGCCAAACAGTTCTAGTTGCCGAAAAAAAAAAAATGGAGAAATGGAGAGCGTGTGTTCACCTCTTTCCATCTGTTCGAGTTTTGAAATTGGGGACACGGTTATGGTGGTCGTGCTGAATATATAGGTCCGTACATACTTACAGGGTCGAATGTTGTACAGTGGCGTCGGAATTCAATATATGGTGAAAGTTTTTCTTTGGTTTTGAAATAAAATAGTCGTACAAATGTTGAAGGCCTCACAATGACATCGGAACGCCACACAAAATATTTCAAAGAATACCCCGAATATGTGTCTCATAAAGCTGCTCCTGCAGGGTTCCCAATACGGAGTCGAAGAATACTAATGCCCAGAGTAAAAGCACCTAATCCTCTGCACCGCACCAATCTGGACGAGAGCCATGACGACTAGGACAAACAAATGATTGCCTCAGTGTACAGAAATGCTACCTATACATTCTGGCGGAGGACCACTGACGACAGACGCTCAAAACAAGACCCAATTGCTCCAACCAACAACCGCTCACAACACTGAGCGTAGGCGAGTAGCAAGAAGGCTGAAACACCTACGAAAAAGGTAGATGGACGCATGAGCGCATACCACAAGTTCAGCTATGCCTTATGGCGAGTAGGGTTTCACCTAAACCCAATTACTGAGAGGTCATGAATGCTTTTAAATTACGATAGCATTACAGACCGTGAGGCAAGGAAACAACGTGTTATCCTATGGGGATATTTAAGCAGTACTTCCAGAGAAAAACTACGAATCCAGCGCTGAAAATGCCAAAGCATATAATAAACCTAATACTGGACCGTGAAAGCAAGTTGTGCAACAGGACGTACACTAATCCAAATGACAACTAAGTCTGGACTTCCCGCAAACGATTAAAGCCAGGAGCCAGTAGAAGAAGGAACAGTGAATGGAGGGTTTACGTACAGGCTCAGTTTCGCCTTTGGAGATTACCACCTACCAGCACATAGACACGACATCTACATAAGTCAGTGAAAGACTGCCACATAAGCACACCTCCACAAACAGGACTTCCCTACAATAACTTCTATAGAAGCTGTGGAGATGAGAAGCTGCCTTTTCATATGGAATGGTCCATCGTTAGCTAACATCTGGAAGACTACCATGGCTTCCATCAAAACAAATAAACTCTCCGCAAAGAAGCAACTACTTCAACCAGAAAGGTAGAAGAGAATGAGAGTGATCTCTACATAGACCTAAGCAGGCAACATTCGAAGCCAAAACTTCCTCCAGGTGACTCGATGGTTTCCTCTGATATTAAAAACGTTAAACGGATTTAATTTTACATTGCCCAAGCTACGAAATCTTATCCATTTGCGGATTGCAGCCGCTATAACAGATCAACACTTAATAACCGGATGCCAACAATAAAAGACAAGAACCCTGACCAACTAAACTGCTTCTTTTGAAGAAATGCCTCCCTTAACCCGATGCAAGCACAGAAAACCCCTGTCCGGGTAGCAGAAACGACCCATAGCTAAGGCCCAAATAGGTCGGCTGTTAGCCAAGATATGTGGTATTAGCACATCAAAGATCCCACGAACAGAACTCAGCTTTTTGCAAAAACTGCAAAAATAGTCCCAGCACCGAAAAACATTAAAAACCTGCGCCTTGATACACATAAAGCCCCTAAGCATATGTAATTGAACTCGCACTGAGCCTTATTATCCTAAGCATGCTTTTGGATATCAGACCTAGCCCAAGGCTCCACACACTTTCCTGCACCCAATTGCATTCGTCCAGTTCCACAACCACAAGACAGCCCATGAAAGCACGAACCATATTAAACTCAATTCGAGTAAAAGGTACCTACTCTGTCTATAGAAATGGCCACCACAATCTAGTTGTCTTATTCTAACCACACAATCTCCCATTGCACAAAATCTACCTATCTCCTTTCGACTTCGTAAAAAAACAACAAATTTCAGCCATCAAATTCTCCTCTTTGAATCCAATTTGAACATAACCAAACTTGTACAACTCACCAGGGTAATACAGTGCGTGATCTGCGGCGAACTCGTACAGCGGCCATCTTGTGATGATGAATTTCACAATTTTTTTAAGTCGTCTTTTTTCACTATTTCCCGACCGAATTTCATGAATTTTCCGGCAGCAACACATTTTACCACACATTAGCGACATTTTACACATATTTCTACTTTACTTTCACAACTTTTAAGAGTTTTAATAAATTTTTTCTCTAAATCCACGCGAGCTTCGTTCTTAACCACGGCGAATCACTGACTGAACAAAGAAAAAGCCGATGGTACAATTAAGCCAGCTCCTAAGCATATGCTACACATTTAATTGGGAGGCATTCAAATAATAATTTCAGTTGAGATTTGAATTTTGTTGAGGGAAGCACTTGGGAGTTATTTTTGTTGTTTTGAGGGTGGACATGTCACGAGTATGGACACCAATGAAGCTGAAAACATCCAACTGCTTGGAGCTAAACTAAGAAACCTATTTCAAGCTGGTTGGCAGATGTAAAAGAGGCATAGAGGCAAGTTATAAAGAGTAGACCCAGTAGAAGCCGAATATTGTTGGGTGATGTCATAGAAGCCCGGTAAGGAAGATTGGAGGACGTTTTGGAATGTGACTATGTGGAAATCAAAGGATCTTTTCACGCTTATCTCAGAAAACGTGTCCAAGATAATAGCAAGAATCATCCTGGAGCGAATTAAAGAACACCTTGAAGACCCACTCGATGCTGAGCAAGCAAGCTTCCAATCTGGATCCTCTTGTGTCGACCAGTGTGTTAAGTATCGGTAACGACTTTATCTGCTGTTTATCGTATTTGAAAAGGCGTGCCTTGCGCAGGATACGCATTCCTAATAAATTAATAACAATTGCTTAGGGTACATACGATGGGTTCACATGCCACATTTTGCATAGAGGAAGGCTGTCTAAGGAAGTCCAAGTTCAAAGTGGGGTTCGGCAAGGCTGCATACTTTCACCAATACTATTTCTATTGGTGATTAGTGATGTGCTGAATGCGGCCTTATCAACAGAAAATGGAGGAATTAGATGGACTCTTACATCTGAACTCAAGCACCTCGACTACAGCGATGTTGTGCCTTCTGTCTTACAGAATGTCTTCACCAATTGACAGCAAATGTGGAGAGGGAAGCAGACGTCGTTTGGCTGAAAATTAACTCGGCAAAATCAAAAATGATCAGCCGAACTCATCAACTCATATATGCATTGCTGGACAAACGGTTGAGAGAGTAGAGAGTTTCTAATACCTTGGGAGTACTGTCTCAGCCGATTGCAGAACCGAACTGGATATAGCCAGCCAAATAGGTAAAGCAAAATCTGCCTCTCTGGGATGCTATCCACAGTTTGGCGAAGAAATGTTAACTAGCTACGGGCCTTTGTCTTTTATCACAGAACGGGCCATGAACCTATAGGCACAACCATACGACATGGCAGTGAATTGGTCACACTTTCCGAAAGAGTGACAGATCCATGCCTAACCAAGCGATGCAATGGAACCCGCTTACCCAGGATGACAGGATACGCGGCAGTCCTAGGAGTACGTGGCGCAGAACTGTGGAGAAGGATGCACGGCAACTGGAAAAGAGTTGGCGAGAGCTGATGCACATTTCCAGAAATCGCACATGATGGCGTGTAGGCATTGTAGAGGTCCTAAGACCCACAAGGGGATACAGGACATAAGTAAGTAAAGTTCTTAGTGGATGGCGTGACAGTGAAGTAGTACTGAAATAGCAGAATTGTGACTCTCTTACTGTGGATCATAACCTCGACTAAAGAAGGAAGAATTGTATGCCGTGGCTTAGTGGTTAGTCCCTACTGTGCATGAGGCACATGAGACCATCGGAAAAACCCTCTGACTTGGGGATATGGCATGAGACTGTATGTAGGTTCCTTCTATACTTGCAGACATGTATATCACGTCCTTGGTTGCTCTACCATTGCAGTGACAGGTGAGGAAAACCAGAAGGAGTTACTCAGAGGAAGCTCCATCATTCGTTTCGTGCAGCTTCGTTCGTATTCATCAAGTCACAATAAAGAGTTCCTTCAGCTCTTGCTCTTGCTTAGCATACCTATACTTGCCTAAGTGTTTCGATTTACACTTTGTGCTCACTCTGTCGTCGTAAGCCTTCATCTTCATAGCATCAAACAGTTCAGTGTCATCTACTATACGATACAACCACCAAAAGTTTAATACCTTCCGGTTAAGAACAACGTCGAAGCGACGGAGGAGGTTGTACGAGAATTGTATTTCCTTTCCTTGTTTTTACGCTATCATCCACCACCCAATCTTTTCCTTATCCCTTCCTGCTCCATTATCCTCCCTCTCTCTTCGTTTCGTTTCTTAGGCCTGAGCACATGACCGCCATAAAGTATCGTTGTTCATAACGTACGGATGATTTTTTCCATATAATCAGTGTTCCTCTCGCTCTCCGGCTTATGTACACATCTAGAGCCTTCTCGAAAATGTTTAAAGGAGCTGCACAACGAAAAATCGTGATATCCTGAGTAGTATTAAACTTATTACAAGAACAACAACAACATTACAGCCGCAACAAATTTTCGTATTAAAAATTCCTGTCCTGTAATTTCAGTTCGGATTTTTCGGAATTTTTTTTTCTTTTTTTGGTTAAAAAAGAATTCAGGTATTCACTGGCATTGGCTGGAAGCACAGATAAATACTCAAAGCCGAAGCATGAGCCGACGACGAGCACAAGGATGTCTGAGTGAAGGTGACGATGACGATGCTGTCCTAGTGATGATGGCGATGGCGATAATGATGATGATGATGAGGATGATAATGACGACCAAGTGGGGTTGGTGTAGTAAAACACCGGATGGATTTTTTGATTCATTGGGCGGAACAATTTTCTGCTAGAATGCCATGCTCTCGTTGTTGTTGTTGTTCTTGTCCCAGGGAAATACCTCATTTCGATTATAATTTGATTTTTATGGGGAGGGGGGGGGGGGGGCAGCGCGCCTCGCCACTGTGTCCACCGTTGAGGTGAGAATTTTTACACCGAATTGCTTATTGATAATTGAAAAATGATTGATTATTATAATTTTAATGGACCGGGGGCAAGGTGCTCTGCCAGAGAGGTCATTCGTGCCATGCCGCAGCCATCCATCCGGCACACACAGGTCGACTATGCCTTGGGAATAAATAATTTTTACGTGTTTTTTCCTTCTTTTTTTTTTTGCAACAGCCCCTCGTTGGTTGGGATTAAAACAGCAATAATTCCACGAGGAGAGCTAATTAATTTTTGTTTGCATTATGGTGATGGGGAATAGGAGGAGAGAAGGGAAAAGTGTAGGACGAATAAATGAATAGATTTTTGAAAATTAAAGTGGAAAAGATACGAGTACGCTCAGCTGGAAGTTGAAAGTGCGTTGCGAACCTGTGTTTTGGTAATTAAAATGAAATCATAGAAATAGAATGTTTACTCGTTTAAAATGTTTCTTTCGTTGGAATAGTTTGGCTGATTATGGATGGGTGCCTACTTGGGTATATCTACGAAAAAAAAAGTACTTTAATTGCACAACACGGGTCAAGGAGGATTAGAATGGTCGTACGGAAGGAGCAGGTGCTACTAAGACGCATGAAAGCATTTTTGTTGAGTAGCATAATTAAGCATCCCGAAATGAATACTTATAACCGAACTTAGACTGTCCGCATTAGCTACAAATGATTGCTCATTAAATTAAAGCTATCCAGTCGATGGATACGTTCAAAGCGTATACAGAAAGGAAAAAATTGACAGGTGAACGGCATTCTTGTGCCCAAGATGTATGAGTAACCTTTCTTTTAGCGACTGCTTTGTTTGGAGCCAGTATATTGAACGCCCTATTTTGAACCACTCTGCTGAACGTATACAAACGCCAAAGTACTAGTCTAACGAGCTTAGACACGACCATCCACCATAGTTTCAACCCATTTTTAGCCAAGGCACATATGCTCCCTGCTGTTTGTGAGCTAGAACCACCATAAATAAACTACAGTGGGCGTGGTCATACATAAGGACCAAAATTGTGTCATTTAGCCACAACAGAAAAGGTAGCACAGTTGCAGACAAGTTCTTCGATAGGAAATAACACTTCAAGTGTCCAAGGGGGATTCTCAAATACAGGCATATCCCGCTTAACGTCGTTAATGCGTTCCTGAAAAACACGACTAAAGCGAAACAACGTTGTGCGGGGCAACTTTAGCCGGGGTATACCTTTATAAAACAAATGATGGACCACGCAATTGGGCAACCCCAAGTGCAAGTATTTCGGCCATTTTGTGGTTTAATAAAGAAATATTTGTGTTAAAGAGCAACCCGAAGAAATTGAAGAGCTCTCATTACACCCAGACAAGTTTATGGGTTGGTCGAATCATTGATCCATACTTTTTCAAGAACGATGCCGGACAGAACGTAAAGGTGTCATTAGCGCTCTTTGTCGCTAAATAGTACAAGCTATTTGCTGCCTCATATTTGATCGATATCACACCTTCACTTCCAAAGTCTCTATCCATAAGCCGGGTACAAATGGAAGTCAACATTACTCGCGTTAATTGCTTCAATGTTTCATCAAAATTTTTGATTTCAAAGTCGGCCATGTAAATCGCAGTTACGGCAAAAACTCGAAAAAAATAATCCCCAAAGAGTAAATGCCAAGAATTATTCTTTTGTTCGATATAAAGATAACCCGGTGAAACCGAATGCATTTTAACTTTCTTCAGTTTTGAAAAAGGTACCTTTAAATAAATCACCCTGTACAAGGAGTACAACGATTGTTACATACTTTCAGGTGCAAGCATAAATTGGTTGACACTTTTATGTGATCCGGTATCAAATATATTTCATTGAATAATAAGGTATAGTTTTAGGAGTAAATTGAATAGAAAGTTGAGAGAACGACTGAAGTTATAAACCATTTTTCAATGACACCTAAAAGTAGATCAATCAGTTGAAAAATTATATATTAACGAGTACAGTACGGAACAAGTTTGCCAAAGATATTAGAGCAAACGAGCCAGGGAAGCATTCAAGAAAGCCGAGGTTGATTTTACACTAAGCGACGGTTTTAAAAATACTTTGCCAGTCAAGATTGGGTGGCGTGTTGTGCTGCCATTCCAAGGATTTGATTTTTAAGCACCAAATCTTTGATTTCCTCGGCGGATTGTTCATTAATTGTTGTTGATTGCCATCCAGGGCAATCATATCTTGACGCTAGGCCTATCTAGCACTCTGACAAGACCATAGGCAGTGTTCATCATCTTATAAACTCGATATAGCGCGACTCCAGTAGCAAAGGGTATCAAGCTAAAGTGAGATGTGAGAAGCAAAAAAAGCCACCTAATGCTGGACCATTGGACATCGGACGCCCTCAGTATCTCCGTTCTGCGTGTTGAGGAACTTTTCCAATAAAATACATCACATCAACATCGATTCCTACTTCTCCTATTGTCCTTCTATTTCCATAATACCAGTCCGAGAAGTAGGTACAGGGAACAGAATTGTCGAAAAAGCAGCACGACAATTGGGAAAGAGTTGGGAAGAGCTCAGGCACATGCTGCCACTTAAGTGTTGTAAAAGTTCCTGCACGACAATGCTGAAGATAAACTATGTACTCCATCGCCATGGTGGCAATGAGCATTCAGGAAAATAGGTGACAATAAAGCGCCTGGACCTGACGGCATTCCAAATATTGCTGTCAAGGCAGCCGACCATAAGAGACCGGACCTGTTTATAGGAACGATGCAAAGGGGATCTTCCCTGAACCATGGAAACTTCAGCATCTGCGTGGTTGTCACCTAATGGAAATAAACCACCAGGAGAACCTTCCTCGTATCGACCAATATGCCTGCTAGATACACTGGGAAAAATCCTTGAACACATCATATATAGCAGACTACTATCAGCGGCAGAGGAAACAGGAGCTTTGTCAGACTTTTGCCGTCGATGCCATTAGTAGTAGATACAGCAGCCGAAGCAATACAAGGGAAGAGATGGAAAGGAGACGGAAGGAAATACTGCGCTTTTAACTCGGCCAACTGGACCTTGCATTGACAGACCACTGGCCAGAATGAATGCCCCAGAGTACCTATTAAAGATAGTCGCAGACTACTTTGCTGATAGGAAGCTTAGATACCAGACGGACAATGGCGTAAAGTACTACAATATCACTGCGAGAGTTCCGCAGGGGTTAGTCCTAGGATCACCATGTTTTTGGGCCTAACGCTACCACAAGAAGTTTAAGGGATCGGTTTCGCTGACGATATCGCCGTGGTGACTGTGGCTAAGCATATCCATGAGATAGAGTCCGCCACGAATGAGTCAGTCTCCAGGATTAAATATAGGCTTGACTCAGCCGACCTCGAACCTCATCATTGTCAAAGAACAGAGGACAAATTTTCAAAACAAATTACTTAACATTTGCCACCCCATTTCGAACTGCCACACACATATGCTTCTCAGTCCTTTTGAAATTTTTGGATCAATACCAATTCGTCTTCGTAAGTCATCATGACAGGCGGCGGCTACGACGACGACGACGACGTCTGTGTACTTCAAATATTGTGGGCGAATGAATAACAATAGCACAACACAATAGCAAATACAATAGCAACCTATACGACCACAATCAGCACCAGGAACGAATAATTAGCGGGCAACCCGATTTTCATCGTCAAGTCGAGGACCAATTCTGAAATTGTGAAATCCAGGCGTCGCCGTCAGCTTTTCTTTATCGTTGGCGATATTTTGTGGCGGTCACAATTCAGTGGCATCATCACTGGTTTGCGGCTGTTTAAGTTTGAGAACAGAAAAGAGCCACCATCACCACCGTACCCACATCCACACCCGTATATTAAGTTTTCCAATTTTGACAACCGAGGTGTTCATTCCATGAAAATTTTCAAGTGCTTCTGGGCTTTGACTAAACAACCAGAACCGCCAACTAAATAGAGCGTCTCCCCATAGCACACCCACTACTGAATGGTATAATAAAATTTTCTTAGATATTCAACATGATACAGAAACTTGAGGGGCGTGACAGTCACGTGGAAAAGAATTGAGACATTTAGCGATATAAATTGTATCGGAGATTGTTGGAGGAGGCGCAAGAAGACAGTGCAGATCTGTCAAAAGAATATGTTGAACAGACAACGGCAACTAAGCTTTAGAAGCTCCAAGGAGTCTCCTGTCGCAGTGTTATAGATCCAATGCGTGCGAGTATAAGGCAGTGTCTGTCTAAGCTAAAGTTCATGCCAACGAGATCCCTTTCTAAACTAAATCTTCAAATGTTCAGAAATATAATAAAGATGGTAGAGTATTTTTCTTCTCAGACCACAGCAGAGGTTCTGGCAACGACAACAGCCGCCCGTGAGAGCAAAACCACCAGAAGGCCTCTCCTTGTTTATCGGTAACCAGGCAGCTATAAAAGCAATTACTGCCAAAGAAATTGAATCAAAGCTTGTGAAGCACAGTCGCGAAGAGCATAAGGACACGAGGATTTCCCTGGCAATGAAAAAGTGGATGAACTAGCAATAAAAGACTCATCAGAACAAAATTATGTTTCTGTACACATGACGACCTGCGTGCATCCATCCATCATCCACTCCATGGAAACTTCAACATTATAAGATGACTGAGGCCATCCTTCGACAAAGCAAGGATCAAAAGACTTATGCATAAGGACAAAAGACCCCTTTCCATTCTAGAGCGTATCTTCACGAGTCATAACACTCTGCGGGACTAAGAAGAAGAAACTGCGTCAGACTGAAGAAGAACTCTGCGGAGAAAGGTGTAGGGAACACTGCCCACTTCCTTTGCCATTGCCAAGGGATCCAGCACTTCCAGCACAGAATGCAAACACTTCTTCTGTAATCTCTCTGACTTTCAAGGTGCTAGCTGAGATTCTGTATCAGAATACCAAGTAGGGAGTTAAGTTCTGGCCATCTATACCAACGGATCCAAGATGTATGTAAGCACAGCTGCTGGTGTCCACTGTGCTTCCCGGACCTTTTCCGAGGACAATACACCGCTTGGCACTTAGCTTAGGGAAATGGGCATGGAGTTGAACGATTGAACATACATGCGCCACATCATGACTGTGATAAAAGAAGACTTACAGATCTCATGAAACTAAAACACAGGGACTTACGAAAACCTGTTGATGACGTGACATGGGCTAGAAATACCCCATAACGTCTGTTGTAGGGACTAAGAACCATTCATCAGCTGCATGAATGTCCAGCAGTAGCCTTCCAAAGAAAATATGTTCTAGGGAATTATTTCTTTTGGAAGCTGGAGGATGAAGAGTAGAGAGACACAAACTCCTGATAGCTGTCGAATAGTAGAAGTTTAGGGTACTAGGGATTACGCACAATGGACTCATAGCGATCTAAGTGATCCCTTGACTCTCCCAACAAGGCCACCGATATATGTGCATAGCCTAGCCCAGGAAGGAAGCGTCTACTAGTTTATGAATGCATCAAATAGGAGACAATTCACACATTGCTAATGACTAGGACTATTATAAAGCAAAGAAGTTTAAAAATAAACTTTTGTTAGGCCTAAAGCAACTCGTCTTGTTCCTATCTGACGGAAGCTAAAAGGTGGAAGACGTCTGAAAGCTCTATGTCACCAAAGACCTAATAATATCCTCACAAGAATTTATCGCTTGACCAATTCACTAACACTAACTGATGTTGCCTGCGAAAGGTCAATGGATTCGTGAGCAATATGGCACGTAATAGAGCGAGTCTCTTTTGGATTTGTCTTAGTCCAGAAACGCCAATCCTTCTTTTTCTCAAAGGATAGCGTCGTCACTAAATACGATTCTTCCATAAGAATCCATCCATCCATCCACTGGATCTTATGGGTGCAGACAGAGATTTTTTTCTTATAAAACGGATAAGCCCTTGAAAACATCAATGTGGCTTACAGCTAGTCGACAGACCCCCATCTATGCCATGTTTGGCTTTTGCCCCTAGACATAGTCACTAGAGGACTTCAAGAGGGTTTAACAATATGAGCGCTGATGCTATCATCCTGGACTAAACACCGTCCTCTGTAGCTGGATAGCAAAGGGAACCATACAGTACGGGGGAGTCTATTCTTCCCTAATATAAGAAGGAAAATGGGCTCAATGTGCCTGCCTATGCTGGTGATGTGGTTATCATCCTGGTCACAGGGAAGTTTCTACAATGGATGAAAGGGGTGGCAGCAATCCAACAAAAACAGAGGTAGTACTCTTCACTTCCCAGATCAATGGCGCTGAACTTAGATTCTCAAGGATAGCGCCTTGTTTAGGTGTAATTCTGAATTTCACACTGAATTGGATGGACATCATTGATGAGCGCCATGAGGAAAGCAAGCGTATTCTGCTCTATGGCTCGCTGGTTTAGTGAGATGCATTGAGAAAGCTAATAAAATCACCAATGCTTATCCCCGCTAACTCTGTTAGGGTATTAAAAAAGGGTTTGCCTAGAGTAAGCAGTCTGGCCCTACCTAGAGCCAGACATTTACAAAGGAAGTGAATGGTTGTTTCCTGTTCGGTGGCGACTTCTGGCCAGTGACCAGTGCTGATCGAAAGAATTCTTGCAATATCGCTTGAGTTGGTATTTTGGCCACATCTGCCTAGATATGACACAACTGCGCAACCCCCTCCACTTTGTGCCAGCTTTCGATAGGTAGTGCGCAAAAATTTGTCCCCTGTCGACAACAGTTAGAACGCACACAGTTTCCGCGAGGGAGCCGTCAAGGGTAGAACCCCTCCGCACTAGCTCGTCCACTCGCTCATTGCCCTCGATGTTGCTATGACCAGGCACCCAAAGAAGACAGATATTGAGCCTTTTAACCAGCATGGAGAGCTCCTTTTTGCACTGTCTTTGCCTTGATAGCCGCCTAGCTGTCAGTAAGTATGGCTATAGTATTTTTGGGGGCGAGGAGATTTGGCTAAGTAGACGGCAAGTACAGCAAGTACTTTAGCCTGGAAGACACTGCACGAGTCCGGAAGCCGGTAAGAAATGGAGATCCAGAGGGGTTCAGAGACTTTAAACTGCTGTAAGATTAATGGACATCGATACTCTCTCAGTGGGAGGCCACCATCGGATCGTCGGTAATGATCGCATGATTCTAATACGTACAGAGCTGGAAGCACCGCCAACAAAGAGGAACTGGCTTTCTTGACTGTGAGTTCTAAGTTGGCACAGTGGCAAAGCTCTCGTCGATTGCATTGTCTTTGAGGCTGAAATTATGACGGCTGTTTAATTCGCAAGACGGTGACCGTCTATATAGACTGTCAGGCAGCTGTTAAGCCTCTGGACGCTTTTGAACTATATATCTAGAACCAATACAGTGACTCTCTGCTATGTGCCAGAGCATATAGATGTTATGGGAAAGCAAAGGGCACAAGTAAGAGGTATTACGTATGCTCTATTGCAATCCTAATATGCTCTTCCAAGAAGAAGTTAGAGGTTTGAGTCAATCGACGCTGGACCTATTTAGAAGCATGTGCTACGGCCCTTAGCAAGAAGAGATCGGTTCTTTGGTCTTAGTCGTCTCCTCTGTCATAATTACTGTGCACTGTCCCATTGGTATTCATGCCTTTTTCAGAACCTGTAGAAAGGAGAATGAAGTTCAATCTGTCCGACACCTGCTAAGCGATTATCGCCCCCTATCTGCCAGAAGAATGGAGTCTCTCAGACAAAGCGGACCTATCCAACATAGAGTTGACGGACCTCCTTCGATTCATATCACTTTCTGGGTGGTTCTAGGTGGTTCAGTTTCCTGGATCAAATAAACGGGCACAACCGACCCCATCTCCAGAGTGAGTACCCATAAACCTTACCTAAACGTCTCTGCAGTTTTTCTTTTTGTTTTTGTTGAAATGTCGCTAAACTTTTGCCTCACACTGTCAGTATCCTATCTACTTGCTCTCTGCGTTAACATCTATGTGCACTCCATTTACATCTCCTTCGGCTTTATTGTGATTAAGTGCTTTCACTACTCCCCAGCAATTTTCGAGAACCTTGCCTTTGCTTGCGAATTGTCTTGAGGAACTACGCCATTTACTCTGCGCCCCCCTCATCCGTCGCCTAGTTATCAACTAGGAATACGGCAAAAAAGTTTTGCGTATATGAGAAAATCATGCAAATTGAAAAAAAAAAGAAAAATTTTAATTATTCAAATGATGACATCCTGCCAGGCGGAACTAGGTCGAAGCTCCTTCAGACCAACCCCCCCATTTGGCCACTGGTCACAGTCCATAACTTGGCTAAATTGACCCTATTATGTCCTCAGGGAGCAGTGCTGCCAGGACACAAACAGAAAGATCACACTTGGCTGGCTGTGATATGGCGTGGACCCATTAGTAGGCTCATTTTAAATACTCCCGGCGATAGTGTTCATAAATGGTGCATCCTGTGGTGCGAACAAGACACAGGACTCCCTATAACTTAATCTCAATTAATTTTCGCTAAGAAAGCTACCGACCACCATAACTTTTGTTGTTGTTTCGTGTGTGTATGGTGAACTTTAGTGCTTTAGTGGTTACTTGACAAATTTCCTGTGCTCCCCTGTGACTGCTTATGCGTCGCATAAATTACAGATACGTCGTCCATGGGTATAGATTTCATATTTGTGCTCATTTTTATGGGATTTCTTTAAGGATAGTTTTCGGTTGGCATGTTGTATTGAATTCGGTTCACGTAAGCCTCCTTCGGTGCGTTCTAACATACTCATGTAGGCGCTCCCCCTAAAACCCCCACCTCTGGCATTGAAAGTTATTCCAGTACATGAGATGACTTTTATCAGGGTCATGTTTTTTTTTTGTTTTTGTTTTTGTAAGTCGTTCGGCGTCTTCTTCGTTGAAAGTCCTTTCGTGAAGTCATTAGTGAAGGTCAGCCGTGTGGAAGGAGCCATACTACCACATCGTCGCGTATATCCTGGCCCAACGTTAATCATTGTGCCATAGAAAATAACATGAAAGTTCCCATAATCTCTGTTCTAATCTCTAATTGCAATTAGTTAGGTTTGAAGGTGGCAGGAGGAGGCAGGAGGAGTCTGGTAAAGGAACAAAAAAAAAAATTATTCAAATGGCTCCTGCTGAAGGACTCTTGTGGTTTTTTTCCCCTTATTTCCTGTGAACATTTTAATACGTGGCAAGTACTTTCTTATAGGTCAGGTGATTCGAAGGATTTATGCTTATGACATTGAGCGAGGTAATGTTTGTTTTGTTGATGAGCTGTGGCAGGAGATGCACGATTTATTTCGGACATTTTCGCGGCAGTACCTTTTGATGTGGTCATTCGACAGGCGTACGACATAAAAGTGCAATTAAGCACATCATTGATGCAATTTTATAGTCGTGGAGGTGTTGCAAGTAGTTTTTTACACCCTATCCTAAGGAAATGTTAAGATTGACACGTAATTTGCGGAAATTTTGAAGAGAGACTCAGTAAAGAATAGATAGTTCCACATACGAGTCCATTGAATACCAGGTTGTGGCCCAAGTTCCTGCCTCAGCTGGCTTCGCAGTAGGGCATTCGTCACTCTAATTTTCCAAGACCTTCTCGATGGTTTCGGACTGTAGCTCACGGTTTGTTTGGATGATATTGGTCTTAAGTGCTTGAATCGTTTCCAGATTGTTAGCATAAGATAGGTCCTTCACGATTCCCCACAAAAAAAAGTCCAAAAGGCTAAAATCGCAGCTCCGAGGCGGCCAATTGAAATCGCCAAGACGGCTGAGAATGCGATTTGAGAATTTGGTGCGCAAAAGACTGACTGTGGCATGGGCGCCATCTTGCATGAACCAGAGGTTGTCCAAGTTCATGTCTTTAATTTCAGTAAAAAAAAAATCCGAGATCTTTGTGGAGAATTCTCCTCAGGCTGTTGAGATCGATTGTGAGTTGATGTTCGTGAATTGAGTCTCACACTCTCGACTACAGCAGTTTCTATCTCGTCTGTGTGCACCGGACGACGACGGGGACTATGAGTGTTGTCCACTAGCGTGCCAGTCTCATGAACTTTGGTGGCTCTCAACTATGGCCACACTCCTCCGTTTTAAATGAATTTAACCTCATTGATGTAACCACTGTGCTAAAACCAGCTTTGATCGGAACTTCCTTACATCAATCTCAGCTCGTGAAACATGGTCTAATCTGGAGCAGCTGGATGTTGGAACGATTCACATCTACACTGATGGATCTAAGACCTCAGACGGAGTTGGTGGTGGTGTCTACTCCTCTGTGCTTAACTTAAGCATCTCCTTCCGCCTCTCTGATCACTGTAGCGTTTTTCAGGCGGAAATTTTGGCAATCAGAAAAGCTCTGTTATGGCTGAAGTGTAATGTACTATCTGCTACGGATATAGGAATTTTCACAGACAGTCAGGCAGGTATCCACAACCACATCAACGGTCGTACAAGATTGCCGTTCATCTCTGATGGAGATCTCGGCACCTATGTTGGGTGCCAGGCCACAGGGATATGCCAGAGAACTGTCAGGCTGATGAAATTGCCAAACTTGGCACAATCCAAGTGTAAGCACCTGCTAAGTGAGCTGGTGTCCATCTGTATCTGGGTGCTAGCTGCCACGCTAACCTATCCTAACCTTGAGCTACACACCACTCAGATGTCAATGTAGGCTTTGACTCCATTTGTGCCATGCAAGCCACTGTACATGGTGCGTCGTAGTGTTCTTTTTCATGACTAGTCTTCAAAAAAACAGCCTAGAGCATCAGCATTCTGCAGATGTTGCTTGAAAGTTAGTCTTAGTGGCAACTCTTATTGAGAAACTATCCATACCTAGCTGTCTTCTATTGAGCACTGCTCTCGCTGTAATTTCTTGGTCTGGATGTGGCAGAGTCTTATAAGAATCGCCAGCGAAATGGAAGTGACACCACAATCTATGTACCTACAATCACAACTCGCAAGATTTTGAAAAAAAAAAAACAAGAAGTCTAAACGACTACAAGACTACATTTGAGGGAAACTAGTAGATTCCGCTAGGGTCCTTGGCTTCATTAAAAAACAAGATGGAGCGGTTACTACGTCTAGTCATCGGGGTCCCTAGACTACTCACATTTCTAAGCGATGACTCCCAAGGTCCCAACCATGAGGGTACACCTAAGAAAGTCATAAATGATTGTAAGCTTTCCTAGCAGATCAACAGTTTCCTTTCAATAGATGATCCTGGTCCAGCATGTTGATTCAGCATGGCACTGGAGCACTTAGACACAATTATTCCATTGAACTGAATGAAAGAGCTGCAGTGTTAAGGAGCTTATCTACCCTAGCAGCAGTGATCCTATCAGCACCTAAAAGTCACTAGCCTGACACCAGCAAAGACAGGATAATTACAGGAGTGACGGTAATGCCACTCTCTTCACAACCTTTTTAGACAGATGGTTCGTCATCATTGTTGTAGTTTTTATTTTGCCTTTTGAAAGACAGAGGGAGTGGTAGAGACTTCCTATTAACAACATTTAGTCAGAATAGGTTAGGTTATGTGAGGTGGCTATCCTGGCAAGAGTCAGGGTACACTGAGGCCTAAGATAGGTGAAGTGTGATATCACATGTTGACGGACCTGATGAGTCACCAGTTCACTCAAGAGGGGTTGTATCTGAAGATTAAAACTGCTTGAACTAGCTAAGTAAGGCGACCGAGTCAATCAAGCCTAACTGGCAAGGAACAGTGAATTCAATCGAACATTTGGAATAGGTATTAGCTGATAATGTGGTCTATGTGACCGGGAAGCTAAACGGTGCCCAAGCAGCCAAGAGTACTAGAGTGATTGATTCAATCAAACTTTTGGTATTGTTCTACAGTTGCAGTAAACGTAGGCCTGACCCTCTTAGCCTTGTCTAGCATACCTATTGCATCATGAAACTATTGCATTTAGCTTGGAAGTGGTTGATTGGTATAACAAAACCTTAATTTCTGTTAACAAATCCCCAACTCATATCCGTATCATAAAATAGATTCAGTATTGACTTTAGTAGTTTTCGGGGTTATGAAGTAGTATCTCAAAGATACATTGCCCGACTACACTGTAAATATGGAATAATTAAGTTTATTCAAGTCAATAACTTCAAGTTTGCATGTAAATTACAAACAAATTTTTCGAATATAATTGTAGTTTCTCTATTTCTTCAAAACTAAACATCCTGATCATGAATTTCAAGGCATGTGTATGTAAATACCATCATCCAAGGGCCGCTGGGAGAACTACCAACATCTACTTACGGACTGACATATCCAAGGAATAATCTGACAACAACAATCCTCAAAATCCTTCATATCTTGATTCGTTCTACCCTCACCCACAAACAATAAATATAAATAACCCTTGACACAAGAAACAATCCTGTGCAATTGGTAGATACATATGAATATATCTCCTTCCAGTAGATTGATGCAAATCACTTCTAATAAACACAACAAGGTATCCTTCGTAACTCTATTTCATAGACCTTTGACAAAACAACTTATCTTCAAAGGATGTTGCCTAGTATGATGGAGAGAAGAGGGTATGTACTTATTCGTTATAAAACTATTTGAGAGTACATATACATACATCTTTCTACTGAAGGATTGTCCTTTACAGCATTTGAATGGACAATTTTGTATTAAAAAAGGAAAACAAGGATCACCTCTAGACAACCACAGTGTCTTCCAAGCAGAGGGCAAACTCACTAAAGTACAAAGACTAGCGTGCATTGGTGCCACCAGTGCGATGAGGACTACTCCAACTGCGGGCCTGCCTCCGCTAGACATTTACACGAGATCTTAACGCCTTAAGAATAAGTCAGACCACGAGCTGGAAGTCTAATGCGACAGGGTACGCGACCATCCTCGACTTCATTAGCCGTACCATGACTTCCAAATACCATTTACCTCAGCTTACCCTAACAGAGAAGAGTGGAAAGACAGCCGCATGCCAAATGACGATTCCATAGCTATTTATACAAATGGATGGACACCAGTGTAGGATCCGGAATCTTCTCCGAATCACTGGGTATATCCAGACTCCCAGACCACAGCAGTGTTTTCCAAGCGGAGGTCCTGGCAGTGACAACAGCTGCCCGTGAGTCTGTCGTAAGAACAATACCGCCAGAAGGTATCACTTTGTTTATCGACAGCTAGGCAGCTATCAGAGCAACTACCGCCATAGAAATAAAATCCAAGTGAAGTGCTGTCACGAAGAGCTTAAGGTTCTTGGAACACAGCACAAGGTTCTACTCTGGTGGGTCCCAGGGCACGAGGGCGTCCCGGGAAATGAAAAGACAGATGAATTAGCAAAGGAAGCTTCATCGGACCCACTTGAAGTGACCGACCTCTCCATAAGCACCCCACCCTGCGTTCTCAGGCTTGAAGCAGGAAAACTGGCTACGAGAGAGGCGAATTGAGATGGAAGTCCCTAGAAACTCGCAAAACTGAAAAAAAACAACTATAGCCAACTTTTAACAAGGCAAGGTCCGAGAGACTTATTCGCAATGACAGACGTTCACTGTCCATGCTCGTGGGGATACTCACGGGTCACAACACTCTGCGGTACCATTTAAAGAAACTACGTCGGACGGAAGAAGAACTCTGCAGAGAATATAGCGATGAGGATGTTACATAGGACACTACCCACTAACATTGGAAGTTGTTACAGATATTTATGGGTTAAATGGGCAAGGGGGTGCTTTTTCTAAACCCCCCTATGGGCGACACAATGGATCAGTGCCGACCTGAGTGTGGCGGAGGTATCTCGATTCTTCTGCCAACCCACAAACCTAACCTAACCTAACCTAAGCAGAGGGCAATACCGCCAGGAGGCATAACTTTCTTTAGCAACAGCCAGGCAGTTGGAAAAGCAATTTTTACTATTTGAATCGCAGCTCTTGCAGTTCTCTCGAGAAGAGTTCAGAGTTCTTGGAACACAGCACAAGATAATGTTCTGATGGATCCGTAGATTCGAGAATATTCCAGTCGAGAATGCCAACAAAATAAAGAGAATTAATTGGCTCAGCAGCCATACTAGAAGAAGCTGCCTTCCACACTTAAGCTCGTTGCAGGAAACAAAGAGAAGAATGCTACATAGACTCTGTGGAAACGTGTGCCACAACAAGGAAGCTGCCATAAAGCCCCATGCTTGAGAGAATTATTCTGTTTTGCTTGTGTAAATTGTCAAATTTCCTGACCATGTCAATCCTACTGATCCGCCAGTGCGGTTTGCCGGCTTAATCTCAGGACGTACCAACAGGCTTCTGGCTTTCAAATCACTTCGTCACTGAGGCTAAGCAAATGCTCGTGTTTTTCTTGTTTTTGTGTGATTCAGTTGTTTTTTTCGTCCTTTTTGTCCGCAGTTGTGTAGGAACGCTGATTGATGAAGATCGAAGGACCTCTCTTCTTGGAACATAACAAACTGAGTCGGTCATCCTTCTTGCTTTTACGATGAGGCTTTCTCAAATCTTCAAGCTTCTCAATCTATCAAGGATTGTTGTTCCTGGTGCCTTGCGAAGCATCTTCTTTTCAATTTAGGGGACAGTTGTAGGTCACAGAAAATACTGCTACTTACCATCCTTGTGTCATCAAAACAAGTTGTACCGCAGATCCCAGATTTTTTAAGCTTTTTGCACTTGAGAACCCTTTTCAAGTGAACGTCTGAAATAGGCCGGTTTGAATCAGAGAATCGCACAAACTCTGGCTTTGATAGCTCCATAATCAGCAAAGACTAGCTAATGCAACACCACGATGGTACTCTATAGAAAAAACCATCAAGATGCTTAGGAATAAATGATAATAATCGCTTTCCTTAAGATTGAATTACTACACAAAGTGGCTCCTTCCTTTTGTTAGTAGGTTTTGTCCACTTTTAAAAGTCACTGCTCCTCCCAACTCATAGACAAGCCAGCTGTTGCCTTTAGGATTCGCACTTCGAAACTGTTTTATAATGAAAGACTTTGATTGATTTCCAGATTGACGAATGACGTTAATTTTAAAATATAAGACGAAAAGTTACTGGGTAATTTTCCAAACAAAAAAACAACAAAACAAAGCTAAAAATGTCAATGTTCATCTCAACTTTTTGATCCATTAAATTGTAGGTATACTCGTAGTATCTAGATTCCTATTGAACGCACTTGGCTACGGACTCGCGCACACAATTTATGATTTTCAAAAGAAGAAATGTCGAGCACTACAATCGGCTACTCCAATAAAAATATCATTACCCAACCTACTGACCAGAAAGAGGATATTTTTTTCCATTCAAATGAAATAGAAATTTCATCCGACATAAATATCCTTGTGTATCGTCGTTGACACCTTTGGTTAAGCAAATACCAACCAGAGATATGGTCTATGTCCTTTCAGTAGCTTTAGAAAAACAAAACAAAAAAAAAAAAAAAAACATCCCACAAAATATTCAATGTCACGCGCGGGCGATGATCGTCGGTCGGTCCACCCCCAAAACCCAAAAAACACTCTGCCAAGGACCTCTGATATAAGTTGAAATTTACAGCAAAAAAAAAAAACAAAAAAAAAACGCTAAAAGGTGTAATCAATATCAAACGCAGACATTGCCCCCGAACAACGCAGATAAACAACAGAGAATCCACCACCGGGACCTCCTCCACCCGTAGATAAATAAAATGTCCCTTCGATTTCGGTCCTAGAGAATCTCCGGAACCTGTACGTGAAGGTATCCACTGTCAGCATATTTACGTGAAGTCCTTCAGCTTTTTCCTCTTTTTTTTTTTTTTTTTGCTCTCGTTTATTGTATTTTGGTTTGGGGGATGTTTTCCACCTGCCAAACATTTGATATATTTTATTTATTTCCTTTTTTTTTTACAATAAGCGGGGGAAGAAGAAAATGTTCATCACATTCTTTTGGTAAAGTTTTTTTTTGGGAATGGATAGGCAATTCTATTAAAGTGAGTTTCTTTCTGTTGGACACAGTCCATTCCATACAATGGAATGATGACGACAGCCAACTCATATGAGAGATGTATAACTTAATTATAAAAAAAAAAATAGAAAAAAACGTTGGCACACAACAGGATCTCCCCATAGGAATGAAATTTTGATTGAAAATTGAAAAAGAAAAATCTGTGATGAAGGATGAACGGGTTACAATGGGTTGAAGTTGAATCTCGGTGGGAGGACTAAGTGTTGTTATATCAATAGTGACATTGATAACAAATTTGTCATCAAAGGATAACAAATAACGTATAGAGTTTGGAGTTTCATCGAGATAACGGTAATTGAAAACGAATTTCATCATCACTTTGAAAGATGGAAAAGACTTTTAAATGTGTTTGGCTTAAGGGTGTTATGTTCTCTATGGCGATATTTTTTTCATTATCCTTTTGAAAAGAAATAAAAAAAAAAACAGTCTTTCGGAATATAACAAGAGAGAGAATTTGGCAATATCTTCTTAGAAATATAAGTCGTTTCCTGTGATTTGTTTTGCGTTAAATGCATTGATAGCGGATGGAGAACGATCACATCCGTTTTCTTAATCTGATTTAGAATACATATATGTACATATGTAGGTGGTAATCGCAACATGGGTTTTTACTTAAAAGAACAGACTAAGTAAAACCAATAATCGCATACCTACTTACTTGCTTAAGGGTGCGTGTCCACTTGAGAGCACTTTCGCTAGTAAACTCTCGAAAGTAGCTTTTGAGTAGCTTTCCATATGAGAGTAAAATTTGTGTGAGCCATGCTCGCGACTAGCTACTCTCAGAATACGAACATTGTATGAAAAGTACGAGTTGATGTCCGATAGTAAGATAACATCTGTCCACTTGCGAGCAACTCGTCAAAAGTTTGAAAGCTGAGAGTAGTAAGCCAGCTCTCTGCGAGTTGCTCTTAGGTCCGTGTCGACTTACGACATTTCTCTTGAGAGTGGCTTTAGAGCTACTCATTGAAATTTTACTCTCAAGTGGACAATCACCTAAAAAACCCGTCTGAGGCAAGGCTACCTTGCATACGCTGCGGTCCGGAGCACCGCTGCATTCGTCTGTAGTCTTTGTACTGTCTATTGGTGGACTGTAGGAGACTGTGCCAGTACAGGAGGCAGGTAGAGATTTCACCGAACTCCACCATCATCACTGTAAAATAGCGCGAAAGGAGCTGAAAATGGCCACAAATACCAGCAAACGTCAGAGTTTCGCCTAGCTATGCAATGGAGCAACTCCTAACTCGACGGACCAAATTAATGCTCTACAGAACGCTCATCTTACCAGTCCTGCTGTATGGAGCCGAGTGCTGGACGATAAGTAAGAAAGCTAAGCAAATATTGGGCACATTCGAGCGAAAAATACTCCGTCAGATATTAGGTCCCTTAGGCGAGGAAGGCGAATGGAATGTACCAGGATGTGGATGTAGTCGAAAAAGCCAAGATGCGGAGACTACATTGGCTCGGCCACATCAAGCGAATGGACAACAATGCTCCAGTCAAGAGGATCATCGACTCCCAGCCCCCAGGTTCGAGACGGCGAAGAAGACCGAACCTCCAGTACAAAGACCAAGCTGTCGCGGATGCCAGAAAACTTGGTCTTCACAACTGGAAGCTGCGTGCTCGTGACCGCAGAGGATGGAAGGCAACGATGTCTCAGGCAAGGACTTTACAAGGTTCGGGACCCCTTTAAGTAAGTAAGTATGCAATGGAGCTGATGAATACCCTTTGGTAACCTCACAAGAAATTCTGGAGGTATGCAACAGGTTTGGGAGTAAAAAAAGCCCATAAGAATGGACCTGTTTGTGGACATTTATAACACCTTGAATGAGGAAGTCTTCCCGGACCAGCACTGGAAGAAACAGAAGCTTCTGTTATTACCCAAGGCAGGTCAGGTATCAGCCTACCGCCTACTCTGCATGCTATCTTTATCTGTAAGCAGCAATTGGAGAATCAGGTGAACTATCAACACCTCAGTACGTATGGATTTCGAAAGGCACGCTCGTCTGTACAGCAAAAAAGGCCATAGAAGGAAAACGATGGAGAAGAGGCGCAAGGCAGTACTGTTTCGTCATACCACGTTGAGAACGTGTTCAACACCCCGACCTGGAAAGACATCTTTGAAGCGCTTCTAAGTATGGGCATAGCAACAAACATCAGGGATTTGCAAAAATTGCACCAACAATATTCGAGAAAATGAAACAAACACTTTTCAAATATTTGTCCTTCTTTTTTACCTAGAAATTTAGCCAGAAAAAAATATTTCTCACTATTAATTGACATTTTCTTTAATTTGACGTGCCATTCGATTAGACCGATAATTTTTATGCCGCCATCTTGTGCGGCCTCCCATATAATGTACGTGTGCATACCGACAGTTTCAGCTCTCGATGTCAAACAGTTAAAAAAATAATTTAAAAAAATTGGGTAAGTGCGAGGAGGGCCTCGTGCAATAGTGTTCCGGACATTTTATATTGTCATTAAATAGAAGGCAATTTATTCATATCCTGCATAGGTACACCTAATACTGGTTTTGATATGAATAATGTAATGTCTTGTACGTAGGTATGTCCTAGTAATACTGAGCTGAGATTCCAGTCCATTTTAACTTACACTTTCAATATAAAACATGGCGTACCAAGCTTTTGGATAAAAATTAATGTAACGGTACTTTGCTTGTTAAATGGTTTAAGTAACCATAAGCCAGCAAAACACTGGCAATACTTGACATGCGAAGGAATACAGCATTTAGAGTTTTAAAAATTTAAAAAAAAAAATATTTTTGAAAAAAAAAAAAAAATTAAAAAAAAAAAGTTTTTTAAACTTATTTAGTTTTCAAAAGCAGCATAGAGCTAACATATACGATCCATTCGTGCAAAGGACTTCGTTTTTGAAAAATCGAAATCGAATGCAGTAGCAGCAAGAGAAGAGCTTATAGGGAAGTCCATGCGCTTTTCTTAAATCTGTAACTCGGGAACTACGTAGCGGATATAGATGAAACTTGAAACTTGAGCAAATCGTATTATCAAAATGATCTACTGTAAAAATTATTTGGATAACATAAAAACTGGGGGAGATACAGTGGGGTAACTAGATGCCCCATTTTTTTAATTTTTCTCAGAAAATATATAAAATATAGAAGTTTTCGTATTGGTTTTACAATCTACACGAAATTCTACGTATCTCCAATTTTTTTCATATTTTTACCATTTATGGTCTGGCCGCTAGGGGGGGGGGAACAACATTTTTCAAATGTTTGGCGAGCTTTTTTGTTCAACAAATTTTGCCAGAAAAAAATATTTCTTATATATATGGAGCCCTTGCAAAATTCTCTTTAATTTGATATGCCACATGATGAGGAACAAAATATTTTTTTTTTGCCCTTCATACAAGGTGCCCAAAAAAGGGCTCCCAAAATGAAATTCATTGCCGCCATCTTGTGCAGGCTTCCACATAATGTATACATAGCGAAAGTCTCAGCTCTCTATGTCTATCGGTTCAAAAGTTACAGGGCTGTGACAGACTGACGGACAGACGGACAGACGGACAGACGGACAGACAGACACCGTATCAAACCCATAAGTGTTCCGTCTTACCTTTTAAGGTCCGGAACACTAATACAAGACTCTGACAGAATGGCTGACAAAGAGACTTATAACGTATCAAACGCATAAGAATGTAGTAAAAGGAACAAGAAAAAGCTCTAAAATTTCCCAACCTTTATTAGTGCATTTCTTATGCAATAAATACCCCTTTCCACGCAGCTATAAATATTTGCATGCATTATGAAAAAGGAAAAAAGAGGGAGACAAATGTTTGACATGAAACTTACCGTTTTTTTGCATTGAGTTCGGATTTTCCATCAATCGTTGAGACAAGAATAAATGCAATCGCAAATTTCCCCTGTCATCCTCGAATGTACACACACACACTTTGAATTACCGCACTTGGGGCGAAAAAAGCCATCACAAACAGCGAAAGCTTTCCGAACTGAACTTTTAAAACAAAAGCTTCGCGCCGCGTTCAACTACTAACTAACACTGCGCTAACGAATTTGCACTCAATTAATTATTATACACACGCAAAACTCGGAAAAAAAGAGAGAGGAAAAGGGAAAACATACTTATCCCGGGATAAGGTTGAACTTTAACACTACAAAGAGGGTGGTCGACCGACATACACATAAACTATTAAACGTCTCTCATATTGGCACGCACTTTAAGAGAGACTTTCAAACTCACAAACACAAGGCGAACACCGCTAACGCACTGATACGATACATGGAAACACTATTAGAAGAGAGGCTTTTACGAAACACATATGCAGTGGCAAGGCTAAAAAAAAAACCGCATGGAGGGGGAAAGGGACAAACATAACAGAAAACAGCACTTAAGCACTACAAAGAGGGAGGCCGGCATATAAGCTATGCGCAAAGGGACACACTACAAGCACAGCTTTCAAGAAACACTAACACTAACACATTCAGTAGTCTCTCTCTCTCTCTCTGACCCGACGAAACACGAACGCACTAAAAGAGAGACCACTAACACAAACACACCACTAACACACTGCACTAGCCACTGCACTAAACGAACGACCCGATAACTACTGCGAGACCCGAACCGAACTTACCACGAGAAGACGCCGCGAACAACTGACTTGCTGCACCGCCGGATGTGGAGTTGTGACCCTATGGAAACGGAAATTCATTTGACAGTCTATGCAGCAGAGTTGCCGTGGTACTTAAATGCGGTATATTTTGTTATTTAACTGAAAAGAGCTGCCATGTGACTAAAGTTCGGTATATTTTTTTAAATAACTAAAAATAAGGTTGCAATAAATTGATTCCATTTGTAACCTTTCGATTCAGATTTATTACTAATCGCCTATAATACTTATATTGCTGGAAAGTGTCTCTCCGAAACTGAGATATTTGTTTCTAAATAAGCGAACAAGAACGGCGATATGAATGTCCTTATATTGATATTAAAGACACATGCGAGGAAATTGAATGAGAAGAGAAAGGATACGGTAGAGCTTAAAACTCCATGGGTGATGCCAAATTGTTGAGTATTATTTTGCATTCATTTAAGTATATGTACATAAACCACGATATACAGTCTTACATTCGAGTCACTTTCCAATAAAACCTACCAAATCAGAGGAAAACCTACCATAGCAAAATCAGAGTTTTCTGAACGAAAAATGAATAACGTCAATTCCCATAAATCGAAAGATAATAGGTCCGTTCGCGTACTTTTGCACTAAAATTCGTAGATTACACGAGGGGGTAAAATTCTCTCAGAGAGAGCTAAAATCACGAAAAAGTAAACGAACAAGAAAAAGTTGATAATACACTGGTTTGACAGCTTTGACAGTCTTCATATACCAGCCCACAGAAATTTCTTACTCTCTCGTGAGTGCTCTCTTTTGCGAAAAACTACGAAATTCCTCCATACGCGAACAGCTTTTCGTAAAAATTCTTAAATTTAGGTAAAAATTCGCTGTTTTAGGAGGGTACGCGAACGGACATAATAAAACTTCGAAGAAAAACAAAGTTCTAAAGCACAACGCTTGCCTAAGTTAATAAGTGGTTGGAGAACACGATACCACAACTGACAACAACACTTTCTAATTTTTTCCTGCTTCGTAAATTCAAATAAATTACTTTTCTGTCAAATCTTAATCTTCTCACTCGTTTGATAGTTTTCACTTTTTGTGCATCGAAATTCTGCTGGAAGAAAACTAAACGAAATCAGTTTCTTTCTTTCGTTTTGTTCATACGCCAACGCTCTTACATACATACTTTAATACATAATAGCAGCTTAGAGCAGCACAAAACCTACCAAACCGGATTAGAACCTCAACCTACCAAAGCTGAAAAAACCTACCAAGTTTGGTAGAATCCTTCCAAAACGACAACCGTGATTAGAGTTGGAATACACTAAGTAATTTCCCGAAAGACCGAATGTACTTTCACTACCTCATAGCTCCGAAAAAATATATGTACATGTAAATCCTGCTTTATAATCTTTAATTTTATCTTAAATAATAAAAAAAAAGTACCTTCCTCCGACTGTAAACACGTTTACACAATTTGGAACGGCAACTCTGCCGCCGATATATATTCAATGCACAAGGGCTGCAAGGTAATGCAAATGCTTTCATTCACAGAGGGGAAATTGGGAGGAATGAATTATGAATGAAAATATTGACAATTCATTGGAACTGTAAGCCATTTGCACATTGTTGATCTCTGTCTGTTAAATTGAAGAGCAGGTTGAATGAAATTGTATCAGAATAGGTTAGCTATATTTTTGAAATTAAAATCTTACACCCTCTAATGTACGATCGACAGAGACGGTCGAAATTATGTGAACAAAAATTGAAAGAAGCATTGCCTACTAGAATTATATCTTCACATAATCTGGGACAAGAACTGGCCTACAGAACAACGGAAGTGCTATCCAAATTGGGGTGGCTTGTAGGTATCCCTTTTGTCTTCGAAGCCACCACGGATGGACGGCACAGTAGAGGACTAAGTTATGATTGTACTTTATAACAAAATTATCCGCCATGGCCCATCATCTAAATGACATTTAAGTGTCCTCTTGGAAATCTGTATTCGCATTAGAATTAATCCGTTTGGTACAATCCACTGCTCAACCAGTCTCCACGAAATGTGCCACTAAATGCGACAGTTCTTGGCCAGATTGTGACGCAGAAATCGACCACAAACATAAAGATGAGTCAAAACCACCGGCCGATTAATTGACATAGTTATTCCACGTTCTTACGAACTATACCAGTCCAGTATATCAATTCACTAGTATGGTGGACGGAAATATCAGCTTTCAAACTTCACCAAAATCCAGAGAGCGGCATGCATCGGAATCATGGGATCATTGTGAACAAAATGCTTAGTTTCATTCCGCTTGACATTTTTTGTAGGAGTCTGGCAGCCAAAACTGCTATTAGATTGAAGGAAGGCCGATTGTGGTCATCAAAGTCTTACAGCCACGCCTCCATTTTGTCCCGATAGGAGGCTACCAATGGATTGACGGAAACACATGAACCCAATGCTAACATTCGAAAGGAGATTCAATGCAAGGATTCCTGACAGAAGAAGGAGTTTTCATTCTATACCGACGGTTCTAAGATGGACAGTGGTACAGGAGCCGGCGTTTATTGTGAAGCCCTAGGAATAAACCGCTCCTTTACAATAAACGATGACTGCTGCGTCTTTCAAGCCGAAGTCACTGCCATTACGCAGTAGGCTGAAATTATACGCGATAACTATCTATATAGAAAGGCTCTGGACTCTGCTATAACTCGGTCGAGGCTGGTGAGAACCTACAAATCACTTTTAAACGAGATATCCAGAGCCAGACGGTGGATTCATCTGGATACGGCCTTTAGCAAGAAGAGATCATCAACTCTGGTCATAACGAACGGGTCGTTTCTGGCGTAATTACCGGCCATTGTGTCATTGGCCTCCACGCAGAGAGACTCGGAGAAATAGAAATCAGTCCAAGGTTTTTCAACGAGTATTCTGCTTATATTCACTTCACAAACGTCAAATTCGAGGTGCTATAAGACGTCATCGACATGAGACTCCATTTTATCGCATAGGATGATAAAGAAATGGAAAGGTCCTAAAAACACAACTCGTCTGCAGAGTTGTGTTACCCACAGATATAAGTGGTACATCCCAAAATTCTTTTTTCATTTAAATCTCTATAATGCCTGAAAGTGATGTACTATTCGCAGCTTTCTTTGTAGAGAAATAAATCCTTTTTTTCCACATAAAGTGCCTTATAAAAGGCACACGGAGCAAATGAGGCTCCAAAGCCAGGCACCTTTGGCGTTCACTATACATATTTACTGTAATTAATCTGCTCCTAGTTCTTGCAATAGATGCTACACCTAGATGCTATTCACGTCTTAACACTTATCACAAGCGAGCCAAACTCATACGGCTACGAATGGCTTAAGTTCAGAGAAATCGAGTCAAATGAACACAAAGGAAGATGCAGGGGCCACAGGACCTTTTCCTCTCCAAACGGTTAACCAACCTATGTACCCATTAATTTAATTTGTTTGTTTCGCTGTAATGACCTTCTTAATTGTGTAAACACGACAGGTAAAATTAACAGAACCATTTCACTCAGCGGATAAATACATTTTTGCATACATCAACGAAACGCAACGAAGCATACATAAACGCAGGACCGCCAAGAGCACCAGCAGGGCACGCGCGCCCAAGAAGCAGAGAACACTAATTTCCATATTAATTTGCACGAATTAATGAGTGGATCCGACTCCGGCGAGAGGAGTGAAAGAAACGAATGTTCCTGTCAGAAGTGAATGATTTTCCCAAGCACACCGTTTTATTCTTTGAAAGCTGACTTCCATTTTGCATGTTAAACCTTCCTTTGGAAATATCTCCAACACCTTGTACAAGTATCGTACTGGTAGTATGGAGCAAAAGGTGGCACATAGCTGTTATCTGCTCATTCCAGTACACGAGTGTCCGCAAGAATAAATATATATACTCAGCAGAAAAAAAAACATATATTTATACAACCGAAAGTGTTTGCAGGCATATAGTCAGGATGTGGAAGTAGGAGGGAGCGTGGTAGGGACCTGCTCGGTTGGCAGAAGGGAATCTTAAAATTCTCAACAAAAGATCTCATTGTAACTTGGGGAAGTTTTCTAATACCATCATCATTTCATACTGAAATTAAACTGCATAAAGCAATTATTTGTATCTGTAATTAGAAGGCTAAAATTCCTGTTCATACTGTGAGAAATTGCAGTTAATTTTCCTGTCTATTCAGAGCTGTCTAAAGATTCTTGAAATAAACTTAAACGGAAGACTACCACTACTACTTTATTTCAATTTAATTCAAATAACTGCTAAAAATGTAGTTTTATAAAAAAAATTACAGAGTAATTTTATAATCCATCTGGAACGATCCGTTCCTTCCTTCTCGCCCCTTCTCACCCTTACGTATTTACTTTCAACGAAGTTACTTGAAATTTCTTGAGGAATTTATATTTTTGAAAAGTGGGCGTGTCAGTGCGTGAATTTTACATATTTTCCAAAATATACACCCACTTCAATCCTGCGAACTGATATATTTCAAAGAAACCGATAAGAGAACTACTTTCAAAGAGAAACTCCCTTAGGAAGTGGGCGTGGCGTGTATTATAGATGGGTCGTTTATACAGGCAAGTAAATGTAAGTAAATTAGGTAAAAATTAGTTAAAACAAGCACTGTACTGGCCCAATATTTTCAATACTTCTTTATGTTATAAACTAGGACGCAAATTCATTGTTAATCCAATTTTAGAGCCTGCAGTCGACTTTACTTGTAACCGGCACTGCAGCGAAAGTCTGGCTTTAGCATTTCATTATTATTTTCGTAGTTTTTCACAGAAAAGAGCGCTCACGAGATAGTAAGAAATTACCCCATGCTAAGAATTTTAGTGCAAGAAACTACTTTTTCGTAGTTTTAGCTCTCTCTGAGAGAATTTAAACCCCACTCTTCGAAATTTGATAATCTATGAATTTTAGTGCAAAAAGTACGCGAACGGACCTATTGTGAGCTTGGAAAAAACTTCTAAAAAATTATGCGGATTTCTTCGACGTCCATCTCTGTTCACGTGGTGGGAAATACGCTTAATTCCGTCCGCATAACCCCACACCAAAATTGACATCTATGCCGAGTAGGACGGTTGAGGGCGGATAACAATCCGAAAATCCAACACAGAATGTTTTGCAACAAGTTTTAAATTACTCCCATTTGATGGTGGTTCCAGAGAGGGTAGAACTTTGTTTTATTAAAATAAAAATTGAATTAATCGACTACACTTTTTTATCTAGATAAATCTAGTACAATTTTCTATACGCTCAGCTTAGTCTCTTCAGTAGCTGTCAAAGCTTCTTACCGAACTCTTTCTCAGAACTCACTGACACCTACTTTTATATCGGCCATTATTTTCCAGGCGAATTTCAATAACACCCCAATTCGCCGTGGGATATTCAGCTGTCAATGATAGAGCCAATTCTAGATCGAGTTTCTGAGTGTTTAGGTGGTTTAAAGCGCAGTCAGCGCTCGTCACTTTGTATAAAATCTTTTTTGACATCGAAGGTCTCAGTAAGGTCATTACCGATCTTGATGGAGCAGCGAACGTCCATCGTCGTCCAGATATGGAGAAAGTAAGCTGCAATTTGTTCCAGTATGCCTGCTGCTGGGTAGCAAAGGAAGGTCGAACAATAAAAAACAACAGCTGCTAGTAAAACTATTAAACCTGAAATAGTCTCATACCATGTGCTGTATTCCAAGATTCTTGAGCTCTTTCTCTTATCTATGAAGAACTCTGTGTAATGCTATTCAAGTCGCCAAGTGAGCCGGATAGCACTTGTAAGACCACACCCATCATAGTTGAGTTGCATGGGTCTCCGGAGCAGCGCCTCTGAAAGGGTTGCAGACCACTGGCTTGCCAAAGTGATTGCGCTTTATCCTGACTGGGAATTACTTGCCGTGGACTTAGGTCCCATCAGAGTATGCTCCTCTAAAGCTCTCTTCTACAAATAGACCCGTGTGCATATTATCAAGCAACCTCCTTTCCGGTTCTGTAAGTTCTTCCCACTTTTTTATCCCTAGTATCCTGGTCATCGACTTAAGTTCTTCGGACTCTTTCAACTAGCTGACGTAAAAAGGAAGATGGTTGGCGATGGAGTACGTGTCACTGGATTGTAGAGAAAGCGGTTCCAAAGCTTTAATCACTCCAACACTTTCCCCATCAAAAGTCAGAGAAAACACTTATTCTTCATTTTCATACGACCAGCTATATGATCGGCTTCGCTTTAGACTTGTTAATATGGTTTGTTAAGACTCTGGTCTAACCAGATTCCCAGAAATGTCCCACATATTGTTAAGCAAGCTTCTCCTATTCGTTCTGGTCTAATGGTCTGTCATGACGTAGTTCTTGTAAACAAAACAGATTCCGGTTTCTTCGGGTTGTTCATCACAAGCCTTCAACCGTATTGAGGGTGCAAGAGTGTCGAAATGATCTCAATATTTGATCCTGATCAGTGTGCAGTTCTAGTTCAAAGGTGACATGTTTATGATATGAAATATCTGTCTGATTTGAAACGGTGTTCTTGTGTAAATATGCCAAATGCTAGACCAGTTCCATTGATCGCAAAACTTAACTGACTACATTCTTGTAAGATACACTGCATTGTATGTTCAATGCAAACTGAAACAAATATTAAAACAAGAAAAAAAAACTCTCTTCAAGTTCTACCGATGAAGTATGACAGCAAATCAAAAGAAGAAAAAAAATACTGACATACCCACTGTGACACTTAAAATCGTGTTCCGTAAATTATGCTGAGGACATACTTTGTGTATAACACATAGCCTTCATCTGCTCGTCCACTGAGGTGCTACTGTGTCCTTTTGCGTGTTCCCATGTGCAAATAAAAAGCAAACAATAAAGGAGGCTTTTTAAGCAGATGGCTTGTATCAGGCAGGGACTATACATATGTACATATTAGCTGACTGCAGGACACACACAGAGGACACCTAACCTCCCTCGAATAAGAGTATACGACGTGGTGTAGAACGATTGGCAAACTCATCATCTAGTCTGCTTATTTATTTGACCTGCCTTGTTAGGGATGGGTTAGATTGTCAGAGACCCGATGCTTGGACTCTTACTCTTAAAACGAGAGTTGGATTCGACCCGCAGAGGTGATAAGTGCTAATACGACAGGGAATTCAATATGTCATCCTGTTTATTGTTGGAGAAGTGCTGATTTTGAATTGACGACAATGGACTTTTTTTTCCCTCAATTCTTCCTCCTGTTTGCTTTTTTGTGTGCTATGCCACACACACGATACACATCGGAAGGATATGTGTATATATGTCGCATGTATGGCAAATGGCATTGAGCTAGGAAAGGTTGGAATAAAAAAAAAAAGGGGAGCCTGACTGATGTGATATAATTTAGGGAATTGCGATGGGTAAAGAGTGATCAGAATGTATCAGTGAATAAGGTGTTGAAAGGATTTAATGGGGTTTCCTCTTTTTCCTTTTTTCCTTTTTTTGTCAAATGTGTATCCCTTAGGGTAAAGCTATGGCGCTATCAATTAAATAGAATATATATATAATTTCGGCTAATTCACTCCTTCATCTAATGATAAATGCATTGGAAGGGTGTATCCTTACAATATCTCTCAGGCATTCTTCGATTCACCTCACAATCGGCGATTAGATAGCCTTTAATTGGAATTCTCCAAATAGACATGTTTCAGGAAGATAAGACATGAATGATACATGTATGTATTTATGTGTGAAAAGGGTCTGATTGGCTTTCAAATGTATTTCAAATTGCAAGAGCATTAGAGGTTGATGTTGGCTAATCAAAGACTCAGTTGATCTAGTGGGAAAATGTCTATCGAGTCATGCATGAAACTATACGAATGTAAAATTATGTCAATGACATATGTACATGTACATAAACTCTTGTAGGCGGTGTAGTGCTGGTGTATTGGGTCATTGAATGAAAGGTTTTGTGCTCAAGTCCCGATCCATTCAATTTTCTCAATCGCGCAGTAAACGAATAGTGTATTTAAACAAGTACCTACAAGTGCATTAATTGTACCTTACGTGCTACAAGTACAGCAAGTTTACTTTACACAGTGCAACAAGTGCATTCAATGCGACAAGTGTATTTCGTAAGTCAAATGCAATATGTGCATTGAATACATTAAGTACTTAATTTGTCAGGTGCATCAAGTGCGACAAGTTACAATACAGAGTGCATCAACTACATCAAGTATAGCTAAAGGCTTCAAGTGCTATAGTTCCATAAATCTCATTTAGACCAACAAATCTATGAAAAGCAACAATTCTATCTATTTCATTAATAGCAATAAAGTGCATCAAGTGCAACAAGTGTAACTGTGCAAATGCTCCAAGCGTAAAAAAAAACCATCAATCACAAAAAGTCCATCATTATCAAATGTTTTAGCGCTATCGAGCACTTCAAGTGCAAGTTCAAATGAAGACACCCGCATAAGTATGCAAATTTTAAAAGGGGTTCTTACTTATATCCTGTATCCCCTTGTAGGGTCAAGGCCCTTTACAACGCCTACGCGCCATAGTGTGCGATGCTTCCTTCTCCACTGTTCTGCGCCAAGTACTCCTAGGGCCACCGCGTATCCTGCCGTCCTGGGTAGGCGGGTCCCATTGCATCGCTTGGTTAGCTATGGATCTGTTACCCTTTCGAATAGTGTGACCAATCCACTGCCACTTTCGTCGTCGTATGTATATGTCCAGTATCCTTAATAAGGGTTGTGGTACAAATTCGGGAATTTCTTTCTACGGATACTTCAGTCTGACTTGGGTGCATATTGCTGGCGAATACGCGGTTAGGACCGAAGCAAAATGCTCCTTCGATATCAGCAATTAACCGTCTAAGCCTTTCACTGGCTGTTGAGTAGAGCTTCGGCCACCTATAAGCTCTTTGGTGAATCTGTAAGCCGTTCCTGTTGCTTCTTCTGCTTGCGTGGCTAGATGTTGATCTAATTGCTCTTATCACGTCTCACGCTACGCTGGACTTCTCTCACCTTCATGCGATACATGGACTCTAACTTGATCCTCCCTGCTGCTGGAGTTGCTGCAATTCGAGCTTTTAGCTGTTTTCGTTCTTGGCGCACTGTGGGAACTCTCAGTCGGTCTACGTTGAACCTGGGTATTCTTGTGTCGTTAGATCTTCGAACGGCAGCAGTGCGTAATTGGACAGTGGGTATCATAAGATGGTGATCTCGTACCAACCCCATGTCCGCACCTCGCCTATTTCGGACGTCTAGAAGACTACTTCTAAAACGTCGACTGATGGCAAAATGGTCTTCAATTTTATTGTTTTGAGCAATTTTGTGCTCAAACATGGTGCCACCTATGGACCTATGACGATTTGCGTTGCAGAAGTCAACAAATCTTTCACCGTTGTCATTGCGGTTGCCTAATCCGAGCCATCTCATAACATGTTTGGGCCCTTCGATGTCGCTGCCTACGTTGGCGTTAAGGTCGCCATTGGGTGTTGCATTTTAAATAACTTCCAACTGTTTGTACAAGGTCTCCTTTTCTTCCTCTGACGAACCATCCGTGGGTGCGTAACACTGTATAATGGTGACGCGACATGCTCTCGTCCGGAATCTAGCCATTAAAATCCTGTCACCGTGCGGCTGCCAGGAGATTAGGCCTGTGCGTGCTGTAGGTGTTAACAGCAGTCCAACTCCATATCCACGGAGGCGTCCGGTTGGTCGTCCGGAGTAGAGTAATACAGTGTTACGCGTTGGTACTCACCCGCATCTAACCATCTTGTGTAGCTTACTCCCAATATGTCCAGCTTATATCGCATGAACTCATGGTCTAGTTGAAGGAATCTGGCGTTTTGAGGTCCTTCACTCTGAGAGTTAAGGAGCGTCTTCACGTTCCAGAAACCAATCTTTGTCCTGGTACGAGGATCGTCAACATGTTGTCAGTCCTTATCCGAGGCATTGTGTCGGTTTCTGTAGCTTTTGTAGATTTCAGTAACGCGGATTGCTGGCCCAGGTTACCTAGTCTAAGCATAAGACCCTAGACAATCTCCCACTTGCAATTTCGGCCTACATGTACAAGGATTTATACATGTAATTGCCCGGGGACCACCACGAGGAGGTAAATCTACCACTACATTATCAGTACCGCATTTTTTGTATCCATATACCACAAGCCCCGAATATTTGTTATCGTTTGACCATTAAAGTTGTTGCGTACATCAAGGGTAGAGCGAAATTAGGAGCGAAAGGCTAAAAAAGTAAATTAAATGCACCAAGTGCATCAGGTGCAAAAATTGCAAAAAATCCAAAAATGTGTCATTAAATACATAAAGTGTATCAAGTGCAAGAAATAACACAAATTGCATTAAATTGTCCACCATCCAGTGCAACAAGTGCAATATTTGTATTTAGCGTATAACGTGTATCAAGTAGGTACACCAAGTGCATCAAAATTAACTGAATTCTATGCAACAAAAACAACAAGTGCATTAAATGCAATGCAAGCATTACGTGGATTGAGTACATTAAGTGAACCAAGTTCGTCAAGTGCAATAAGTTGCAGAGATAACTGCATTAAGATCATAGATCAAAAGAATTAAGTGAATCCAAGTGCAGCAAGTGCAAAGAGTGCTTGAAGAGTGCTTGAAGCCTAATAAGCATTCTGTCGCAAATAAATTCCACCCCATTTTTTTCAAAAGACTTGTCAAGCATTTGTTTGGCTTAGAAAGAAAAAAAAACCGTATAATTTCCCGGAACCTAATTTGCTAATTCAAACGAATCCATAGTGAGTCCTTGATCCAAGGAATTTGTCACCCTCAGCCATATAATCCAGTGCAGAAAAAAACTTTGTAAAATAACAACACACACCATTTCGTCATTAAAAAATGTTCATTTATTTAAAAAAAAAAAAAGATTTTCATCATACATATAGTACACCCATTTGTGTGTGTATGTGTGTGTGTGTACGTATTCACTCTTAAAACCTAACTTATTAGCTAGACCTTACTTTTCTAAAGAGCATACACAAACAACAATAAAAGTATGTATGCACACCAAAAAGGCACAATTGCCATCTCTCCTTCCTTGTAGAATCATCTGCAAAAAAAAAAAAAAAAGGGGGGATTCCAGGAAAAAAAAAGAAAAGACAAACTCAAACAACAACAACGAATGAGAATCCACATGAGATTTCCATTAAATTGTGACAAATATTAATGTCATGCCGCCCACTTTGACTCCCCGGGGCTCATCCCATTCATGCATGTAGTATATGTACAGAGGGTTCAAGTTAATGTAATGGAATGCCGGAATAGGCCCGGAGTAGGAGTAAGGGTTAAATATATATATTTATATGTAGATGTAAGCCAACTTAAGCTTAAGCAGAGTAATTATCAAAAAAGTTTTCTACAAGACTGAGCACAAATGAGCACCTCTCTCGTCCTCCTCCATCCACTTCTAAACTTGACAACAACAAAATTAGAGCTACCATACGAACCACCACGACTATGACTATTGCTTGGCGGCAGCAGCAGCAGAATGCTGTTGGGAATGGTAGGCAGGTGGTCCAACACCAGCTATAGCAGCAGATCCTGCTGTAACTCGGTTAGAACCAATCTCGATGACTTTTGTAGACGGATGATACAAATGTGTACCATAGTGCATGGCACCAGGATGTGTGTACACAGGCCCAACGGGGTTTGTATCCGATGCATATGTATACGACATTTTACTACCACCACCTCCTCCGGTTGTCCCGGCATAGATATTCCCTGAACTTGTTGACGATTGCGATGAATACAATGGACCTAACTTAAGCGCCGAGGAACTGCTGGTCTCCGAGGCAGGAACTTCAGAGGAGCCACTGCCATCGGATGGACTTTGTGCATATCGAGTGTAAGTTGTGGCGCCGCCCGGATGATGATGATGATGATAATGATGTAGAGGCTGCTGTAACTGTTGCTCTTGCTGTTGGGCACCACCAATCGGCTTGAATGGAATGATGGGTACTGTTGCTGCTACTGCTCCTACGGCTGCCATTTGAATTGGCCCATAGATTTGGTGTTTTGGTACAATTTGAATTGTCTGCTGTTGGGGTGGCAGTGCGGTGTATGCTATAAATGAGATAGAGAATGAGAATGGTTAAGCAGATTTTTTTTTTATATATTTGAATTTAGGATCTATTATCACCATGTACCCAGGAGATAGAAACTTGTTTAATTTGAATGAGTAGAAATATGACTCAAACATGAAGGATGTCTGCAGGGATGCGTGTTCTAGCAAACTTAATGGATTGGTTTGAGTTTCACAAGGCAGACTGTATCTAAACCCAACCCGCCAACAACAAACAAGTTCAACCCCTGACTTATGCGCGTCAGAACTCACCAAAAGCATTGGGCCCATGGTGAGGATGACCACCAAAGTAGATTGGTCCTTGTGATTGCTGCTGGAATTGCTGCGGATGAGATTGTGGGCCTGCTCCATAAAACGGTATGAAATGTGTAATAAACGTTGGTTGCGCTGCTGATGGTGCCGATGATGCCGCCGCTGCTGACGAAGTTGCCTGCGGTGACAGTGAAATATAATGAACAGCATTCTGTTTAAATGCCTGATCCTTAAGGATGGGCTGTGACGCTGAAGCTGGAGCATAAACTAGCGGAACCATATGAGCCCCATGCAATGGATATGGCGCTGGCAAATTCTGTTGATAATGTCGTAGATATTCAGCAGGGAATGCGATGGCATATTGATTTTGTTGCTGATGTTGCTGAAGGGGTAACTGCTGTTCAAATCCACCATAGTGCAATGGCAGTTGTACTGCCGCTTGTGTATGAGGCGATGATGGTGGTTGTTGCGGCACGTAAATTGATCCTGGTTGCACTTTCACTTGTCCTATTGCTGGTGCTTGGTGTTGGTAAGTAGCAATGAATGGGCCGCGATAGGCACTTGACGCATAGTGTATGCTATTGGCAGAAGTACTGCCGGGCTGCTTGTATGCACTGGGAGCATATTGAATGCCACCCTCAGGCTTATAGGAACTGGTAGCTGCATATTGAATGCCTCCATTGCTGCTGGCACTTGCAACACTACGCTTACCTTCATTGCCACCCACGATTGAAGGTCCTCCTCCTATACCGATGACAGCATCGGGCTTTGTATAGGATAGCTGTAAATTGAAAGAGGTGAAGAGGTGCATGAGAGAGTATTAAATTAGTTCCATGCAAATTTATTCATTCATTCAACAAGTCTACGGCAATGTGTGCTTACACGTACATATGTATGGTGTATAGAAAGAGGATGTTAAACGAGCTACGTAGATTGAGTTGGCAACGATAATTTGTCTCTTGTCCTTTAGATTGATTCAATTGGATTGGGTGTAGGTATGTATGTGCAAAGGGTTTGAGAAGAAATTTTCTTTTTGTATTCAAAAATGTGTTACAAATCAATAATGGCCCTGGGCAGCACTGTTGGCTCCTAATGGATTTCATGGATTTGAATAGCTAAAGTGATTTCCATTTTCAGATGAAGAAATGAAGATTACAAAATCTGTCTGCCTATCTACGTTCTGTAGTGGAGGCTGTGACCAAGTTTGACTACTGTGGGGGGAGCCTATGACAAACATCAAAGAGTAGTACTATCTTTCAAATGTTTCAGAAAACTTTCTGCCCTTCGGATATGACATCAAACTGTCCACTCTATTCTCTTTAAAAATGTTAGCCACACACCATGCTTACGACTAAATATCAATTGTCTTAAATTACGCGTGTTTTATGAATATTGATAAGTTACACGGATCTTATTGAATTATTTACGTTACAAATGTAACTAATGTAATAAATCTATTATTCTGATAGTTCTGGAGGATTGAAAATAAGCAATGGGGTTCAAAGACTAAGGTAAGCGGATCCTGTTTTGACTTTTCTGTGAATGAACTTGAGTCAAAAAACTCAATATACATAGAGTTTTGTCCAGCCACAAGAAATACTTACACTCCAATTAGTTACGCGTAATTATATTGGTAGCTTACATGTAATGTCTGTCATGCGACCATTCACCAATGGACTCATAATATAATCAGGTCCTGGCTTTGTAATTGTTCCTTCCGATTACAAATTTCTAGTTCAGATCTACAATCAAAAATTTGTGGTTGCAATTTGTATATAGTTGGTGAAATAGGCCACGTATTAGGGGAACTGTACTGTCGGCTATTCGGCTTGCAAATACAATTACAAGCAGGAAAACGCTTGCTAGCTTTTCAGTTCACAAACATAGAATTTTACAGGACTAATGGTGTAGGTCCACTCTTGTGAGTTCCTTCCTGGTATTCAATAAGATTCGGGGTATGTACTAGGGATTTTTGATACAGATCGAGAAATTAACGAGAGGGTCAGTAAATTGATTTCACAAATTAGAACCTAGTAAAGCTCTTCAGACTCGCAAATGTATGCAGTCTTTCCACGCTTGAGATGAGATCACCATCCAATATGGGTATCACCATCAGTCTGGACTTAAAAGGCTTGAGTGGTTTCCCACCAAATCTAGTAAGGAATCGTGGCACAATGCTTTGAAATCCACTTCGTTGCATTGAGGAAGCTGATAAAATTCTCAATGTCTGTCTCCGCTAACTCAGCTAGGTTGTGCACTAGGGCTCCCTACTACGTCTACGATTGTAAAGGCTGATGTATGTGGACGTACTTAAACTTCAAACCCGGACGATATAGAGATCGTTGTAATGGCCAAAGTTCTTTAAGAGTTAAGGCATGACTCCAGCGAAGCCATCGGGATGGTACAGGACTCTCGCTAGTAAGCATAAACTACTGTGTAGGAGCAGATGAGTCATGGAGAGGAGTGACCGTCGAAGATTACATTGTAGTGTGTACACAAAAGCTTTAAAGCAACATCTGCAGCATGCATCGAAGAAGGCAGAAAAACAAGCTCGCCTTGGCAAGGACCATGTCAAGTACTGGAGGATCTAAACAGAAGAAAAGACTGAAGACGAAATCATCATCAGTAGAAAGACAGACAGTGCTTTGAGAGCATGCAGCGCCTTCAAACAACCTTATAAGACGCAGGGTGCATACTGACAGGAATGGTCGCTAAAGAAGCCAAACGGAAGTGTCGTGCCTCATTATAGACTTTTCAATCAATAAGAAGCATGAAGAGCTGAATTTCTACATGACGCAAATGTTTCCCAATTATGAATGTTTCAGAGTCTACCTCCACAGATTTGGCATAAGGATGACCCTTACAGAGGATGATCGACAGAAGCAGTCGGAAATGTGTATCATATAATATTTCACGATATCATGAAGTCACGAACAGACTGAGTGAGGACTTAATCCCATAAAATATCATCAGACATGAGTTGAGTATGTAAGAAGTTTGGGAAGCAGTGAAATCTTCCTTAATCTGCTTGGCAATGAATCCTACTCTTCGTCTGGGTGGCCACATTCTCAGCAGCTCATGTTTAAACTTACTCTGCATCTGTCGGTATTGATACTTGTTGAAGAGTACTTTGCTTTGCTTGTTTACGGCGAGGATGGCTTTAACCTTGTCATGTTCTGTTCAGAGTTTTCTACAGACAATTTCAACACATTCCAATCTACGTCTTATGGAATTCAAGCGCTGATTTGGACTTGAAAAGTCTTTTTGAGATCCCCTTCTTATCAATTCATCAGCCTATTCGCTTGGTGGGATTTCCTTATGTTCGGGATCCACCAAAGTGTTATTTGAGTCTGTGCTCTTCGAGGTAGAACTTCGGTATCGTGGTTGGAGAGTGTTGGTAAAATTTCAGGTTCTAATGGTTACTTGTCATTTTCCTTTCCTTATAGCTCGTTGCGAGATTACATAATTTCTAAGCTTCCATATGCAAGGTCAAGATGCCCTCAATGCACTAGGGTCTATTGTCATGAAATCTAAGCTGGTCAAGGATTGCCGCATAATAGCGTTGGATTATGCTGGGTACCTCTGGATACTGTGATATTGAAGGCAACGAATGCGCTAATAACCACAGATGGGATAATCTGGGAGGAGAGAGGGTGTCCAAAACTGTCAGGGCTATGATTGGTATCCTCCTTATCTTCTTAGGAAGATTGCCAGTAAAGTGGGATTATTAGAACCAGGCATTCGTATAGTACTGCGAGGACCTACACGCCTGCTGTGAGAGTGTGAGTGCACTTCTAGAAATAGATCTATAGATCTAGGCAGGTACTTCTTATATAGTCTAGAAGAGATGGGTTCAAGTGCTTGGGCAGGGTTTCTTTCTGCCGTTTGGGCTCACCCTGTTTCATAACCAACGCATGATCATTTGACCAGTATGCGCGGTTGGAATTTCTCTAGCCCTTGCTAAGAGGGCAAGACTTTTCGAAGGTTATTTTGTTAGGTGTTCCTATAAACTACGATGGTCTCTTTTTGTCGTAGCAGCCCTCTGGGTAAAGAGCACTTATTTGAAGACGGCACTTACTCGTCTTATCGCAAAAAGTTTATTTGGGACTCCTGTAGCCTTTTAAGCGAAGCTCTCCTTCTCTGTCGCTCTTGATCGGGGGCTGTTTAATGGGTATTCGCAGCTAACCTGCAGTTCTACAGGCTGCTCACTCTCCGCTACCTGTGACCCTTACAGTCGCCTGAGCTTAGTTTCACCAGCCCGTCCGGCTTGGTGCCTGTATTAAGCGTAGAGAGGTTGGTTTAAGTAGGTGACATTAATTTGTCACATCGCATAGTTGCCACTCTGCCCTGGTCGGGAATCGGACTGTGACTTCATTTATGGAGTTCACTCCAGTAGGCAGTTCTTGTGTCCAAAAGGTCTGGTACAACAGAATCCTGTTGCTCTTAGACTGACTGCACTACATGATGAGAGAAACCTGTAATGAAGGTCGAGTGATAAAAGGCGCAGAATTACGCTCAGGACTTCGGTTGGACATGGAGGGTTTTAAGGCCCTAACATTGATGTTACACAGTAAGCAATCATACAGAGGAGCAAGAGTACTCTCTGGACTTTGTCTTCTGATAAAATATGCCAGTAGGCTAGGAGTGCAGGTGTCCGGGATTATTGCAAACATACTGTGCGAATATGAGAGCATTACCTAAAGAGGTTCAATGGGGACGTGAATGATTCTCAAAAAGGACTTTTATTCTGTCGATTTCCTCGCACCATGTAATACGTTAATGCACCCCACTCAATATCTACTGTAAATAAGGTTTAACAAAATCAGTGCATCAAATATTTATTAGTTCAATGCCCATAATCCTTGTATATGAAAACAAAAAAAAAACTTTCAATAATAACACTCTGCCCCACTATCCGTGTATCAATATTTGCTTTAAATTTGATTGCACAAACCAATAAAATCCATTTGAATATCATTTTCAATACCGCAATCTGCACAATTGCCATGAGCAATCGGAAATAAAATACTGTACTGTGCTGTTGCATTGTACCCAGTACCACTGGATGTGGTGTAGAATATTTCTTCTGAAAGCGAATCCCAAATTGCTTTGTCGAAAAACTTAAAAGAAATTGAAATAAAAATTTCAATTTCCAGTGCACCAGCTGAAAGTAATTATTATAGTTGTCCTTTTTTTCTGAATCAAAATGGTAATTATTGAGGCCAAATGTTTGATCCTGACTTATCCTTTGAACACAAGGCTCATAATTGATGTCCCCAGAGAACTCTATTATCTGTTGATGATTTTTGGAGATTGGACGATTGGATTTTTGGAGGAGATTTTGTTTATGACTGCAAAGAAGAAGAAGCTTAATATTGGAGACCTTAACTCAAAGAGGGAACCAAAGCACACAGAGAGCACATGAGCGAGAAACACATATGCCAACAACTAGTCAACGGAATACCAGAGTCTTTGTTGAGGAGGATGCTGTGACCGATCTTGGCCACCAGTAAGAAAGAGCACTTGGTAAGATGATAAGTACGTTCAACGAAAGAAAGAAAAAATCTACAGTACATACATGCAAGAGAACAGCAGCGACAAAAAAAGGGAATTCTAGAAGACTACAAAGCTTTTCAGCTCAAGGATATCGAAGACTCTCGAGAAAGCAACAGAATTAGGAATTCTCATCGGAAAGCCAGATAGCTTCAGATACAGGCTCTTTGAAATATCAAAGGGAACCTAGTCACCTAAGGGTAGGAACTTGTTGATACACATATATATTAGAGCAACACTTCCAGCAATTTCATAAAGCCCACTTCAAGTCAATGACGAACTAATCCCAGAACACCAAACCACGAAAGTTGCAAAGCAAAAAAGTCACTGGCCTGACTTAGCTACCTTGAGATTATTACCGCGATCAAAGCACTGAAAACCAATAAGGCAGTAGGACTTGACAGCATACTCGCGGAGGTTTTTCAAGCTGCTCCAACAGCATCAGCAGAGCTACTGTTCCCAATTGTCGCGAGAACATGGGAAGCCGAGATGTGTGGAAGAAGAAAAGGATCGCCAAGCTCCCTAAAAAGGGCCACCTAATGCAGTGCGAAAACTGGAGAGGTGTCTGGATCATCTAAATCATCCTAGAGCGAATCAAAGAACACCTTGAAGACACACTCGATGCCGAGCAAGCAAGTTTCCGCTCTGGATCCTCCTGTGCCGACCATATCATTACCTTGCGGATCATCATCGAGCAGTGTGTTGAATATCGATCACCACTTCACCTGCTGTTCATCGACTTTGAAAAGGCGTTTGATAGTATTTGGCGTGCCTTGCGCAGGGGAGGCATTCCGGATAAAGTAATAGCAATTGCTTAGGCTACGTACGATGGGGCCACATGTAACGTCTGCACAGAGGAAGGCTGTCTGAGGAATTCGAAGTCCAAAGAGGGGTTCTATTTCTATACTATTTCTATTGCTGATTAGCGATGTGCTAAATGCGGCCTTATCAACAGGAAACGGAGAAATTCGATGGACTCTTAAGTCTGAATTCAAGCACCTCGACTACGCCGATGATGTATGCCTTCTGTCTCACAGAACAATGGACCCTCACCAAATGACAGCAAATGTGGAGAGGGAAGCAGAAGTCGTTGGGCTGAAAATAAACTCGGCAAATACAAAAATGATCAGCCTAGGACTGAACTCACATATGCATTGCTGGACAAACGATTGAGAGATTAGAGAGTTTCCAATACCTTGGGAGTATTGTCTCAACCGATGGTGGAACCGAACTGGATATATCCAGCCGAATAAGTATAAAGCAAAATCTGCGTTTGGGAAGCTATCCACAGTTTGGCGAAGTAGCGCTAATTAGCTACAACAGTTCCGTATATCTAACGCTAACGAACAGCTTTATCAAAGAACGGGCCATGAAACTATAGGCACAACCATACTCCTACGAAAGCGGCTGTGAAGTGGTCACACTCTACGAAAGGAAGCTTTACTTTTGAGTACCAAAGTAACACCACATAGTTTCGGATGGTCAACGTATATGTACTCTGAAGACAACTTATTCAAATTTTTGAGGATCAACTCTAAGACCGCAGACTTAAGGTCTTTTGTTTTGTCGAAAGTATTATTACAAGAAAGTAGAGAATGTAGTTGAAGTGCTACGTCGCCATCTGTCTGTGTAGTTTCTAAGCTCAGCTCAGAGATGTTGATTACTGACAAGTTGAAGGATCCTGTCCAGAGACAGTAGTGGTGTTAGACGGCATATTTTGGTCTTAGAGATTTCGTTTGGACGGAGGCGTATGCGTTATATTCAATTCCTCGGTAAACCCCCTTTTTACACAGAGTGAGTACCTCTTATGCATACACGATATATAAAAAAAAAAATCCTCCCTTAATGCGACAACATGATCCACTTCCCACTAATCTACCAGCAGCAGAAAAAAGAATAGTATTATCAAAGCCACTCACAGTTTATCAGACTAATCCCAGTAAATTAATAATAATTAGCCATCTAAAAATATTAACACTGAAATAATAGTCACGAATTAACCCACTTTCGCTTCGTCACCATCCTTGTGATGTCGTCACCAGTTACAGAGACACAAACCCAGCTATACATACACGAGTGCTGAGGTATCATCCTTCTCTACCATTGCGCTTTTCAATCCAACCGAGAAAGTACTTAATCGCATTTTGTAATTTTGCGATTTTACGGATGCACAAAAAAGTAATTAAATTACACACAATGAATCCTCTTTCAGACGACGACAACCGAGAGGATGAGCAGCAGAGGACAACTGGGTGTGGCGTAAATAGGTAAAATTTAATTTAGCGACACGGCTGTGTATCGCTTATGAAAAATGCACTAAGACCTGAACGATGGGTTGGAGTTGGAGTTGGAGTACTCACTTGGAGTGTTCTCTATGGCACATCAACAACCGAGCACAGAGAGTAGAGTGATGATGACGATAGTGGTGGTAATTCAATAACATCAATCACTAAAGGTTTCAAAGTAGGACAGGCACAAAAAGAAGTTGAATGCAAGTAGATGGATGTATACTTATGTATACGCTGAAGGAAACAATTTAGTTAATGTTTATTCAACCACAAGATTGGCATTCTTCCATTTATAGCCTTTTTGGGAGAAAACTTATATGGAGCTACAAATTGTCACAATTGAAGGCGGTAGCTTATAACATGCAAAAGAATAGTAGAATTGCCAGTTCATATTTGCTGTCAGTTAGTTTGTTTATTAACAAGGATCTGTTCCGTGAAAAGTTATTTAGCATTTCTATGTGCCGGTATATGATAGTCATCGTAGGGGCTTTTGTTACAAGAAACAAAGTAGAACTTCTCGATATGGAAGAACGACATTGTAGACAAAATGGAACGAGAGAAACCAAAGAGGTTCCACTTCTCCAATCCAGTTCTCCAGTCAGTGCTTGACTACAAACGATAAACAGAAAAGAGATGAACAACATTACTATAGAGCCGTGTCTTCAAAAAGATCCGATCGGGTAAGAACCAAATTCATTCTCTCCCAAATAGAGAAAACTTAGTGTCCTTTATGGAAATAATTACTGGCAAATATAAATGACCTGTGACTTTGGTAACGCAAAACAGAAAATATAGATCACTTCGCACAAAAATGCCTTGACAGGCCTCCCTTGTGCCTCCCTCGGCCGCTGCTTCGAAGCACTCGTGCCGGCTTCAGTCCATTGCCGGACACCCATTCCGTTCTCTGGTGTGTTATAGTGGATCCAGATTTCATCAACAGTTACCAATCGACGCCAAAATTCCGCCCGATTCCGCATCAGCAAGTCCAAACACTCTTTCGAAGTGCTGTCGCGTTCGTGTTTTTGATCAGGAGTGAGCATGCGTAGCACCCAGCGGCAGGATAACTTTTTCATATGCAGAATATTGCCCAAAATATGGCGTGTGCGCTCAGTACTAATTTTTGTGGTGTCTGCTAGCTTTCACACCTTCACTTTCCGGTCAGTCAACACCATTTCATGTATTTTTTTTGACATTGTCCTCTGTACCCGCATCGGAAGGCCTGGCGCTGCGGACTTGATCGGTAGTGCAATTGCGGCCACCACGAAACTCTCGAAACCAATATTTGATAGTGTAATCTGCCGGAGCATTAGCCCCATAATATTTATCCAACTTTGCTTTTGTTTCCTTTGCCGTTTTGCCTCTCAATCTTTATGAGAGAATGAAAATCGTTTTCGTCCATACTCAACATGATGCCAAACACGTCAATAACAAACAGCTGTCAAAACAAAACTGAAGGCAGTATCGCACTGAAATTTGGCATGTCTGCCTAAATATGAACGGACTTCAAGGCACCATAACCTTTTTTGCAGTAGTAGCGCATTCTGGCGGTCAAGGAGGTTACTTTTCACCCCACCTAGTACGCAGAGTGACCAGATCCATATTAACTGCTCTGTACCACTCAATACAGATCCTTCACAGAGTATGAGTCCAGCAGAAACTTATACATTAAGAAGTATTATGAGGGTTAGCACATCAAAAGCGAATTGGTGGATGAACTACTTGAAGAAAACACTAAGAAACCAGGACAACAACTGTCAAACATTTATTGAAATTAGACGAGAAGAGTGTGAAATGGTTGACCCGAAAGACTGGAGCCGATTGTGGAGTTAGGTACAACACAAACAGTAGTCTTTGACTGGCTAAACAAATAGGACCCTGACCTAGCATCCGATCTATGGAATAGAAGCACCTGGAACAGCCAAAATGAAGAACACTGACTAAGGAATTATAACAGCAAAAGATTGCCCAGATGGCAAAGTATGACACCACAGATTCCTACATTCATAGCCAAGCTGCAATACCTTTAAAAGTCACCTCATTCACAAATGCTGAGGCAGTCTGCCAATGACACCATGTAACACTTTGGTAGATCCCAGGAAACAAGGGATTCCAAGGCAACAAAAGGGGAATCAATTGGCAAGATTACGGCGGCCCACTGAAGGATGTGTGGAGATTGTTGGGAAAATAGAAATAGAACGCTTCCTGTACGGTTTGGGCAAGCTTTTCTTTACCAAGCCACCAAACGTCTTTCGAAATTTTATAAATTCATCACAATGGTTTCAGGAAGACCTTTAGGATCCTCTTGTTTTTCTTTTCAGACTAATTCAAAGGCAATACAGTGAATGCATCCTGAGATTTGACTACAGGCTGTACCTATAAGCTGCAGCTTCCATACCTAAGTCTTGGCTCTGGTATTGAAAAACTCAAATAATTGACAGCCGCAAGGCTTGTGCATTTTATATCAGTTCAGATAGAGCTTAAGTCTCCTTAATGTACTCAATTCTCAAAAGACACATGTTTTGCACTAGATACTTATTATGTTCACGCGAAACTACTTCAGTAGATTATTTCCGATGGAAATATCGAACAGAGAAAACCAATGGAATCCCCAAAAGTCTGGGTTAAATCAAAAATGTATTCTTGAGTTTGAGCTGCCATCTTAAGACCCAATTCAAAGATTTCGGTACCTATCGCGCCGATTCTTACAGCAAACTGAAAGTCGCTTAAGGTGCTAGAATACATACATATCTTACCAGATAGCTAAGCTACTATTATATATCTTGCCAAGCAAAACAGAGGGAAGTGTAAACAACCAATGAACTGCAGATGAGCTTACTTGGGCTGGCTCGCTTGTGTAGGAACCTGAACAGGGTTGCCGAAGGTACTAAGAAAATATTCGTACTCCCTTCTCACCGACTGTACTCCCGTACTCCCCTCGTACTCATTTTACTCCCTTTTAAATATTTTAATACATTGTCACCCTTAATTCATTGAATGACCCATCATACACTGGTGCAGTTAGCCCGGGGTAAAACTGACTTTATAGAAGAGAAAGAAGTAAAAAACTGGGTAAAAATTCAGCCAGTCCAACTACTATATACACAAGTTGTCAATTTCGTGGTGAATAAAAAAGAAATACCACTACAATAAAAGTCGGTTCATTTATACATAATCTTACCCCGCATTATTCATCCAGTGTGTAACGAGAACAAAAGTACGATGAACGAATGAATCCATATTGCAAATTCTAAGGTTCTCCTGTGAAATAAAGTACAAGGTGGCGTCCTTGACGGTGAAGGAATAATTGCTAACTGCGAAATGGAAAAGTACTACTCCTGTACTCCCCTTACTCGTAGATGCAAAATACTCCTCTGTAAACTTCTAAAATACTCCCCTTCGAAATTGGAAAACGGCGTCCCTGAACCTAAGCCTTTTTGTGTCAACTCGCTGATTTATCCAATGAGAAAATAGATAAAAGAATCTCCAAACTTCAACAAGCTAAAAACTTAAACCTTGACTGACGTTTTGACATTGACAGACCATAAAAGTTTAAGTTTCGAATTTGTAGTAAAATACAAAATTGTTCACCTCTTACGTACATAAAATCTCCACAACCCGCATTAGAAATATGAATGCATTTTAAAGTAGTAACCACAGAATTATTGTCATAGCAACTCTTTAAACTGGCAACACTACGCAAAGTGACATTAGTGTAGCCTGTTACAAGGTTATGACATATGCATGCACACACAGAGACAGTAATTACCATTATAAAGTGCCTGAGATGAAGGAGAAGTCCTCCACAGACTTAAAGATGCGATGGGTACAAATGCAGAAACCTAACGAATAGTAGCAATATTTTACTCTTCCACCCATCCACTGAGGGGGAAGACAAATCCACTTTGCGACATAAATTGACTCAAGTGATAGCTGGCTGCCAGAAGTGCTGGTTGGTGGGGGGGATGGTTGTGTAGGCAAACATCGCCATCGCTTTACGTCTATCGTTGTCGTTGTCGTTGTCGTTTGGCATCGCCTCGAGCAGGCGAGAAAATTTACGTTCCGTTTTCCTACAGCACGCGATGAAATTGATTACTCATGTGAATGCCGGATTAGCAAAGCCAACTGGACAGTTGGTATCTGCTCCTGGGTCTCAGTGTGTCCTTGCAAAAAAGGATGTCTTGGCAATAAGGGAACAGGGGTGGAGGTATGAATGGACACAAGTTGATTACCATGGCAATGGCAATGGTGTGATGGTTAAGTTAATTCATTCGGTGACATAAAAGTCGCTTTTAATGCGTCGTGGGTAATGTGTGCACTGTTGCAAGAAGAAATATTGTACATGGCTGGGGACGACAAGTGGTTTGATTTGAAAGTCAGGGTTATACTATGTGTTGAAGGATTGAGATTGATGTTTGTTTTGACAGGCGAATTAGGAAGTGAATGTTTATTAAAACAAGAACAGTGTGAACAGTGAATAATTGAAACCCTTTGGACGAGGTAAGGACACGAAATTTATTAAACCATTTCATTCAAGGGATTTTTTGAGAAGAGAGAAAGAATGCATTGTAAGTGCATGTTTATTGCTCAATTACTTGCCGGCAAGCGACAAATTACACAATGAAATCTCCCACTTAAGTGCGAAAGTCGCCGCAAAGAACTTCCTTTGTGCTTCAAAAACTTCCATTAACAGCATTTGCAACAGCACAATGATTGTGCGAGCGCATCGCATTAATTTCAGTCAACATCCGTGTTGAACAATCGGTAGCTTTTATTTGTATCCGTAACTGTGTCTGGTTTTGTTTTGTGACTTTTAATGTGTTTTCCAGTTTTTTGTGTGTTCTTTTGTTAGAGGCATAAACTTATCACCTAAGCCTTACCTGAGGAGTGGCGGCAGCAGTTATATAGCGAGCTGAAGTTGCTCTTAAGGGTACTCCCTGGTAATGATACTGATACAATGGCTGGAAGGACTCTTCTTTTTGTTTAACATTGTAAAGTGCTGGAATAAATTACAAATAAAGAGTTTTGCTTTTAGTATGGAAAAAAGTTATATTTAAAGGTAAGGGTTATGTCGATTGTTTCAAAAAAATATTCCCTATGCCAAGCCGAACTGATCCCAAGTTAGACTGGGGTGCCCGAGGACAGGACCACAAGTATAGTGTCTGATAGGAACCAGAGCAGGAATTCAGGAGCTTTGAATGGAACTACATACTTGATACTACATACCCGCCCAGAGAAGAGGAAATGCTCAAGAGATTCGTTCACCAATGTCCATTAATGGTGCTCAAGGACAGCATTTTGTCGATAAAGTCCTCCACAGATGACGGCAGTAATGTGAATCCATAGCTATTTACACAGATGGATCAAAAATGGACACCGGTGAAGGATCCGGAATCTTCCCCGAATCACTGGGTATATCCAGATCTTTACGACTCCCAGACTACAGCAGTGTTTTCTCAGCGGAGGTCCTGGCAGTGACAACAGCTGCCCGTAAGAACAATACCGCCAGAAGATATCACTTTCTTTATCGACAGCCAGGCTGCTATCAAAGCAATTACCGACATAGAAATAAAATCCATGCTTGTGAAGTGCTGTCGCTAAGAGATTAAAGTTGTTGGAACACAGCACAAGGTTCTCCTCTCCTGGGTCCCTGGGCAAGAGGGCGTCCCGGGAAATGAAAAGTCAGATGAATTAGCAAAGAAAGCTTCATCGGACCCACTTGAAGTGACCGACCTCTCCATAAGCACCCCGCCCTGCGCAGGGAAACTGGCTATAAGGAAGGCGATCTTGAGGTGGAAGTCCCTAGATACTTGCAAAACTGCAAAACAACTATGGCCAACAAAGCAAGGACCGAGAGAATTATTCGCAAGGACAGACGTTTACTGTCCATGTTTGTGGGGATACTCACGGGCCACAACACTATGCGGTACAACATAAAGAAACTACGTCGGACGGAAGAAGAACTCTGCAGATAATGTGGCGATGAGGATGTTATAAAGGACACTACCCACTTCCTCTGTCAGTGCCCTGGACTCCAACAATCCAGGTACAAATTACTCGACAAACACTTCTTTCAGGATCTAGGAGACCTCTCCAAATATAGGATGATAATGAAGATGAGTAGATGACTTGGGTGGTTTTAGGAGTGGAACCAAGTTCAAGAGTAAGAGGTACCGAAGAGTTTCCAATCAAAGTCGCTGTACATCAGGAAACCGCAATGAGCTTAAAGGAATCCTTTATACCGCAGAAAGAACAAAATCAAGTGAGATAGAGCATGACCTCCTCAGTTTGTATTTTCATGCTCAAAGTAAGGATCACTCGAATCCCGTAAAAAGTTCGTTTAGGTTAGGATAGGTTAGCGTGGCAGCTAGCGCCCAGATACAGATGGGCACCAGCTCACTTAGGCCTAAAAGGCTCATTGTAGTACCACCGGATCTACTAAGGAAAAAATCACAACCAATTACTAATTATCACGATACTACAATGAGATACAGAGGACCAATACAAAGAGATTACCGGACAAAATAACACTTAGAAGAGGTTCTGCTACTGGGTCAGGAGAATCAACCGGAGCTTTTAATAAAGCGTAAAAGGTGCTTAACAGGTAGACCTGTCAAATCGCCTAGGTCGTCAAAGAAAAAGGACCCCAAGTGAAGGTTTCTTCTTGGCTCTAGAGCAGGGCAGTTGCAAAGAAGACGAGGATTCGTTTCGTCTTCCTCCTCGTCCCTGCAACTCCGACAAAAATCGTTAGAAAGGAGGCCCAAACGTCTAGCGTGTAGGCCAATTAGGCTCAGATGATAGTGCTCAGGTCAGGACGCTTCAGAAGCAACAGTTCTTTCGAACGTCTCTGGTTAAGGTTAGCCCAGAGCTCTCTAGAAATCCTGAAGGGGCAATGGCCTTCCTTATAGCATCAAGTTTGAGCAGGTGATTACAGGTAGCAATTGGCATACCAACTCCCGTCCTTATGGAATCAATTTACAATCCTTTACAATCGCGAAAAAAAAGCAGACGACGAAATAACTGGAACACTCAAATGCAAAAGCACCAGCACTTGATTGGCCTCCGTGACAAAGTGATCAGAAAACGGGAGGTCTCTTGGGAGTTCCTCAGTTCATCCCGGCAGACCCCACAGTAGAAATGGAGTAAAGTGAAAGTGTTGCCATCCTGACTTCGGACCATGTTTTAGGTTTCAAAACTTTTAAATTCTTCTCCGCACCCTTCTTTGCCTATGGACTCTATTAAGTCATCTAACGAATGTGTTTTTGTTTTGAAACGATCTCGAATAAATTTTTCCCAGGCAACTCATTTAAAATCCAAATTAAGTCCAATATAAGTAAATCCAAATTTCCTTTTGATTATTAAATATTTCCACTTACCGGTCAATTCCGATGAATCTCGTTTTTCTTTTGTGCTCTTCGTTTCGGGCGCCTTGACTACTGTGCGCTTAGCCTCTTTCTTTGGATTCGCATCGCAGAGGACCCCACTCAAGGCCAGCAGCAGCAATAACACGAACACCTAAGCAAGTAAAACATAAAATTACTTCATTCCGCGCAAACACGATAATACCATTGAACTCTGTATTTTTTACCGGTATCCTAGACATCTATACGTAACTTGGCCGGCACGCTCTTTCCAATTTTAATTAACCAATTTCACGCGAAAAACAAAAATAAAACTTCAAACGGAGCCTGTCGCACGCACTATAATAAATTTAAATTAATCGGAACACAATTAGTTGATAAATTATACAAAATCAAAAACAGCAAAGCAAAAAAACAAAAAAAGTATCTAATCACTGTAATTCACTAAATTACTCTCGTGAGTGTGGGTAGTTCACTCTCGATTGCAGAAAAAGTTTTTTACATCAAACTAACTCGTGCATATAGTAGACTTGTGCAGATATATGCACTATGCATGCAGACATACCTTTTGTATGCTCTCACTAGAAATAAACTTTGTAATCCACTGTCGGCGACGGTAGTAGGTATACCTAGATACGTGTTACGTTAGATGGTTGAATTAAAAGTGAAAATGTATCTCATATCAGTTTTGGTTTTATATCATCTGCGTTGGCAAATGATGTGGAAGGAGGTGGCTGACGCTGGTGGGGATATGCATTTGTCTACGTACTTTGGTGCAACCAAAAGCAAAGACGAGATTCGAGTAAAAACCTGACAGATAAAGTAACAATCGTCGTCTCTGAGGAATGAACATGAATCGGAAGAGATTAAATTAAGGATTTGTGCAGTAAAGCAGATTACTTTGTAGAGCAGAATGATTCGTGTAAATCTCTATAGTATAAAGGGTGTAATTGTTTCTAGCAATTATCATCCTTTGAGAATTGTATCTTACGAATCCAGTTGCCTTCCGGATATGAAATGAATGAAAACATTTATTTGTTGCAATTAAACCAATTTTCTTAGTTTACAAAGAAAAACTAGGAAACATAGGTAGGTACACAGAATTCGTTTCAATTGTTTGCAAAACTGCCGCAGGTAAAGTGTAACGACGTGTGTATAGAGATTTGGTAAATAATTACTTAATTGCCAACACTGAGCAATTATTAAGCGTGAAAACGTTAACGTTAACGATTAAATCCATTTAACGGATAGGCATAATCTAGGTAAATGTCAAACAAAGAATGTTTGGTAAGAGATCTCATGGAGTCGATTTAAATTAATTGTCAAAAGGAAGAAACAAACACTTTCAATACAAGTGTAGAAGGGTCGCACAAAAACTACTGGATGGATGGAAAATCTAGGTTGTAGAGCTGTATCAATCGTGATTGACGTTCGCACAAAACTATTGGTGATTGCATTTACACAACCACAAACCGATCAATCACGAAACCAATACTTGTCTCACAACTCAGGCGCTTTCAGTTATCTCGGTTATTAAGTAATGAACGAATGAAACAAAAGTATTGGCAGTTCTGGAAAGAAAAGGAAATTGTTATGGGTTTTTTCACACTAAGAATATACTTGTCTCACTTTTGGCAACACGCTACATTAGTAGAATGAACGAAGAACGGAACGTAACCAATCCAAATCGAATACTTCTGATTGAAATTGATGATGATCGTTGTTTTGAGCTAATACAATATATCTGTCTCTATAATTGACCGGTTGAACGATTGATTGGAATGACCGAATCAGTTTCGAAACCAAAACATGAAGAATCCGGTTATCAAATTTGAACGAATGACACAGCTCTACTAGGTCGATATATTCTTACGGGCAGGTTACGGGTGTGACTCGTTTCAAAAATATAGTGCACAACTGGGTCGTACAAACTTGCACCTATACCCAAAAGTTTCTTGTGTAGTTAAGATCCATAAAATCAATCAAAATTGTTTAGAGTAAAACTTTGCTAAGTTGGCTCTAATTAAAGTACCGTTATTACCAACTTTGGCGAAAAACGCGGTAAGCTCTCTCATAGGACTTCAGAAAATTAGTCCAAATCAGAAAACTAACCAACGCTGTCTTAGCCGTTCTGAGCAAAGCATCCTTATTAAAAATTTTGACCAACAATTTGGTACGCCATTTTTAGGACTTAACGTACTGTTCTTAACAATTGTGATAAAAAATTTTGTGTGCCATTTGATTGGAATTTTTCAATCTGAATTAAATATGAGATTAATAATTTACCTTTAATAATAGGGCAAATCAACAAAAATTTAAATTTCGCCTCTAGGGATTATCACACAGACAGCGTTACCTATCGGCCCCTTTAGGGGCAAATCGACCCCTTTTTTGATGACACAGACCCTTGGACCCCCCTTTTCGACAATCATCGATTTTGACCCTTTTTGAAATATATGACCCTTTTTGGACCATTTTTACTAATTTTTACATAATTTACATATTAATTTTTATTTTAACCATGTATTTGTTTCAATAATGTACATTTACTCACCCCATGAACATTTATGTAGTGAGTGTTTTTCGTTTCGTATACCTACCTACTTCATTGATATTCATAGTCTCATATTTGGGACGATATCCCTTTGTTCCTATTCTTTGATGTTCTGTGCATTACATTGTGCATTGTTCTATCGGCTATTACTTGTTTAGGAACCTAAGGAATAAGAAGAGTGTCTTCCTACCCAAGTTTAATACAGAAGGTAAGGGACTCGATTACAAAGAATTAAATGTAAATACAGTCAAAATTGCTTATAAAGACATCGGTTATAACAACCAAATATTTCGGTCCTCCCTTGAAGGTCGTTATAACCGATTTTGATTGAATTGGAATCACAACTTTATTTTTCTTGTTCTTTTTTTATTTTTATAATTACTTTTTACCAAAAGGAACTGATTTAGTTATTTTTTATTAATATATAAGCTTAAATTTGTTATTAACAAATTAATTACATGAAAATAAGGAAAACATTACTTGATTCACCAAATTTGGTTCTTCGATTTCATATCGGACCCTTTTCTTTCGGCAGCGACCCTTTTTAGGACCCTTCCCGATATTTTTCAGAGGTAACACTGCACACAGACCTTCCACTCGTTTAGGCTGTAGCCTCACTGACAGACAGACAGAATTTTCAGACCCACTTTTTTTTACTTCTCTATAAAAGTAGAGAATCACGAATCCAAAACTTGCCCTGTACTACGTATCGGTGGAAGTAAAAATCAAATTGGATTTATCAATAAAACTCAGCATAAACATAAAATTTAAAAGAATAAAGAATCATTTAAATTGTGGTATGGGCGGGACCTTAAAAATATGGTGATTTACAAATTAGACGTATGCATATCGCTCATGTGGTGTACCTAAAGTTTTACATGGGAACTAAGTATGTCTCATTCTTTCCTAAATATTCACTTGAAAGTTTATCTTTACTATAAGCAAAAAAACTAGGACCAAATATGTCTGCCAAAGCTGTCATCTTATACCTAGAGTTAGTTTAAAAAACTTATCTTAATGTTGAAGTCTTTTTATAACTTTTTTATTTTTGGAAAAGTACCGTTATATACACCTTTGGCCAAAGAATTTTGTTAAATATTTTATAGCTGTTGCAACTTGCAATATATTGGTAAAAATCTCAATGATATCGGTAAATTAATTTTTACGCAAATCACTTTTTAACCAAAAGGTTAAATTTTATATTTCGGCTAGTATGGCAAAGTGCTATAAAACGGCGTACACATTTTTTTGCCAAGACCTTTAGTAAAAACTAAAAAAACTGATTTGCTGCGGAACGGCTACAACGATATTATTTGTACTTCACACTGCAGTCAATTTAGGCACACACTACAAGAACGCCAACAACATGTTGGTCAAAAAATGGTAATAACGGCACTTAAGGCAAAATTGTTTTAAAGTCGGTTTGTTAAATAATAAGGTTACCTATTTCATTCACAATTACCACATTTTTGGCTCGAAAACTGCTGTAACGATTTTGTTAAAATATTATATTTATATTATTTTGGTGAAGTTTAATAAAAAAACGTCAAAATTGCTTAAAACGCATACCAAATAAGAAGGCTTGATTGATAACTGGTCTTAGAAATACATATGTACATTTCTCGGATAACGCTCAATGGATTTGGGTCAAAATCAAAATGCTAGCAAAATTTTATGTAAGGAAAAATATGGCATTTAAAAGAATTAAAAAAAAAAATTCACTGAGTTTTTTTTTTAAAGTTCATTCGTGCACTTTATTGTGTGTACTTGTACTTATATTTTACTTTTTGCCTCTGTACAGTAAGCTTTATAGTCTTTTAAGTAGAATGCAGGTAATATTAATAAAAACAAAGTTTATGTAAGTTGAGAAATTGTTTTGAAATAAATAAATAAAATCGAAATTCTCGAAACACTACACAGATAAATCGCATGGAGAAAATCATAAAAAAAATATAATTTACCCTTCAGTTGATTGAATCAACAGAACTTTGCAAGGCTCAATAAAGGAAGAACCGCACAAAAAAAAAAAAAAACAAAATGCATCTCAATATAATAAGCAATTCTACATACCCCGAGGATAATGCCACTTTTATATATAGCAACTCCACCCGACCAAGTCAAACTGCATCGAATGCTCCGCGGAGGATAATTCATCATCTGGGGCTTTGCGCAGACTTCATGTGAATACGCTTTGAGCTTCCAATACGCATACCAACATCGAGTATCCTGTTGAATAGGATTTTGCATTACGGTTAATGGCTTTGTTATAAAAATTGATTTTCCTATAGCTCTCGGAGTTATTTCTTTTTTTTATTCACATGTACCATAAAGAGAGATTCCTGATCACTTCATGGTCTGATTTCTTTTGTGAGTGGTATTTACCGCAAAAGCGATTGCATTCACATGTAAATCCTTAAAATAGGAATATAGACAAGTAGAAAATGAAAGATAAATACTACTTTTTTTAATAGGATATGTGCATAAGGGGAATCTAATTTGCTTGGTATAGTTAAGTAATTGATTAAATGTGGAGGCAAAAACGTTTAGATACTGCAAAGCAAGCCATACAACATTTAAATGCGAGAAACCTTTGTTTAGAGTCAGACTGTTGAAGAAGAATAATCTGTTTAGAATCTGTGGTCAATAATTTAAAAGAAATTGGCAAGGTTAACCGAGCTTACTACTAAGAACCTAATAGGTATCTCACGACAACAGAGACCTCGTCTGAGAACGCTAAGGGATTTTGTCATAGTGGAGGCGGTGTTGTCTAGAAACTTGTGTGAATCTTTGCAATGACAATCGTCTTGCGATAGGTGAAACCACAAGAATAAGTCCTGCCACCAGCTTAGTTGAGGTGAAAGCTACATCCGATCATATACTTCACTTGGGCTTCACCCACTTGTTTAAAGGTAGAAATGTAGTCCCCTGACGTTCCCAACAGACGAGGAATAGATATGGAGACTGTATGAGAAAACCATCTTATGATAGCTACTTTACTATGCTGAAATTCTAGTATCCCACCACAGCACAAGAATGCCCAGGTTCAACATCTTCAGACTAGAAAATCCCTCAGTGTGTCAATAATAAACGGACCATCTTTCGGAAGGTATCGAAGCAATCAGCAGTTCACTGCCTGCAGCCATGTAAGGCCACTGGTATGCTGTGAAAAATGTGTTTGCATCTTAGGACGTGACCTTCTAAGGGCAGCTGGATGCTGATCGGAAACAGCTGAAGGCTCGCAACTACCCCAGCAACAGGGAGGAGCGAGCTGTAGTTCCTATATCGCATGAAGATAAGACAAGTACAGCTTAGGGTATGACGCATTCAGCGCAGCTACACCAACGTGTTATAGAAGATGGTGTATGCAAGTTTTACAGTATGATTGTAGTTGCAGCTTCAACCAACATCCAGTGAAAAGCCTAAACGCTTCTTCACAGTTCGGATTAGTATCAGCTCAAGCGATGTGATTTTTCAGTGGTTTTTAGTGACACGCCCACTTTTTCAAAAATTTAGGAACTACTTTCAGTAATTTTGCATGAAACTTAAACAATCTACGTTAGCAAATAAGTATGTAGCTATTCATTTACTCTAGAAACCTCCTACACATTGTGTATAGGTACAGTATATTTTGACTATGGTTGGTTGGTTGGAAATGGCTTAGAAGCGCCGACACACTTGGACCAGAAATGGGACCATTGTGATACCACGGAGTATGGACCCTAATTCTTCAATACTCGTTAGAACGATTTTGAGCTTTTTATGTCTATATTATTTAGATCTTCTAAGTTGTTATAGTATGAAGCTCCTAAGTGAAACAACCTTCTACGGGAGAGAGCTGACACAAAGAAGGCGAGGAATGGTTTCCTCCTCTTCCGCATGCCTGCAGCTTCTGCAAAAGTCGTTTGCGAAAAGGCCTAGCCTTGTTGCGCGCTTGCTTATTAGGCAGTATCCAGTGATGACCCCTATTGTGGTGCTGATGTGCAACCTGTTGAGAGAAGTCAAAGTCTTAGAACATTTAAAATCCAGCTTAGGCCAAATTTGTTTAGTCGCTAGACGTATTGTACCAATTGTCCACCTAAGATTTGGATGAAACCCAAATATTTAGCTTTGTCTGATAAAGTTAGGCTGATGCCGTTTAGACAGGAAGGGTCAATTGCCGGAATTTTGTACTTTCTGGTGAAAAGCAACAATTCGGTTTTGTGAGTGTTAACACCCAAATTACAATAATTGGGCCATCGAGTTGGCTTGTTTGAAGCGTATTGAATGAGTTCTTTTAAAGTACTTAGGTACTTAACTGATACGGCCACAGCAATGTCATCTGCATAGGCTATCGCCCTGTATCTGAGCCCTTCCAGGATTATCAATAATTTATTAACCACCAAATTCCAAAGAAAGGGGGATAGAACATCTCCTTGCGGATTGCCTCCACTAACAGATTTTCTAGTGGAGTTAATAATCCGACCATTGAGCAGTAGATTTATCAACTCTCCAAGTGAGCTGTCAACCTGAGCTGATAGTGTTTCTCCCATCGCCAATGCATTGACATTGTTGAAAGCGCCTTCTATATCAAGGAAGGCAGCCATCGTGTACTCCTTATGAACCATGGAGTATTCGAACTACTGAACTACTTACTAGTGAGTATAATGCTGTCTCCACTGATTTACTTTTGCAATATGGATGTTGTGCCGCAGACAGTTGCTTCTTGTCAATACTGCTGCGTAAGTGGATATCAATCAGACGTTCTAGTGTTTTTGAGAGGAAGAAAGAAAGACTGATAGGTCTGAAATCTTTTGGAAGACTACCTTAACTTCTGTCCATAATTTGGGGACATATACCAGCTCCAGACAGCTTTTCAAGATTATTTGAAGAACTGGCAGAATGATGTCTGACGACTTCTGTAATTCGGCTGGTATAATGTCATTTGGTCCCGCTGATTTGTTTGGTTTGAAGCTATGAATAGCCCAATTTAGCTTGCTCTGAGTGATTATTTTTGATGAGATGGTTGAAGGTTGATATGATCTGTTTAAGACCATACTGGCAACTGTTAGGGAGCTACCTGGAAAGTGAGTGTGAAGTAGTAGATTGAGGGAGTTTTCGCTAGAGGTCGTTCAGGACCCATCGTTTCTCAGTTACTATTTACGTTGGACTACCTAGGATGCATAGCGTTCCACTGCTCTTCGGACTCGACATGAAACTATAAGTCCCTTCTAAGGTAAGTGCAGAAATGTATACCACGCACAACACGTACAGTTCTGAGAAGCAGAAGTATTTATTTATTTTTCTTTATCGGTTGGTTTGATGTCAACTTTAAGACTATTCTGACGTCAATTACACTAACTAGACAATATCAAGCTCAGTTCGAACAATACTCCACCTAAGAAGATTTCTGAATCGCAGTCTCCAGGCTCGTGACAAAATCTGAAGTATCCTGCAAAAAATTTCGCTGATGTCAGAAAACCCAAAGGTTGGAAGGAAGCCTTGTCCTGGCATAAACTTCTTACTGCTCGAGTGCTCTTTTTCTTATGTATAAATGGAATTAACTTTATGAACTTATAGCACAATACGCTCCTTAAAGATGACAACCTCCTATCTCCAAGAATCTAGTCTTTGGACCATAGCTGACATAAAATATGGTACTTCTCTTTCCATATCTGGTGCAATCAATTACATATGCTTTAAACAGTGAAAACACTCTTAACGTTATATCAGAACTTTATGTAACCCTTTTTTGCTAAAACCAAACTCTCAGAAATATGGTCTTAAGTTTTTCTCCCAATAAAGATCCAGCTTACTTTATGCGCAACTGTCTTGCCACAGTGTTCAATATGTACTTTGAATGCAGATGAACCAAAAACGTCTACTTGTGCTGCTCATAATGAATCCAATTAAAGAAGCACTACATTTGCTGATTCCTTACTGAAAAAAGACCCATGTCCGTATTTAAACATATGTATTTTCTTACCGTAATCGCATCACACTCCTATCATGTAATAACAACTCTCAATTGAAATAAAATTGAAAGTCCAGATCGCATCCACAATCGAAGAAATGCATCAGAAACCAGTTTAAAAATTAAAAACAGACGAGAGTCGCAGATCAATTGGTCTGGTCAATAACATCAGCAAAAATTATAACACTCAAAACCAGTCCTGCACATGAGCAATGAGGAATAGAAAAAAACCTGTGCACACATTCACAATGTCAACAATTCGACTACGATCCAGAAAAAGTTAACTCACACCCGTTGGATGGGACCTTTTTTTGCGCGGAGTACAGTGAGTCCAATAACTGGCTCATCTTGGTACTCTGTGGGGTCGACTGTTAGGAGTCTGTTTCGAGTTGATTTTCATTTTCCTTTTGGGCTGTTTTGTTACTTTTTCCGCTCTGAGTACATCCACCTTGGCTGGTGCAGACGTTCGGCTTAAGCTAGTCTGATTTACTAGTTTCTGCAAATAATATCAGATCCGCAGTGTTTTCGTGTTTGTGAAATGCGTAACGTTTCCGGCTTTTCACTTGGACCTGGCGTAAAGAAAAACACAGCATTTCACTTTGGAACTGGACAGGAATAAGCTAGGCAATAAGAAGATGCAATAATGATTTGTCAAAAGATTGGGTGAAGACGCGAAGTTCTATTTTCATAAATAGATGCATATTTATTGTATCTATCCTTTTAGTTGTATATATCGATTTCATAAAAAGTCAGAGCCTTAAAGAATGCCCTGACCCCGTCCTTGAATCTGTACTTAATAGGATGAGAACAATCAATGAGCAAATATCCAAAATCAACAACTTAAAGACAAACAATGAATGGCAACCTATTTTGAGAAAAACATGTCCAGACAACTTGGAAGATCAACGGCACTGCTTATCTGTCCTATCCTATCCAAATGGAAGAATGCTTCCGGGGTACAAAGCCGCAAATTGAAACACTCTCGTGATACATATTACTGGAGTAATAAGTCCCTAAGTTCAGGTTATTCTACGAGTTAATTTATCTTGCAACTTTCCTTATAAATCCTTTAACCCCTCGGGGGGCATAGGGCGTAAAAAACGCAAGGCATTGTTGTCCGTTTCGGAGCAATTTTAGTTTTATGGTTGCGGCTCACTGGCCCCCAGACCAACCGATACTTATCCTGTTATATGGCTCAGGAGGTTCGGCATGCGTCCTTTCCCGTTCGCAACTTCGGGAGAAATTCCCAGATGACACCACGAGGAGTGGGGCTTACTAAAAGAGCTGCTAGGATTTCGGCTGCAATGGCTCTTTCTCGTTATTTATCGGACCAACATCCATCGGGAGATGCTGCTCCTACGAGGCCTTTGTTAGTCGTTAACCATCCTTTAAGTCATCTTGAAATTTTCGGGCAATTGTCCACTTTGATCAGATTTGCCCTCTTGTATATATACTGAGACTATTCCGACGATAAGTCAAGTTAAGCCAGAAGGCAGCCAGACCTTTCAAACACCCAAATTCTATTCATCCTACTGGTCCTATGTTGAACCACGTGGGCTTCTATAAAACAATCTCTTTGTAAGGTTTTGGTCAAAGTAATATCTTCGACTGAGAATTTAGTTGTCGTATGTCAAATTTTAGCGTTTTCTGATTTTAATGCATTATTATATTTTTCGAGGAGATCTTTCTATTGGTGCCATCAGTTTCTGCCTAGCGTTATTAGTTTCCAAGATATACCGTGTTATTTTGTCGTATGTGGGGTTGAGGTAACGGTTTTAGTGTTTATTTGTCGTACGTAACGAGTTTTTTTTACATACGACAAATTTTCATACAAAAACTGTATTTTTTTGAGTAAGAATTTAACTGTCGTATGTAACATAAACATACTGCATACGACAATTAAACACTTAAATTTGCGTGATTAAATGTCGTATGCGTATAGATAGTGATGTGTGAATTTAAAAAAAGGATCATTCGTAGTGATACTTTCATAGTGTTAAGATCGTTATTTTTCAAGTAAGTTAAAAATAATTTTTAATATAATATTTACAGTAAAATATGTAGTTTTAAAGTTGTTTTAAAGTGTGCAGTAGATTATCGGAGCCAATAATAAATATTTGGTATGATATACAGGAAGGATTAATTTCACATACGTGGTGCTATAGGAAAAACATCTATGTGTATCAAGACATCCCCATATATGTATATATAACGGTTACTAAGCATAACGCATTGTTTCAATTAATGGAAAATTCTCGTGCATCACCACCACCGTTTTTGTCACAGGAATTATTGGGATATGTTTATTTCACAAGGATAGGAATTTAAGTTTCTTGCAAAACTTAACGCCTTCGGTGTTATCGGTGCCATCTATTCAGTAAACAAATGAACGTGAACTACCGTCTTGTTGCAGTTCTTGTAATAATATTTTTAATTAAATGGTTTATGTATTTTCTCTTTATCATTATCATTCTATTAAATGAAACATTTATCTTAAAAAAAAAAAAAAAACAGGCTGATTTAGGAAGCATGATTAATTATTTGCCAATGCAAAACCAAAACTTTTTTAATACTTGATAAATATATAAAATGAAAAAAAAAAACGATTTTAATTAATACTAAAATAATATTTGTATCTTCTTATGTACCTAAATTTTTATCTTAATTTAACGTCACTGATTTTTTATTTTTATTATACTAGCCAATGTTGCAAAAATGTTTTTTTTTTTTTGATACAAATATTAATGATAATTTTCCATATTTCAATTAAAATAACTGATTTTATATTTTTATTATATGCACTTTGAAATAAATACGTATATTTTTCTTCGTTTTTTAAATTGTCCAATTTATTTATGTACTACTTGTACTTTGGAATAAATGCGTTATATTTTTGTTTGTTTTTTACTAATCTATTTTGTTTATTTGTGTGAATGTTATGTATGTATATAATATTTCTTGTGAACAAGTCTAACTGAGCTTTTCGTTTTCATAAACATATAATAAATAAAACTTAAAATAAAAAACTTAATAACATTATTGTATTACTTTAACAGGCGGAAGAGATTAATTTTTATTTTCATCTTCGTACTTACAAACAACAAAATTAACCTACGAATGAGCAGTTTTTGTCGTATGTAAGTATTTAAAAATTCGGAAGTGCTTACATACGACAAAATGATTCTACATAAGTTTTTTTAAAGCTCAGTAACTTCTTATTTTCACTGGTTTTATTTTTATTTTATTTCTTTATTATTTATTTTATTTATTTATTTATTTATGGGGACAGGGAAATATGGGTCGACATTCATAAAAGTGTAATGGGTGATCCTTAAGACAGTCGAGGTTTATTTAGTACCCTTCGGTGTCGGTAGTGTAAAAGGATAAGGGCTTTAGTGTAGGCACTTTATTTGGTGGTGGGATATTGCTCGGGGGTGGATAGAAGATCTTCGTGTAGTTGATAACTTCTATTTTAGAAGTGCTAGAGGCATGAAACAAACACCAAACTTCGCGTTAGAGGGTGTAGATTTGTTGAACACAGGGTGGTCAGTTGTTTTTTTAGTCTAAATGTGAATGAATGGCTTATAGACTTTGTGCAGTCGATATCTTCTTTTCTAGACGTGCTAGAGGCATAAAACAAAGAACAAAGCTTACAACAAAGGGTGTAGAATTTCTCTATTTTTTTTTCTAGACACAGGGTGGTTCGTTATTTAAATAAAATCCAGCATTTCAGTAATAAAGTGTAGTTTATTTTCAGTAAATATGTAGCCTTTTGCGTTGGCGGTGGAACGTAGATGGCACTGTTGTTGGTCATGTTACTAAGTCTTCTGTGTATATAGTCTTCGCCGTGTGGTCCGAGAAGTGAGGTGCTGTAGGCCGGTACGACATTGGTGTAGGCTGAGAACTGCTGCTGCCGCCACGCCAGTAGGGCGATTTGGTGGGGAAAGGTGTGAGTGAAGTTGATCCATTTTGCCGGGCGTTGACGTCGTAATGTCAATGCTTACTGAATTTGTAATCATATGGTGACTCTGTTGACGGGTAGTAGGGGTGGGTGGCCGGTATGTTGCAAAATGGTCACCGAAGTCATTTGTGTAGTTTATAGGATATTCAGTTAAGAATGGGATTCTAAGAATGGATTGATGTCGACGAGTGGTGTCTATAACCCACGACAGAAAAATAAATGAATGCTCTTCGTATCGAAGCATTAAGGGGGCTACAGACATTAAAAAATGCTACGCGTACATGGTACAGTGGACCAGTAGATCAGTAGATGTTGAACGTTTGCACAGTGTACACTTCTTCAACAAAATTGCCAAACCATTGGCTCAAACTACATTTGATTCTACTCGTACCAGACACAAAAGAAAAAGTTCTCTCAACTTTGTTAAAAGTTCTGTACAGAGTACAGTCTCAATTGATTAACCTCCCATTCTATTTCCGATGGAAGAATATACGTAATTCGAATTTTTTCCAAAAATCCCTCGAATAACTCGAACTACGAGTAATTGTGAACTCCCTTCGCTTAATAGGGAGTCGACTGTACAATAAAACACAAAGAAAAGTGATTCTTCCTGACACAAATCATCTTTAAAAGTTGTACCATAGTTTGTCATCCTTTCGTCCTTAATAGTCCTCCTAATGAATCCCATTATGATCACCCCAATCACACCCACCAAATTACTGACCGCCCCAGGTCCCAGTAGAAAAAAAAAACAACAAAAAAAAAGCAAATTAATTCGATCGTGATGAAAAAAAAAATTTTAAAAAATTTTCCATAAAAAAAAATTCACACAAGAACATCCACACAAACACGGATGTGCATACATGGGGTTCAGTCGGTGGTGCACCCTCATTGGGTGCAGATCGGTCGTGGGGTCGGCTGATCGGGCTCAGTCGTGAGTGTAGTTTCGCGGAGTGCGGTCGTGCATGGACCTTCGGGTGGTCCAGATCGGTTGAGTGGCCGGCCACTCCGGCTCAGTCGTGAGTGTAGTTTCGCGGAGTGCGGTCGTGCATGGACCTTCGGGCGGTCCAGATCGGTTGAGTGGCCGGCCACTCCGGCTCAGTCGGGAGTGTAGTTTCGCGGAGTGCGGTCGTGCATGGACCTTCGGGTGGTCCAGATCCGTTGAGTGGCCGGCCACTCCGGCTCAGTCGTGAGTGTAGTTTCGCGGAGTGCGGTCGTGCATGGACCTTCGGGTGGTCCGGCTCAGTCGTGAGTGTAGTTTCGTGGAGTGCGGTCCGGCTCAGTCGGGAGTGCGGATTACTGAGTGAAATTTTTTTTTTCGTGAGTGTTATTGTACATATGTACATATGTATATAGAAACAGTGAATTTTATGAATAATTTTTTTTCGAAATAATTTCTTGATTTAAATTTTATTTTTCGACTACGACGTCGCGGTGGTCGAATAATTTAGTGCGTGAGTGTGTGTGTGTATGTGGAATGAAGCTGTGGCCTGCAACTGGATGTGGACTTCAAGAGGAGGCCTTTCAAGAACAACGAACAACTAATAAGGATGACAAAGGAAAGCTGTTGAACAGGAGTTGAAGCAGTGTAAGCAGTAAGCAAGCAGTATAAAAAATCTATGTGAGTTGTGTGTTTTTATATTTTATTACATTTTTTGATCCTCACTTCACGTCGCCGGTACGTTTCTACGGTACGTTACGGAGTGCATTATTTTTTTTCGGAAAACTGTCGTTGAATAGAAGTGAGGATATCCATTTGGTGGTGGGATATTTCTTCTTTGTCTTTTCAGGAGATCGCCCTCCCTACGAACTGTAGTGGAGTTGTTATATATATTTTTTTTATTTATTAATGTGCATAGGGAATTATCGATCGGCGTCAAAAAAACAAAAGTGTGTGTGTGTTTTTTTTAATTAAATATGTCCGTCCTTAAGACGGGCAAGATTAATATAATTCTACTCGGTATTCGGTTTCGGGAGTGAGGGGGGGATTAGGACTTTTGGTGGTGGGATTTTTTTTCTTTTTCTTTTCAGGAGTTCACCCTCCCTACGAACTGTAGTGGAGTTGTTATATATATTCTTTATTTTTTACATATTCATGAGCATAGGGTAGAATCGCTCGACATATATTTATACAAAAGCAAGGCTCCATAGTGCAAAAGAGAGTGTTTTTTTTTCTTTTAATTTAATCGGCTGTCTTTAAAGGCTTTCACACAACGCTGCGATAGCGATCCCGAGATAATCATTATTATCCAAATCAAATAATACTGAATAGTTTATCGCAAAAGAAATTATCTTTTCCATATTCACCATTGCGCGATAAAATGATCGCTTGCTGACTACAACGATAGATAAGTTTAATCGCAATATATATCGCCTATATAGTTTTATTTCGAATTCGGTGTGCATGCACAAACTTCAATACACGCGTAACGTGTTGCTATAGATCGCTATCATGGCGGTGTGTGAAAGCCTTGAGCCGGTCGAGGTTTATCAGCCTGCCTTTCGGTGTCGGTAGTGCAGGGGGGATTAGGGCCTTAGAATAGGTATTTGAATTGGTGGTGGGATATTTCTTCTTTTTCTTTTCAGGAGAACGCCCTCCCTACGAACTGTAGTGGAGTTGTTATATATATTTTTTTATTTTTTATATATTCATGAGCATAGGGTAAAATCGCTCGACAAACATTTTTGAAAGTGCAAGTAAATTTTTTAAATTTAATCGACCGCCCTTAAGACGGTTGATGTTTATCAGAATGCCTTTCGGTGTCGGTAGTGCAGGGGGGATTAGGACTTTTGGTGGTGGGATATTTCTTCTTTGTCTTTTCAGGAGATCGCCCTCCCTACGAACTGTAGTGGAGTTGTTATATATATATTTTTATTATATTTATTTACATTTATTTCTCTATAATCTTTACATTTATATATTATATATGTATAAGCCGAAAATAGTCGTTAGATTTAAGATTAAGATCGCTTAAATCAAATAAAAGAGTTGCGGTCCAAATTTTTAGTGCGCATAACATTTAAAAACGGGGGTTTTTAAGACCTCAGAACACTCGGGTGAAAAACGTTAAAGGATTCAGAGTATAGTGTTTTTGCTAGCACAATCTATCCAGGCACTTAGAGTTTAATTAAATTCACAATGTTCTTACACATTGTAGTTTTGTAAGAAAAAAAAAAATCTGTCTGGTAATTTCTATAATTTATAAAAAAGATTTTTAAATATGTTTTTCGCCAATTAAATAATGTTTTTGAATATCTGAGCGGAACTCTGATGAATTTGCTTACAACCTTATATCAGAGTTCTTAGGTTTTCTGACATTGTCGAAAAATGTGAGTCTGGAAATTCTGTTTGTCTGTCCGCGGGACTACAGCCTAAGTGCGTGAACGGATTTTGATCTGTTGGGTAATTCCTAGAGGAGAAATTTCTGTTTAGCCCTAATATTAACGGAACTTTACGTAAAAAAAAGAACGATTTGCAAGAAAACTGTTCCTACAATTTTGTTTATATCTCATATCCGATCTAGTCTAAGAAATCCCAATCAGATGAAGTTTAAAAATTTGTTTTACCAAAATTGTTAACAACAGTACTTTACTTATAAACATTTACGCGATAAAGGCTTAAAAGATTTCGTTCAAATTCCACACTGAGACTAGTACAGACACGTGCAATAAGATAATGTACCATATTTTTTGGCTAAAAGTTTTAGTAACGGTAATTATGGCCAATTTGGGTAAAAGGCGATAAAATTTTCTTGAAAAGGGATTAAACAATTTAAATAAAAATTTATTCAATTAGATTACAAAACACAAAAGCTATAAAATGACTTAAAAAATGTTTGGCCAAAAGTGTCTCTAACGGTACTTTTTCAAGAATTAAGCCAATTTGCGAGAATTTCATATTTGAACTAGTTTAGTAAAGTCTTATAAATTGGCGTACCACGTTTTTGATCTCAAAATTTTAAAAATTCTACAATTTCTTATCAAAATGTAATTTTTCACGAAAACTGCTCCAGAGATTTCGTGTAAATTTCCTATTCAAACCTATGAGATCGCATAGCCACATTTTTGGCTAAAGTTGGTAACAATGGTACTTTATTTATAGCCTAGCTTAACAAAGTTTTACTCAAAAAACTTATTGTATAGATCGTTGGTTATATGTGAAAGTTTGTACAACTCAGTCGTGTACTTTTCGTTTTTAAGAAAACTCGATCCTGGTATTATTCGAAAGAGGGGAAGTGACACCATTTAATTTCTAAGATTTTTCGATTAAAATTTTATTCCAGGAAAACTGATTGCACGGTTAATTTTTTAAATAGAGCTCTCTTTGCTTAAAATCGTGCATTGATACCATAATTTTGTTAAAATTTGTCGTGGGAAATAAACATATTTAAAAGTGTTTATCTCTGTTTCGTAACTGAGAACGTGCTTATTTTTTTTTTTTTGTAGAAAATCGGATACAAGGTTTTGAAAATTCTGTAGATTTCGTGAACTTATTTAAAGTGTACACCGTTAGGCTATTGTGGAATGTTGGAACCTGCATTCGCTTAGGCGAGCTCTTACCTTGTTCGAATTAATACCATAGAGTTTTAGAGTCTGTCCTTTTGTGAAACGCGTATTATTTCCACCAAAACGTCTTCAAAGAAGATACAATAAAACCTTACCCTCTTCGATTTCGCCTGATGAAATGATGGTGTGTTTGCATTCGTGTATCCCTCATAGCCACAGAAAATGGGAATCAAGACTAGTTCGTTTGGAACATCATGACCTATTATAAGACGGGAGGTCTACCAAGGAGCTGAAGTAGGAGAAACGATAAGTCGGGGCAATATGAGGTGCCGATCAAGAGCACCGTTCCGATAAGAACCGTTTTAAGAGTAACTACCTAGTCCATATAGAAAGCAAGATTAAATAAATGTTCAAAAAGATTTTTCAAAACTTGAATAATATTTATCGACAGGACAGTCGAAAAAGATAATTTTTTTTGTTTTTTGTTTAATTGTAATGGAGATAGGGGCACAGTTTGCTAGGTTTAGAATGATTTTTGATCTTCGGGAGTCACGTCGAAGTCGAAAGTACGAGAGAGACATAATATATTTAATTTGGTGGTGGGATATTTTTTCTTTTTCCTTTTTTCTGTTTTCTTTTTTTTTTCTTTTTTCCTTTTTCCTTTTTTCTGTTTTCTTTTTTCCTTTTTCCTTTTTTCTGTTTTCTTTTTTTTTGTCTTTTTTTTTTTCTTTTTTCCTTTTTTTCTTTTTTTCTTTTTTTCTCTTTTTTTTTTTTTTTTTTTTTTTTCCTTTCAGGAGATTACCCTCCCTACGAACTGTAGTGGAGTTGTTATATATATATATTTATTTTATTTTATTTTATTTATTATTATATATTTATTTAGGCTTTTGAACAAAACTTTTAAATTTAATAGGCCATTTTTAAGACGATCGATCTCTTATCTATCTATTTTCCTTTGAAATTCGGTACCGATATCGGGGGACTTAGTGTATCTCATTTGGAGGTGGAGGATTTTTGTATATAAGAAAAAAAAAACTTTTTTCGTATATATTATGATTTCTTTTTATATACATACATATGCATGTGTATATAATTCTTGGTTTTTGAATAAGCTCTATCGGACATAAAATCGAAATCGACTGTCCTTAATGGTAATTGTGTCTTAAGAATAAGATGTGGTAGGTCGTCTACTGATGAGCCCAACCACCACATCAGGGCTAATTATAATGTTTTCGAATTTCTTTAAGAAAATCAAATTGTTAGCTGAATTTGCTTTTTTAATTCACGGTATCCGTCGGATAAACAGTGCGTCTAGACTAGATGTGGTAGGTCGTTCACTAAAAAGCCCAACTACTACATCAGGGCGAAACGCTACGCTCGAGAGATTTTGTTATTTCAGTGTTTGAGAGCCTAGAAGTACAAAATTTTTTGTAGAAACAGTCAGGCTTATTTTGAGATTCGAATGAAAAAGGTTCACTTTCGAATGATAACGCAAAATGAACTTAAATTAACTTAAATAAATTCAACCCTCAAAGTCAGCTGTTTGATATTTTTTTATACCTTGTTTTCTTTGCGTGAGAAATCTTCTCTTTCTTATTAGTTATACTTTGACGCGGTTTAGGACGAAACTAAAATAATAACTTTTATGAAACATGTTTTGTATACCTTTAATATTAAAATCAAGCATATTGTTCTGCCCTTTCCTTACTCTCGGCGAAAATCAATATACGTTCCTATTAAACAATGGAAATTTTCCAAGATTCACAACGAATTTTCCGATCATCAAATCATGCGATAAAATGCAAAATCTCGTCAATAATCAAATTTTTCGGTTTTTTTCTGGAATTTTCCGAGTTTCCACTAAAAATGCTCTATTTTTCCATTCGAAAAGCCATTCCGGAATAATTGCACACATAATTCCAAACAAAAAATAAATTCTCATTTTTTCCAAATTCCCAACTTTTCCGAATGGTTTTTCCAAAATTTTCTTTCGTTAAAGAATAACTGAAAACAAATTTGAACCGAATCGGCCCAACAGTTCTTAATTGATGAATTACTATACATTTTTCACACAATTTTTATGTATACAGATAAGTTTTTCAATTGCGATTTATTATGCAAGGATTCAGAGCAGACACTATAGCAATTTGTTACAAAATTGAGGCCCTCTAACTCCTAAAGCGTCCGGCCTAGGCTCGCCAGAGACAACAACCAAAAAATAACCAAAATTTTGTTGACAAAATAATGGCAAACAAATTTCACCAGCTCTTAGTTTATTTTATATCTTATAGAACATTCAGCAAATGAGTTTGTTTATCCTTTACATTGGAATCTAACCAGAAGCGTGAATACCGAATAAGAATACCTACTTTATTATCTGAAAGAAATGTTTTCCTTTTAAAAATACATACGAGACCTTCTAATCTCATATATGTCTATTACCAACAAAAACCTCGGGAAATCCACTGGAATATAGTTCCCAGCCAAAGTCACATAAAAAATATAAGTGTCCTCTTAAACTTCGGCAACTGATCCATCCAGTTGCAGGCATAGATTGCATCGCGTAAATCTTCACTCTCCTGCTTCAATGCATGTCCAAAGTAGCAAATGATAAATATTTCTAGAGTTACTGCAAAAATGAATATTCCCGATAGGATCACCGCTGAAGTATTACTGTCGCCCACGATGAACAGGACATAGACTTCAACAGTATACTGAACCAAAGCCGAAATTGACTTATGAAATGCGCCATACTCTTGGATGGGATAATACTTACTCCAAAATATTCTGATGATCCTTGATACATTCAATCAAATCGGTGTAATTTTCTTCTAGATTTTTGTTCGTATAGGCAATGTTTCTCATCCGCAGTGACAACGCTCGTTCGTTAATCCAAACAGTTGATATCCCAACACAAAAGCATATTGCACCATGGAGTGCTTCTAATCCATGGGGAACCAAGCCGGATAGTATACTCCTTTCGCTGATGATAGCTATTTTGCACAAGCTGAAGCAAGTCCCACAAGTATACAAGAAATTCGAGCCCGAGATGCGGCAATTTTGTTTCTTAATGTAGCCGCCGAAATGAAAATGCGCCTTGTCGAAAAGATGATGAAAATCGTTGTCCACTGCAAGGTGCTCTAAGGCCCAAACTGTGAAGCGCCTTCAATTGCTGATTCAATAGAACCTTGTAAGCGAATAATCCGAGATCTTTGTGTAGAACTATCCTCAGGCTAGTGCTTGAAATACTGAGATCTATGGCTACTCGTTTAGCAGCTACATTCTCGTCTGTGCGGATCCGTACGACAATGGGGACCATAAGTATTGTCCACTATGCGTATGCTGTTTTGTTAAATTATCCCAACCTACCTGCACCCCGCAAATATGATGTTGATATATGTAGGGAGCATTTGTAGTTAATTTCCCTTGGTTCCCTTTCAAGTCAAGTCGCTGGACCTCACATCATGACTACTACATGGAGACCTTCAGTCGCAACTTTCCCAGCATCACTTCTATTACATACTTCCACATGAAACTCCTTTTACCCTAAAAACATCGCGCGATTTGTTGAGCTTTTAGGATCAAGTTCTTCACGAGGAGTAGCTTCAGGTTGTCGGTGATGATGAACTGATTAGCACAACCTGTATCGGTTTATTTCATCTGACGGTAGCCCCATTATTCTGCACAGGTTAAGTTCGCCATATAATCTTTAGAATTAGCCCACCCAATATGGATGATGTATCAAAAATCAATAAACTGATAAATATCAACAACGTCCAACAAAAATTTGATTGTCAGACATATTTTGGAATATTACCCCGTTTATTCGGAGGCATTCACTAAATCAGTCCTCGAACTGTGTGGAACAAAGGACAAGGATACACAGAATTATGATGTAAACATAAACAGATTGTTTATTGACAGCTCATAAACGACACGACGACACCTTAATCTGTATTGTCGGATCGAAAGTACCTATCCTTGCGCGAAGCGAAATGCACTCTCGGAGGGTTGGCATTATTTATTGGCCATAAGCTATTAAGATTGTGCGCCAGCACTTCCGCATCATTTGTAGATCTCTTTAAAAATGGAAACTGCTCTTATCTGGTGCTGGCTGTTGGTTGCCTGCCACATCGAATTAAGTGCAATTTAGTGAGTGCCATTTCCGGGAATATCCCATTAGAATTCTGGGTGGCTGGCTCAGATCAAACTGGGGCGGTACTTTTAATTTAAACAATTGCTAGTGGATATTTGTTTGGCATTTTGGGGGGATGGAACATAAAATTTTAACCATAAAAATGATGGTACTTTGGTGGAACATTCAAGTTCTTGTCGTCGTCGACCAGGACCAGGAGGACTACATGAATCGAATCGAAATGGTGGAAATTATCAGAAATTGATTATTGAAATAACCATGGTGATAATTATACTCGTAATAAGGATAGTGATGGTGGTGCAATTCACATTTAACTCAATCAGAAATTTGAATATAATCTGTCGAGCAGCGGAATTTGGAATCGCAAAATACATTTTTAAGCAATTAATTTCGAAATTACTTACTGACCTTATAGAGTTTATAGTACTCAATGAAGGGATCGATAGCTAAGTTATGTACATGAGTTTAAACTTTAATAGCGGTGTGGCTTTAAACACATATTTGAATTGTTTTTTCGCCGGTGTGCAATATTTCATGGGTGCAGGGAAATAACTCCACGGGAATTTACTCCCTACTGGCCCCTGCTACCCCCCTGATAGGGTTCACTGTTGGATTTGGAGTAAATGCGAGGTTGGGTGTGTGTTGTTAAGTAAAAGAAACTCAAAAAACTCGGACGAAGATTGGTTTCCGGAATGTTAGGACGCTTCTTGACTCTTAGATTGAATAACGCCAGATTCCTTCGATTGGAGTTCATGCGATATGGAGTGGACATATTGGGAGTAAGCGAAATAAGATGGTTAGATGCGGGCGAGTACCAATTCCCAACGCGTAAAACTGTATTACTCTACTCCGGAAGACCATCCGGAAGCCCTCGTGGATATGAAGTTGGACTGCTGCTAACGCCAACAGCACGCAAAGGCCTAATTTCCTGGCAGACGCACGGAGATAGGATTCTAACAGCGAGATCCTGGACGAGATTACGTTGTGTCACCATTATACAGATGCACCCCAGATAACGTTGCCTCGCACAACGTTGTTTCGCCTAACGTCGTGTTTTCCAAGAACGCATTAACGACGTTAACCGGGGTATGCCGTACAGTTTTACGCCCCCATGGTTGGTTTGTCTGCGGAAGGAAAGGAGACCTTCTACAACCATCCTCCATGGGTTGTGTCCAAATTGACTGAGGAGAGTTGTTTGTGATTTTTGTATTCGTTTGGAATTCACAGTATTTTTTCGTGTTTGTGTGGAAATACACTATGTGCCTTCCAAGGGTATTTCGTAATTATTCCTTCCTTCCATTCAATGACCGAATACACTACTGTATCTGGCTCATAAGGTTAATTATACATTTAGCAGATGTCTTCCTAAAACAAAATTTCTAAGGATTCTTAGTTGTAGTACGCGAATCAGCGTTCTGCAATATGTCTAGATAATTGCAACTGTAATCTACAGTTTCCTTTGAGGCTATGTAAAGCACAAAAACTACATGTATAAGCCGAGTACCAATGAGGATTTGGAAGCAAGCTTTTAGTGTTACCTGATACACCTCGCCGATTTCGGTGGCAAAACGAGTGACCTTTCAGAAGAAAACTATTGTCCAACTCACTCTAAAAGTAAATCTAATAGATGACAACATTTTCTTCCTCGTTGCATCAACAGGGCCGGGATAGACTCCTCTTATTAATCTGTCACTTGCCATCTAATAATTTGCAAATTAAGTTCTTATGGCCACGAGCCGGTTTTTAAATATATCACACATGCACACATTTTTTTTAACGTAAATACTCATGAAATCGTTTAAACTTTGTAAGCAAACATCCGCTTCTTTTAATATTCATCAAATTGTCGGAGAAAATGTCATATTCGATTAATTGCCAAAATAAAAATATCCAAATGAAAATAACCATCAGCGTCGTGTCTGTGTTTTATTATTCGAAATGCCACCCACCCACCATCACAACCCCTATTCGGTAATAACATCTTTTAAAGTACTCACACATTTTGAAAATGTATTCACATTTAAATTTAAATTGTTCGAAAATTGTTTTGAAAGTTGTTTGGAAAATTCTGCACCTCATTTCATATACAAATGTAGAAATTGCACTTGAAAAGTTATCACAATTTCCTAGCGCATGTCACTTCTCAGAAAAGTCGTTTTAATCTTGAAAGAATATGTGTGTTCTGTCTTTGCTTTTAAGGTCCGGAACAAGAAAAATTACGAGGAGAATCGTTTAAGTTAAGAATATCTGGCAAATATCTGAAACAACTTCCCGAAAAGAGTCCTCCTGGACAGAGTTCTCAATAGGCGCCTTCAAAAAAGTCAATCTCAATCTCGGTATGACGAATTAGTTAAGTGTATTTCAACACAAACTCTGTGAATTCCAAACGAATGCAAAAATCACATACAACTTAATCTTCAGTCTATTTGGACACCAACCAAATATTGGTGTAGTAACTAACCTTTTTCCCATCTCTTCTTGTCGCTCCCAATTTAGCTAACTACTGTGATCTGTACATCTGCTAAAAGGTATTCATATTCCCATTGGCAAGTGCTGATTAAAAAGGATTAAGAATATCTAAAAACCGATATCCTCCCTGAACTTATGGGAACAAACCTAGGGCCATACGCCTGTAGTGGAACTTCTTTTTCGGTCATTGTGTAGCACAAAATCTCGGAAAAAGTAGAGTTATTGCTGACGGAACCCTTAATTGGCAATCATTCTTAATAGAATCGTCACCATATTGGACAAACTTGTGGGGCACAGGGTATCCAAAGCCTTATCGCTAGAGCTAAACCGAATAAATTCCGGGGAAATTCTAAAGAATGGTAGATCACGCATTGAGACGGCGATGTCTAGACAGTAGGCTAGGACTACATATCAAAAGACATTGCGCTAATACTGAAGGAATACGAATTCAGGGATTAACTCAAATTCTGCAGTTCAATAAATTGCTTGGGCGGTATGGCTCAGATTTTGGCTTTCTGCCGTTTTGTAGCCCCACTGTGGCCCTAAGTATCTTACGATGACCTCATAACCATATCTCTTATTCTATCATTGAAAAATTAACCATATACCTCAGCCACCTACTTTGAATCGATGAATCGCCTCCTAGAGCACAGCTGAGTTTTTTCAACGAAAGAATCACGTTCCTCATCGACAGCTTCATAACTAATAAAGTAGAAGTTTTGAAGCGTTCTGGAGAAGACCTCAAAGTTCTTACAACACTGTACAAGCTATCACTCAACTAGGAAAATATTCATGAAGACGTACCATTCAATGAGAACTTAGCCGAAGATGCGGCAGCTGCATCCAGACCTTAAGGAATCCCTCCAATTTATCCGGTCTTTGGCGGTTCTTAGTCTGAGTGAGGAACAATGAAAAGGGTGGTTCGCGCCCTCTAAAAGTCAAAGGAATTTCGGGTGTCCCCTTAAAAAGAGGGGGCCTTTCGAGAAATTTATACCTATGTATGGAGGAAATCGAGAAAATGTCCTTCATTACCTAGCAAAAGAATGGAGGAGGAGGTCTGCGAAGCCACTGGGTAGAAACTTTGAAGATGAACTAGATTTCTGCTCCTAGGGTTGACAGGAGGAATCAATAACACAGAAGAACTGTTGAGAAATCCAGAAACGAAAATGGAAAATAATATATCTGCCCCATTGGAAACATAAGCCTAAAGCAGGAAAAGAGTCATAAGAGACCCACAAATCAGTCTAAGGAAACTTTGGTCATCAAAGGAAAAATATCGCTCTCCTTTGACGAAGGTGGATTAGAAGACAGAAGATCTCCTTCCACACTCGTGGGAATCATTATTGCAGCATCACTGTAAGTAAGTTAGAAGATTAATAGAGAACGGGGTTACTATGGACCACCTCTAGAGTGTAGGATGTACTATTTTTCTCTGCCAGACCTAACCCAATTTATCCTAAAAATGGTTTATAGTACCATAACTCCTATAGTTGAAAACTTAAATCAAAAAAACAGGATTCAAAGTACTATAATTCTCAGCCGCTCTATGCAGCTCTCAAAAAAATTGTCCTCGCCCTCATTAGTCACTCATGTGTGCATATAAAAGGATGCAGCTTCGATTTCCCAGCGATTTGCAACCCTACAGTCGTTTCAGGCACTCGACACGCAGAGTAAAAATTACCATTCACTTCTATTTCATTTCTACTTTAATTCAGCTTAGCTAGAATGCCACCTCCAGCGTCATCCATTACAGCAGCAGCAGCAGCCTTTTCCGAATCCATAGCCAGCGTCCACACATACGATGCATTCAAGTGTCATTGGTACGTTTGGCAATTTTGTGGCTTGAAATTTCCGGAAAATCGCAAATGGAAACTACTCTACATTGTGTACGCAGTGATCCTTAATCTGACCGCCACCGTAGCATTTCCAATCACTCTGATTGTCAATTGTTTTCTTTCGGAGAGTTTCACTGAATTGTGTGAGAATCTGTATATGACCATCACCGATGTTATCTGCAATTTAAAATTCCTTAACGTGTGCATTGTTCGAACGAAACTATTGGCCGTAGAGGATATTCTTGATAAGCTAGACAGTCGTGCCAGAACTAAAGATGAAGTGGAAGCCCTGCGGATGGGAATGAGATCGGCTTACAAGTGTTTTTGGACTTTTGCCACGATGTATGCATGTGCCATTGTGACAAGTCAACTGGTAGTATATATGGCTAAGGAGCGAATTTTGATGTATCCTGCCTGGTTTCCACTTGACTGGAAGAACTCGTATAGGAATTTTGTATTTGCTCATTCATACCAGCTGTATGGATTGATAGTGCAAGCAATTCAGAATTTAGGAAATGATACATATCCACAGGCATATTTGAGGATACTATGCGCCCATATCGACGCATTGTCCCTAAGGATTTCGGCATTGGGAAAGAAAAATGCCAGGCATTGTGAAAATAACTACCGGGAGCTAATAGAGTGCATCAAGGATCACGAGATTATAATTGAGTAAGAATGGAATTATTTATACCAACTATATGTGTGTGTGTGTGAGCATAGACAAGCTATTCACTTTTTTTGTACCTTTCAGACTCCATAACACCATCCAAGACATCATTTCTACATCTTGCCTAGCCCAATTCGTGTGCACCGGCCTTGCTCAGTGTACAATCGGGGTGTACATGCTCTTCGTGGGATCGGATTACTCGAAACTGCTCAACACCATGATATTTTTTATTGCTGTCACCTTTGAGATATTGACCTTGTGCCATTTCGGTGATCAACTTTGCCACAATAGTGAGCAATTGACGGAAGCGATCTACGATTGTAACTGGATGGATCAGAGTAAGGAATTCAAATTGGCCTTAGCGTTGCTCTTAAGACGATCGCAGAAGCCAATGGTAATAATTGCTGGAAATTTGATACCGGTCCGGCTGCCGACATTCGTTAAGGTTGGTTTTGGTTTTATTTTAAAATTTACGAATTTCAATTCTTATATTTTGTAGGTGATGAAGATGGCTTATTCTACATTTGCAGTATTGAATAAAATTAAATAGATAGGAAGGCTCTGAAATGTATATTATTTTGCACATCCGTGAACACTTAATTTATAAAAATAATAAAATAAATAAATGCCTTTTTCAGGAATTATTTAACGCACTTTACTCAATTAAAAATACATAACACGACTCGATCGTACGTATTTGCACCTATATGCTGTTAGTTGGAAATAAGAAAAGTTTAAATACTAAAAAAAAAAATAAAATTTTTAAAAAAATTTGCATAAGTTTAAGCGCCACATTTTACAAAACTTTAAGCCTTGACCACATATCGATTTTGGTCGAAATTCATTGAGTTTTAGCCGAGCAATGACAAATTTTCTAAAACCAATATACCGTTATATGCATTTTTAGCCAAAAACATGGTACGCCATCTCATAGCATTTGGCTAGACTAACTTAAATAAAAAAATTACACCCACGTTCTGCATTTCAATTTTTGTGAATTCGACTAGCGAAAGTGAAATATGTTCGGCAAAAAATGACATTTGTGAATTTTTCATTTTGAAAGTGAAAATTTAATGTTCCAAATTCCATCTTTGTGTATTGGTTTTTCAAAGATGGAAAATTGTGTTCTATATTTCAAATATGTACGTTGTTTTACGGTGAATTCAAATCACTTCGTTTTGATTTGTCAGACTCGACAATTGTGCGACAATTGACAAAAAATTTAGTAAAGCTATGAAGTTTTGTCTTTATTTTGTTAAAATAAATTGAACAACACAAGAATTCAAGGCACGAAAAAGTTTTGTTAAAATTTATGGCTCATAATTTAATTATGAAGCATTTCTTTCGACTATTTTTCTAGCTGCAGAATCCTTTCTGTTAAAATTTGACTGCATTGTCATTGATTCGGAAGAACTACATATGTATGCGGTGTCATCACAAATTATTCGAGACTGAAACCAGCATCCCCAAGCAGCCATGTACCACTTTGTCCAGCTTCACATCTGTCGACGAAATATTTTCTTGCATCTCATTGCATTTTCTGCTCGATTTTTCTCCCTTCTATGACTTATAATTGATAATAATAATAAATTCATATCGAAAGATTTGTTAAGAACCTTTTTGCATAAGAAACAATAGGTCTGTTCGCGTACTTTTTGCACTAAAATTCGTAAAATTCTCTCAGACAGAACTAAAATTACGAAAAAGTAAACGAACGGGTTGAACAAGAAAAAGTTTAAAATACACTGGTTTGACAGTTTTCATAAACCAGCCCACAGAAATTTCTTGAATTCGTAGCATGGGAAAATTTCTTACCCGAACAGATTTTTGTAAAAATTCGCTGTTTTAGGAAAACACGCGAACGCACCTAATATTTTTTAATTGATTCATATTGTGTTTTAGTTGATTTTTAAATTTCGAAAATAAATTTCAAGTGAATTGGAAAGAATTGATTTCACTCGGAATGCTGAACACGCTTTTTCGTTTGAAGTGGAATTGGAATCTCGTTTTCAATTCACTTTCACTCTGAATGCAGAACATATTTGTCAATAAAAATCATTAGAGCCGTTTTCGAGATAATCGTCTTTTTGTGAAATTGGCCTTAAGTAAAGTACCGTTAATAACAGGGCTAGAACAAAAATTCCAATTTCGCCTCGAATTACGATGCTTCAGAGCTCAGATACGAAGTTTGAGGAAAATCCGTCCGTCCGATTAGGCTCTAGCCTCGCTGACAGACAGATAGACTCTTTTTCTCGACTTATCTATCATCTTAATATAGGAATTTATCAAAATCTCAAGTTCGAAAATTTTCACGAATCCAAAACTTGAATCCATACTACGTATCGGTGTAAGTAAATAAGTATAGAAAAACGTCGGGCACTGTGTTGATTTATATCATTGATCATCCGATTGGAGTCTTTTCTCTTAAACTCTAAAATTAGCCTTTAAGGCCAAAATAACGCGTTTTAAGCGAGCTATTGCGATTTGAAGTTCAGGTTCGATGCTTTTTCCACCACCCTTCTCAGTGATACCTGAACAAACAGTTCGCTTTCTTAGTAGCCTATCTTTTTGATCATCGGATTTGAGTCTTTCATCTGAAAGCCTTGTGGCGTTTTGGGCTGAAATATTGCGTTTTAAAACATATTGCTCCACAACATAGACTTAGCCGACTTACTTTTTTGAGCTTCTCAATCATCATAACGTCAAAATTTATTGTTTTCTTGTGTTTTTTCACGAATCCAATACGAATACCCTACAATAAAGGCGCAAGTAAACAAAACCTTAAATCTGAGCTAAGGATGTGCTGAAGTGGTAACATGCAAACAAAATTCTTATTATAAACAAGATCTTCTGATCAGGTTTGCCAGTCGCTTTTTCTTTTCTTTTTATGTAATAATGTGGGTATTTTTAGAATTATGTATCGCATTGTTACACTTACGAGTAACCTTACAGGTATCACTACTTTTGCTATATTCTATAACTTGTATGATAGCAATAATCGTGTTGATGATATAAAAGAAACTTAAATTGCAGCTTGGCCTTCAGTACATCTTTACTTTGTAGAAAGATACGCACCGCTCCTAGTGGCAAAATGAAGTACTTCACGATTTTTGCAACATTTCTTGTGATCGTTGTTTATTTTGACACTTGCTCAGCACGTAATTATTAGTTGTTCTCTTTTTTTGAATTATTTTTTAATACATTTTGACTAGATGATGTACACCTTTGTGAATACAAAAACTTCCAAGGTGAGATAATTACGCTTAAGTTTCTTCCCTATGTGAATAGGGGTCAAAGTTATTATGACGTTGGTGACGATGGACTATGCCTGAAGCGAGTTAAATGTTGGGAGGGCTCCACTTTAAAAGTCGAAGAGTAAGTTGGAAACACTATATGTAGATGAAGAACCTTTAAATAGTTGATTAATCTTAATAGATGTTCGGATACTGGAGTAACCTGTGACAACGTTGCCATGTACAATTACGATTACTTCCCAACATGCTGCATTAAGTGCTAGGTTGCTATGAAATGTAAAAGTATAATATATACAATTAAGGTCAGCCTTTATGCTATGTGTTTCATTTCGGATTAATATGAGTTTCCTTATGGAACTTTGTCTATACTCAGATCTACAAACATCGGCAGTAGGTATACATCCAGTGGCAGGTTAGGACCCTTTCGTTTGCAGGTGCACAAAGGGCTGCCGAGACTTTATTTGTAGACATGTTCTAAATAGTACATTCTCCAGTACAGTTTTCGATCTACTATGTAATATGCATCTAAACTTGCATTGTCCGAGTTGTGTTGCAGGAAGTCGGGTATTTTTTTCTTCTTGGTGCAGGGAACTAGGTCGTTTGTTCACCCTACTGCCGGCGCTTGTTGTTCAGGGCGTTCAACTTTGTACCAGATCGGCTTGCAGAAAATTGCCTGTGGCAAATATATAAATATCGTTGATCACGGGATTCTAGAGCAGTGGGGATAGGACACCATCATTGCGAGTGCCACTAGAGGTCACAGTGCGTGCTTTGCTGCTAGCCAACTTAGATTTAATGTTTCTAGCATTGAGCACACATTCTATCCATATCAAAGTCTGGGAATGCTATTAGGTTTATGGTGGGGCAATAATATTACAATAATCGTTACCATTTTATGTAGCAGAGTCTCCACCGGGTCCTGGGCGGGTGAGAAATCCCTTGAATTTAATTAGAGTGCATGTGAATGTCTCAACAGGGAGGGTATCAGATTGATCGGTCTGTAGTCCGTATTTAGAAGACTAGTTCTACAATGGCGACTGATGTCAAAATAGTCAATTTGATTTGGAACTTCTATCTTTATAACATTTTGGGTACCGTGGCTCAGTGGTTAGTGCGTTGGACTACTGTGCAAGCGGTTCTAAGTTCGAAACCAGAAAAATACCATCAAAAGTTTTTTCATGGCACCACCTCTTCCGAGTGTCTGACAAACATTCAAGAGTATAACTGTCATGAGAAAGCTCTTAAAAACCTTCCTACACTTCGGATACGGCATAAAACTGTAGGTCCCTTCTGTACGTACAGAAATGTATACCACGCACAATATGTACAGTTGTGAGAAGCTAGGCCTTTGCCCTCTATGGGCTGCTTACGGCTTAATATATCTTTAAAACAACGCAGGTTGATGTATTACAAACAGTGCAAAACTAATTAAAGAAGGTCTCCTTTTCTTCCTCAGATAAAACCTAGACCTCAATACCCTATAACTGCGCGATTGCTTGGAAATTAGGACTCTGCGTTGTTGTCTGTCTTAGCAGCATTCCAACTTCATATCAGATGTTCTTCCGAAACAGAGTTTCAGTAGTAACTTTTTTTTATAACGTGGAATTCTGTCTCAAATTACCTAGATTTCTGGCTCTAAACAATCACTCAGACGCCATTTAAGTCTTCATGTGTAGTTGGGCGGTGACAGCCAAAAGAACATAAAACAAATGCTACATTAGGAACTTGATTGTTGCGCTACTAGCCTAATTCATGACTTCGGGAAATTAGTACTGATCAATTAATACTCCGAAATAAAATGATAAGCGACTGTCGTTCTCAATAACTCCACTCGAAACAGAATAGTCAATATACACGACCGTACAACTTTTGGGAGAGCTCTCGAAACGCCTTCACAAATACTTTTCTTTGATAGATTTTGTGATAGAACCGATTTTATATGCCGTATTTAAAATAAATGCTAAAAGTTTAAGAAAAATTCATTTAACACAAACCTATTTTTATACATTGAATTTTAAGATATACATTTTCAAAAACAGTTCATCATCCTTGGCCTTAGCACTTAACACAACACTTGGGGAACACATCGTCATTCTGCAAGTTTCTATCGTCACAATCCAGCTTAATATCCGAGCACCTATTAAGAATCAATCCGCTATATTTAATGGGTTCTTAAAAGTTCCTATTTCAAACTTACTCTTCTATTTTCAAAGTGTAATCAGAGAGACATGTCGCCCTTTTCAGACACTTTCCATCAGTACCAAAATCAACATAATCATCACCCTCTTCCAAATAGGGAAAATACTTGAGGAACACAAGTTCACCCTGTGAGTTTGTATATCCACAGACTGGTTCAGTGGCTATGGTGAGTTTTAATTAAATTTAAGTTTTTTAAATAATTTGTCTACCATACTTGCGGAACAGTTGTCAAAATAAGAAAACAACACAGCAAATGCTATTAAAACTGCGAAGTATTTCATTTTTCTTTAGTAGGTGTCACAGCAGAAAGAAAAAGATCAACTGACAGTTTGAACTTTATGTCACTTGTTTTTAAAATATCTCCTTGATAAAATAATTGTAATACACGCTATTGACTAAACTTAAATAATCTAATGAAGGTAATTTTTAAAGCATTACATTAAATAAATGAATTATGTAATCAATTTTTTTTTTAGGAAAAAAACCCGTTGACCAGATCTTGTTACGATCAATATACAAATATTTGAACAAAGCACAAATACGTAGAAGATACTAATTGAAACGATAATGAGCAGATGCGATTTAAACTAAGCACTTTTCCTTATCTTAGATGTAAAGTTTTAAACTGACACGAAAGTACAGTTTTGATGCATTACTAGTTGGTTTTGACTCCTTCGCTGAGTTTCTTTTTTAGTATTCTGGACCTTAAAAGGAAAGACGGAACACTTATGGGTTTGATACGGTGTCTGTCTGTCTGTCACAGCCCAGTAACTTTTGAACCATTACACATAGAGAGCTGAAACTTTCGCTTTGTATACATTATGTGGGAGTCCACATAAGATGGCGGCAATGAATTTCATATTGGGGGCTCTTTTTTGGACATTCCGTATGAAGGGCAAAAAAAATTCTTTTGTTTCCCATCATATGGCATATCAAATTAAAGTAGTCTCAAAATATGTAAGAAATTTTTTTTCTTGACAAAATTTGTTGAACAAAAAAGCTTGCCAAACATTTGAAAAATGTTGCCCCCCCCCCCCCCTCCTAGCGTCCAGACCAAAAATGTGGAAATTCCTGTATCTTATATACTTTCTGAGAAAAATTAAAAATATGGGGTATCTAGTTACCCCACTGTATCTCCCCCAGTTTTCATGGTATCCATATAATTTTTACAGAAGGTCATTTTGATAAATTTAGCGCCAATCCCATGATTATAGTAGATTTTCTGACTTAAGTATTTGGTCTTTCTGCTAAGCCGCTAGAACCAGCAGTGATTGTCTCTGCTGTCTGGTGACGTTCTACTTGGGCTACATTTTCTCCCATACCACTTTAAGCAACTTTTAGATTTGTAGAATCCTTATTTGAATTAAAGTGATGGATTTGATTTGAAATGTATAATATATTTCACTGACCAGCTGCGTACATATAAAATATGAATGTGGGCACTAGCAACGTTACTTAGCCTCACACAGCTTTACGTAACAATGAGCTGGATGTTTTGAAGAGTGCTTTTATATAAGTTACAACCGATAATCCTGTCCTTGCTAGTTTAAACTAAACTAATGTGTTAGAACAAGGTTCTTACCACTTTTTTATCTAACCTTATTTTATACTACGCCTGTAGCCTTTAATAAAAGTCTTGAGAATTAATAATAATTGCACTTTTTTACATTATTTTCGTACAAGACCAATAGTTTCCTACAACTCGAAAGCATTGCAGTAGTATTAAGGCCTCGACCCATAGAATCCGTCGACGTCGATCCGTTTTGCGGTGACGTTGAAGTTGACGTATTGCCGGATAGAACAGTCCCATAGAATCCGTCACAACCGTCAGCTGATTGTCAAAGGCGATGATAGTTTCTTTAATTCTCTCTCTGCTTCCACCAATGAAAATGCATACTCTCAATTTTCTTATGCGTGAACTTCAATATGTGAATGTGTGAACTTAAATACGTGAATGTGTGTACTGACAACGGATCGACGGATTGAAAAAGTAGAAAGTAAACCTACTTTGTCCGTCGAAGTTCATCCATCCGTTGGTTATGGGCCGCCTCCCATAAGGTTGTGTGTATTTTATCGAGCTGTCAGTTAACGTCGACGGAACAGCGGATCGACGGATTCTATGGGTTGGGCACTTTACGTCTCTCCAAAACCTACTGAGCACAAATGTCATATTGAGCTAAACATAACGTCTGTGCCTACTAAAAACTAAAATTATACTTTTTGCTTGAAAATGATACCCGAAAATGTCTGTTTCGGATACTGTGGACATCGAGACAAAGTCAGATTTTTTGTCTGTTGGCTCATAAGAGTCAAATCAAACTATTCAGTGCTCTAATTGACACTAGCATTTCATAGGATACAAAAAATAGGTACCATCAACGTTTTTTTTTTCACTCACTCACGCGAATCTAACAAACATTCAAGAATATTTACTGACAATAGAAAGCTTCGCAAATAAGTATATTCTGCCCTTCGGAGACGGACAGAAATGTAATGTATGTAAGTTAATTTTATTAAAAAAGAACAGTTCGTATATATTACCGATAGATTACTTGGTGGAGCACTGCCAACAATTTCTATAAGAAGAGTCTATGTAGATAAATTGTAGATAATAAAGTTGCTCTCAGCTTTATAGTAGCACCAGTAAATTTAATTAAGCCCAAACTTATTGTTAACACATTGAATAGGTATATTTACATATGACCTTAGCATTTAACACAACACTTGGGGAACACGCCGTCACTATACAAGTTCCTATTGTCACAGTTCAGCTGAATATCTGAGCACCTATTAAGAATCAATCCGTTGTGGTTAATGGGTTCTTAAAAACACATATTTCAAACTTACTCTTCAATTTTCAAAGTGTAATCAGCCAAACATGTCGCTCTTTTCAGACACTTTCCATCGGTACCAAAATCAACATAGTCCTCACCCTTTTTCAAATACGGCAGATACTTCAGAAATTTAAGTTCACCCTGTGAGGTTTTATATCCACAGACTGGTTCAGAGGCTGTATTAAATTTTAATTAAATTTAGGAATATTTTTTTTTTTAAAAAACTTCTCATATGTATATGTACTTGCAGAACAGTTGTCAAAATAAGAAAACAACACAGCAATTGTTATTAAAACAGCGAAGTACTTCATCTTGTATGTAATGTATCTCAGCAAATAGAAAAGATCAACTGACAGTTTCAGTTGGGTGTAACTTGCTTTTATAACATCTTCTTGATTGAATGATTCAACTACATACAATTCACTAAACTGTTCTTCTCAAAGTCAACCAAGATGTAATAAATTAACAGAATCTATTATGTAATAAAACAAAATGAAATAAAGTATAAACCTGTTCAACAGATTTTGTTATGATCAATATATAAACCTTAGAACAAAGCACAAATACGTAGAAGACACTAATTGAAACGATAATGAGCAGATGCGAATTAAAGTAAACACTTTAATATGACAATCCTTATCTTAGATTGAACTATTTGAACTGACACGAAAGTGCAGTTTTAATTTCTTTTCATTATATAATAAATAAGAGAATTGATTAATTTCACAAAAGAAAAAGAAAGTTGACGACTAGGTCGTACGTACTTGCAACTTTATGCTGTTGGTTAAAAATGTGTAATCTTTCAAAAAAAAAATTATTAAATTTAGAAAATAGTATTTCTTTTGTTTAATCTTCATAAATTTAAATGCCATATTTTAGCATACATAAAATTTTGCCCACATTTCGGCTTTAAAAGAAATCCATTAAGTATTAGAAGAGAAATATAAATATGTATTTCTAAAACCAGTTAATAAGCAAAGTACCGTTATACGTAGGAAGAGGTACTAAAAGATACTGAAAAAGTACAAAAAGGTAATGTTAGGTACTGCAAAGAACTGCAGACTACTGGAAATTATTTAAAGAGTACTTAGAAGAAAACAAAACTAAACAGTACTGAAAAGTAAAAACTATATAAAAATAAAAATGTTTTGAAAAGTACTGAATAGTACTGAAAAATTACCGAAATATATTGAGAAGTACTCAAAGGTACTTAAAAATACCGAAAAGCACCTAAAAATACTGAAAATGTACCGTGATACTGAAAAGATATTCTATTTTAGAAGAATGAAGGAATTTTACAATGATGTGTTGAAGAACAAGAAATTTTAGCTTGACGGAAAATAACTTATCACGTCAATCGGAAACACTAAAGTTCCAATATGCTTACCAGGGTCATAAGTTAATAGGTCAAAATGCACCAATCGTCTTCAGATAAACTTGGGTGAATTGTAAATTCACAAATCCATTATGAACCTTGAACACACCCAGGTGAGCGAAAAGCCCACAGTCTCATAATCTTTTAAAAGTGAGCCATGGGTTCCAACTACTGTTTTCGGAGTCTGGCATAGGAAGGTACATATTTGGAAATGAGAAAAGAGATTTCACTACTTTCTCCACAGGGATCAGCTGCTTACTCGATTTCGTCCCTTAATGAAATGTCATTACAACTCAGCAGACGACTATAAACGAGCCTAGTGTATTTCAAGCTAGGGGAGGCTGGCTCTCTCGCTCGCTAATGGGATTTCAGCTGTAGGGCTTAACTTTGTTGCTCCGCTAAATTTGGGTGTTTTCCTAAATGCAGTACCGTCTGCATTGTGAATCAGCAAATATTCCTAAATACAAACTAAAAATTACGACAGAACGCATTACCTACGTTCCAAAATGCAGTATGACTGATCATACTGCGCAAACAAAAGCAACCAGCGCATTGTGAACTAACACGATGCTAATGACATCATTTTTTTGGAAATATTACTTTTTTGTTGAAAGTAAAAATGAGGAACACCGAGAAGTGAGTTTTTTTTAAGCTTGAAGTATTAATTAGTACCTAACTTAATTCAAAGTATTGAAGTTTCAACGATATTGCAGTTTCAATAGGAGTTCAGCTCGCGGACAAAAAAGAAGCCCTAAATTTTGTTGGGTGATCCAGTTTTCAAATATTCCCTTGACAACTTTATTAGAAAATGTTCAAATGTATGGAAGTTAAAAAAAAACCGTAGGCATCGTGTAACATTCCAAAACGCAAGCATATGCGCAATGTATCGTGCAAGAACCGTGTGTTTGCATTTGCCGATGCGTGGTGCAGTCACAATGCCCATTTTGTTTGAGCTTAGGAAAGCACTCTTTTTGTTAACAGCAATGTCAAAAAAGGTAACAGCTGTGGGCTTAAAATCCATTTTATTGAACTATAAATCATAGTAATCCATACTAATTTCATCGTTTCATCCAACTGTGTGGGATGTAAATCAACAAATCGTTTGTGAACTTATAACTCACCCAAGTGAGTCAAAGTGATATACTGGACTTTTATGATACTAAAAATATATGTAAATATGCATGTCCGTTTCAATTATAATAATACGCTTTTTCTTGAGGATGACTTGAGACGTCGTTTCCCCATGAACTAACCTGACCAGTTATGACTTAATCGAACTATAATAACTTATAATTATTAAGATTTAATAATTACACTGGGATACAAAATTTGTCTATTAAAAAACGAAAAAGTTTTATACACTTTGATGTTAACTATTGCAAACAATAATTGTATTGGAAAACTAATTGCAGTTTTTTATTTCATTTTAAATTACTTTTTAACCGAGAAGTTATAAAGAAATGCAAAAATTTTATACTTTTTTCCAACCCAATTTTCGATATTTGTGTTTTATTTAGAAAAATTACTAATAATTCAAATTAGAACTAAAGGTATCTTAATGAAAATAAATAATTCTTAGTAATGTTAAATGATTAAAAAAAAATTTAAGAAGATCTTTATAGATTTCTCTGTAGAACATATATTTTGTGAACTAGTGTTATTGACTGCCTGATCATTGAAATATAAACAAATACTGTCCGTATCTTTCTAGAAATACCTGATCTAACACAACTAAATGGAATATAAAAGAATCGAATATCGCCTTGAAGTTATTAGTCATTTCCCCAAATTGCAATGCGAAATACCCCAATGGCAAATTTACTACTTTGTGTAGGAATCATAAGCGCGTTAGTTGCTACTAACATGGCCAACGTTGGCCAGAGGTTCATTGGTCACGCAGTCAATAAAGGTCAGTAGACAGAGGCCTATTTTTTTCCCTTTAAAATCTATTCTTTTTTTTACTAGATTTCCCTGGTCATTGCTACTATGAGAATGAGGATGAGAAGGCCGCTATTCAAATTGGAAGCTCTTATCTGTCTACCAAGGAATGCGTAGAACTCGAATGTCAAGAGGAGTATGTTATTCGCTTTAAAGAGTAAGTTTATACATATCTTAAACTAGTGATTCTAACGCACCTAATGCAATCTACGCTTTAGATGTCCGGCCTACGGCTATGTGGGACCAGAGTGTACGAGAATCCAGCATAAAAACGCTTCTTATCCGAAATGTTGTCTAACTTTCAAATGTCCAAAATAAAATTAGGCGCCTAGACGTATGATTCGATGTCATCATTGTAAAGCCAAAATTATATCTCGTGTTTGAATTATTTTTATGAAGGAAGTAAGCATACAATCTTGAAGGCATAAACAACTTGTTTTTATGATAGGTTCGGACTAGGTAATCGACAAAATGTTAAACTTTGTGAGCAGCGACATTTACTAACGTCGAAAGTGTAGTCATCGCATCTCATCTTGTTTAAGAATTAAATGCGCAATAAGCAAAGCAAAAGTTTAATTATATAGTTGCAGTAAATTGTTTTAATTTTCATTTGCCATTTGCCGAAAGATAGAATTCTTCATTTTTTTTTTTTTTTTTTTTACAAAAATACGTCTCGAGAAGCCTACACACAACAATGAAACTAATTAGTAAAAATCCAACAACATAGAATCTGCGAATATAAAAGACTAATTGAACTAGAGACACGCTTAGTCTGTTTTGATTGCCTACTTACAGAAAGTCGCATCGCAGAAATGAAGACCGGTCTGAGTGTGGTTCTATTTTTAGCTTTTGTGCTGATCATTTTGGATAAATCTTACGCTGGTAGTGACAACAAATAAAAATATTTGTTTAGTTAAAGAAAATTGTATTTTTTTTTAAAGCTAAACAACCTTTATGTACATATAAGACCACTGAAGGCGAAACAGTTTTCCTCACTTACATGCCAATCTTGAAAAAGGGCGAGGAATACATAGACTACAGTGGTGGCGATAAGTGCGTGAAGAAGGCGACCTGTTTAGATGATTTCACAACCAAAGTTGAAGAGTAAGTTAAAATTATTGTTTTTATTAACTGAGATATTTATATTCTATTTTTTACAGTTGTACAACAGTAAAACCGACTTGTGCCAAGAAACGCCAGTATCAAGGTGTATTCCCATTGTGTTGTATTAAATGTTAATATAACGAGGTTCATACGAGATGTTTGTGAAATAAATTTCTTTATTATGTATGCTGGGTGATTAATTTTAATTTTAACTAAGAAAAAAATGCTCATAAGCTAGAATGAGTGCAAGAACAACAATTCAACAAATGTGCAAATATGACCTTTATGAAATCCAATTCAGTAAAGTTATTGAGTCAGCGTAATTAAGAAACAATTTAACTTTATTCTGAGCCGAATTACAATACTCGATAAGGAGTAGTTCGTCAACGATATGTGAGTATTTCGTATTACTGCTCTCGTAATCGAGCATTTACTACTTAAAATTCGTAAAACTCGTTGTAGTGAGTACCAGTGTTTCCACAATGATACCAAAGTATCAAAAGTGATACTATTTAATCTTAATTTTGACGTGATACTTCGGTTTCTGTAAAATGTAAAAAAAAAATGCCAAGCCATACTTCTATATTCACTGAACTGTGAATCGAATTGGTGAAGTGCAACTCAAACCCTACGGATTCTACGATAGGGGTGATTATTTCGTAACTTTTTGATATTTTATTTAAATATTTTTGTAGTTGACTTGGCTCCGGTTTGGATGGATAGATTTTTTTTGTAAAAGAATTGAGAATATTCATGTTATTTTAAGCATTAACGTTTGCCTTCATGTTTTTAATATTAACAAAATAATAATGGCAGTTTTGCTCATAATTTCTACTATGATACCTTTTGATTCTTTTCTTCTGTCGGCGGAAATACTTTTTTCTAAAGTCTTGTGGCAACACTAGTGAGTACACGATTTACATTCACCTACCCGATTTGCGTACCCTCCACCGAATTTTCACGAAAAGCTGTTCGCGTACGGAGAATTTTCAGAAAAAAACACTCACGAGAGAGTACCTTTCTGTTCTAATCTATTCTGACAATTTTTACAAACTTGTGCTGTTTTGTGCTATGCTACTTCTTCAGTCACTGAACAAAGCTACTTATTATAAGGCACTTCGCTAACTTTTTGCACTAAAACTTGTAGGTGGATTGTAAAATTTCCAAGAGTGTGGGTAAAATTCTTAGAGAGAACTTAAATTACGAAAACAATGGCTGCACAAAAGAAAAAATGGAAAAAATAGGCTGCACAAGAAAATGTTCAAAATACTCTCGTTTACAGTTTTGACAAACCAGCCCAAACAAAATCTTTGTACTAAAATTCATAGCGTGGCAAAATTTTTTACCCTCATGAGTGCTTTCTTCTGTGAAAAACTTTGAAAATTCGCCGTACCTACCCGAGCAATTTTCCGTAAAAATGTATGAGTATGGACCCTTTTCTAGTTAGGTGTTGAACTTTAACTTCGAAAATAAACATTTTGTTGCAACCATTGGTTGAAATTCAGACTCTAAGTATCTTTACTTACGTGGTCAGCGCTTCTTCTAACATTATCACTTTCAGCTTTTCAGCATCAGGTAGAATAACACAACGTAACAACAAACACTTTCGAAAGTTTCTGCTAACAGAAGCATTATGCTCAACAAAACCTTACATTTTTTTACATCCAGTGCCTCAAGTTTGTCAACGGCGTCGAAGAACTTGTTCATATGTTCACAAACACCGTCTTTTTCATTCATTTGAAGGAGTAAGCAGCTAATAAGGCTTATTTCTGACAGAATTTCATTCAGATCTCTTGAGAAGTTTCACATCTAAGTATTTTCGATGCTCTGAGGGTTTGATAAGATCAACTTTCGCTTTTTAATCTTCGCATAAAATGCCAGACTGATAAATGTTTCTGCATCTTTGCCCTACCGCATTCTGTTGGCATCGGTCACATAATCCCATGTGTGGTTTTTTTCACAAGTGCTTCCAATTGAAGGCACCATGTATCGTACGTCTTTGGATAATATCTCAAATCTAGGCGTAGGCGCCTGTGAACGTAACGACAATTGTCGATTGATTTTAGCTTTGGGATTGTGTAACTCGACCAATGGTGAAATAGATTATTGTGAATAAAAGTGTGAATATTGTGAATGTCATACTTCGGCAGCCGTTTTCTATTGTTTCGTTTGCTATTTGTGTGCCTTATCATAAATTTTAGTGCAGCTCTTCACTACATTTGTGAATTTTATAAAATCAGTTTGGTACGAAAACAAAATACAAACAAACAAGATTTCGTCCAATCTATTTTTCCATTCGAAAAGCCAACAATTGCACACAAAATTCCATTCATTCCTTTAATTGTTCTCTACAAAACTAAAATTACTTCCAGTGGAGATTATTCAAACAACGATTTGATTGAACGAGCATTTTCTTGAACTCGTTTACGGAAGTCGTAAAGCCTAATTACATTAATACGTTTACGTTCAGAGATGTCGTGATCTTAAATACACACATTCCGTTCACTTGTTCGAGAGGAGAACGTCATTCGACCCCAGATACGCCTGTTTCTTTTTTGTAATAGTCTTGTTCATCATTTAGAATTATTCACCTAAATTACTTTTGTCGGCAGAAGAAAACGACTCAAGTCGACTTTCGAGTCGGGTCGATGGCAAATGTTGTTTAATTTTAAGACAAATACATTCACCCCAATTCTTGAACTGCAATACGACAGTCGAATCCGACCATAGTCGTATTTATATTACTTACTTAAGCCTTATATTTGTTCGCAAGATACGACTATGGTCGAATAAAATACGACTGTCGTATTCGAGTTCAAGAATTGGGGGAATTATTTTTATTAAAAATTACTTACATTTCATGTGCACACACAAAGTATTGACCAGAAATTGGTGATCGACTACAAGCGACTGTTAAATCTGCAAATGTCGATCACTAACCTCAATTCTTGAACTCGAATAAGACAGTCGAATCCAACCTTAGTCGTATTTAAAAAGTTATTAAAAAGTCGTATATTTGTTCGCATACGCCTATGTTTGGATAAAATACGACTTTAGTCGTATTCGACTGTGGTATTAGAGTTCAAGAATTGGGATAATAATGCATAATGCCAAAATATGCAATCGACGATAGGTAGACTTTGTTTAGCAATCGATTATCGACAAACACAATAGGGGCCATATTTTTGGGCGGTGATCGCAACTTTAAAAGCGTTAACTCCAATTTTCGGGCGTAATTCTCGCCCTAGAAGATAGGCAATAACAAATTCAGTGCAATAATTTGAGTTGAGACAACGGGTTAGTCGAAGTGTCGGAAATATCGCTGCCGTTCGGGCGTCCGTAGAAAACGATCCAAATCAGTCAATTCCACGGGGCGTTCACAAGAATTGGGCATCGCTCAGACTACATTTTGGCGTATTTTGGGCAAGGATCTTGGCTTACACCCATACAAGATCAATCTGACTCAAGAATTGAAGCCGATGGATCATTTGAAGCGACGTACGTTCACCGATTCGGTTCTGATAATAAATTATTTTAAATATCTCAAATGGTTTGCGTTTCATTTAAAAAAAAAGTTGTCAAGTCCTTAGTGGAAAGCCTTTATAAGGGCGATACTCCAAGCGATCAAAGAGCATAGTAGTTGCCATTATCACGGCAAAGCTAGTGGAAAGAATCGCAAATTATTCTACACAGCAGACCTCCCAGTAAAGTGAAAGTACTGTGATCATCCTACTTCAGATCATAACCTCACCTAAGGAAGAATCTCCTCCTAAAATTAAGCATTTACATATAGGAGAAGTCCTTTTATCCGCTGTCTAGCCAGCGCATACACGCTAAATAAATTGTCATTTTAAATTACATTTCCTTAGTTTGTGTTTTTTTTTTCGTTTTTTATTTATAACCAAAGAAATTTTTCTTATTTATTTTTAAATTGTTCTTCCTTTTAATTAAAAAAAAAAAATAATAAATTGCGAGAACAAAACAATTAAAAAAAATGAAAAAGAGAACTATATAATAATCTATATGTATAAAGAGAATCGCGCAAAAAGAAGCTTTCATACAACAACAACACACACAGTCTACAAGGATATTCTTGTAACACTATAGGTAAGGATTTCTATAATTTTTTTTTAGCTTTAAATTTTATTCAATTTTCATCTTCTTTCGCTCAAAAGGAATTTGTTTTTTTCTTGTTAAATTAAATTAAGTGTTTTTGTTCTCGTTTCATCGTCTCTGCCCACCACTGGAGATGTAGGGGGCCACTGTTTGGAGTAAGTGTAACAGTTTGTTTGTTTATAAATACATAAATACAAAAATTAATTAGAAAAAAAAATAAAGAATCATGTTTTGGATGAATTCTTCTTCTGTTTTGCTTGTTTGTAGTATTTTATCATTACATCAGTGTCCAGACAAATGATGACTAAACTTTTGTTTTTATTTTCATGCTTAAGTGCGATATTTAGTTCTTATTTTTGTTGTTTGTTTGTTTGTTTTTTCCTTGAAGAAATGGGCGGGGTGGAGAAGAACTAAGAGGAATTTTACAAATCTTCATCCTCCTCGGGCAATGCAGTCTCCTGTGCCTCTTGTAAATCGCGTTCGATCTGTAACTGCCAGTCTTTGTCCATTTTGACCTCTGGGGGCAGCAACGCTGGCATAGCGACGAATTCCAGATTTGGATCGCCGACCAATTTGCGGGCGAGCCAAAGGAATGGCTTCTCGAAGTTGTAGTTTGACTTGGCTGAGATATCGTAGTACTAAAAACAGAGAGACTATAAATGTGTTTGTTCCTTGAAATAATGGTTATTGTGTCACTCACCTGTAAGTTCTTTTTTCTGTGGAATACGATGCTCTTGGCCTTGACTTTACGATCCTTAATGTCGACTTTGTTACCACACAACACAATGGGGATGTTCTCACAAACTCGAACCAAATCTCGATGCCAGTTGGGCACGTTCTTGTATGTGACACGCGACGTTACATCAAACATAATGATGGCGCACTGGCCCTGAATGTAGTAGCCATCGCGCAGGCCGCCGAATTTCTCCTGACCAGCAGTGTCCCAAACGTTGAAGCGAATAGCTCCTCGATTGGTATGGAATATTAGCGGATGCACTTCTACGCCGAGTGTAGCAACGTATTTCTTTTCGAATTCACCGGTCATGTGACGTTTGACGAATGTCGTTTTGCCGGTACCACCATCACCGACCAGAACGCATTTGAATGTGGGAATATCTGCTTCTTGCGCCATTATTGTTTTTGGTTATTTCCTTGTTTTTTCTTTAATTAACTTATTTGTTTGCCTGTAAATATTATTAAAAATTTATGGATTAAGTTTTGTATATTAAAATAGTTTTATCTTATAATTATCTCATTTGCTTTACGTCCTTTCGACTTTGAATAGCACAACTATCACGACTAACAATGAAGGCATTTTTATGTTCAGTTTGTGATCGGAAATCAACCACGGCTAATTCCAGACATTAACTTAAATGGAAGGGTGCATCCCAAGTGCAAAAATTTCAAATATTTGAGTCTATGTAGCGAGAGAACTTGTGATGACATCGCAATGATCATCGCGCTATCTTCTGTGACCGAAAAATGACTTCTAAGAAGAAAGGAAGGCTCTACACCATTGTTGTACGTCCGGTGCTCACAATGTACAAAATGAATGAGAAAGAATTATCGGCAGCTAAGATAAAGATGTTTTTCATGCAGGAGGAACAACCCTTTGATAGAATAAGAAGTTCGAAGAATCGGGTAAGCCTTCACATGTAAGAGAACCAATCACAAATATCGTCACTTTTAAAAAAGAGATCATTTAAACCCCCGTCAAAATGGAAATGTCAACAACCGATTCTACACAATCGCAAAAAACAACTGGATCACACAAATGCAGAAACACTGGCATTTCATTGCCCTCAGTAGGGAAGTGATTCAAATCGGAAGCCTTTTGGAACTTCCTGATGTCAAACCGGCAAATCCCACTGGCGGGAGCGTAGAGAAATGCAGTAAAGTTGGAAGGTTGTGCACTTAACATAACCTCGCCTGCTTTTTTGGGTTTATTTTCATTTATCTGAAGGTTCCATTAAATATCTTGGCATGTAAAGCAGCATTTTATCAAATAAAGGCTAGCATGCACAACTAAGCTCTCGCTGTAAGTCAATAGATGGCAGTAAGTGCTTATCGATTTTGACATATCCAAAACGTCATGAACCATGCTTAGACATATGGTAAACAAATCTTTTTGACACATAAAAGGTTTTGTTTCAACGTCATATACTTCTGGTTGTCCGTAGAAATGTCTGATTTTGTGCTAAATAATCGCCATTTGCGTGAAGTGCTTATTTACTCCTTCCATTCGAAGAAAACTGCGTCTGAAGCGCATCGAGAGCTGCTCTATGTCAAACAACCCGCTATTAGTTCCATCGCGCTTCAAAGGCGGTGATTTCGTTGTTGACGATTGTCAACGTGAAACAATACCAAAATCCTTCAAAGACGATGAGGATTCGTGCCAAACTGTTGAAACACAACGAAACCATCACTAGGGAACGGTGCAGATTTCAATTGATGCGATTGACCCGAGCAGTGAGCGAAAAAAGGCGACAATACGAGCAGAGGCATCCCCTGATATTGCGCCTTCTGATTATTACTTGTTCCGTTCGAGGACACAAGGCCTGGCTGATCAGGAAGTCAAAAAATGGCTTGATTCGTGGATAACCTCAAAAGACGAACACTTTTACTGCAACGATAATCGAGCTCTGCCAAAAAGATGGGAAAAAAGTTGTAGCAATTGGAGTACGTTTAATAATTTATTTGTAACCATTTTATCACAATCAAGTAGCTTTTTTTTATCAAAAAGCAGCGAGAACTAAGTTGCGCACCTAAGACTTTTGTCGAAGACGATTCACGTCAAAAGCGGTTTGATTAACACCGCACTTGAACGATCAAAAAATACATAAACACCTATCGCAGTGCAAATGACACTGCTTGACTTTGGTTAAGCAATCGAAGTGTGATCATAAAATAGCCACCGCTTTTTTTCTAGTCCATAATTTCAGTACATCTGCTAATAAATAGAAGGCAGTTTTTCCGCGACTATGTGCTGTGAATTACTTTAGCTAAATGCTTATGCCGTTTGCATCTTTGCTAGAAGCAAGGCAAATCCGCTCGTCCCTTTTGTAAATAATATGCAACAAAGCACGCAGACTATTGGCATGCTTTTTTATGCCCGAAGATTGTTTCATAATATTGCGCAATCATACCAAATCAATAGTACAAGAACAAAAAACCACTGAATCACATTTTATATAAACAGAATCAAATCATACAGAGCACCACGTGTTTCGGACAAATGGAGTACAATCGAGAACTTCGTATAACGCACAAGCAACTTTTGATTGGTGAATGACTCATGCCTAATGTGCGACCACACAGTTTGGTTGCTTACACATAAATCAACTTTAGCATTGATGGGGAAAATATGTATATATTTCGCTATTAAATATTTGCTCTCTATCCTAAGCTTAATCCACTTGAGCACACGATCGTATAATATTTTCCCGCGCAAACTTGTTTTTACCCACTAAATGTGTACTATCTTATCTTTGTGCACAGCAGCAAATAGACTATAATATATTTAAGATTTCAAAACGATAAACAATTTGTTATTAAGAGAATTTACCTAACGACACAATTGAAAACAAAATGTTCTTCTTCACTACACTCGGACTGTATTTCGTGTTCTTCACTTCAACAAGGATCAACTGCTAATGGCTACTTTTTCTTCTCAGTTCTTCTTCCAGGTAAAAAAAAAAACAACAAACAGAAAAATCAACTTCAACGGAAGATGTATTCAAGGATTTAAAATTTCCAACGACTTGGGCGAAGTAGGTATATGTGCTGTGCATGCATGTACCTATTTATGGCGGAAATTTTATTTTCTTTTATTGTCAACCAACAAACAGATGCTACACACGGAAGGGAAGGTAAATTGGCTACACATAGCATCTGCTGCCGGTTTGTGACGAGCACAAGCCATTTTTTCTTTCTAACTAGTGGTCCCTTTCTTTTCTTCTTTCTTTGGTTTCTCTGAAAATTTTAATTTTGCCGGCAAATGTACAGTGACTCAAGAAAGTCGACGTGGAGTTTTATTCCTTTTAATCTTTTTGGCAAATTGCGGTAGATATCTGGGTTTTGTGAAAGGTACAGAAGAATCAATACACATTGAAAGTCTGCTACCTAAGATCCATAAAAAAAATTGAATCTGCTGGATTTCCCCTTTACACGATGAAACTCAGGTATTTTTTCAATTGAATCGTAGAAGTTCTGTGTTTTAGAGCGATTGGTTCATCAGAGGTCGAACACTTTATGTACGTATAGTAGTTCGCATTTGAAATTACTTATAGCAACCAAAAGAGAGAAGTATGCTGTAACAACTCATGCGCTCTTTAGTTTCATGACTTCACAAGCAGAGAGGAAGGAACAACGGACCAGAAGAAGGGAAGAAAAGAGAATTCTGCTTAAAGAGAGAAGTATCCAAGAATATAGAGGATTCTCGCGAAATTAGTAAGTAAACGCAAGCTGCTTAAAGTAGAGAAGACAATTTATCCGCCGAAACACAGGGAATTCTGGACGTGTTCAAGCAACACTTCCAGCACTTGCTTAACGTGTAGAAAATACAAAGTGATAGGGCAAGAAGGCAAGAGGAGAAGGACGACGCCACCCACCCAGTATTGAAGAAGTTTTTGTAAACATAAGAAAACTAGGAAACAAGAAACCCGCATGCCCCAGCTGAGCTTTTTTTTTTTTTTTAAATAATGCACCAAGTCATCAGTCAACTGTGTGTGTAGTGGACTAACGTATGTCCGACGACAGGAGTGTCAGCTCTAAATGCCAAATCTCTACAATAGGCGATCCTATGTGTTGCAAGAACTACTGTGAGGCTTTGAATGCATGTCCCACTGTGTGAACATCTAAAACATTTCTGCAACACACAAATCAGCATGTTCCAGTGTGGATTCCGGTAGGCAGATCCGTAATAGACCCTAAGACAAATTCTGCAAAAAAAAAAAAACCGACGGATGTCAAGTCCAAACGCAGGTGGTAACCTACTCATCGACTTTAAAGTCGCTGATGACAGCAATCATCGTCTCGAGCTCTACCAGGTGATGACTCAATTCGGGATACCTTCAAAACTTATCCACGCGGCAATGTTCTGTGAAACTTTGAAGCATCTTCAGTGCTCTTTGAAATATGCACCGGATTTCCAGCAAGGAGATGCATTGTCATGTGACTTCTTTAATATTGTATTGAAGCAGATAATGCACAGGGCAAAGTGTTAATCTGGAAAGCACTATCTTTCACAAACCAATACAACTGCTGGGATAAGCAGACGAAGATCCAAACAGACCATTGTAGAAGCTTTTTCAACAATTGAAGAACAGTCGAAATGAGTTAGTTTTAAATGACGACGAAGTATATGTTATCAATTAACAAACAATTCTCTCTTCAAAACCTTGGACAGAAAGCCACTGGTGCGTGGAAATCTGACGAAGAATAACTCTAGCAAACCGTTGCTACTTTTGGTTGCTACAACTTGGTTAAAAACTGCTTACTCGAAAGACCAAATGGTCTATAGAACGCTAATCTTACGAGTTCTGTTGTACAGCGCCGAGTGATGGCGCTGGCTAATTGTAGTATTATTATGGGTCTTAATAGTTTACAGCTTTAGCTTAAGATTCATACACAGGATTCTGTACCGTCCTTTACTATGTAAGCTAGCACGACAACGAAGGATGTGTTTTGATTTGCACCGGCCGGCGAAATCGCCAGATTTGACCGCTGCAGATTTCTTTCTTTGGTGTTTTTTGAAGTCACGGGTCTATGAGTAAGCCAGACTCGGGAAGCTCTCAAAAAGAATATCCGATAAGAGTGCGAGAACTTATCAGTCTCGGCAATACGATTGAAAATGCCCGATAAATAGTCCAAATAGTTGGCTGTGGCTACCTGACCGATATCTTAAAAAAAAGAAATACAAGAAAACTTAAGTTATTATAACATTATTTCCTTTTTTACTATAAAAAGATTTGCGATTCATTTCAACTCAGTTGTCAACTGTATTGATGCTTGGCCACACATAACATCAACTGAATTGAAAGACTGCTTCTACTGTCCAAAAAATGGTTTAAATGCTACAATCATGCTGAAGCGGATCGTGTAATACCCTATCCCTAACGACTAGTGATGCTGATCATTTATATTTATGTATACTTTATTGTGTTTATCTTTTCTATGTTACAAACTTAATATGTTCTCAGGATAGAGTATAAACGCAACCAGTGCATATGCAGATGAATATCTACTGCAAATTCTTAGATTTGACAGATAGTCAACCGATTTGCCAACACACGATTAAATTCAGTTGAGTGACTTGCTAATCAACTTCGAAAAATCAAAAAAACGAGTTGTATAAAGTGCTTAATAAAATGTCTGTTCCCGTAGTTTCTGCACAAAAATTCACATCACATCAAAAGTTTTTTCACGGCCCCACCTCTTCCGAGTGTCTGACTATTATTCAAGAGTATAACTGTCATGAGAAAGCTTCTCAAAAACCCCTCCGCTCTTCGGATACGGATACGGCATTGCAGGTCCCTGCTGTATGGGCAGAAATGGGCTGCTTACGGCCTAAAATTTCTTTATTTTTTATATCACAAGAACGTTAAATATTGTGAGATAGTGCGTTCAGTATGAAGGCAGAAGGAATACGACTATGCTCAATTGCTTAGTTTTTCTGGTATACTGTGGACCCTAAAGTGTTATGTACGAAGAGAATAGAAAATGTTAAGATGAATGCCGGCGTATAAAAGAACTCTTACGTGTCTTTTGTACCGACAGAATCACAAATTAGGTACTAAACGGTGGTAGAAGGTCTCTTGTTTACATAATGCGAAACATTGTTCCGATTAATACTACGATCTAACGACTATAAAACTTAGTCCCATAAGGCTAAATCATTTAACAAGGAAATATTCAAGTGTGTCGTAGAGAAACAAGTTCTGGAATTTAAGATTTGCAACCAAGTTGAAGCACACAAAATGTTATGTGATAAAAGAGAATATGTGCCCCAATCCAGATCCAAGATCTTTTGATGAATGTTGAGAATAGGAGAAACAGATTTTCATCCATCAAAAGTGCATTATTTTTTTATTTACACGAATATTTCTTGCTTAACTATGTTGCAGAGTGGTTGTTACTCCTTCGTACATATCAAGGAAAATATAAGCGAGGTCAAGCTTTACAAGCAAAGTCTCCTACAAAAACAACTCTGACACACTGCACATAAACATCAAGCGCTCAAGGCAAAAAGAAAAAAAAAACGTGCAAATCGATGAAATGTGATTTATTTCATAGCAAACGGACGAAATTCAACCAAAAATGTGGTTCAACTGTATGAAAAGTGGACATTTTACAGCAAAAAGCCTTGAACTGCAACCAAAGTGCGTCAGACAAACCCTGCTTTACCTCCTCACCGCCCGCCACCAACGACAAACAACTGCACCCACATTGAAGAAGTTTCACTAGAATTTCTTCCAAATCCCACAAAAGGTTATAATAGCTCAATGAGTTTGGCGCCAAAAAACCTCCTTCCCAAAGCCAAACATCCGTTCGAGGAACTTTAAATCGACCACCGCGTACGCACTAGGGCAAAATTCCACTGCAATGACGAAGAGGCGAGTCCGAACATAACCTCAAAAAAGTGTAGTCGCAAAACTTTTTCATCGATTTTAAGCAATTTCATGCAGTGATTGCAATTTCAAAATGAAACGTGAGATCAGCAGCGCGTCCTGGATTTGTCGCATGGCTCAATTGAGCGACAGGACAAAAAAAAAAGAGTGCCAAAGCGATGGGAACACATGTGGTTTGTGGCGTTTTTTTTTCTTCACTCTTCATAGCTAGTGGGTGCTTTGTGTTTCCCGATTTGCAATGCGGCGACTTGACATTGGAACGTCAATTTTTATGTCGCCAGTGTCGGGGGGAATGTAAGAAAAAAAAAAATGCTAAAAAATTGTCTCAATTTTACTTACTTGGGGGTTTCGGGTAACTCCTTTTCGTTGTCGGGATATGAAAAATGCCTCAATTCAATTGAATTGATGATGTAAATTAAATTTATTCGCCTCCGCAACACACAAAAAAGTTCAAACAAATGAATTTGAGTAGTTTGAGGACCAAATTCCGGAAAACTCAAATGCCGATGCTAAACTGAACTGAAATTGAAATTGCAAAATTCGCCGCTTCGCCGTTAATTGGCGTTGTGTTGGCATTACTGATGTGAGTGAAGTTGGTTGGTGTTTGTTGGAAATTCGAAGTGTCAGTTGGGGTGAAAATGCTTTACTTGTATGGAATTTTGTGAGAAAAAGAAGTTAAATGAAAGTAGTATTTCTATTTAATCAAGGAATTTGATTACCTTACACAGAGAAATTACATAAATTGGTAAAATAATTTTAATGGCTTAAAGTGAAAAATCTCGTGAATAGATGGCGCAGAAAACGTTCGGTCGCCATCTAGCAACGACAGCCAACAAGAGAGAGAGTAGCTTTCCTGCGTTTGCATCAAGTGGTAGCAGGTAACTGTATGCAGTGTTCTTGTATACATCACCGAGTTCATTTTATACAACATTTAATTAATTCTCTTGTCCAGCTCAAACTCAGTTTATAGACATATATTTCAAAGAATACACAATTATTTGGGTATTCTAAAATAAAAATAAAATATCAAGATGAACCTTATTATTTTTTTCTGTTAGATGGCATTATGAATTAGGTTTTTTTCTCGCAGGTGATTATAAAAATTCTAGCGCCAGTTTATTGAAGCAATCCCCGCAAAGTTAAATAAAAATTCACTGGAAAGTAAATTTCATCTGCTTTTCTTTTGACAGCAAATGTCACTGTGTGTAAACGAGAGCGCCAACCTTCAAAATGTAGTAAGACTGGCAGATCCGGATCGTTTTTTTGTAAGAGTTACTTTACTTTACTTTACTTCGTAGCAAACAAAACACGGCTTATCCTTTCAATGGTGTTCAATTATCTGTCTATTCTCACCTGTCAGGTTTGGTTTTAATAATCAACTCTTACCTCTTGCCATTTCACTGACAGAGCCTTCAACTGATAGACATTTTTTCAATGATTGCTATAACTGACTTGTCAAAAAATTGAAACCACTGTTCCACTGATTTGTTCCAATGATGCATTTGAATGATAGCTATAACTGGCCCCTTACTACTGTTCACCATTTCGCCGACGTACCTACTTATTGAACCAAGAATAATGAAAACAAGAACATAACAATAACTAGTACCTCATCTGAGAAGATACTTCTGCCCTCAAGCAAAGTTAAGCGAAGCATGGAGCGACATAAGGGCTGAACATAATGAGTTTGAGTCTGAGTTAATAACTTTCAAAATATTAAATGTGTGGAAGGCCTAACACAATGTGCGTCTGAATCTGAGTCGTGCATCGCGAACTCTTCTAACGCCTATGAATTTGTACGCAACAATTCCTCTTTGTCACAATGGACATCGATGAATTTGTAGAAATTCTGAAAGGCAATGCTATTTTATGGAATTTATCGAATCCAAAGTATACAAATTGAAAGCAAAAAATGGAAAAACGAAAGGATACCTAGGTATATCGGAATAATTTGAAAAATTTAATAATTTCCAAAATAATTGTAAATCTTATTTTAATTTGCGAAAAATGCAATTTCTTTTTGTTTATTCATTAAACAAAACTTACAAAAATATTAGCAAAATATAAAATTGTATTCACAACTTAATTCTTTTGCCGAAGTTTTGTTTCCTTTTAGTTTGTCTGATCTGTCAAATTTCCGCAATGAACGTCTCACCTGAGGGAAAAGTTATAATGGGTGCAGTATACAAATTATAGGTCGGTTCGCGTACTTTTTGCACTAAAATTCGTAGATTATCAAATTTCGAAGAGTGGGGGTAAAATTCTCTCAGAGAGAGCTAAAATTACGAAAAAGTAGTTTGACAGCTGTGACAGTTTTCATAAACTAGCCCACAGAAATTTCTTGTACTAAAATTAGCGCTCTCTTTTGCGAAAAACTACGAACAGCTTTTCGTAAAAATTCGTAAATTTTCGTAAAAATTCGCTGTTTTAGGAGGGTACGCGAACGGTCCTTACATATGTGTATTCGCATGACTACTTGCGGGCGCGTTTAGAGCATTAATTTGGTTGGCCCTTCATTCTGTGTAATGGATCATTTCATTACGCTGTCGTCTTAGTCAATTGTGGTTCTGTTCTAAGGCTTATCCCCAGCTAGAACATAAACATTTCAAGGACCGAAGTTCCAACATGCCTAATATAAGTTGATCTAGGTAACAAGCTTTTAGTCGCAATGGATTGATTGGTCAGTTACCATTTCACACTGTTGAAATGGATGGTTAGCTGTTTTGCAGGAAATGCCCTCGATCCAAGTAAGTAATTTCTAGTCAGAGATGTGTCATATTTCACAATGGAAGAATGGTTTAACACCCGAGTAACATGAAAGGACTATGCGCGTTAGCTAAATGCCGCCTGCTGAGCAATCCATTGCATCCCCATCACAAAGGGGAATCGAAAAGGATTAATTTTGTGTTGATTTTTCATCTACCAGTATCCTGATGCCGAGATATTAATTATTCTGCTTTAAAAAATAATTTTACTCGAATGGCAATCGAATGATTGTTTTTTTTTTTTTGTGGCCATTGGAGAAAACACGGAGAAAACACGGATTAAGGATAATGGGGTTTGTTGCTTTGGGGAGCATTTACACTTAATCGGCTGCATATCGCAATGCGACCTGTGCTGATAGTAACTACTGATGAACGTTAATAATTGAAGGCAATTGAAAGGGTATTAAATTTGTATTAACTTAAAATCCTGATAGAAGGTACGCACATAGGTATATGTGAGTGACATAAATACTTTCTGGGAATCACTTTCATAATCAATCAATTTCCTCTGCAATCCCACAAGCAATCCTAGGAAATTTCAGGGCTTACACCCAATAATTTTCTCTCCAAAAAGGATCATCGTCTTTGAGTAAACTCGAGACCTTCTAGGATTCTCCGAATTCCCCTTGAAATTGGTAAAAAATAACACTGGTTTCCGGGATAACAAAAAGTCACATTTTATCTTACATATTGAAGGGACATAACCCTACGCATATACACTCAGAACGAAACACAAAGGACATTCGATGGCCACAAAATTCCATTATATTTTTTGTTGTTCCAAATATCCCATCGACGGGACGGGGGAGAGCAGACCGTTTTTTTTTTTTGGTGGCCATCGGGAAATTTCATTCAAATCCCGGAAATTAAAGTGGTGTGTTGGTGAGCGGTAAGCTCTTTATCGTATTTGAATGTTTTAGTGTCGATAACCGACCGACAGTGGGAGGTTAGACGACCAAAAGGACGAACTCTAAACATACCTAGTTTAGAGTTCAGAGTTTTTGTTCAAACTTCCAATTATGATGCAAGGCATTTGATTGACAAACACTTTAGCCGATGGAATTTCACGGCTTTTGGAGCTCAGCATGTCAACCACACACAGACCGTTAGACTATGATATCCCTTGCTTCGATCAAATTATTAAATAGCAACTGGCAGATTTGGTAAATCAGAAAATGCACATCAGACAGCGCAGGGATGTTTGCAAAATTTAATTAGAGTTACGATTGGGAGAATACACGTCATTCGTGAAAGGATTTTATTTAGGGATTACACATATACATACATATAATTTAAACAAATTAATTCGGCTGCATAAATTGGCTTATATCTGAGGGATTAGTTGCATTACATTCTAACGTGTTAAGCTCAATTGATGTGAACTTGAGTGCGGGGGTAAACAATTTTAGGATTTAAATTAAATCGAGCTATTAAAGACGATTCGACATAATTGTTCAAATTCTTTAAAACTAAATGACTGCCAATCGCTTAGTAGAAGTGGTACTCTGGAAGGATAGTGCCAAAAGCATCGAACCTGAACTTCAAATCGCAATAGCTCGCTTAAAACGCGTTATTTCGGCCTGAAACCCATTTTTTAGTAAAAGACTTCAAGAGAAAAGACTCAAAAAGGATGATCTATAAGATGGCGTAGTCAGAAACGCGATCCGGTGAAAATTGGAAAAATCTGGTATCACTGGGAAGGGTGGTGGAAAAAGCATCGAACCTGAACTTCAAATCGCAATAGCTCGCTTAAAACGCGTTATTTCGGCCTGAAACCCATTTTTTAGTAAAAGACTTCAAGATAAAAGACTCAAAAAGGATGATCTATAAGATGGCATAGTCAGAAACGCGATTCGGTGAAAATTGGAAAAATCAGGTATCACTGGGAAGGGTGGTGGGTTAAAGCATCGAACCTGAACTTCAAATCGCAATAGCTCGCTTAAAACGCGTTATTTCGGCCTGAAACCCATTTTATTAGTAAAAGACTTCAAGAAAAAAGACTCAAAAAGGATGATCTATAAGATGGCGTAGTCAGAAACGCGATCCGGTGAAAATTGGAAAAATCAGGTATCACTGGGAAGGGTGGTGGGTTAAAGCATCGAACCTGAACTTCAAATCGCAATAGCTCGCTTAAAACGCGTTATTTCGGCCTGAAACCCATTTTTTAGTAAAAGACTTCAAGAGAAAAGACTCAAAAAGGATGATCTATAAGATGGCATAGTCAGAAACGCGATTCGGTGAAAATTGGAAAAATCAGGTATCACTGGGAAGGGTGGTGGGTTAAAGCATCGAACCTGAACTTCAAATCGCAATAGCTCGCTTAAAACGCGTTATTTCGGCCTGAAACCCATTTTTTAGTAAAAGACTCCAATATAAAAGACTCAAAAAGGATGATCTATAAGATGGCGTAGTCAGAAACGCGATCCGGTGAAAATTGGAAAAATTAGGTATCACTGGGAAGGGTGGTGGGTTAAAGCATCGAACCTGAACTTCAAATCGCAATAGCTCGCTTAAAACGCGTTATTTCGGCCTGAAACCCATTTTTTAGTAAAAGACTTCAAGATAAAAGACTCAAAAAGGATGATCTATAAGATGGCGTAGTCAGAAACGCGATCCGGTGAAAATTGGAAAAATCAGGTATCACTGGGAAGGGTGGTGGAAAAACATCGAACCTGAACTTCAAATCGCAATAGCTCACTTAAAACGCGTTATTTTGGCCTGAAACCCATTTTTTAGTAAAAGACTTCAAGATAAAAGACTCAAAAAGGATGATCTATAAGATGGCATAGTCAGAAACGCGATTCGGTGAAAATTGGAAAAATCAGGTATCACTGGGAAGGGTGGTGGGTCAAAGCATCGAACCTGAACTTCAAATCGCAATAGCTCGCTTAAAACGCGTTATTTCGGCCTGAAACCCATTTTTTAGTAAAAGACTTCAAGAGAAAAGACTCAAAAAGGATGATCTATAAGATGGCATAGTCAGAAACGCGATTCGGTGAAAATTGGAAAAATCAGGTATCACTGGGAAGGGTGGTGGGTTAAAGCATCGAACCTGAACTTCAAATCGCAATAGCTCGCTTAAAACGCGTTATTTCGGCCTGAAACCCATTTTTTAGTAAAAGACTTCAAGAGAAAAGACTCAAAAAGGATGATCTATAAGATGGCATAGTCAGAAACGCGATTCGGTGAAAATTGGAAAAATCAGGTATCACTGGGAAGGGTGGTGGAAAAAGCATCGAACCTGAACTTCAAATCGCAATAGCTCGCTTAAAACGCGTTATTTCGGCCTGAAACCCATTTTTTAGTAAAAGACTTCAAGAGAAAAGACTCAAAAAGGATGATCTATAAGATGGCATAGTCAGAAACGCGATTCGGTGAAAATTGGAAAAATCAGGTATCACTGGGAAGGGTGGTGGGTTAAAGCATCGAACCTGAACTTCAAATCGCAATAGCTCGCTTAAAACGCGTTATTTCGGCCTGAAACCCATTTTTTTGTAAAAGACTTCAAGAGAAAAGACTCAAAAAGGATGATCTATAAGATGGCGTAGTCAGAAACGCGATCCGGTGAAAATTGGAAAAATCAGGTATCACTGGGAAGGGTGGTGGGTTAAAGCATCGAACCTGAACTTCAAATCGCAATAGCTCGCTTAAAACGCGTTATTTCGGCCTGAAACCCATTTTTTAGTAAAAGACTTCAAGAGAAAAGACTCAAAAAGGATGATCTATAAGATGGCGTAGTCAGAAACGCGATCCGGTGAAAATTGGAAAAATCAGGTATCACTGGGAAGGGTGGTGGAAAAAGCATCGAACCTGAACTTCAAATCGCAATAGCTCACTTAAAACGCGTTATTTCGGCCTGAAACCCATTTTTTAGTAAAAGACTTCAAGAGAAAAGACTCAAAAAGGATGATCTATAAGATGGCATAGTCAGAAACGCGATTCGGTGAAAAATGGAAAAATCAGGTATCACTGGGAAGGGTGGTGGGTTAAAGCATCGAACCTGAACTTCAAATCGCAATAGCTCGCTTAAAACGCGTTATTTCGGCCTGAAACCCATTTTTTAGTAAAAGACTTCAAGATAAAAGACTCAAAAAGGATGATCTATAAGATGGCATAGTCAGAAACGCGATTCGGTGAAAATTGGAAAAATCAGGTATCACTGGGAAGGGTGGTGGGTTAAAGCATCGAACCTGAACTTCAAATCGCAATAGCTCGCTTAAAACGCGTTATTTCGGCCTGAAACCCATTTTTTAGTAAAAGACTTCAAGAGAAAAGACTCAAAAAGGATGATCTATAAGATGGCGTAGTCAGAAACGCGATCCGGTGAAAATTGGAAAAATCAGGTATCACTGGGAAGGGTGGTGGAAAAAGCATCGAACCTGAACTTCAAATCGCAATAGCTCGCTTAAAACGCGTTATTTCGGCCTGAAACCCATTTTTTAGTAATAGACTTCAAGAGAAAAGACTCAAAAAGGATGATCTATAAGATGGCGTAGTCAGAAACGCGATCCGGTGAAAATTGGAAAAATCAGGTATCACTGGGAAGGGTGGTGGAAAAACATCGAACCTGAACTTCAAATCGCAATAGCTCACTTAAAACGCGTTATTTCGGCCTGAAACCCATTTTTTAGTAAAAGACTTCAAGAGAAAAGACTCAAAAAGGATGATCTATAAGATGGCATAGTCAGAAACGCGATTCGGTGAAAATTGGAAAAATCAGGTATCACTGGGAAGGGTGGTGGGTTAAAGCATCGAACCTGAACTTCAAATCGCAATAGCTCGCTTAAAACGCGTTATTTCGGCCTGAAACCCATTTTTTAGTAAAAGACTTCAAGAGAAAAGACTCAAAAAGGATGATCTATAAGATGGCATAGTCAGAAACGCGATTCGGTGAAAATTGGAAAAATCAGGTATCACTGGGAAGGGTGGTGGGTTAAAGCATCGAACCTGAACTTCAAATCGCAATAGCTCGCTTAAAACGCGTTATTTCGGCCTGAAACCCATTTTTTAGTAAAAGACTTCAAGAGAAAAGACTCAAAAAGGATGATCTATAAGATGGCATAGTCAGAAACGCGATTCGGTGAAAATTGGAAAAATCAGGTATCACTGGGAAGGGTGGTGGGTTAAAGCATCGAACCTGAACTTCAAATCGCAATAGCTCGCTTAAAACGCGTTATTTCGGCCTGAAACCCATTTTTTAGTAAAAGACTTCAAGATAAAAGACTCAAAAAGGATGATCTATAAGATGGCATAGTCAGAAACGCGATTCGGTGAAAATTGGAAAAATCAGGTATCACTGGGAAGGGTGGTGGAAAAACATCGAACCTGAACTTCAAATCGCAATAGCTCACTTAAAACGCGTTATTTCGGCCTGAAACCCATTTTTTAGTAAAAGACTTCAAGAGAAAAGACTCAAAAAGGATGATCTATAAGATGGCGTAGTCAGAAACGCGATCCGGTGAAAATTGGAAAAATCAGGTATCAGGGAAGGGTGGTGGGAAAAGCATCGAACCTGAACTTCAAATCGCAATAGCTCGCTTAAAACGCGTTATTTCGGCCTGAAACCCATTTTTTAGTAATAGACTTCAAGAGAAAAGACTCAAAAAGGATGATCTATAAGATGGCGTAGTCAGAAACGCGATCCGGTGAAAATTGGAAAAATCAGGTATCACTGGGAAGGGTGGTGGAAAAACATCGAACCTGAACTTCAAATCGCAATAGCTCACTTAAAACGCGTTATTTCGGCCTGAAACCCATTTTTTAGTAAAAGACTTCAAGAGAAAAGACTCAAAAAGGATGATCTATAAGATGGCATAGTCAGAAACGCGATTCGGTGAAAATTGGAAAAATCAGGTATCACTGGGAAGGGTGGTGGGTTAAAGCATCGAACCTGAACTTCAAATCGCAATAGCTCGCTTAAAACGCGTTATTTCGGCCTGAAACCCATTTTTTAGTAAAAGACTTCAAGAGAAAAGACTCAAAAAGGATGATCTATAAGATGGCGTAGTCAGAAACGCGATCCGGTGAAAATTGGAAAAATCAGGTATCAGGGAAGGGTGGTGGGAAAAGCATCGAACCTGAACTTCAAATCGCAATAGCTCGCTTAAAACGCGTTATTTCGGCCTGAAACCCATTTTTTAGTAAAAGACTTCAAGAGAAAAGACTCAAAAAGGATGATCTATAAGATGGCATAGTCAGAAACGCGATTCGGTGAAAATTGGAAAAATTAGGTATCACTGGGAAGGGTGGTGGGTCAAAGCATCGAACCTGAACTTCAAATCGCAATAGCTCGCTTAAAACGCGTTATTTCGGCCTGAAACCCATTTTTTAGTAAAAGACTCAAAAAGGATGATCTATAAGATGGCGTAGTCAGAAACGCGATCCGGTGAAAATTGGAAAAATCAGGTATCACTGGGAAGGGTGGTGGAAAAAGCATCGAACCTGAACTTCAAATCGCAATAGCTCGCTTAAAACGCGTTATTTCGGCCTGAAACCCATTTTTTAGTAAAAGACTTCAAGAGAAAAGACTCAAAAAGGATGATCTATAAGATGGCGTAGTCAGAAACGCGATCCGGTGAAAATTGGAAAAATCAGGTATCACTGGGAAGGGTGGTGGGTTAAAGCATCGAACCTGAACTTCAAATCGCAATAGCTCGCTTAAAGCGCGTTATTTCGGCCTGAAACCCATTTTTTAGTAAAAGACTTCAAGAGAAAAGACTCAAAAAGGATGATCTATAAGATGGCGTAGTCAGAAACGCGATCCGGTGAAAATTGGAAAAATCAGGTATCAGGGAAGGGTGGTGGGAAAAGCATCGAACCTGAACTTCAAATCGCAATAGCTCGCTTAAAACGCGTTATTTCGGCCTGAAACCCATTTTTTAGTAAAAGACTTCAAGATAAAAGACTCAAAAAGGATGATCTATAAGATGGCATAGTCAGAAACGCGATTCGGTGAAAATTGGAAAAATCAGGTATCACTGGGAAGGGTGGTGGAAAAAGCATCGAACCTAAACTTCAAATCGCAATAGCTCGCTTAAAACGCGTTATTTCGGCCTGAAACCCATTTTTTAGTAAAAGACTTCAAAAGAAAAGACTCAAAAAGGATGATCTATAAGATGGCATATGTAGTCAGAAACGTGATTCGGTGAAAATTGGAAAAATCAGGTATCACTGGGAAGGGTGGTGGAAAAAGTATCGAACCTGAACTTCAAATCGCAACAGCTCGCTTAAATCGCGTTATTTCGGCCTGAAACCCATTTTTTAGTAAAAGACTTCAAGAGAAAAGACTCAGAAAGGATGATCTATAAGATGGCATAGTCAGAAACGCGATTCGGCGAAAATTGGAAAAACCAGGTATCACTGGGAAGGGTGGTGGAAAAAGCATCGAACCTGAACTTCAAATCGCAATAGCTCGCTTAAAGCGCGTTATTTCGGCCTGAAACCCATTTTTTAGTAAAAGACTTCAAGAGAAAAGACTCAAAATGGATGATCTATAAGATGGCGTAGTCAGAAACGCGATCCGGTGAAAATTGGAAAAATCAGGTATCACTGGGAAGGGTGGTGGAAAAAGCATCGAACCTGAACTTCAAATCGCAATAGCTCGCTTAAAACGCGTTATTTCGGCCTGAAACCCATTTTTTAGTAAAAGACTTCAAGAGAAAAGACTCAAAAAGGATGATCTATAAGATGGCGTAGTCAGAAACGCGATCCGGTGAAAATTGGAAAAATCAGGTATCACTGGGAAGGGTGGTGGGTTAAAGCATCGAACCTGAACTTCAAATCGCAATAGCTCGCTTAAAGCGCGTTATTTCGGCCTGAAACCCATTTTTTAGTAAAAGACTTCAATAGAAAAGACTCAATAAGGATGATCTATAAGATGGCGTAGTCAGAAACGCGATCCGGTGAAAATTGGAAAAATCAGGTATCACTGGGAAGGGTGGTGGAAAAACATCGAACCTGAACTTCAAATCGCAATAGCTCACTTAAAACGCGTTATTTTGGCCTGAAACCCATTTTTTAGTAAAAGACTTCAAGAAAAAAGACTCAAAAAGGATGATCTATAAGATGGCGTAGTCAGAAACGCGATCCGGTGAAAATTGGAAAAATCAGGTATCACTGGGAAGGGTGGTGGGTTAAAGCATCGAACCTGAACTTCAAATCGCAATAGCTCGCTTAAAACGCGTTATTTCGGCCTGAAACCCATTTTTTAGTAAAAGACTTCAAGAGAAAAGACTCAAAAAGGATGATCTATAAGATGGCATAGTCAGAAACGCGATTCGGTGAAAATTGGAAAAATCAGGTATCACTGGGAAGGGTGGTGGGTTAAAGCATCGAACCTGAACTTCAAATCGCAATAGCTCGCTTAAAACGCGTTATTTCGGCCTGAAACCCATTTTTTAGTAAAAGACTTCAAGAGAAAAGACTCAAAAAGGATGATCTATAAGATGGCATAGTCAGAAACGCGATTCGGTGAAAATTGGAAAAATCAGGTATCACTGGGAAGGGTGGTGGGTTAAAGCATCGAACCTGAACTTCAAATCGCAATAGCTCGCTTAAAACGCGTTATTTCGGCCTGAAACCCATTTTTTAGTAAAAGACTTCAAGAGAAAAGACTCAAAAAGGATGATCTATAAGATGGCGTAGTCAGAAACGCGATCCGGTGAAAATTGGAAAAATCAGGTATCAGGGAAGGGTGGTGGGAAAAGCATCGAACCTGAACTTCAAATCGCAATAGCTCGCTTAAAACGCGTTATTTCGGCCTGAAACCCATTTTTTAGTAAAAGACTTCAAGAGAAAAGACTCAAAAAGGATGATCTATAAGATGGCATAGTCAGAAACGCGATTCGGTGAAAATTGGAAAAATCAGGTATCACTGGGAAGGGTGGTGGGTCAAAGCATCGAACCTGAACTTCAAATCGCAATAGCTCGCTTAAAACGCGTTATTTCGGCCTGAAACCCATTTTTTAGTAAAAGACTTCAAGAGAAAAGACTCAAAAAGGATGATCTATAAGATGGCGTAGTCAGAAACGCGATCCGGTGAAAATTGGAAAAATCAGGTATCACTGGGAAGGGTGGTGGAAAAAGCATCGAACCTGAACTTCAAATCGCAATAGCTCGCTTAAAACGCGTTATTTCGGCCTGAAACCCATTTTTTAGTAAAAGACTTCAAGAAAAAAGACTCAAAAAGCATGATCTATAAGATGGCATAGTCAGAAACGCGATCCGGTGGAAATTGGAAAAATCAGGTATCACTGGGAAGGGTGGTAGAAAAAGCATCGAACCTGAACTTCAAATCGCAATAGCTCGCTTAAAACGCGTTATTTCGGCCTGAAACCCATTTTTTAGTAAAAGACTTCAAGATAAAAGACTCAAAAAGGATGATCTATAAGATGGCGTAGTCAGAAACGCGATCCGGTGAAAATTGGAAAAATCAGGTATCACTGGGAAGGGTGGTAGAAAAAGCATCGAACCTGAACTTCAAATCGCAATAGCTCGCTTAAAACGCGTTATTTCGGCCTGAAACCCATTTTTTAGTAAAAGACTTCAAAAGAAAAGACTCAAAAAGGATGATCTATAAGATGGCATAGTCAGAAACGCGATCCTGTGAAAATTGCAAAAATCAGGTATCACTGGGAAGGGTGGTGGAAAAAGCATGGAACCTGAACTTCAAATCGCAATAGCTCGCTTAAAACGCGTTATTTCGGCCTGAAACCCATTTTTTAGTAAAAGACTTCAAGAGTAAAGACTCAAAAAGGATGATCTCTAAGATGGCATGGTCAGAAACGCGGTCCGGTGAAAATTACAAAAATCAGGTATCACTGGGAAGGGTGGTAGAAAAAGCATCGAACCTGAACTTCAAATCGCAATAGCTCGCTTAAAACGCGTTATTTCGGCCTGAAACCCATTTTTTAGTAAAAGACTTCAGGAGAAAAGACTCAAAAAGGATGATCTATAAGATGGCGTAGTCAGAAACGCGATCCGGTGAAAATTGCAAAAATCAGGTATCACTGGGAAGGGTGGTGGAAAAAGCATCGAACCTGAACTTCAAATCGCAATAGCTCGCTTAAAACGCGTTTTTTCGGGTTGAAACCCATTTTTCAGTAAAAGACTTCAAAAGAAAACACTCAAAAAGGATGATCTATAAGATGGCGTAGTCAGAAACGCGATCCTGTGAAAATTGCAAAAATCAGGTATCACTGGGAAGGGTGGTGGAAAAAGCATCGAACCCGAACTTCAAATCGCAATAGCTCGCTTAAAACGCGTTATTTCGGCCTGAAACCCATTTTTTAGTAAAAGACTTCAAGAGAAAAGACTCAAAAAGGATGATCTATAAGATGGCGTAGTCAGAAACGCGATCCTGTGAAAATTGCAAAAATCAGGTATCACTGGGAAGGGTGGTGGAAAAAGCATCGAACCTGAACTTCAAATCGCAATAGCTCGCTTAAAACGCGTTTTTTCGGCCTGAAACCCATTTTTTAGTAAAAGACTTCAAGAGAAAAGACTCAAAAAGGATGATCTATAAGATGGCGTAGTCAGAAACGCGATCCTGTGAAAATTGCAAAAATCAGGTATCACTGGGAAGGGTGGTGGAAAAAGCATCGAACCTGAACTTCAAATCGCAATAGCTCGCTTAAAACGCGTTTTTTCGGGTTGAAACCCATTTTTCAGTAAAAGACTTCAAGAGAAAACACTCAAAAAGGATGATCTATAAGATGGCGTAGTCAGAAACGCGATCCTGTGAAAATTGCAAAAATCAGGTATCACTGGGAAGGGTGGTGGAAAAAGCATCGAACCCGAACTTCAAATCGCAATAGCTCGCTTAAAACGCGTTATTTCGGCCTGAAACCCATTTTTTAGTAAAAGACTTCAAGAGAAAAGACTCAAAAAGGATGATCTATAAGATGGCATAGTCAGAAACGCGATCCTGTGAAAATTGCAAAAATCAGGTATCACTGGGAAGGGTGGTGGAAAAAGCATGGAACCTGAACTTCAAATCGCAATAGCTCGCTTAAAACGCGTTATTTCGGCCTGAAACCCATTTTTTAGTAAAAGACTTCAAGAGTAAAGACTCAAAAAGGATGATCTATAAGATGGCGTAGTCAGAAACGCGATCCGGTGAAAATTGGTAAAATCAGGTATCACTGGGAAGGGTGGTGGAAAAAGCATCGAACCTGAACTTCAAATCGCAATAGCTCGCTTAAAACGCGTTATTTCGGCCTGAAACCCATTTTTTAGTAAAAGACTTCAGGAGAAAAGACTCAAAAAGGATGATCTATAAGATGGCGTAGTCAGAAACGCGATCCGGTGAAAATTGCAAAAATCAGGTATCACTGGGAAGGGTGGTGGAAAAAGCATCGAACCTGAACTTCAAATCGCAATAGCTCGCTTAAAACGCGTTATTTCGGCCTGAAACCCATTTTTTAGTAAAAGACTCAAAAAGGATGATCTATAAGATGGCATAGTCAGAAACGCGATTCGGTGAAAATTGGAAAAATCAGGTATCACTGGGAAGGGTGGTGGGTTAAAGCATCGAACCTGAACTTCAAATCGCAATAGCTCGCTTAAAACGCGTTATTTCGGCCTGAAACCCATTTTTTAGTAAAAGACTTCAAGAGTAAAGACTCAAAAAGGATGATCTATAAGATGGCGTAGTCAGAAACGCGATCCGGTGAAAATTGCAAAAATCAGGTATCACTGGGAAGGGTGGTGGAAAAAGCATCGAACCTGGACTTCAAATCGCAATAGCTCGCTTAAAACGCGTTATTTCGGCCTGAAACCCATTTTTTAGTAAAAGACTTCAAGATAAAAGACTCAAAAAGGATGATCTATAAGATGGCAAAGTCAGAAACGTGGTCCGGTGAAAATTACAAAAATCAGGTATCACTGGGAAGGGTGGTGGAAAAAGCATCGAACCTGAACTTCAAATCGCAATAGCTCGCTTAAAACGCATTATTTCGGCCTGAAACCCATTTTTTAGTAAAAGACTTCAAGAGTAAAGACTCAAAAAGGATGATCTATAAGATGGCGTAGTCAGAAACGCGATCCTGTGAAAATTGCAAAAATCAGGTATCACTGGGAAGGGTGGTGGAAAAAGCATCGAACCTGAACTTCAAATCGCAATAGCTCGCTTAAAACGCGTTATTTCGGCCTGAAACCCATTTGTTAGTAAAAGACTTCAAGATAAAAGACTCAAAAAGGATGATCTATAAGATGGCATGGTCAGAAACGCGGTCCGGTGAAAATTACAAAAATCAGGTATCACTGGGAAGGGTGGTGGAAAAAGCATCGAACCTGAACTTCAAATCGCAATAGCTCGCTTAAAACGCGTTATTTCGGCCTGAAACCCATTTTTTTGTAAAAGACTTCAAGAGTAAAGACTCAAAAAGGATGATCTATAAGATGGCGTAGTCAGAAACGCGATCCGGTGAAAATTGGTAAAATCAGGTATCACTGGGAAGGGTGGTGGAAAAAGCATCGAACCTGAACTTAAAATCGCAATAGCTCGCTTAAAACGCGTTATTTCGGCCTGAAACCCATTTTTTAGTAAAAGACTTCAAGAGTAAAGACTCAAAAAGGATGATCTATAAGATGGCGTAGTCAGAAACGCGATCCGGTGAAAATTGCAAAAATCAGGTATCACTGGGAAGGGTGGTGGAAAAAGCATCGAACCTGGACTTCAAATCGCAATAGCTCGCTTAAAACGCGTTATTTCGGCCTGAAACCCATTTTTTAGTAAAAGACTTCAAGATAAAAGACTCAAAAAGGATGATCTATAAGATGGCATAGTCAGAAACGTGGTCCGGTGAAAATTGGTAAAATCAGGTATCACTGGGAAGGGTGGTGGAAAAAGCATCGAACCTGAACTTCAAATCGCAATAGCTCGCTTAAAACGCATTATTTCGGCCTGAAACCCATTTTTTAGTAAAAGACTTCAAGAGTAAAGACTCAAAAAGGATGATCTATAAGATGGCGTAGTCAGAAACGCGATCCTGTGAAAATTGCAAAAATCAGGTATCACTGGGAAGGGTGGTGGAAAAAGCATCGAACCTGAACTTCAAATCGCAATAGCTCGCTTAAAACGCGTTATTTCGGCCTGAAACCCATTTTTTAGTAAAAGACTTCAAGAGAAAAGACTCAAAAAGGATGATCTATAAGATGGCATAGTCAGAAACGCGGTCCGGTGAAAATTACAAAAATCAGGTATCACTGGGAAGGGTGGTGGAAAAAGCATCGAACCTGAACTTCAAATCGCAATAGCTCGCTTAAAACGCGTTATTTCGGCCTGAAACCCATTTTTTAGTAAAAGACTTCAAGATAAAAGACTCAAAAAGGATGATCTATAAGATGGCATGGTCAGAAACGCGGTCCGGTGAAAATTACAAAAATCAGGTATCACTGGGAAGGGTGGTGGAAAAAGCATCGAACCTGAACTTCAAATCGCAATAGCTCGCTTAAAACGCGTTATTTCGGCCTGAAACCCATTTTTTAGTAAAAGACTCAAAAAGGATGATCTATAAGATGGCATTGTCAGAAACGCGATCCGGTGAAAATTGGAAAAATCAGGTATCACTGGGAAGGGTGGTGGAAAAAGCATCGAACCTGAACTTCAAATCGCAATAGCTCGCTTAAAACGCGTTATTTCGGCCTGAAACCCATTTTTTAGTAAAAGACTTCAAGAGTAAAGACTCAAAAAGGATGATCTATAAGATGGCGTAGTCAGAAACGCGATCCGGTGAAAATTGGTAAAATCAGGTATCACTGGGAAGGGTGGTGGAAAAAGCATCGAACCTGAACTTCAAATCGCAATAGCTCGCTTAAAACGCGTTATTTCGGCCTGAAACCCATTTTTTAGTAAAAGACTTCAGGAGAAAAGACTCAAAAAGGATGATCTATAAGATGGCGTAGTCAGAAACGCGATCCGGTGAAAATTGCAAAAATCAGGTATCACTGGGAAGGGTGGTGGAAAAAGCATCGAACCTGAACTTCAAATCGCAATAGCTCGCTTAAAACGCGTTATTTCGGCCTGAAACCCATTTTTTAGTAAAAGACTCAAAAAGGATGATCTATAAGATGGCATAGTCAGAAACGCGATTCGGTGAAAATTGGAAAAATCAGGTATCACTGGGAAGGGTGGTGGGTTAAAGCATCGAACCTGAACTTCAAATCGCAATAGCTCGCTTAAAACGCGTTATTTCGGCCTGAAACCCATTTTTTAGTAAAAGACTTCAAGAGTAAAGACTCAAAAAGGATGATCTATAAGATGGCGTAGTCAGAAACGCGATCCGGTGAAAATTGCAAAAATCAGGTATCACTGGGAAGGGTGGTGGAAAAAGCATCGAACCTGGACTTCAAATCGCAATAGCTCGCTTAAAACGCGTTATTTCGGCCTGAAACCCATTTTTTAGTAAAAGACTTCAAGATAAAAGACTCAAAAAGGATGATCTATAAGATGGCATAGTCAGAAACGTGGTCCGGTGAAAATTACAAAAATCAGGTATCACTGGGAAGGGTGGTGGAAAAAGCATCGAACCTGAACTTCAAATCGCAATAGCTCGCTTAAAACGCATTATTTCGGCCTGAAACCCATTTTTTAGTAAAAGACTTCAAGAGTAAAGACTCAAAAAGGATGATCTATAAGATGGCGTAGTCAGAAACGCGATCCTGTGAAAATTGCAAAAATCAGGTATCACTGGGAAGGGTGGTGGAAAAAGCATCGAACCTGAACTTCAAATCGCAATAGCTCGCTTAAAACGCGTTATTTCGGCCTGAAACCCATTTTTTAGTAAAAGACTTCAAGAGAAAAGACTCAAAAAGGATGATCTATAAGATGGCATGGTCAGAAACGCGGTCCGGTGAAAATTACAAAAATCAGGTATCACTGGGAAGGGTGGTGGAAAAAGCATCGAACCTGAACTTCAAATCGCAATAGCTCGCTTAAAACGCGTTATTTCGGCCTGAAACCCATTTTTTTGTAAAAGACTTCAAGAGAAAAGACTCAAAAAGGATGATCTATAAGATGGCATAGTCAGAAACGCGATCCTGTGAAAATTGCAAAAATCAGGTATCACTGGGAAGGGTGGTGGAAAAAGCATCGAACCTGAACTTCAAATCGCAATAGCTCGCTTAAAACGCGTTATTTCGGCCTGAAACTAATTTTTACTTTTTAGTAAAAGACTTCAAGAGAAAAGACTCAAAAAGGATGATCTATAAGATGGCGTAGTCAGAAACGCGATCCGGTGAAAATTGCAAAAATCAGGTATCACTGGGAAGGGTGGTGGAAAAAGCATCGAACCTGAACTTCAAATCGCAATAGCTCGCTTAAAACGCGTTATTTCGGCCTGAAACCCATTTTTTAGTAAAAGACTTCAAGAGAAAAGACTCAAAAAGGATGATCTATAAGATGGCATAGTCAGAAACGCGATCCGGTGGAAATTGGAAAAATCAGGTATCACTGGGAAGGGTGGTAGAAAAAGCATCGAACCTGAACTTCAAATCGCAATAGCTCGCTTAAAACGCGTTATTTCGGCCTGAAACCCATTTTTTAGTAAAAGACTTCAAGAGAAAAGACTCAAAAAGGATGATCTATAAGATGGCATAGTCAGAAACGCGGTCCGGTGAAAATTACAAAAATCAGGTATCACTGGGAAGGGTGGTGGAAAAAGCATCGAACCTGAACTTCAAATCGCAATAGCTCGCTTAAAACGCGTTATTTCGGCCTGAAACCCATTTTTTAGTAAAAGACTTCAAGATAAAAGACTCAAAAAGGATGATCTATAAGATGGCATGGTCAGAAACGCGGTCCGGTGAAAATTACAAAAATCAGGTATCACTGGGAAGGGTGGTGGAAAAAGCATCGAACCTGAACTTCAAATCGCAATAGCTCGCTTAAAACGCGTTATTTCGGCCTGAAACCCATTTTTTTGTAAAAGACTTCAAGAGAAAAGACTCAAAAAGGATGATCTATAAGATGGCATAGTCAGAAACGCGATCCTGTGAAAATTGCAAAAATCAGGTATCACTGGGAAGGGTGGTGGAAAAAGCATCGAACCTGAACTTCAAATCGCAATAGCTCGCTTAAAACGCGTTATTTCGGCCTGAAACCCATTTTTTAGTAAAAGACTCAAAAAGGATGATCTATAAGATGGCATTGTCAGAAACGCGATCCGGTGAAAATTGGAAAAATCAGGTATCACTGGGAAGGGTGGTGGAAAAAGCATCGAACCTGAACTTCAAATCGCAATAGCTCGCTTAAAACGCGTTATTTCGGCCTGAAACGCATTTTTTAGTAAAAGACTTCAAGAGTAAAGACTCAAAAAGGATGATCTATAAGATGGCGTAGTCAGAAACGCGATCCGGTGAAAATTGGTAAAATCAGGTATCACTGGGAAGGGTGGTGGAAAAAGCATCGAACCTGAACTTCAAATCGCAATAGCTCGCTTAAAACGCGTTATTTCGGCCTGAAACCCATTTTTTAGTAAAAGACTTCAGGAGAAAAGACTCAAAAAGGATGATCTATAAGATGGCGTAGTCAGAAACGCGATCCGGTGAAAATTGCAAAAATCAGGTATCACTGGGAAGGGTGGTGGAAAAAGCATCGAACCTGAACTTCAAATCGCAATAGCTCGCTTAAAACGCGTTATTTCGGCCTGAAACCCATTTTTTAGTAAAAGACTCAAAAAGGATGATCTATAAGATGGCATAGTCAGAAACGCGATTCGGTGAAAATTGGAAAAATCAGGTATCACTGGGAAGGGTGGTGGGTTAAAGCATCGAACCTGAACTTCAAATCGCAATAGCTCGCTTAAAACGCGTTATTTCGGCCTGAAACCCATTTTTTAGTAAAAGACTTCAAGATAAAAGACTCAAAAAGGATGATCTATAAGATGGCATAGTCAGAAACGTGGTCCGGTGAAAATTACAAAAATCAGGTATCACTGGGAAGGGTGGTGGAAAAAGCATCGAACCTGAACTTCAAATCGCAATAGCTCGCTTAAAACGCATTATTTCGGCCTGAAACCCATTTTTTAGTAAAAGACTTCAAGAGTAAAGACTCAAAAAGGATGATCTATAAGATGGCGTAGTCAGAAACGCGATCCGGTGAAAATTGGAAAAATCAGGTATCACTGGGAAGGGTGGTGGAAAAAGCATCGAACCTGAACTTCAAATCGCAATAGCTCGCTTAAAACGCGTTATTTCGGCCTGAAACCCATTTTTTAGTAAAAGACCTCAAGATAAAAGACTCACAAAGGATGATCTATAAGATGGCGTAGTCAGAAACGCGATCCGGTGAAAATTGCAAAAATCAGGTATCACTGGGAAGGGTGGTGGAAAAAGCACCGAACCTGAACTTCAAATCGCAATAGCTCGCTTAAAACGCGTTATTTCGGCCTGAAACCCATTTTTTAGTAAAAGACCTCAAGATAAAAGACTCACAAAGGATGATCTATAAGATGGCGTAGTCAGAAACGCGATCCGGTGAAAATTGCAAAAATCAGGTATCACTGGGAAGGGTGGTGGAAAAAGCACCGAACCTGAACTTCAAATCGCAATAGCTCGCTTAAAACGCGTTATTTCGGCCTGAAACCCATTTTTTAGTAAAAGACTTCAAGAGAAAAGACTCAAAAAGGATGATCTATAAGATGGCATAGACAGAAACGCGATCCGGTGAAAATTGTAAAAATCAGGTATCACTGGGAAGGGTGGTGGGTTAAAGCATCGAACCTGAACTTCAAATCGCAATAGCTCGCTTAAAACGCGTTATTTCGGCCTGAAACCCATTTTTTAGTAAAAGACCTCAAGATAAAAGACTCACAAAGGATGATCTATAAGATGGCATAGTCAGAAACGCGATCCGGAGAAAATTGGATAAGTCAAGTATCATATTTTAGTATATACTTTGCCAGAAAAGTGGGGGTGTCAGTGATCGGATATAGAAAGACATGTACTCATTTTCTATCCAACATTATTATTACTGAAAGAAAAACATTTTCCGTTTTATTTTAAAATTACATTGCTTTTCTCAAAAGCATCTTTATTTTCCTCTTTTTTTTTTGTTTCATTCTTTTTACAGAATTTCTATCAGTAGTTTTTGTTTTTCCTTAATTTTATTCTTTAAAATTATTATTAATTGTTGTTTGCTTATTCTGCTTGCTTTTGTTTTTAGTGAACACTTGAAAATATTTATTTTTTTTAAAAAAGTACGAGTATTAAAAAAAAAGAAGAAATAAACTAGACAAACTGATTAAATTTAAGTTTTAAGAAAAATTAGGAGAAACGTAAATGTTTAAGTGAAAAAAAAAAAAAAACAAAAGAACAATTTTCAAAGACAATATGTCTTGCTGTCGTTTGCATCGCCATTTAATTTTTAAACGAATATAAATTGCGAATGGGAACATTTCTTGGGTTGTCCGACTGTTAGTCGCAGCCATTTGCCGCGGCACGATGGCGCTGGCAGAGCACTCCATCTAGTTGTTCGGCCAGGCAGGCCTTCACCACGACAGTGGTATGTGGCTGGAGCTGGCGTCGTCGTTGTTGTTGTAGTTGTGGTCGTCGAAGATCTATCATAGTCTTCGCTATCCTCATCGACGTCGTCGTCCTCATCTTCTTCGGGGACGGCAGAATTGTTTGTTATTTCGGACTTTCTACTGCTGCTGCTGCGACTGGTGTTGGATTTTGAACTGCCAACGCTGTTGTGATTGGGAGTGGGTGGCGAATCTTCAATAAGGGCTTCCAAGTCACAACGGACTACTATGCGGTCACCTGGAGATTGTAATAAGAATAAAAAGGAAATATTTATAAAAGCAATGTTTGCGAATGGTTTTTGGAAACTTACCCTCGAGCAGCTGGTTATATGGCGGCAGCTTGTGGCAGGCTTTTGATGCTTTAATAACTTCGTATTCTACGCAATATCTAAAAATAATGAAAAAAAACATACACACATCAATATCTTATCTTCAATATTTGTACAAAATCAATAAAGCAGAAGTACAGTGTATATTTCAAGAGCAAGACACTTGCGTTTTCCATTAGCAGCACATAAGCGTTCTTCAAAGGACAATCATCGAAAAATACGATGCACTAGACACCTTCCATCATTGTACCTCAATCAGAAAGCAGACACCAAAAAAGGATCGAAAGAATCCAAAAAAGGAATAAGCACATTTGAATAAAAAATTCATCGATTGGAATTCAGGGCGCCCTCACTATGAAAGTGCCGTCAAGCGCACTATGGAACTTTTTAATTAAATTTATTTCCATGTCCTTGACTATATCATCATCTCATTTCATTGAATTTCCGTCACAGGCACTCGACACTACTCTTCAGTGCACATCAAAGTCGCCATGCGAATCTTAGTCGCTGGTGAATTTTTTATTACTCGTCTGGGCCGGGTCCTTGCGGCATCCTTTCCGCCTCACAAAACTGTCGACGCATTGAATGAATTTAAAGTACGTCAGCACCTCCCTTCTCAGTCTAATTACCATCAACGGTCGCCAAATTAAGACAAAAAAAAAGAAGCAAGTTCTAAGGACTAACGATAATTGCCTTTAGGTTAAATTTATTTCCCTTTTGTGAGCACTAACTCATTCGGTTTTTATCGTTGATGAGCAAGCATAAGCAAAGGGATGTCTGCAAATCCTGTATGTCATAAGGAGAAATTTAATATTTATTAAAACTCCTTGGTCGATCCACTCATACTCATACATCATCATCATCACAGAATGGAGCACTATCTGTATCATTAATTAAAAGAAAATCCATATGTGTGAGACGATGACTCACAGCGCAAAAAGGATACATCCCTTAGCACAATGATGAAGCAAAACTAATCTCTGATATGATATGAATCAACTTTTAAGAAGTAGAAAGTATAATTTTGGAATCCTAAAAGGTATTTATGTCAACACAAAGGATGAATAGAATTCAGAATTGAAATTTTTGAAGTTCTACGAGGCACTAGGTGATGTAGCATCACTCTAGTTCTAATCCCGTAAAGGATCTCGGATATTGAATTTCATAGAGATTTTAGTTAAAATGCCTACCTTCCTACCTACCTATTTATTATGAATAGGATCTAATTTCGTTATGGAATATTGCTTAAACGAGTCGTCTTTGTACTCTGTTGTTACAAAGGGAAGGAGGAACATTCGAGTTCCTGGTGAAATTAAAACTAAAGAAATTAATTTAAAGTGACGGTTGAGATTGCTTTTCAGAGGAAAATTCAATTAGGGTCGACAGGACCTTAAGTTATTCCTGGAGAGATACTTAAAATGGTAAGCTTATAGTTTATCAAAGAGGAAGATGCTCGAACGCTGGCGTGTGTCGAGGTATTTTGATTATTAAAAATAGCAAATTCGAAAGGACTTTTAGGGAAGGAGAGCAAGAAGCCACTGGTTTTCTTGGAAGTGAGGTAAATTAGAAATGAATGAATTTAGGGATACATTAAGCTTAAGCAGATAAGTTTAAAGTTAGAGGGATAAAGGAGATTAGACTTTATTTTGAATTTTGACTGACGCACGTTGTTATTCCTAATGGACGAGGAAATTTTGTAAAATATTTCGAAAGTGCAGACTTCTTCTTGTGGGGTTTTCTCAAGTCACAATAAACCATACTGCCACTGAAAACCAACTAAATCAATGCCATTCAGTCTGATTTTTGCGCCTGAGCTATGGAAAATTGGCCGTGTCGGTTGCGTGCTACACAGCAAAGCCGTGGCGGATATTTAAATGAATTTATATTTTATATATAATGGCATACATGGGTTTTCAAAGTAAATAAAAAAAATTTATTATATCTCACTCACAGTTTGTTTTATTTAAATTTGAAGATATGAAACGCTTAATGGAAAACCCTTTGTATGCACAGGATAATTTATTTAAAAATACCTTTTCAAAAATAAAACAAAATTTGAAAAATCAATTCTATTGAATTATTTTTATTAGAAAATGGAAGAACCTTTCTTGGCCTTTATAATTTTAAGACTTTTTTTTTAAATATTGGCCGAAACTGCGGTTAATATGGTCCATTTTGACGTTTCATGTTTGTATAACACGTCGCAGCATTTCAAGTGCTACTTGGAGAATCCTCAACTTTAACCAGCTCATCATTGTAGAATACGAAATTTACATAGCTCCAAAGAAAACGGTTCGGAGCTGTGGCATTTTACAATCCAGGCGGTCAATTCATTGTTCCGAAACGCGAAATGAACTGTTCATCGAATTGTTCTCGCAATAAAGACATGGTTTCATGGGCTGTGCAGCAAGTAGCACTAATTTTTTGGTACCAAATGTTTTGGAGGTCATAACAGCTCTTCAATCTTTTTGAGTCACTCCTCGGACTATAAGTTGCTCTAAGAGCACGAAACATATTCCTCGTGGAACGCTGATTTTCGTAATGTGATGACACTCCAGCAGGCTAAGTCTTTTTACAGTAAAAATGTCAAAAAATACTGAACAAAACTACTATAGCATTATTAACCCGACACGTGCGCCATCTGTCAAAAAATTCATAGATAAAAATGTACCTCAAAATGAATCATCCTTTACGTATCCAGTATTACAAGATAATAAACGTTGACATCATCTATGAAAGTAGAAGCCGTTGCTTCTGTCGTAAAGGATGGTCTTGTAAGAGCTAAAGAACGTACTAAAGGATAATGAACAAAATTGAGTTTAAATTAAAGAAGTTTATCCAATATGAATGAACATAGGCTCAGTGCTGTCTCCCATCTCTGCAGCCAAATTGCAAAATGAATGGAACTGTGGCGCTAGGAGGCTTGGATTCCTCAAGAGGTGTAAACGTTTTTTCAGTCCTGTATCGGACCTCCCGCTACTACTTTAAGCTCATTAGACCGTGTCCTCCGTCAACATGTAGATTAATTGGTGACCTTTCAATTTTTGACCAAATCTCATCGGAATGTAGGATCTTTATTGGATTTATACCGTTATTTTCACCAGAGCTGTTCGGTCGAAATCCATAGTTGGATCCCACCTCTCCGTCAGTTTAATCGTACTACACGAGTGGCTTCTTGGTTATGTCAAATAGCTCGCTTTCAACTGGGTTCAAAACTCCTAACTCGATGGACCAAATGAATGCTCATCTTACCAGTCTTGGTGTATGGAGCCGGGTGCTGGACGATAAGTAAGAAAGCTGAGCAAATATTGGGCACCTTCGAGCGAAAAATACTCCATCGGATATAAGGTCCCTTATGCGAGGAGGGTACCAGGATGTGGATGTAGTCCAAAAAGCCAACATTGGCTTGGCCACATCGAGCGAATGGACAACAATGCGATAGCCAAGAGGATCTTCGAATCCCAGCCCCCAGGTTCGAGACGGCGAAGAAGACCGAACCTCCGGTACAAAGATCAAGCTGTCGCGGATGCCAGAAAACTTGGTCTTCACAACTGAAAGCAGCGTGCCCGGGACCGCAGAGGATGGTAGGCAACAATGTCTCAGGCAGGGACTCTACAAGGTAGCTCGCTTAGTTGGTCGATTAGAAGGATCAATTGAGCCACGTGTTCTTCTGTACATTTGTTCAATTTAGGAAATACATTTTACTGATACGAAAGCATTCTTCTAGCGTAAGTCTATTCATGATGCAGTTGAAAGTTATCCCCACGGAAAGATCTATCAATTAAAACATCCATTACAAGCCACAAGGACTTTGTGTTACGTCACGTCTTAAGTAAGTTTGAATGTATTCAACGCAATAACAAGAATCCTAGTTCAATATGACTAACAGCCATAGCTGTAACCAGCACAATTAATACTCCACACCCTTGAGTCCTTGACGACCAGAAAGCGAAGTAATATAGAATTTGAAGAGCTTAGTTCACAAGTCCTCTACCGTAGTCATATCAGGACATTTGCTACGTAAGCTGGCACTGATTTGAGGACGGTAGACGTACAACTAAGGACAAATAAAAAACGGAAATCATTTCTCCTACTTTCGACTAGACACTTTTATGTTAAGGATAAGTTATTGGTTTTTGTGTCCAACAAAAAAGAAAAAAAAAGGATCCACTCCAAGTTGTTGGAGTGTGACAAACATTAACAAAATTGATTTTCTGCCACGGTGTGTTGGCATTATCTTATTCAAAAGAAACATCATCAGAACACACAGCAAAAATCACTTCAGCACCATCATCACATCTCCCGTTGGGGATGATGAAGAAACTTCCATCTACCATCAAACCGCAGGACATGTCCAACAAAATTAAATTAATTGACAAATGGGAATGAAACACAAAAAAAACTGAAAATCAATTACAGAACTCAATTGAATGTTGTTTCCTGACATTCCTACTGTGCGCGACGAGTTACGAACCAACATTCCATCACTTTGATCCTTAAGAAAGCGAGTTCGAATTCGCCAGTGTGCCTGCTTGTTTTTTTGCTTTTCGCGGGGGCCAAATCAATGAATCGTAAAGTCCTTTCAATGCGGGTGGCAGCAAACAGCAAAAAATGGGAAAGCTGAATGTGAAACGGAAATTTCCCTCGGATATCCTTGATGTTTTGCACTTTTAAATAAAATTCATTGGAACTTCTGCGTACGATAGGACTACTTACACATCGTTCAATTCTTTTTTCCTACAACTTAGAATATACCCATTGAGGTGGAAAAAAAGTAGAATAAAAGCGAGAAAGAGCATGTCACCTGCGTGCAAGAAGCCGGAAAAAGGACATCACTTTGCTTTATAAGAAAATAAAAAAAAAAAAATGAGGAACAACGGGGGGGGTCTTCGGAGAGTGATGATAATGACGCTGCCTCAGTGCGGCGGCTGGAGTAGTTCCCGAGGAAATCATGAAAATTGAATAAAAATTCACTCTTCTTCCTCCCCCGTTCAAGGAAGAGCCTTTCTTTTCTTTTCTTCGCTGGAGCTCCTCCTGTGCGGAAGTGTTAGAAATGGTGCGGAAACAAGCAACGTTCTTAGTTCGTAAAAAACCGTTGTCGACGGGTCGCAGTTCGAAATAGAAAGATAAGAATAGCGCAAGTTATCCTTTTTGCCGTGGCCATAAATAGAAACATACGGCTCGAAGGCGAACAAGAGGACGAAAAACGTTTTCTTTTCCTCTCTCATCCAATTAATATTTAGTTTTTTTTTTTTCTGTTTCGCGTGCAATTTTTCTTTGGTTGTTACAACAAAAGTTACGAGTTGATTGCTGTAGCAGATTTTACTCTAGGGTAGTATTTGAATAATTGAATGTCCTTATACTGTTCGTTTCAAAAACACACAACCTGTTGCAAATGCAATTTGGCCAAGAGGAACAGCTGAAGGAGTTCAAGCAGCAGTTTTATATGGAAAATGTTTACTTTGTGCGCAAAGTTTTGCGAATCCTTTGTGATTTGAGATGCCTTTTCCTATGCAAAGGAGGGAGAGTAAATAAGTTGTGCAGTCCTTTGGCATTCGTTTAGTTTAAGTTGATGAGGGCTTCGGGAATTTAAAGAGATAACTTTCGGAAATAATCTAACAAGGTATACATTTGAAAGGATGTTTATTGAATAGAAAATGTTGGCTTCCTTTAGCAGGGTTCAAGGATAAAAATTAGAAGAAATGTTTGAATGTGAAATTAAGTAGGACTTATAAGACTTGTTAATTGAATTTGAGACATTGTGACTCGCAAAAAGATGAACTGACAACGAGGATTCAGCTGAGGCGCTCGTATGAGGTCCTGGTGTTCAGCACTTGCTGTGGCCAGAGTCTGAGACAGGATGGTTCCAAGATCGATCAAGGAGCAGGAACTGGTGTGTCTTCCGTTTGTGGAAGACGACAACACAAGATGGCAATAATCATAGGGCAAGCATGACTCTGTATCTATCAGTCAAAAGCAATTGTTGGTGAATGCAAGAGAGTTTTGGACTGTGTCGTAAGAATCAATTCATTGACTCTCCAGATTAGACTAGTATCATCGGAAATGACACATTCGATTTGCTAAATAAGACTCAGAGGAGAATTTCTCAGGTCTTGAACCTACTTTAGGACTTTCTGCGTTAACGGTCAGGGCTTCTTATTAACATAGTTGTGCTTAAAATGTAGGTTGAATAAGTAGATGATCCCAGATGTTAGTAACAAATCCACGGCATTCTTAACAGAAAAGTCTGCAAACAACTTGTTGGCGTTCTTAAAGGGCACTTCGCTAAATATTATCGGTTTAAGCAAAAATGTCTGTATCAGGCTTCAGATTCTAGGTGCTAATGTGGTGAATGCTTTTTATGTAAGCTCCTCATCACTGAAGCACATACTTGAATTCATTAAGAAGACGAGAAAAGTTATACAGTAAATTGGGGGGGTGCTTTCTGGTAGTACAATTGACAAGTTGATGTGATTCAGTAAAGCACATGCGTATAGAGTTACGCTCAAAATGATCACTCATTTGAGGAAAGAAAAGTAGATCTCTATAACCAGTCCAACCTAAAGGGTGGTTAAGTCTTAAGGGCCGATGTTGATTTTGAATAAAACACAAATTATTTAGGAAATTACTGTCATTTCTTTTTATTATGATAATATTGGTATGGTTTAATTATGTATGGAACAAAATATCGGCCAAATGGCAGCCGCGACCTCGGCGGCACACCTCTATCCGATGGTCCAAATTTTCGATGACGCTGAGGCATAATTGAGGTTCTATGCCGGCAATGTGCCGAACTATCTCATCCTATAGCTCTTGAATTGTTGCTGGCTTATCGACGTACACCTTTTCAAATAACTCCAAAGAGGGAAGTCCAACGGTGTCAAATGATCTTGGCGGCCAATTGACATCACCACCACGTGAGATAACACGGCCTTTGAATTTGTCGCGCAAAAGAGCCATTGTTTCGTTACCTGTGGGGCAAGTGGCACCGTCCTGTTGAAACCACATATCGTCCATATCCATATCTTCCAATTCGGGTCATAAAAAGTTCGTTATCATCTCACGATAGCGAACACCATTCACAGTAACTGCCTGACCGGCTTCATTTTGGAAAAAAAAATACGGCCCGATGATGCAGCCAGCCCATAAACCGCACCAAACAGTCACTCTTTGTGGGTGCATTGGTTTTTCGACAGTCACTCTTGGATTATTATCGCCCAAATGCGGCAATTATGCTTACTGACGAATCCACTGAGGTGAACATGTGCCTCATCACTGAAGATGATTTTCTTCTAAAATTGATCATCCACTGTTGCCATTTATTGCCACCATTCTGACCATTGACGACGCTTTAAATGGTCAAGAGGCTTTAGTTTTTGAGTCAATTGCACCTTTTAAGCGCGCAAATGCAAGTCTTTATGCATAAGGTTCATCAACGTCGAGCGTGAGAGGTGCAATTGTTGGACACGACGACGAGTTGAGATGGACGGCTCTTCAGCCACACTATCGCGAACAACAGCAATATTTTTTGCACTACGAGCTATACGAGCATACACTGGTGTTTTCACATCTCCTACAGACCCGGTTTGTTCAAATTTTCGCACGATTGTTTCGATTGTACGCACATTTGGACGATTAAATTGGCCGAAAATTTCAACGCCCATTTTCATAATAAGCCTGAATAACTTTAACGCGTTGCTGGATTGTGTATCTTTCCATGGTTCACATTGAATTAGTCTGAAATTGAGATATGTCAAATGAAATGCGGAAAAAAAATTGACGTTCAGGTGTGGTTCACATTCAACATCGGCCCTTAAAATTTAACCACCCTTTATAAGAGTAGGGCTAGAACAAAAATTTCAATGTCCACCTATTAGCGACCATGCAACAGCTCCTTGACATGAAGTTTCAAGTAAATTGATTCACTCATTTAGTCATATAACGAGCTTCTCTATCATCGTAATGTCAGAATTGTTTATTATCTCGAGTTCCAATTTTTTTACGAATTCAATACATGTCTTACATGAAAAGTGGAAGCAGAAATGTACTAGAATCTCGGCACAGTATAAGGTGTACCTATGCATGATATGAATAATATTGCCTTCTATTTAATAAAAAAATAAAACGTCCGGAACACTATTGCACGAGGCCCTCCTCGCCCTTGCCCAATTTATTAATTTAATATACTTATCTCCAAAAATTAAAGTGCATCTGGAACTCATTTAAATTCATTTATACCATCTCCTGGAAATTAATTACAACTTTAACTATAATTTTAATTTTAATTTAATGTCAAACCATCATCAAATAAATTCGACTGAAGCAATTTAATAGAACAAAAGTACCCAATCGATGAAAATTGATCGAAGACTAATAGAAAATTGAAATTCATTTTATATTGCATTTAGTGTAAATGGGAATAATTTGTTTGAATGCATAATTTAACAAAGAAGGATTTGTGTCTGGAAAATATATCATGGGGGGGGCAAGTACCGAAAATATTTTAAGGCCATATTAGGGCGCATTGAGTTTCTAGTTTGATGGTTAATATACAATAATAGCCTTTTTCTTAAATCCTATCCTCAGACTTACAATGCTTCCACTTTACTGCATCCCTTCTGGTTCATCTCAGAGCCGGGTAAAGTATAAAATAAATAAAATAAAAATTAGGCCGTAAGCAGCCCATAGAGGGCCAAGGCCTAGCTTCTCACAACTGTACGTATTGTGCGTGGTATACATTTCTGTACGTACAGAGGGGACCTACAGTTTTATGCCGTATCCGAAGGGCAGGGGGGTTTTCGAGAAGCTTTCTCATGACAGTTTTACTCTTGAATGTTTGTCAGACACTCGGAAGAGGTGGGGCTGTGAAAAAACTTTTGATGGTATTTTTCTGGATTCGAACATAGAACCCCTTGCGCAGTAGTCCGACGCACTAACCACTGAGCCACGGCACCCACAGCGGGTAAAGTATATATGTACATAAAGTGTGATTCATTTAGAAATACTTTTTTTGAAGTAAAAAGAAAAAAAAAACACTAAGGCAATTATATTGGATTTTGCTATCAAACAAAAGAACCTTTATTGGCATTTATCTTTTAAAAATTATTTCTTTTAAATGTTGGGCGTAACTGAGGTTACCGTCTTCCTTTCAATTTTTGCGATCGAGTCCGAACATTTCGAGTGGTAGGTATTTAGCTAATTACGCAAGTCAAACCCGTCTTATCCATATAGACTTTGGACTTTACAAACCGCCAAAGGAAAATGTCTAGAGGTGTGATATTATATGATTTAGGCGAGCAATTCACCGGTCCGAAGCGGTTTTATATCCTTGGTTTCACAAGCTGTGCCGCAAGTAGCGCCCTATTGGTGATACCAAATATCTTGGAGACCATAGACTTCAATTCAAGGAAATAATACAACTGTAATAATTATTTGTCTATGACCTACGAGTATGCACCTGGAATGTACAAACTCTGTACACTCCGGGTGCAGCTCAGAAACTTGAATCTGTCCTCTCGCAGTACAAGGCAGATATTACTGCGATCCAGGAGATACGATGGATAGGATCAGGTATGCAGAAAAGACGTAGCTGCGACATTTATTACAGCTGCCACAAAAGACTGCACATGTTAGGATGCGGATTCGTCGTGGGAAATCGGCTCAGATCAAGAGTCATTGATTTTAAGCCGATAAGCGATCGTCTGGCTGTAATTCGCATCAGAGCCACATTTCAAAACATCAGCCTAATATGTGCACACGCCCCTACCGAAGAAGCTGAAGACCCTGTCAAGGAGGAATTTTACGACCTCCTGGACGGAGCCTACGGAGCCTGTCCGGAGTACGATGTAAAAATCGTACTCGGGGACTTCAATGCCAAAATCGGTAAGGAAAACATCTTTGGCGGAATAGTCGGTAAACACAGCCTCCACGATTCGACAACAGACAACGGTTTCCGACTAATCGACTTTGCAGCAGCTCGTAATACGGTGATAAGTAGCACTAGGTTTCCTAGGCTAAAAATCCACACAGCAACCTGGCTTTCCTTTGACGGTCGAACACGCAACCAGATCGACCACGTGCTAATCGACGCAAGGCACGCATCCAACATATTGAATGTGCGTACCTTTCGAGGGGCAAACGTTGACTCTGACCACTATCTTGTTGCAGCTAAATTCAGAGCTCGACTGTCCAACGAGAAGAAGCTGCGAGCCGTCAAGAAAAACAAGCTTAACGTTGGACGCCTTAGCACGCCAGAAGGAGCCAGAGCCTACAGAGAGCACCTGGCCGAGAAACTCTCTGCGGTGCATACACCCCCCACAAACGCTAACAATCAGTGGACCGAATACCGCAACATCATCAAAGAGGTAGCCGTGACCACCCTTGGCTACCAACCACCTCCAAGGAGGAGCCCTTGGTATGATGATGAGTGCGTACAGCGGAAGAGGGTGACAGAAGATGCACACAAGAAAGCGCTGCAGCGCAAAACAAGAGCAGCGAGAGAGGAGTATCGGACCAGAAGAAGGGAAGAAAAGAGTATCCTGCGTAAAAAGAAAAGGGACCACGCAGTTTCCCAGCTCAAGGATATCGAGGAGTCTCGCGAGCGCAACAACATCCGGCAGTTTTATCGAAAAGCCAAGCAGCTGGCAGCTGGCTACAAGTCCGGAACGCAGGCTCTTCGAAATGGCGAAGGCAACCTAGTCACCGATGCACAGGGAATTGTTGATGTGTTTAAGCAACACTTCCAGCAGTTGCTTAACGGGCAGCAAATAGAGAGAGTGATAGGGCAAGACGAGAACCCACCTCCAGTCAATGAAGAACCAACGCCTCCACCCAGTATTGAAGAAGTTAATGTAGCCATCAGGAAATTGAAGAACAACAAAGCCGCTGGCTCTGATGGGCTTCCAGCTGAACTCTTTAAATACGGAGGTGATGTCTTGGTAGGGTGCATGCATCAAGTCATCAACCAAGTATGGATGGAGGAACGCATGCCCGACGACTGGAGTATCAGCTCTATATGCCCCATCTTCAAAAAAGGCGATCCTATGTCTTGTAAGAACTACCGAGGCATATCCCTGTTAAATGTCGCATATAAGATCCTATCCAACGTATTGTGTGAACGTCTAAAACCTTTCTGCAGCACACTAATCGGCACGTACCAGTGTGGCTTCCGGCCCGGCAGATCGACAATAGACCAAATTTTCACACTCAGACAAATCCTGGAAAAGACCAACGAATTTCAAGTCGAAACCCACCACCTTTTCATCGACTTTAAAGCCGCCTATGACAGCATTCATCGTCTTGAGCTCTACCAGGCGATGGCTCAATTCGGGATACCGACAAAACTTATCCAGATGTGTCGCGTAACCCTGGAAAACACGCGATGCTCTGTGCAATTTGGAAACAACTCTTCGGAGCTCTTCCAAACATGCACCGGATTCAGGCAAGGAGATGCGCTGTCATGTGATTTCTTCAATATCGTGTTGGAGCAGATAGTGCGCAGGGCAGGTGTCAACACGGAAGGCACTATCTTTCACAAATCCGTCCAACTGCTGGGATACGCAGACGATATTGATATCATCGGAAGATCCCGGCAAGCCGTCGTAGAGGCATTTACGGCCATTGATGAGCAGGCGAAACGAGTTGGTCTTGAAGTAAATGAGGACAAGACAAAGTATATGTTATCAACAAACAAAAATTTATCTGTCCAAAATATTGGGCAGAACGTCACTGTTGATAACTATAATTTCGAGGTAGTTAAGGAGTTCACCTACCTCGGAACAAATATTAATCCTACAAATGACACCTTTGTAGAGATCCGACGAAGAATAACCCTAGCAAACCGCTGCTACTTCGGTTTGGCGAAACAACTGGGTTCAAAACTCCTAACTCGACGGACCAAATTAATGCTCTACAGAACGCTCATCTTACCAGTCCTGCTGTATGGAGCCGAGTGCTGGACGATAAGTAAGAAAGCTGAGCAAATATTGGGCACCTTCGAGCGTAAAATACTTCGTCGGATATTAGGTCCCTTATGCGAGGAGGGCGAATGGAGGAGAAGATACAACCGCGAACTCTATGAGCTGTACCAGGATGTGGATGTAGTCCAAAAAGCCAAGATACGCAGACTACATTGGCTCGGCCACATCGAGCGAATGGACAACAATGCTCCAGCCAAGAGGATCTTCGAATCCCAGCCCCCAGGTTCGAGACGGCGAAGAAGACCGAACCTCCGGTACAAAGACCAAGCTGTCGCGGATGCCAGAAAACTTGGTCTTCACAACTGGAAGCAGCGTGCTCGGGACCGCAGAGGATGGAAGGCAGCGATGTCTCAGGCAGGGACTCTACAAGGGTCGGGAGCCCTTTAAGTAAGTAAGTAATAATTATTTGTAGACGCAGTGCCGAGTTAATAAATAAAACACGACTCAAGAATTCTTAGACAAAAAGTACCTTGAAATGAATCACCTTTTATATAAATGATCACCTTCAATCCCCCAGTTGAATGAGGCCATGTCCTTCAACCTCACAACCTTCTTCTCTTTTGCTAAATGACATATGAAGGTTCTAGATAAAAAAGTTGCTGTCAAAATTTGCGAACATTCGCCCGTTCGCAATCGCAGTTCGCTGAGCTGTTAATGGGTTAATAATTTTGCTTAATATCTACTAAATTACCACACGGTTATTTAAATATTAGGTAATGTTATGCCTGAGGGCCCTTTCACAAAATTCACTACCCCATCCGGCCATGTCACCTACCCTATCCTAGTCAAATTTGGCTGTAGATTATGCCCCAATAATATTTTCAATTGACCATAATTGCATTAGAATTAAACAAAGTTTATTATAAGCTTGACGGGGCAGTTCCATGACTGGACTCAACTCGACTGGACTGGATACAGTGGGTACTGGGTACACAAATTTATAAAATTTTCATCAAAATGAATGAAAAATTGTTGTTGTTTTTGTTGTTGCTTGTCTTTAAAAGGATAGCAGCAGGATTCACGTCACCGCCTCGTAAATTTGCATAAAACGTCATTTGCCTGTTGTGTGTGTATGTGCTCTCAGTACTCTCTTTTCTCCGTGGCAACAAATTCGCAACCGTAGTCTGTGACAGTGTTTCATTAATTCAATTTTCCAAAGGGTTTTTTTTTTCGTTCTTTGTTTTTAGAATTCATTCGGAGGCGGCTGCCAGAGCAAACTGTTTGGCGAAAATGCAGTTGTGGATTTTTCCGAATTTGTGTGCCCAGAGTTGGCGAAAGTATAAACACAGTTTGTAGAGGCATTCGAGTTTGTTTAAAGTGGGCGAATGCAGAGGTTGAAGGATATGAAGCAATCGAGGGTTTTATTTGTTTTTAAAAAGGACATAGTTTTTTCTTCTTCCTCTTTTTTTTTGCAAAGAATCAGTCGGCAAGCTTTAGAATTAGTTGCTCGGTAAGAGTTTTGGAAATTATAATTAAAATCGTTCGTATGGAAGAGTTTGAAACTCGCTGGCAGATGGTTTGATAAGTTTTGAAGTGGCTGTTGTCATCGGAAGTTTGTCTGATTGTAAATATTTCGAAAATGTGTTGTTAGGCGTCATTAAAGGGGTGTGAACTATGATTTATGAATTCACTAGAAAACATAAACTCGCCGACTTTAATCTCCCAAAGCTAAGAGGCACCCTCCTCGTGCAAAATAATTGGGGCTGAAGCTTGACCGCAAGCTCCTTTGGTCGAACGTGAGAGGAAATCTCTAGCTACCCTATATATTTGCAAAAAGGCAGAATGACCCACCTGGGGCCTGCAACCAAACATGTACGGAGCACTGGTCTGGTGGCCTGCCCTGGAGAAGACCTCCAACCTAATCCTAATGGAAAAACGAGTTCCTCGTCTCAGTATTACTGGTGCACCGAGAATCTCTCTCACCGCAGAGCTCCAAACCATGCGCAATCTACTTTCAACTGACACCGTCAGCAAACAACTGTCTGCCTGCTCAGCAATAAGACTGAGAAGTTTCAAACAATGGAAGCAACAACACAACTTCAACATGTGCTACAAATGCTTAATACCCGACAGAACAGAATGGACACAACGGGATGTCCTTCACCATGAATAGCTGACAATCTTCACGGATGGTTCCAAAACAGAACAAGGAGTCGGTGCTGGTATCTTTTCAAAAGATCTGGACACCCACCTCTCCCTCCGCCTTAATAGCTAATGAAGCGTTTTCCAAGCCGAAGTCACTGCCATTCGTCAAACAGCTGACTGGCTGGCGGCTAATGCAGTAGCAGTATCGGATATTGTCATATACATCGACAGCCAAGCGGCCATCAAATCCCTCGGATCCATCACAACGCGATCCAAGGCAGTGGAGGACTGCCGCGTATTTCTGAAGGAGATAGTTGGACAGTATAACCTCACCCTCTGTTGGGTGCCGGGTCACTGTAATTTACCAAGGAATCGCGAAGCTCACGAACTGGTCCGACGATGCTCCACAGGTCTTATGCTAAATATCTTGTCCATGCCGATGCGGTGGGAGAAGCCAACCAGCTCGGCCGCTGTAACACTGCAAGGCTACTCTGTCCCACGCTAAATAAAACAAGGTCCATCGGACTTCTGAAACATAAGAAAGGAACCCTCTTCAAAATCGTACACACCCTCACCGGACACTGTGCTATAGGAAGGCATGCCCAAAGACTGGGCACCCCCTATAATGGCTTCTTAAGAAGTTGTAGAGATGAAGAAGAAGAGGAGACGTGCCCCGCACTTGCCAACATTAGAAAGGCCAGATTAGGTGAATACCTGTTCAACGATCAAAGTGATCTCAACAATGCCTTCACGGCTAAGATTGGCTCCTATATACTAAGGAGTAAATGGTTCCCTGAGTAAGAGAGTGAACCACCTACCTTTACACATCGGCAGCACAATGGACCTATTCCTGGTCCAAGTGCATCCTCACCGAGGGCCGGTTTCAAGCAACCAACCAACCATGAGATGTTGACATCCTGTCCTCTTCTTAAATTGCTGGCTCACTTTTCCTTTGGCCCTCGGTGTTTTGCTTTCCCTTTGTAGCTCCTAGATTAATCCTATCAGCTTCTTAGGGCTATGCAATTTCGATCTCTCTTTCTAGAATGTTTTGCGCAGTCTTATATTTTTTGCATTTTACAAAAATGTGCTCATTCAAGTCCTTCATAGTTAAGGCAAAAGGGTTCATATACCTATTGTGGAGGTAGGTATTCCCGCTTGTAAACCCGTCGGCTGTCTTCTGAGGAGCTCCATCGTCGTTGCCATTCTACTTTAGCAATCTTTCTAAAGGTGCTTCTCGCACGGTTGTCGTCATTGTGTATGAATGCTGCAACTCTGACCTCTAGGTCGATAGGCATTCGAGCCGCCATCATCCTTTACCATCCTTTATGCGCAGCATATTCTGCGAATACCTCTTCTGTGCACCGAATTTATGTCCTTCATGTATAAGAGGCCCTTGTCATGCAACAATTACACACACGTCAACTAAATTGTTTCTTGTGACAGTGTAAATCGTTTTCTTTTATAAAATTCCTCCTATGATCATTAGTCCAATGTCACGAAAAACACGAGCAGTATCTAAAGCTTTCACCTTTACAGTCAAGAATGTCGCTTTTTCATCGCAAATCCTCAAGGATTTACGGCAAATCTTCTTCCTTCATTTTCAGGTACTTTAATTAAATTTAATGAAATTGCTAGACAAGGGCAAACGACAGACGAAAAGAAAAAAAAAGAAGACGAACTGTCGAACATAATAATTCTATTTAAAGATACATTTCCATTAAGAAATATCCCAATCCAACTCGTAAGAGCACAGCACTTGGTTGTGGTAATGATGCCTCTGGTGTTGCATTTGTAATCACCTCCTCTCCGTTGAACTTTGTTTTGTGAAGTTTAAAGGGCGACTCAAGGCAAATTGAATTCTCGGAATTTGTTTTTCCATATTTGTGTTGCCAAATGGAATGTTTCGTAGAAGTTTCCATCTCGCAGCCGCATTCAATCGATTGCATTAGAGTGAGTTTATTTTCGAAAAAGAAGAAGTAGGTCCGAGTTCCTCGTCATTAGGTTACCCAATTGCATTCAATTATTTTCTGTGTTTTTTTTTTTTTTTTTTTTTTTTTGATTGATTTTTCAATATTTTGGAATATTTTGTAATATAAAAGGCTTTGAACGCAAAAAAAAAATTATCGGAGGGTATTCTATAAGTAGATGGCACTGATTCATTCAGTTATAGGGCGATATAGTTTTTTTTTTAAATAAGACAGAGAATATTCATTTGATTTACTAAAAATAAAAAAAAAACAAGTGTGAGGAGGGCCTCGTGCAATAGTGTTCCGGACGTTTTATTTTGTCATTAAATAGAAGGCAATTTATTCATATCCTGCATAAGTACACCTAGTACTGTGCCTAGATTGCAGTACATTTTTACTTGCACTTTCGATGTAATACAAGAACTCGAGACATTAAACAATTCTGAAATTACGTTAATAGAAAAGCTCGTTTTAGTGAGTCTGCCGATTATGTTTTTCTGTCTGTAGGACTATACAAGTGCATGAATTTACTTGAAACTTATTGTCAAGGAGCTATTGCATGATCACTAATGTGGAAATTGAAATTTTTGTACTAGCCCTACTATTGGAGTAACCTCACGTAATGCCATTTTCACAAGAAGGGTGTTTTCTCGAAAATCGCGCAAATTATTTATTTCTTGAAAAGTCGAAATCGAATGAAGTAGCAGCAAGAGAAGATATTATAGGGAAGTCCATGCATTCTTCTAAAATCTGTAACTCGGGAACTACTTGGCAAATTTGGATGAAACTTAAAATTTTTTTTCAAATATTTGGCAAGCTTTTTTGTTCAAATATTTCTTACATATGTGGAGCCCTTGCTAAATTCTCTTTAATTTGATATGCCACATGAAAAAAAGGGCTCCCAAAATGAAATTAATTGCCGCCATCTTGTATACATAGCGAAAGTTTTAGCTCTCTATGTCTAATGGTTCAAAAGTTACAAGGCTGTGACAGACTGACGGACAGACATAAGTGTTCCGTCTTCTTTTTTTTAAGGTCCGGCACACTAAAAATGGTAAGGTATAGAAGATAATTCAGAAGAAGATGCTTTAAAAAAGTCAAGGTGGTCAGAGAACAATACTGATGACTTCAAAAGAAGTTTAGCTTATCAAGCTAATGAGCATCGCAGTCCAATGCTGGCTACGTCTGTGTCTTTATGCTAATGCTGAAGACCAAGGATTGGAGCAGTTGTTCAAAACAAAATAGGCCCATATTTTCCTTGCTTCTGCAGGGACTTTAAGCAATCGGTATACGTACGTAAACGTAGCAAATCCTAGCTTGCCTAATTATACCTAAGATGAAGAGGTAGATGCCCAAATGAAAAGCAAGAAAAATAAGAAATGTCTTGTCATAGAAATTCAACAAAAATCTTCAACCCACTCCTTCAAGCTATTAAGTTCTCGCTTTCTAGTTCCACTTTGAATATCTAAATAAAAAGCCAATACTCTACAAATTGTCTTGGTAAGGGCTTTCATTTAACTACATTAAGGTGCTTGTCCACTTGAGAGTAAAATTTGGGCGAGTAGCTCTCAAGTCACTTTCGAGAAAAACTTCGTAAGTGGACAGACGCTATCTTACTCTCGGAGATCGACTCGCACTTTTCAAACAATGTTCGTATTCTGAGAGTAGCGAGCATGTCTCACACAAATTTTACTCTCATATGGAAAGCTACTCGAGAGTTATTATCGAAAGACGCGCACCTTTATAGGTGTTTAACATCAAACACTAGAGCACAGTGTGGAATGGAAACAGAATCTGGTGAACCGCAGGGATGTGTTCTAAGACCTATTCTCAATTCTCTTTACATGGTGACAGATACATAGCTTACCAAGCGATGCAATGGAACCCGCTTACCCAGGACGGCTGGATACGCGGCGGTCCAAGGAGTACGTGGCGCAGAACAGTGGAGAAGGAAGCACGGCAACTGGGAAAGAGTTGAGGAGAGCTGAAGCACATTTCCAGAAATCGCACACGATGGCGCGTATGCGTTGTAGAGGCCCTAGGACACACAAGGGGATACAGGATATAACACAACACACATGGGCTAATCTGGAGGAACAGGGTGTCAAGTCTTTTGTAAAGATTCTGGGGAAATTATAGGAATGGGCAGTTAATACATAGATCAGGGCTATGATTGGAATACTCTCTGGACATTGTCTTCTCAGGAAGCATGTCAGCAGATTGGGACTATCAAATTCGGATAAGTACTTCCACATATACTGTATGAGGGTGAGGGAAGTTCTAAAAGTAGATCATTATACCAAAGAAGCTACTGGAAGAGCCTTTCTCTATCTCCTTAATTTTCAATTGGAACTGCATAGACAACTTGTCGGGTTATTCGAAGAGAGTCTTACACTTAACTTAATTGCTTTCAAACTTGCTAGGAAAGATTCGGTTCCACCTATTAAGTCCACCTTTATCGTTGCGTGACTACAATCTCTAACAAAGGCCTATAGTCAAATGGCTATCTCTGAAGATAGCCCTTAAACTGATACGAATTTCTCTGTACTAGTTAGTGTTGTAAGGGAAAATTATTACTTCAACAAAAGGAAGCCTCATTAAAGATTGACGTTTTACCCAAGTACACCCTTCAGAAGCGCATATTATCAACCCGAAGATTAAAAGTTACGATTAAGGTGGATAAATTGAATTTTAATCCACTTAGGACATACTTCCCATCTGCCTCATTTCTACGGTTTCATACTGTGTGACATGATTTTCATCATCATCATCATCGTTCGAGGACATCCCAAAACGAAGACGAACGAATTCCAAGTGGCGCACAACAATAAACCACCTCACTCCTGCCCGAAATTAATTTCACCAAAGACTCGAGGAAACATTTCTTTAATCGATTTTATATAAAAATACCAAAAAATCCATTATTCTCCTCCTCCTCCCCCTCCTCCTCCTGCTGCTGTAATTTTATGATCCTAAAAATTAAAATGGATTAACCGAGAGTGAGAAAGGAGCAGCTCCTTTGTAAGTATGGCAAAAAAAATAAGAAACCAACTTTCAGTTCGGTTCGTTGAACAAATTTGATCCAAAGCCTCGTCGCAATCAGAAATTGCCTTGGAATTTGCTGTTCCAAATGGATCATAATTTTTGGCCAAAAAATTTAATTTTGCATACTTAAGTTGTCTTTTGCGTTTCCCCCCTCTGCATCCCTCTGCATCTTGGTACTTTTATTGGAAAAGTTTTTGGTTTTTTTCTCCTCGAAAGATCCCATTCCAATAATAATCATCTTAGAGGTAATTAATTGATTTGAGGACATTTTGGTAGGAAGAATTAAAATTGTCGCCGCTATGTGTTACCATTTGTAGTTTATGGCACTTAGAGGTACAGGAGGCATTTTCCAACAAACGATAGAGAGGGAAATACTTGAACATAGCATTAAAACTTTTCGGTGATAATTTATTTTGTGGATATTTTTATTGCCACAGTTGTGTGCCTTCCGTTTCCGTTTTCCTTTTCCTTTGAGATTAATGGTATGGAATGTGGTAATTACATTTTCTCGGTATGTTCGCCGTTGCTAACTAGCACTAAGATGAAATATTGTGAGGTAATTAATTAGAAAAGCGAAAATGTGAAAAGTGATAAGTGAGCGCCTTATTAATGGGAAAAAAAAGCAAATAGGATTCTGTCGGAGAGATGAATGTTAATTCGCATCGGTGGCATTTGATCACACATTGAGTACTTATTTGAGAAGAAAAAAACACAGACTTTGCTGATATAAGTCCTTGTGATTGCAGGACAAACTATAATGCAGATTCGTTGGAGGAAAACAGATCCCATCAAAGCAAGAAGCGATCGTCGGGATATAATTGGCATCAGAGCTAAGTGCTACAACATTAGCGCGAAATAGTATTTCCCTACTAAAGATACGGAAATCTACGGTCTCCTGGACCTCTTGGACGCATGCCAGGAGCATAAATGCGTTCAAGGAACGCCTATGGCCTCTGCTACACTACAACAGACAACAGCAAGAGCAACAAGATCCAGAATTTTTATGTGAAAACCGAACAGATGAACAGAAGCCCTCTTCTATAAGCTTTACAGATACAACATCTCAACTAAAGTCATCAATGTATTGAGAGCTATGTACGAAAACAACGTAGCTTGTGACTGGGATGGAAGCAACCTGTTAGAGGAGTTTAATATAACGATGGGAGTGAGGCAAAGATGCGTGTTAAGTACGCTGCTATTCATTTTATATACAAATGATATAACGGATCATGTTAAGGGTGGCATCGAGATGGGTCAAACTACAGAAGAAGCACCTGCAAACTAAATTAACGGCAATTTGTTCAGTTTGGGGTCGTTGTATCAGCAGTAAAAGTGTCAACCATGAATCGAAGCAGAAAATATTTCATACTACTGCCCAAGTATGGGGATATTGTCCATTTGAACACATTGAAAAGGTTCTTCGCTACTTTGTCAGGAGAGTTTTAAAGTTACCAAGTAGTTCACCTAATTATATGCTACATCTGGAGACTTATTCCTGGATACACATAAACTTCATCTCGGCTATATCGTAAAGGTCATGGGGATGGAACATGGCGAAATTCCCAAAATAATTCTGAATCATATGCTGATTAATGGAGGAAAATGTGTACAAAGCTGTGAGAGTCTAGCATTGCAATGCGGCATCAATCTTCGAGTTACACCGGATGACCAGCCGACAACCAAGTTTTACGAACTCAAAACGAATTTAGGCCCTATGACCTATGAAAAATTTAAGAATGACGTTCAGTCATCGTAATACAGGGCATACTACAGACGTGTTCCATTTCACCACCATATGTCCTATCCTCAAAGAGTTCCGCTATAGCGTCTTTGGAATCCAAGTACTTAGGGTTGAAGAAGTAGAAGTAGTAGCAAGTAGAGAACCCTGCTTCACTCAAAGAATCTACTGGTTGTGATGGGCTTTCAGTTGAACTTTTTAGTACAGAGGTGATGTCGTGATAGGATGCATACACCTAGCCAACAATCAAGTATGGGTGGACACTGCCATGTATTCATGTTGAATGTCGTATATAAGATCCAACGCATTCCATGAACATCTAAAATCTATCTGCGCTAATCAGTATGTACCAGTGTGGGGTTTCCAACCCGGCAGATCGAAAATGCTCAATTTGATGACACCACTTATGATTATGATAACATTCATCGTTTCGAGATCTATCGGAATACCGTCAAAACTTATCTAGATATGTCGAACGATGACTTCTTCAATGTTGCAACAAAAAGTTCACAGGGCAGGTGTTATGCCGGAAAGCACTACCTTTCATAAATCTGCTCAACTGCTGGGGCATGCAAACGATATTAACATCATCGAAAGATCTCGGCAAGTCGACTTAAGGTGTTTACTTAAATTTCAGAGGAGGCGAAACGAGTAAGGACGAAGTACGTATATGTTATCGATAAACTAAAAATGATCTATCCTTGCACATACATAGTATCATGTGCGAGGAAGGAGTAGATATAACTCTTTGAGCTGTACCAGGATGTTTGTGTAGTCCAAAACACTAAGTTAAGTTGATTACATCGGCCACAGCGAGCTAATGTACAGCAGTGAAGAATTTTCGAATCACAGTTTGTAGATCGCAGATGATAGAAGGCCGCCGTGTAACATGCAGAGGCTCTCAAAGGTAGCCCCCTTACCTTTAAGGAAGTAAGATTGTAAACCGTTTCCCAATCTTCCATCGAATCAGTATACGTTCACTACTGCTTCAAAAAAGATAGGAGGAGCACACAGCTCTAAGGAAGCACAAGATTCAACCAAACAGTGAATAAAGGAATGGAGTATCGGTGTCTTTAACTGTCTGTAAGAAGGACTTTTCCTCTTCTTTTGGAATCAAGAGATATCGACCATACTCTCGTACATTTTCAAAAATTAGGCTACATTGCCGTTAATTATGCCGATGATCTGGCGATTTTTATAAGTGAAAGGCATAAGAGCAATTCAATCCAAAAAAAAATATACTAAAAAAATTCCTTCCATAAATTTTAGCAACGGCTGGAGGTCATATGTATATCAGGTCCACCATAGAGCGTGTTACCAAGGCAACAGCCCCCTATACAACAGAACTTGGACCTCAAGCCTAAGATACAGTGGTTATACTTAGACATAAGAATGAGTCATTGTCTGCTGGATAAAAGTTCTTGACCAGACGAAGCCACTCAAAAATATGCTAAACAGCTCTAGAAGCTGTTCTTAGCCTAAATTGCCTAACCCATAGAATCCGTCTATCAATTGACCCGTTGTCTCTAACTGACAGCTCAATAGAAGACATTCTTATGGGAGACAGACAAACGGATAAATTAGTGTTATTATCTCCTTTTCTATCCTTCGATCCGTTGACAGTATACACATTCATCCATTTAAACTCACACACATTCACATTTTGAAGCTCACTCATAAGAAAATTGAGAGTACCCATTTTCATTTGTGAAAACAGAGAGAGAATTGTAGAGAAACTGTCATCGCCCTTGGCAATCATCTGATAGGTCTGTTCCCGTTCTTTTTGCACTGAAATCCGCAGCTTGCCAAATTCCTAAGATTGGGATAAAATTCTCTAAGAGAAAGACAGTTCGAAGAAAAGAAGTCACTTTTTTTTTGCCAACAACTCATTTGACACAACTCATATGTTTGCCCAAAGAAATGTCTTGGACTAAAATTCTTCGCATGGGTCAATTTCTTACCCTCTCTTCTTTGAAAAACTACGGGAACAGGAATTCGTTATTTTTCGTAAAATTTTGTAGATTTTCGCAGTTCTAGTCAGTACGGGAACAGACCCTATGAGGCCGGATAGAACAGGCACTACGTCAACTTAAATGTCAACGTTCAACGAATTGACAAATTTTGAGACTTAATTTAGAGCGAGAAATTAGTGCGGATTTCTAATTTTGGTTAAATGGCGCCCAACACAGCGCCTTCTTGGAGGCGGGAAGTTCACAATTTTCTGCAGAAATAAGCCAACCTCGGTACAAGTTTTATGTTCATACCATCCGAATAGGGCCAACAAAATTAACAATCAACCCAGCAGACAGTAACAGAGGAATTTGTACCAATATTCATCCTTCTCGACAAGGTTGAGCCCTTAACGGTCCAACGTATTTCAATTTGGAAAGTGACTGATCTAATGGTGGTGTTGTGCCATTGAATAGAAGTGGTTCACTGGCGTCTCATGTGTCATCCAAATCCATGTCATTGAGATCACCAAATGCGTTAGAATCTATATCTTTTCAGATAGCTAGGCGGAACTTAAGGCATTATTGTCTGGCTCAATGGATTCTAAACGAGTTGAATGCTATGTATGACAATCTTTTCCCAGACATAACAGCGAAAGGCTTCATTGAGACCGAAATGGCGTCAACTGGACTGAATCTACCTCAGCATCTCTTCTTCTCTAAGCGGCTTTTGAAGATAGTCATTCCCTTATTACAGTGATTTTATCAAAACTCCTGAAAAGCCTGGTTCCTGTCTTACTAGCTACGAATGGGTACACAAACTTTGTCTAGCCACCAGGAGTAATGCCCAGGCCATAGAATCGAGATGATTAATCAAACCACATTCGTAAAAGGAAGTTCTTAGCTAGAACAAGGATACTCATCATTTGCCACAATGACCTGAGGTACAAGCTTAACAAAACTAATCTATGCCCGGAAATGGACTGTCGGTTATGCTTAGAGGAGGACGAAGTAGGGCAGTAGGCTATCCAGAAAAGACAATATATGAAACCTCTCCTATGCAAGGTGACAAGCTGACAAGTGTACGTCCTGAGAGGTGAAAATTGTTGCCATGTCGTGACATAAACTATAAGCTACTCTTTTCCCTGTTAACTCTTCAAAATCGTTCTCAAAAGAACCTAATAATTTCATCAATCCTATCTCCCTCACCCTAACAAAAAAGTATTCCTTTATTTTAAAGGTCACGTTAAAAGCTTCAATTTTTAACAATCATTTCAAACAAGGATACCCATGCCATACAACTATGCTCAATAGAGTTGTTGAATTAACAAAAAAAAAAAAACCCTAATCAACTTTCAATCCAACAATTCCTTTCAGAGAAACTCCATACCCTTAACCCTTCTTCAACCAAGCACAACATAAAAAGGGGCCACCCGGCATTGAATTTAACAGGCGGAAATAATTAATCAATTGGGTATCCTTCTCAAGGCGAATAAAAATGTTTCATTCATTCCATTGGTACCGAGTACCAATAAATTAATTTTAAACACCAAGTCTGGGTGTAAGTTGGTCTTAATACCACGCGCAATGAAAAAAGAAGAGGAAAAGGAAGAAACACCCATCTCTCTGGTGTCCTCTGATTCTTATCAATTGGCTGCTTGTTCGCAAAAGGACCAATTCAAGTGAATGAATATTTTTGTCCCATTAATTTCATCAATTTCGAGGATTTTTTTTTTCTTCTTTTTCTTGTATTTTATTGTTGTAGGTCCTGTCATCTGAAAATGAAAAATAATTTAATTAATTCTACGAAAATGAAGAGAAAATCCTTTGGGGTGGGTTTTATTGCCGTTGATTGGTATCGGAATTTCACTTAAGAACATACTAAATGCTTCAAAGGATTCGTACAGTACGAAAGAGAAGAAACATGCTTGTAGTTGAAGAAGGAAAAATAAGGTATTAATTCTCTGCCCTTATATACCGAGAAAAAATGTCCTTCTTTACCTACTTGCAAAATTGTTAGTCGCCCACAACACGTATAATTGCGTACTTCGCTAAGCCTTGCTCTTTATGGGGTGCTTATGGTTGGACTAGGTGTCTGTCATGGCAAAAGATTAACTAAGGTTCTGTTTACGAGGAAAAACTGCCCACTGTACTCCCAGGACCACATATAGAAATCAGGCTATTCTTGACTCAAGAACTTGAATAACAACTTCAGTACAGCGTCCTAGATGTGAAAGGAGATTCAGTAGATTCGTCCACCAAAGTGCATGAATAATGCTCAAGGCTTGCTTCTTGTGGAAGACGACAACATTGTCCACAGACGGCGAAACTATTCTGTCTCCCCAGCAGGGTTGCCGAATGTAGTACTAAGGGAGTATTCGTACTCCCTTCTTATCCCTTATCCCCCTTGTTCTGATTTTACTCCCTTTAAAAACTATTTTAGTTCATTGTCACCCTTATTTCATTTAATGAGCCATCATACAATGGTGCAATTACCCCGGGGTAAAACTCTGACTTTATAAAAGAGAAAGATGAAGTGTACTCCCCTCAGACACCAAATACTCTTCTGTAAGCCTGTCAAATACTCCCCCTCGAAATTGGAAAACGGCGTCCACGCTCCCCAGGTACACATACCTTTAAAACCCGGAAAAATCGAACAGTAGTTCGGGTACCCTCTGGTTTGGGAAGCATTGAGTCCAGATGAACTGACAATTAACCCAGATAAAACAGAAAAATGTCAGCCTAGGACCGAAATCATAAACTGATATACATATGTATGCATTGGACAAACGGTTGAGAGAGTAGAGAGTTTTGAATACCTTGGGAGTAATGTCTCAACGAATTGCGGAACTGGACTCGATATAGACAGGCAAATAGGCATAGAAAAATGTGTATTGGGAATGCCTCGAGTGACCTCCAGCACTGTGGCAAGCCAGATAGATCCACAAGGTGATTCCCAACACTGAAATTTGGACAAAAATAATCCACGCCCAGAGTAATTATCACCTTGCGCAGATCCTTTCTTGGCCCTTTTGCCCAGAATGCACGGAAGAGGAGGAACACCCCGGAGCTGGATATGTTCCAGTGTAGACGCTTCACAAGTAGCAAAGAGAATCTATGAAGCCCGGATCTTCTAATAATGACATGATCACAGCTAACCACACAATGCGATGGAACTCAGTTACTAGGAGCACATGGTGCTGAACAGTCGAGAAGGAAGCACGGCAACTGGAAAGAGGTCACAATGAAGAGGTCACAATGGTAAGCTGGACATAAGAAAACAAGTATTGTCAAGCTGACGACACACAGTATGGAGATCTTTGCGCTGGTATTAGATCACCGTGATTACTTAAAGAAAGATCCTGTGATAGACAACCAAGTGATTTGGCGCTAAGACAATAAAAAATGCCAGAAACCGATGTGTGTTCCTGAGTGTAAACATGTATGAGGTATGAAAAACGTGAGCAAGATGCCTCGCAATAGTCATCGAAGAGCTCCCAATCGAAATCGGTGTACACCAGGGAAGCGTCCTCAGTCCTTTATCTGTTTGAAGGAGATGTGACGAAGCAGATTGTGTATCAGTTATTTCTTGCTACCAATGGACCTATCATAAGAGAAAAAGAAGATCAAACGTCTCTGTTCTTAAGGTATATGTGGATGTTCTGGAGGGGAATGGGTACCCAATTAGTTAAAAAAACAACAGAGTATCTGTGGTGTCCATTCTCTGATGCACAGCTTCCTATTGCAGATTTTAACACACTTAATTTGAAAAGTGTTTCCCAAGTGCGATAATCTCAAACATATGGGATCTGTGATCATCAGTCATCATCTAAGCGACACCCTAGGGTAGGATAGGTTAGAATGGCAGCAAGTTCAGTCACATTTAGGGCAAATAAGGCCCAAACCACAAAGCCACGGAGACAGTTGATGTGTATATCAGTGGGCCAAACTGGGGGCAGGTGCATAGAAAGTGAAGAACAGTCTCTTCCTCCTCTTCAGCTTTTCGGTTCCTACAGAATGCATTGTCGGAGTGTCCTAATGAAAGGGCGTGTGCCCCAATGATGCAGTGTCCCGTGATGATACCTATCATATCGCTGATGTTAGACCTTTTCAGTTTTGGAACCTTTGAGATCCGAATTTAGCCAGTAATATGGAGCACATTGGACAGTCTGACCACGAGTTTAATTAAAAGTGTTCTCTTTCCCGATTAGACCGGCCGAGTGGAGCAACTCTTGGCAAGTTGGTCGACAGTAATATTACCCGGAACGTTCCTATGGCCCCCACACTAACGTCTAGTGAATTGTTTCATCATCTCAAAGAAAACTCCTCACGCTGTAACGTATCCAGTATAAGTATTTATTCCAAGCTGTGTCCTCCTATTGGAACTAAAGGGCTTTCCAATAGAGACTTGACAACTTTTGTAGTTTCAAGTCGGTGATCGCAACTTTAAGAGCGTTAACTCCAATTTTCGGTCATAATTCTCGCTCTAGTAGACAGGCAATAACAAGTTTAGAGCAAAATTTGAGTCTGAGTGTCAGTGAGACAACGGGTTGGTCAAAGTGTCGAAAATATATTGATGCCTTTCAGGCGTCCGTTGAAAACGATCCAAATCAGTCAATTCCACGGCGTTCTCAAGAATTGGGCCTCATTATGGCGTATTTTGCGTAAGGATCTTGGTTTACACACATACAAGATCAAGCTGACTCAAGAATTGAAGCCGATGGACCATTTGAAGCGACGTACGTTCTCCGATTGGGTTCTGGAGAAGACGCGCCAAGATGATGAATTTCATCGAAAAATCAAGCTCATTTTGGGCTCAATGGGTTCGTCAATAACCAAAATAGGCGTTATTGCTTGCGTATAAGTCAACATGTGCTTCATGAATCACCACTTCATCCACTATAACTATAACGATCGTCACGTTACTGTGACTGGTCAGCGTTATCGCGCCATGATTACCGATTTTTATCCCGAATTGGAAGATATGGACTTGGGCGACATGTGGCCTCAACAGGATGGTTCCACAAGCCATACAGCACACGTCACAATCGATTTATTGAAGAGTGAATATGGTAAGCGAGTAATCTCAAGAAATCGGCCAGTTGATGGCCTCGTTCGATTTAACGCCGCTTGACTATTTTCTGTGGGGCTTCGTTAAGTCATTGGTCTATGCTAACAAGCCGACGCGGTTGGAGGAGCTCAGAGCCAACATTGAACGCGAAAAAGTGGCCTTTTCGGCCGAAATGTGTGACCCAGTCCTTGAAAATTGGGTTCAACGAATCGACCGCTGCAAACGTGCCCGCGGTGGCCATATGAACGAAGTCGAGTTCCATTCATAAATGTTTTGATTGTACTTCAAGCCGATAATAAAGTTTTTGAAATTTTTCAAATGGTTTGCGTTTTATTTAAAAAAAGTTGTCAAGTCCTTATTGAAAAACCCTTTAGCAGCAACAAATCGCGATAAGTTCCTGATGAAGATCCTTACGAGTATTCAACTTTCTGTTATCTAACATCTCGTTTATATAATCATCTGCCATCCAATTACGTCCTTTAAAAATTACAACCATTTTCATTTTATTTATCTAACGAAACTAATTTCTTTCTAATTGCCCAACAATTTTTTTTTCGTTTTATTCTAAACGAACATCATCAATCGAATAAAAGTAGGAAGAAGAAGAAGAAAAAAAAAAAACAAGGACATTTATGTCACGCTCTGATGACCAGCAAGAGACTAGCAAAAGGATGTTTTCAGTTCATAAATTTTCCCTCCTAAATTTTTGCTGTGTCCTTTTTTTAGCTCTTTGTTTGAATGTTTTCCTTTTTTTTTTTTCATCTCTGAACATTTATATATAAAAAAAATGTGCACGACTGGGTCGTACGTACTTGCACCTACATATATGCTGGTAGTTGGAAATGAATTTAAAAAAAAAAAATTACAATAGATTTTTGAAAAAAAAAAAATTTTAATTTTGTATAAGATTAGATGGCATATATTATTAAACATTTAATCTTGCCCACATTTCGATTTTTATGGAAATCCAATGAGTTTTGGCCGAGAAATAGCCAAATTTCTAAAACCAGTTAATAAGAAAAGTACCGTTATACGTATTTTTAGCCAAAAACGTGGTACGCCATCTTATAGCATTTGCCCAGAATAACTCGAATATGAAATTTAATCAAAATCGTTAGAGCCGTTTTCGAGAAAATCGTCTTTTTGTGAAATTTGCCTTAAGTAAAGTACCGTTAATAACAGGGCTAGAACAAAAATTCTGATTTCGCCTCGAATTGCGACCCTACAGAGCTCAGATATGAAGTTTGAAGCAAATCGGCCCAGCCGTTTAGGCTGCAGTCCAGCGTACATACACACAGACAGACAGACAGACAGACAGACAGACAGACAGACAGACAGACAGACCGACAGACAGACAGACAGAATCGGCAGACCCACTTTTTCGAGCTTCTCTATCATCGTAATGTCAGAATTCATTGTTATCTCGAGTTCGAATTTTTGCACGAATCCAATACTTGCCCTATATTATAGGTGCAAGTAAAAAGGAACACTTGTAGATAGAAGGAAAAAATGGATTCATTTGCTTAGCAATGCAGATGTCCTTTTCGGTTGTGTTTTTTTTTGTTGTTTTTGGGACATTCTATTCCATGGCACGTTTAGAGCAAATGGCAGATGGATAGAAAAAAATGTCATTTAGATATAGAAGGAGCGAACAAAACAGGATTCGTTGAGATTATTGCCTATGATTGGGTGGCGAGCAAAAAAGGACTACTGCCATTATTCACGGAGGGACTTCATCACCCCTTTTGGTTTGGTGGCGCCTCTTGCTGTTTTATTGGTTTGGTTACAGTGGTGGACGGTTGTTGTTTTGTTGCTAAATTGTGGGTCCTTATCGGCGATGTTCTTTTTTATGTAGCCCACTCCTTGGCGTGTCAAAGGTTCGTCTTCATTTATCAAGTTTTAATGCGAGTGGAATACTTGTGGACCATTATTCAAAATACGAGCCCAAAGAAGCAAATATTCATAAAAACATAATACTTTAAGGAAGTGAACATCTAAAGCACATAAGTAGGATAAGAGCACTTGAGGGAAATTAATTTACGAAACATGGTACTGGTAAGTGTTTAATCCTTGACTTAGAAAGCTGACAGATTCGCTTGAATCTGCGAAAAACAATGAAAACAAGTATTTCCAGCTTAACTGGGAATAAGTGAACAAAAACTTAAAGGCTTACAATGCTAAGAAAGGAGAATAATCATCGCACTTGGTATTCAGCAGACACAGAGACGGATCGAACAGCAATCAAGGCTCGAATTGTAATGACTCAGCTGGCAATATCCAGATGTATACGACTCCCAGACCACAGCAGTGTTTTCCAATCGAAGGTCCTGGCAGTGACAACAGCCGCTTGTACCGCCAGAAGGTATCGCTTCCTTTATAGACAGCCAGGCAGCTATCAAAGCAATTACCGACATAGAAATAAAATCCATGCTTGTGAAGTGCTGTCGCGAAGAGCTTAAGGTTCTTGGAACACAACACAAGGTTCTGCTCTGCTGGGTCACTGGACATGAAGGCGTCCCGGGATATGAAAAGGCAGATGAATTAGCAAGGAAAGCTTCATCAGACTCACTAGAACTGATTAACGTCTCCATAAGCAACCCGCCCTGCGTTCTCAGGCTTGAAGCAGGGAAACTGGCTACGAGAGAGGCGAACCTGAGATGGAATTCCCTAGAAACTGAAAAACAATTATGCCCAACCGAGAGAGAGACCGAGAGAATTATTCACTTTTCATGCTCGTGGGGATACTTACTCACTCAATACCACTTAAAGAAACTGCGTCATACGGAGGATGCGGCGATGAGGCTGTTTTAGAGGACACTACAAACTTCCTCTGTCAGTGCCCTGGACTCCAACATTCCAGGTACAAACTCCCCGACAAGCACTTCTTTCAGGATCTAGGAGAACTCTCTAATGCCAACACCGACATGTTATCGAACTTCATCAGAACATCTGGATGGTTTGCATATACGGGAAACGAGTAAGTACAATAGGCATCATGACAGCCTTATATAAACTCGAGGAGTGCCTAAGTAAAATTATGTATAGCTGAAGGACATCTTTGGAGATTGGACTCCTGAACACATGCTTGGTCCTACAAAAGACATGTAATACCCGGACAAATGCGAATTGTCAGGCGCTAGGATCTTAAGGGATTAAATTGGTAATATACTCGTAGTAATAGAATCGAAGTCAGTGCTGAGGACAGACTGTTAACCTTAACTCGCGTTAACTGTCAGCCGAAACGAGCCATTCAACATTGACGATGATAATCAAGATTCCCATCAACCCGATCAGAAGGAACTGAGGATAACGATATCTTAACTCAAATCCAAAAGCTGGATGAGCCGGTAAGAAGGATATCTCCACAATTTGGTCGTGGACGAAAGTATGCCCGATGAGTGGAACCTCAGCGTCATTTGTCCAATTAATCAAAGAAAGAAGATCCTCTGAACTGGGCTATAAAAGTCTTCTCAACTCCGCATATAAGATTCTGTCTGGACTTTGTCCTACAAAAGACTGTAGTACCCTGATAAATACAAATTATTAGATGTGGATCATGTCTTTACAGCCAAATTTCATTCTGGGACCTTAGAGTAACTCCAAGAGTCTCAGAAACTGATTCTGTCAGCAATTGTAAACCGAAGTGGAAACACACTTCTCGGAGGGATCAGTAGGATGCGCAATGGTACAACACCTTCTTTAGTTGGAAATTTCTATCATAAGAAAAAAAAAGTCCTTTCCAAGGCACCAGCTTAAAAAAAGGCAGATCCTCTAAAGTGTCCAGAAATGTGTGCCTTCTGACGGGTAAATCCCTTTATCTTCATCACGGCAAAGTTGCTAAACTTTATTTGATTGTCAGGACATTAACTCCAGAAATCTTCTCCGGTACTTCATAAGAAAAACCAGCTGAAGTATTCCAAATTCTAAAGAAAGTTGTTTAAATAAATCACAAATCCCTATTAACTTACAATCGTCTACACAACTACCCCCCCAAACAGACGGAGACACACACATGCCACAAGAAACCAAACAATTCCGAGGAATTTTCCAAATTAATTTACGAATCCCACTTCAATTAAAATTTTCTCCATCTTGTCTCTCTATTTCTGTGTGTGTTGTCACCGTGAAATCTTCCAAAACTACGAATTAAAAGACATTTTCGCAGACAGACAGACATATGTACGTAGCGATGTGTGTTGACAAATTAAAGTGATTCGTCGTCCCCTTTTATTCTGTCTTAAAGCGCACAGCAAGTTTGAAGCTTTAATGAAAACTAACTGAACGCGTAGCCTTCTCCTCCTGACTATTGCAATTGAAACAAGGATCCCTCATTTATCTTTAACCAACAACGGAAAAGCGTTTAAATCGATGACATCGCCCCCCCGTTCGGCTCTATGGTTCCTGACTAACTCATTCTGTGCTTTGTCTGTTCAAATTGAATGAAGAAAATCCATGTCACGCTGATAGATCCTTCTACTGTTGCTGCTTTGGTTCTTGGTGGTATTCGGTAGCACTCTCCAAGCACTCATGTGAGATAGATAGGAGGGTGTCCCGGTCCTCATTCCAAATAAAATTGGAAAATCCATTGATTCATTCTGAAAACAGTGTTATCCTCGCAACTCGCAACTCGCAACACGAAACACGAAGCACACAACTTAATTGGACAGGCGACCTTTCCATTTTCTCATTGATTTACCGTAGATTGAGTTCCGGTTCGAGGACTTTTTCTCTATTTCCCATCGCAGGATAGAATAACATTCTCATACTTGTACCTATGATGGCGTCTGCTCTTTGTAGCAATAAATGTGTCCCGTGTCTGATACGTGTGTGTGAAATGGCACTAGAGGGGTGCTGGGGGTGGATATTGATCCTTATGAAACTGTCAATGGATGTTAAGAAGCTTTGGGTGTTTTTTCTTTGCCAATATTGTGTATATTTTTATAGTGGGGTAAGTAATTGGTAATGGATAGGGTAAGTGACAAGGATATTCAGCTGAAGAGCAGGCTCTTGGAGGTTAATGGGATTCATCCATATAACTCATCGAAAACTACATTTATTCGACAAAGTAATGGCGAATGAATAAATTATGCTGTGTATTGTCTTACTAACACACACACAGAGAGAGAGAGAGAGAGAGAGGCCTTTATCGAGATGGAAGGATACAATAATTCACTTTCGTCATTTATTTAGAGGTTTTTATGGAAGGAACATCTTTTGACTTAGGTAAGACGGAGTTTTATTGAGTTGTACGTGGGGAGATGATTCTGTTTGTGAAGACCAATTAATTGGTTCATCAATAAACTCTGGCAATTAATCAGATTTGTGTCCAAATATGGGTAACTAACTACGAACACGCGTATAATATTTTGAATAAACAAATTAATTGGCTCAGTGATTCTGATTGATAACAGAGGACGTACTTTTGGACAAAGGAGTGAACTCTACTGGCGCCAGTTAAGTTAGGGTTTGATAGTAAAACTTATACACAGTAGCTAATTGCATTCGAGTGGGTAGTTAAAAAGAATACTAAATGTTTAAGATAAGAGACAATATTTCCATCTTGAACCATAAAATTCAGGAGAATCCATTTGATTATAGCTCCAAGCTTGCGAAACTCAGAGATTTCTTGACAATTGGAAGAAGGGATCGTCAAGTTTCCTAAAGAAAGTAATTCAATTGAGTTCGAAAACTGGAAAGGTATCAGGTGCTGCCTACTGATGCCAAGATATTAGCTAGAATTATACTGGGCGAATCAAACAACCAATTTGCCGCCCTCAAGCTTCTGAGGGAAGCCTGATGGATTGTGAATACTGCCAGCAGTAGCCAAATTAACTGCAAGAATAATTCTGGAAAGGATCAAGGAGCATTTAGATTTAACTCTTAACGTCGAACAGGCAGGCTGAATCCTCCTGCATCGATAATATTACCACCTTAAGGATCATAATCGACCAATGCGTTGAGTACAGGTCTCCGCTACATCTGCTGTTAATCGACTTCGAGAAGGCCTTCGACAGCTTGAATAGGGATGCTTTCTTTTGGCCGAACTGTACTCCAACGAATGGGAACGGGCCAGGAACCTATCAACATTACAATACGAAGGTGAAAGTGGCAGTGGATTGGTCAGACTCTCCGAAAAGGTGACATATCCATAGCTAATCAAGCGATGCAGTGGAATCCGTTCACCCAACCAGGCAGAACAGCGGGACGCCCTAGGCAAACGTGGCGCAGAACAGTCGAGGAGGAATCGAGCTCTTTAGGGATGAGTTGGAGAGAGCTCAAACAGAACAGGCAGAACAGCGGGACGCCCTAGGCAAACGTGGCGCAGAGCAGTCGAGGAGGAATCGAGCTCTTTAGGGATGAGTGGGAGAGAGCTCAAACGAGTTGCAGAAGTACGATGTTGACGCCCTATGTCCCGAGGGGTTAAATGACCCAAGTAAGTAAGTCAGCAAGAATCAAACAACACCTAGAAGACATAATGAATGCTAAACAAGCAGGCGTGTGCTCTAGATCCTCCTGTGTCGACTAGATCATCATTGAGCAGTGCTTTGACTATCGATCGCCACTTCAACTGTTCATTGATATTGAGAAGGCATTCGGTAGTGTCAACAGGGAATTTATATGGGGTACCTCACGCAAGCTGTCATATCCTGTACAGAGAAAGATTGTCAGACAAGGTGGCATTCTTCGCAGTCCCTGGCATGGGCTTCCTCTTTTGCCCAAAAAGGCCAGAAGAGGGGGAAGACTCGAAGTATGTTATGTTCCAGTTCAGACTTTTCACAAATGGCATACAAAGTTACGAAGCCCAGAGCTCCTAATAGACCACATTATGAGGTCAGACAATTACTGGTTGGAGATCTTTTTCGCCATGTAGAATGAACTGCGTCGTGTTTAGTATGTGCGGGCACAGTGTTAGTAGTAGTGAGTCAGATCCCAACCTTATCCATTCACTTAGCGTATTTCAACATGAATGCGAAAAAGAAACTGTGAATTAAAAGCGAATGCAAAAATAACACACGACTCTCTTCCCAGTCAAATTGGAAACCACCTATGGAAAATAAACTTTCAACTATCACTACACCAACTCTTTCCCATTCCTTCTTCTCTCTTGCAAATGAACTAACAACCGCGGCATACCAAACGGATCCATGCGAGGGCCCCTACTTTTCTCGCTATATGTTAACGAGCTCCCAGCAGGGTGTGACGTGCATCAATATTTGTTTTTGCAGACGTAGCATAAAGGATCAATAGCTAAGTGGAATTGATGGCCAAATCCTGGAAATGGAACGTGAAAAACAATCTTGATATAATATATATGTCCTTTGCTTATCATAGCCATTCCCTTCTAAGCACTCAACCCGTTCTCAACGACAACGACGCATTAACAAGACTCAATAAACATTCCTGTCGATAGTTAACATGAATTAAAGGCGATCAAAATGAAACTACATCCATTAACGTTAACACTATTAAACAAGCTTTATGCTTCGTTGTCTACTCCTATGGAGCCCTCCAACCCCCCCAAATGGCTGACGAGGACTTTATGGTTAATGAATTTGACAAAATAGCGTAAAACATTATCACTGTACCAGCGTCAAAGTACACAAATTAAAACAGCGCCTAAAATATGCTCGGATCCTTTTATGCTATTAAAACGCTTTCAACTTCTCTTTAATAAACTCTCTCACTCTCACTCTCACTCTCTTTCCGTGTCCTAGCTAAGCAATTCAACTTTGATGACCTTCAATTTAAATTTAATTTTCTCTCTCTTACTGAAGTAAGTGGTTTGAAAGGAAGGAAGGAAGGAAGATGACGACGATGACGACGACACACAAAACCATTTGCCACCCCTCCTAGTATACAGAAAATAAATGCAAATCAAATTGCCATCATCATCGTCCTTGTCATTCAGTCATAACAAAGTCGTACCATACCTCAATCAAAATTCACTTTCTCCTCTTTTTCTCTGGTGAATTTAACAAAGTTAATAATTTTCACATTACACGAATTTTCCATTCCACCAGAGGCGCAACGGCACAAGAGAAAATGTGTTTTCTTTAACAAGGCTCACGCAAAAAAGGACATTTCATCCGTGCGCACCATTATTGTCGCATGCAAATCAGTCTTTAAGTCGCCATTACATTTTATACCTGAACAGCGTTGAAGTGCTCCAAGTGATGGCATAAAAATGCTTCACGTAGCCTAATCTCAGGCAGGGAGTAAAAATAGCCCCAAAAAAATATATACCTACATACTAAGGCAAAGAGAAGGCGATTGTGTCCTTTGGGTGTTGTAAACTTCTCCTCTCATTCTTTATAATAAAAATGTATTTCCTTACGCGCCCCCTTCCTCAGAAGGATTATGCAAATACAAAATGGGGTGCTGCATAAGACACCCCACGAAGGATACGAGAAAAAGGATCAAAACCACATCTTTAGAGAAAATATGTTTCAAAAAAAAAGAAAAAAATTATAATTTACTCACTCGTGCTCTCGGTTGTGTTTAAACGAGTCCCTGTAGCGTAATCGTAGATTCCGTCGGATGTCACTGCTATCGTTTGCGTGGCGATTCCTTGACAATGCTGCTGGTAGTAAAAGTGCCATCTCTGTAATAAAGTGAGAAAATTATTTATTTTAGTTAGCCCCGAAAGGGTATGCACAAACACATCCACCAATAAACAAGGAACCCAATTAGCTTTAGTACCGTTTTGGACCGTACTGCAAAGATACCAAATACCTAGGTGCTGATAATTTTTCGCCTCGCATCTTTTGTGCTAGAGAAATGCAAATTTTATGGTGTGAAAATTATTTCAGAGTTTTTGAACACCCACCCCGCCCACAAAGCAAAAAAAAAAACAAGGACTTTAACATGGAAATGGGTAATTCTAAAGTTAAGTAGGTAATTACCACTCATGAGGTAGTTAGACGCTGCGTATACTACGCCCTGCCATCATTGAACTATTACACCAGGAGCGTGTACAGGAGGAAGATTACGTATACGCCTTCGGTACGGGGAAAACAGTGAATAGGTGTGGTTGGTCAAGGACAAATGCGTTGTCGTTTCGACAGAAGGTGAGAATGAGGAAGTGGCTTTTGTAATTTTCATGCGCACCGTAATGAGGACTATTTTCAGAGTACTTTTGGGAGCAACTTTTTTTTATAATTGCGTTAGTACACAGCAGGAAACTTGAATTAAATATCGAAGGACGATGAGTGCGGCCGGCGTGTGACTAATGAAGTATTCTCATTTCACCTAAAGGATATCGTTTTTAAATGGACTACAGGGGGGAGTATGAAGTACGAGGAAGTATCAGAATCAGAACTATACATGGCAGTTTAAACGTGGTGCTTGCTCTTCCAGGATTGACTGAATTGTATTTAGGGCGTTCCCGATCACTACAGGATATAGTGCAGCTCAGGCTCCTCATGTTCCCAATACCCACATCCCTTCCCAACAACCAATTCTATCAGCAAACCACAATGGACCTTTCTAGTATCTCCGAGTACACGTGGTGTGTCTTTCTTCCATCACACACCCTAATTACTCTATCAGCTATCGCAACGGGCCTAATGAAGGCATATTTCAAGAGCGCAGATTAATCCTTTTACACCAACCAAAGTTTGTTGTCTGTCCTGAAAAACTGCAAACTATTCAGACCTTGGAAACAAATGTTCAGCGGGTTATTGGTGAGATATAATCTGAAGTGCCTCAACCTCACTGAAGCGAGAGAGTGGCATAGCAAGTTCTATCAATCTTCCTCCTCCTCAATCAAAGTTAAGACAGACTGTTGTTTCAGAAACTCCGAGTCTGAAGGAATGTTTGTGAGACCATATAATATCTCACAATTCTACTTTACTTACTTAAAGGACTCTCGACACATGTTGAATCTCTGTCTGACACATGACTGCCTTCCAGCCCCTGCGGTCCCGGGCAGGCTGCTTCCAGTTTCTGGCAACAAATTGGTCTTAATACTGGAGGTTCGGTCTTCTTCACCGTCTCGAACCTGGGGGCTGTGATTCGAAGATCCTCTTGGCTGGATCATTGTTGTCCATTCTCTTGATGGGGCTGAGCCAATAAAGTCGGCGTAAACAGGCTTTTTGGGCTACATCCACCGTTTTATAAAGCATTAATTTGGTCTGACTACTTAGGAGCTTAGAACCTATTTGCTTTCCTTGACAGATCTCCTCAAAGTTGAAGCTGTGGAATTTATATTTATATCTAGGTGACCATCATTGCCCTCGTTCACTTCGAGACCAACTAGTTTCGCCTGCTCATCAGTAGCCGTAAATGCCTCTACGACGGCTTGCCGGGATCTTCCGATGATGTCAATATTGTCTGCGTATCTCAGCAGTTGGACGGATTTGTGAAAGATAGTGCCTTGTTAAGTCGTCCCTTGCGCACTATTTGCTCCAACACGATATTGAAAATAAATCATATGATAGTGCATCGCCTTTCTTTGGAAGAGCTCTGAAACGCCACGCCGTTTCGAAGTTCGAGAGAGCACCGAGTGTTTCCAGTGCTGCGTGACACATCTGGATAAGTTTTGATGGTATCCCGAATTGAGGCATCGTCTGGTAGTGCTTGAGATGATAAATGCTGTCAGAGGCGGTTTTAAAGTTGATGAAAGGGTCGTTTCCAAGATTTGTCTGAGTGTGAAAATTTGGTCTACTGTCGCCAAATTTGGCCAGGCACACTGGAACGTGTGTGTTGCAGAAGAGTTTTAGACGTATGCGACATTTAACAGGGATATATGTATGTACCTCGGTAGTTCTTTCAAGACATAGCCTTCTTTGAAGATGGGGCATTATTTTAAAAAGTTCAGGAAGTCAATCAGACACAGCGGCTTCCTTGTTTCTGAAAGCTATATAAACTTTTTCAATACTTGGCGAAGACGTTCGTCGTTAATTGACTGAAGATGAGTTCCCTTCTTGCCTTCTTGCCTTCTTGCCACATCACCCTCTATCTAATTGCTGGAAGTGTTGCTTAAACACATTAACAATTCCCTGTACGTCGGTGACTAGGTTGCCTTCTCTATTTCAAAGAGTTGTGTTTAGATCTCGTTTTATTTGTTCTACTTTCTTATTACAGATTAAGCCAGTCATGTGCTACCTCTGTGTATTGAATGTATTTGAAATAATTGTCAAAAGGAACTTCTCTGCTACTGTGTCGATTCTTTGTGAATCTGCTTTTCACTGCCTAGTAGTCCTTCATGTTTGCGTAGCCACGAGGCAGGGATCTTACTCGGTTGTCTAGTAGATTCAATTTGATTTTACACCCTCTTATTAGTTAGTCGAAATGGATGTCGATTGGTCGACAGTATTGCAAGGACTCTGTTTAGATAATGTACTTTTAGAAGAAGAACATTGAGGGTTAGGAATGGCTTTAACAACAGATGACGTATTGCTTCGGTGAACAGTCCCATAAATCCGTCACAATGGATTGACTTATTCTGAAAGTCACAATTGATTGATTTCTGAAACTAATTTCGAGAGCTTTTACCCTCAAATGGGCTGTTATAAAATTTTCTTTGCATTTTTCCCTCTTACTATTCCAAAAAACACGATGGTTTGTCGGAAAAGGAAATATGTGGGGAAATTTTGTGACAGTGCAGAGAAAAGTAGGTATTTTTGTCACTTGGAGTATTTTTTATTTTTGTGCCGTCAGTAGTATTTTTGCTCTCGGTTTTGGATGTATGGCAAATATGAACGTTGCTTCTTCCATTGACGATAGAACGAATGATAATTTGCTTATGCTAATTAACATTTTGTGTTAACAACTAGTGGGCCTAAAAGTATGCCATATTAATGCTGTATCCAACATTTACTGAAACATCCCTCGAAGCGCATGTTAATTGTCTTTAAGGTTTTGTTCATCAATTGTTTAATTTCAATGTTCCCCTTAAAAACAGACTTGTAAAATACAATTACAATCTATGATTTACAGCTCAGATTTGGAAATAAATCAATCAACAATCAACATCACGTGCCAACACGACTCCATTAAATAGACACATGGCTCTTTTGAATTTACCAGAGTTGAGCAAACTGATATTACTAGAGCGGTTCTCAAAATCAAGGGGGAAACTCGAAACCTCACAAGCGATTTGGGTCATTGGTTCTGAACCATTCTGCAGAATCGATACTAGAGAAAGAAATTGGGGCTAGAGCCTTAACAGTCCTCATATCACGAGCAACACATTTTTTATTGAATTTGTTTGATACAAAAAAAATAATTCTGCTAAGTACTGCACAGTACAAAGTACCATCTCTTTTGAAAAAAAAAAAGGAAAAAAAGCGGATAGACCTCGACGATTCCAATGATCTACTTCAACTTCTTCTTCTTCTTTGGGCGGAGCTTGTTGTCTTGGGTACAACCTGGCGTAGCACTTGCGGCAAATCATCTTGTCGTATTTGTACTGCGAGGATACGGAGCGATGGCTCGATAATACCACCACACAGACGAAGAACCAAGTGGAGGGTAGACTCCTTCTGGATGTTATAGTCGGACAGAGTACGTCCATCTTCCAGCTGCTTGCCAGAGAAATTTCAACTTTGTTGGTCTGGCGGAATGCCTTCCTTGTCTTGGATTTTTGCCTTGACATTTTCGGTTGTGTCTGAGGGTTCAACCTACAAGGTGATGGTTTTACCGGTGAGGGCCTTGACGAAGATCTGCATTTTGTAGCCGTTTCTCAGAAACGTGCAATCAAATGCTAATCACAAAGCAGGCTTACAAAGTCCTGAGGAAACTATACAACCGAAAAAGATTCAAAGCATGAACCAGAGCAAAAGTAATCTGCTTACCTATCCAAATAGGCATCCTGACGACGAACTGTAGACATAAGAAGTAGGTATGTTCCTAAGTAAACTAGGTACAGCTGAAGAAGGTCTAAACTGATTTTGCGATGAATCCTACAAGATCCCAGGATAATAAAAGCATCTTGTCAGACATTGAACTACAAAGGTCTTAAAAACATGGGCAAGGTTCGGTCAAAAACCGCTTCTCTAGGGCCAACTATTATTATCAGTTTCCTACGAGAGACAAATGACTCCGAAAGAAGAAAGGCGAGTAGAACACTTTTAGGGAACACCAATTTCCAAGTTGCTAGTGAAGACCCAATAGACCAAAAGGTCACTATGTAAAATGTATTCCCTTTCTTTATATTCATCCATCTACAATGAAGGTGACCTTGCTCGGGATTTGTATATTACGCCGAAAACTAAATAAGTCTTCCCAATGAACACCTTGTACATATGTGGGTACATATGGACAAATTTAAACTGAGCAGCTTATCAAATTTGGTAGCGATTGTCAATCAATAACCATTGACACCATATCAACGAAAACCTAAACAAAAGTTAAAACGTATTGGTCCTATTCATGGACTTCAGTAAAGCTTTCGACACGCTTAATCACTCAAAGCCAATAGATGCTCTAGAACGTATTGGAATTCGGGGAATAATTACTGATTCGTGTCAAAAAGAGCACGCACAGTACGGAGTTCCACACGGGTCGATACTAAGCCCAATCCTGTTTATATTATACGCCAATGAGCTTCTTTGTACTTTCAAACGAGCAAAAACATTTGCTTAGTAGTATGTCACAGATCGTTGCAGACGGCAATAACAATACTTCAGGAGGAGTTCGATGCTGCAGTGAAATGGTGTCATGATCTTGATCTAATGCATCCAAAATAAAAATGAGCCACATAAAAAACCCGTAGTTTAAGACTACCGAACAAAGAATATATTTTAGGAACGATTCTTGCCGCACCTCTACTAGCTGTCCTTTAGAAAAAGTAGAAAGCTTCAAGTATCTAGGAATCAAAATCGACAGTAACTTTCCATGGGACACGCATATTGGTTATTTACGTACAAGTCTTAAAAGAGCACTATACGCGCTAACTCATTTACAGTATCATGCTACAACATCTGTACATCTGTTTAAGGACTATCTCATTTCAGCAGTACAAATCCTAAGGATTGGTATAACTCGATAAATTAAAATTAACAATACCATTTCAATATGATCTTTATGTTATATCGTAAAATTTATTACCCCCGCACTCAAGTTCACATCAATTGAGCTTAACACGTTACTATCCCCATCAGAATATAATGCAACTAATCCCTCAGATATAAGCCAATTTATGCAGCCGAATTAATTTGTTTAAATTATATGTATGTATATGTGTAATCCTTAAATAAAATCCGTACACAAATGACGTGTATTCTCCCAATCGTAACTCTAATTAAATTTTGCAAACATCCCTGCGCTGTCTGATGTGCATTTTCTGATTTACCAAATCTGCCAGTTGTTATTTAATAATTTGATCGAAGCAAGGGATATCATAGTCTAACGGTCTGTGTGTGGTCGTGTTTGTGTTTGTTAATCAAATGCCTTTCATCATAATTGGAAGTTTGAACAAAAACGCTGAACTCTAAACTAGGTATGTGCTATCCCCTTGGGCGTCTAACCTCCCACTGTCGGTCGGTTATCGACACTAAAACATTCAAATACGATAAAGAGCTTACCGCTCACCAACACACCACTTTAATTTCCGGGATTTGAATGAAATTTCCCGATGGCCACCAAAAAAAAAAAAACGGTCTGCTCTCTCCCGTCCCCGTCGATGGGATATTTGGAACAACAAAAAATATAGTGGAATTTTGTGGCCATCGAATGTCCTTTGTGTGCCGTTCTGAGTGTATATATGCGTGTGAGGGTTATGTCCCTTCAATATGTAAGATAAAATGTGACTTTTTGTTATCCCGGAAACCAGTGTTATTTTTTACCAATTTCAAGGGGAATTCGGAGAATCCTAGAAGGCCTCGAGTTTACTCAGAGACGATGATCCTTTTTGAGAGCAAATTATTGGGTGTAAGCCCTGAAATTTCCTAGGATTGCTGGTGGGATTGCAGAGGAAATTGATTGATTATGAAAGTGATTCCCAGAAAGTATTTATGTCACTCACACGAACCTATGTACGTACCTTCCATTGCTCCTTGTTATGGCCTTTATCAGGATTTTAAGTTAATACAAATAAAATACCCTTTCAATTGTCTTCAATTATTAATGTTCATCAGTAGTTACTAACAGCACAGGTCGCATTGCGATATGGACCCGGTTAAGTACATATACACGCTCCCCGAAGCAACAAGCCCCATTATCCTTAATCCGTGTTTTCACCAATGGCAATGGTTTCCACAAAAAAAAAAAAAACACAATCATTCGAGTGAAACTATTTTTTAAAGCAGAATAATTAATATCTCGGCATCAGGATTCTGGTAGATGAAAAATCAACACAAAATTAATCCTTTTCGATTCCCCTTTCTCAGTTGAAAATGGCATTTATATCCGTTTAACGTGGGGGGTCAACCGTCAGGACTTCTGCTTCTGGTCAGGCATAACTCAATGGCATACTTTTATTGGATTTTTTTTTGATGATATATCCCTTTAATAGTGGGCACAAAACGTCATCCCCAGGAGAACAAATATAAGACACATTGACTTCCTCATTTTTTTATGGTTTGTGGCAAAGGAAATCTGCAAAAGAAGGTCCTTTGGTACTCTAAGTCCTGTGGTTACTTTATAGTCATAAAAAGTAACGATTGAACTGTATCCATAGGCTCAGATATACAAACATACATATGTATGAATGTATACAAGCAAGGAGAGAGTGAATGTTTTTATTAAGTCCATAAAAAAGGATACGTCACATCCTAGTAAGTTGCTTTTGTTGTTACAAAGCACAGATTTGTACTACTTTCATTCTGTTAGACTTACTTGCTTTCATAAGCCTGGAGAGCAATATACAAAGTCTAAGTACGTCACATTCAATAATGTTCAATATTCGTTCAAATTTAATAACCTTCCTTTCAATCACTGGATTTTAACAAAATAAAACATAATGAATTTCTTATAATGAATACTATTACCTTTTAACTCAAACGCAAAAAAAGGAACGCAAAATTATAGCTCAACTTTACACGTTTAGCTCCGTACTATTTATACCCTTAACTCTTTCTTAATTCCAGTGGAACAGACCTAAAAGTGACAGTTTTTCTACGAACACCTACTTGGTCTGTTCCCGTACTTTCCGCACTAAGTTTCGCAGCTTGCTTTCTTAGAGTGGGGGCACAATTCTCTCAGAGGAAGACAAATCTCAAAAAAACTACAGGAACGGGGGTTGAACACTGCCCACTTTTTGGACGTTATTTTTTTTTTGTATTGATTTACATCAAATTATCTTGTCAGCCATTTGACAGAACTCATATTTTTGCCCAAAGAAATTCGCAGCATGGGGAAATTTCTAACTCTCTCTTCTATGAAAAACTACGAAACTTTGACGAACGAGACGATTTCGTAAAATTTCGAGATTTTCGTAGGTTTAGTCAGTACGGGAACAGACCTACTTTTACTGAAATGACAGATGACATACATATGAGTCTAAACTGAGAAGCATAATCAACATTTGGCTGCATATGCACGCAGATGTAAACCCACGAATACACACGATCTTAAGAGCCAACACACAATAAGCCCAGCGTCGATTGGTTCAGTTTTCGGGCATTCTTGGACAGGATGGGCTCAGTATTCAACAAGGTTAACAGGGTAGAGCTAGAGCCACAGTCACGATATTTTTGACTTAACTGCTGTGCAGGGCCGACTATATCTACTTTAATATCGCATTGAGCTAGTCCTTTCGAGGCAAGAGACTTAACGCTGTAGTGTTTACCAGTTGATGTCAAACGAATCCTGATTGATCATTAAATTAGTTAACTTTATCTGTTTTTATACTGGCGCTACAGTCCAAGGGGGGTCCTGGTTCTCAACCAACAAACCTCTCCAGCCAGCCCGGTTACGATCAAGCTTCCTCTAGTTGTGCACGTCAAGTAGGTTGAGGTCCCCGTCCACTTGTTTGCGCCACCTACCGCAAGGTCGTCCTCTACTGCGCCGTCCATCCAAGGTGGTTTCGAAGACATTCTTCGCTGGAACGTTGGGCTCCATTCGCTCTACATGACCCAGCTATCTTAGTCGCTGCATGCGAACTTTTCTGACCAAGTCGATGTCCTTGTATAGGCCGTATAGTTCGGCGTTATATGTTCTTCGCCACTCAGATCACACGAAGAACTTTTCTCTTCAAATAACCAAGGACATCCTCATCCGATTTTGTCAAAGTCCATGCCCCTGGGCCATACAGCAGGACTGGGATGGTTAGTATCTTATAAAGAGTTACCTTAGTAGTTCGAGATAGGGCCTTGTTGCTCAATTGTTACTCTTTGCCCATAAAAACACTGATTCTTAGTTCCCCACTGATGTCATTCGCGGAGCTCACCATAGGGCTTCTATATTTACTGTCAAAGTCGTGATGACATAAGACGCCATATACTTTTTGCCACTCATTTCCACTCACTCTTATATTGTTACAGGAAATCGGCTGTATCTTAAGGATGTTAGTTACAGGTTCATTGCTCCTAGGTCTTATTGTTTGGTGGTCGTAGAGTTAATCTTTTAACCAAAATTTTGATTTCATAAAAAATTTCAAGTTCTCACGCCAAAAGGTTGTCAATTTTTGGACACATCCATATTTTTCTGGTTCTTATCAGTTTGACATTAAGATCCGCCCATCCCATGTGACCGGCGAGTTTATAAACAAAAAAAAAATTATCAAAATTGTTTTGCTGTTTTACCCTTGACTAAAATTAATGTCAAGTTGAAGGTCCTACACCTATATCAAATCGATTTTTACCTCAATTAAGGGGAATACCCCTTCAAAAGCAATCATCCGAGTACTAAATACGCCACAAATGACTTATTAGCTGAAAATGTGTTTATCATTTGTGGAAGGAATTAATCGAAATATAAAATTTAACTGATAAGGCGTACATTATGATGACAGCCACTTGGGTGCGGGGTGTACTTGGTAAAATTAATTGTAAAGTTCACAGAAATCAATCTATGGGAAGCAATCTTAGACTCTTCTCGTACACACACTCGAGAGCAGAGAGAGCATAACATCATAATGATGATGATGATGAATCTATGAAGATTCTGATATTGCTCCCTCAATTGAGCCGAGTGCCATTCACGCAGTCAGTCAGGGTCTAATCTTTGCGAAAACCTCTAGGTTGTCGTCAGTTCGCGATCAGTCTACTATCAGTGTTTAGTTCTTATATTCTGTTTATCTCTTGCGGAATTACAACAATGAATGGAGGAAGTATAGTTGTAGATATTTGGATGATTACTTTATTCTTGCTGCTGGTAGTAATTGGTGAAAGTGCGGTTTGTGGAACACCTTTGCAAAGTAGAAATAGTACGCGCGATCTTTGAAATCCATCGGAATTGAATATCAAAGTGATATGTATATTTTTTTTGTGTTCTTTTCAGCGATATACGAGGAGTACAAGTGCCGAGATACGAAAACAAATCGAGAGATGTACATAGGCGAAGTGTTCTTCCGACGTGGGCAATGTGTTCGAGTGCAGTGCTTGGGCGACCTCAAAGTTTGGGAAGACAGGTGGGTTGGAGTTTGATAGTACCAGTCTTCATATTATATTCTTGCCTTTAGTCGTTCGCACTGATTTTGAGTTATTCAATTTATTTCATATGTCAACTACTCTCCTCCGAGAAGCTTCTTCTTTCAGGGCTCGGGCAGTGGCCAGATAGAAAAAGAAAGAATAGGACAGAGTTTCTGTTAACTCTGGTTTCAGTTTTTGCTTTCCATGAGTGGTGTCCTAACTTATAAGCAGCCCATAGAGGGCCAAGGTCTAGCTTCTCACAATTATATGTGTTCTGCGTGCTATATATTTGTACACGTACAAAAGGGACCTACAGTTTTATGCCTTATCCGAAGGGCAGAGGGTTTTTGAGAAGCTTTTGCATGACAATAAATACTTTTGGACGTTTGGAAGAGGTGAAGCCATGAAAACAGCTTAGATGGTATTTTCCTGGATTAGAACTTGGAACCCCAACGCACTAACCACAGAGCCACGGCATCCACACAGTGCGCAATCATACCTGAAGAAAGATTTTAGATGTGAACACCAGTGACACTTAGCAGCCGACGTGTTAACATCAAACTATATCAAACTTCACTGAGGCGTTTCGTCCTGATACTCTTGTCTTAACCTCACTAAGGTTTTCTTCCTTATAGACGCCACTTTTTGGATACGGTCTTCCCACGTATATGAGGTTCTTCCTCTTGGTGCTCTGTCATGATCGGAAACCTGCTTAGCCAATCTCGAATTTCGAGTTTAATGATTCTAGTTGGCTTGGCCACATTAGCTGTCTGTCTTAAATATCTTCTATTAAAGGATTTCTTTTGACCCACTTCTAAACGTAGTCTTTCGCATCTCATTTTATCCCTCCCAGCTTTACCTGCGCCTCTTTGAACATACTCCCCTTCTGTAGCTTGAAATTTACTCAGAGGATTGTCCAATAGTGGTAGGTGTTATATGTTTTCTTTTATTGCTTACCAACCATAGCAGTTATAGTGTTCTTTATCTAGCAATAAGCCGAGTTGTGACTTCCTGTTTACTCCTGATTATAGTCCCAAAATATTGGCAGTTTTCGACTTTCTTTAGGCGTTTTCACTCTGAAGTTTTCTCTCGACTTAACACTTTCGAAAACGAAAGTTTAGTATATCATCATCACATTCACACATAGTTTGAAACATAGAAAAATATTAAAGGACTTATAGGATCATCATCACGAGCCAAGTCCGTCCGTCTGTGAGACACCAGTTTTTAGGCGTTAAACTTTGATTTGAGGTCGGTGAAATGTGGTATACAAGGTCCTTGAAAAAATAAACAAAACAATTGTAGAGTTTTTTTACAATTCACCCACTGACACGCCTACTTTTTGATTATATACCTTCTTTCAGTATTTGTATATAAAGTTCGAAAATAATTACCTAAGCAAATATGAATGTACCTAGATGTTTATTTGCTTTGCAAATCTTTCATAATTTAAAAAGACCACGCCCACTTTAAAGGTGCTTTTTCCATAGAAAACAGAAGTTCTCTTTGATTTTCTTTAAATAAAATCAATTCTTTAGAACAAAGTTCAAATATGTTGAAAAATGTTCAAAATCCGCCCACTATCATGCTCAATTTTCGACAAAATTGGAGTTTTGGAGAAATTTAAATTCAGGCAATTATATTTCTGAAAAAAAGGGAAAGTACAAATTAATTTTTTCAACTGACTGTCAAATTTTCACACAAAAGAGTGAATGGATTCGAACTTTCGGAAATGAGCAAAAGTGACCGAAGACTTAACGAATCGAAGCCAAAAGCTATTGTGGTCGGATTGTTCCGAAAGTGGTCGTATGCAACCATTCTTCTATTATAGTTCAGCCTCAAGTCTTAAATCGGCTGTTGAAGTTTCTGTTGCCATTGTTGTGCTCAATGGGTTATGTTTCATTGAAAAGCATTGGCTTGTTAGCTGAGTCTAGGTTGCTATTGGTTGTTTTTGTGTCAATTTGCTTCCATTATTAAGACTAAAATGTACTAATTAAAATTAACTTTTTCAATGAATCTAGTACATTTTTATTGAATCTACTGCATTAAAGTGGCTTAACATTGGCAACGTTCCCAACACTAGAAGGCCGCTAGATTCGTTAACAACAAATCTGTCATCCCGGTGCAAAAGTATTCTTGCAGCTATTTAAGCGAAGTCTTTGGAACGGGCTCATTGTTTAAGACTGTCCGCATTTCCTACTCGACGAATTTGCTAGTCAGTAGACCAATAAAACTCGCTGGAAGAAAAAACGTACTAGAATAAAAAAGTATTAAACCTATGGACGTCTCTACTTGACACCTAGTAATAGTCTACAGACGTAATCCCGCATACAGTGCTTGTATGCTTTTAGTTTACGCTGATTTGTTTTGACATGCTTACTTGGTTTACTACGTTTTTAGAGGAATTAATTGGTTGCTAGAATTCACTATGATCTATTCCTTTTTCGCTTCTAGCAGTGAAAAATTTGTCATCCTGTAGCAAAAGTATTAGAGCAGCTAGATTAGCGAAGTGTCGGTAACGTATTAACTGTCAGGTAAACGTTATGTAGTAGATTTAATGAAAATGTAGTTTGAAGAGACTTCTAAAACATCATTGGTACAAGTGTGTATTATTATTGAAGTCGAAACCTTTTCTACCTCATGACTTATGATCTTTTTTTGTAAGGCCCATTAATTGTAAATCTATAATGAAGGTACTTCTACATAGTTAGAACAAGTCTAATCCCAAATCACCATAACTCCTCTCATCTGATCAAGAAAAAATGTTTGCCAATTACAATTCACTCAGACTCGACTTTACCATCAAAATGAAATGACAATCAACTGTCAATTACCCGGTTCGGCGTTTTCTCCACCACCCAACCAAAACCACATCCTCTTAAGACTCCTCTGCTTTTCCAAAAAGAAAACTTTTCTCGTTATCCTTGACTAACCTATGTTTTTCTTTATCTACATATGCGCGTCTACCCACACAGGTGCCAAGTGCCAAACTTGGAAGGGAATTGCTCCGAGATTCCACCAGCTAATGAATTTCTCGATTATCCCAAATGCTGTCCACTATACGAGTGCAAATTGTACATGAACGACACAGGCGATGACAGATGGAGACAGGAGATACGGATTCATGATCATTACGGGAACCGTAAGAGCACCTACGTAACAGAGGTGTTCATAAGGCGTGTAGAGAATGGGGTCACTTCGGGCGATGCCAATGGGGGGAGTCCTGTCACAGCACAGTTTAAACTCTGAATGCCATAGTAAAAGAGTATGATACACAACTGGGGTTGGGTAATTAAAAGGGATTTAAAAAAAAAATTAAATCTACATCCGCTTAGCGTTATTGTTGTTTGTATTTATCATTGGTTTGGTGTGTATTTATAATTAAGTTATGTTAACAAATACAATTAAAAATTGATCAAACGATGGGTAGTTTTTATTCCAAAAAAATAGCAAACTTTGGAAAGGTAAGTTGAAATTAATAACCTAACATAGGGTCTCTCTTTTACGAGGATTTTGATTTGACTTTTAGTTGTCAAAAAACACAGACAAATTGATATTTACTTGCCATATGCCAAGACAGCGACGAATAGAGGGCTTTTCATTACACGTTTCCTATCTTTAACTTTGAATGAAACGTACTTTGAGTAAAATATCATTGAAGTTTTTGATTTACTTCAAAGGTCCATGCATGCCATTATGTATACTACAGGGAACGGGGCGGGCGAGCTTCTCATAAGGCATACCAGTATCCGCATCCCCCAAACAACAATAACGGGTAGGGACATAATACCACCAGTCACAACTGTGGAAGTCCTTAAGTTAGTGGATTCAAACAAGAGTAACAAGGCCCCTGGAATGGACGGCATCCTTAACTTCGTCCTAAAAAAAGGCATTAAAGCCCAACCAGAGGCTTTTGCTAGCCTCTTTACAGCTTGTCTGGTAGAAGGAAAGTTTCCCCTACAATGGAAACGACAGAGACTGGTATTAATCCCAAAAGGCGACAAGCCTCCAAAGCAACCGTTTTCATACAGACCACTGTGATTGCTAGCCACAGTAGAAAAAGTGCTAGAGAAAATAGTCCACGACAGACTGGACCAGTACACCGACGGAGAAAATGGACTGTCCAACCTACAATACGGTTTCAGAAAGAAACAAAGCACAACCCATGCGATACAGGCATGGAAAGGAGAAAAAAAGCAGTGCTGCGCCTTCAACTCTGCCAAATGGAGCTGTATTATGAGACCGTTGAGGGACATGTGCATCCCAAACTATCTGCGCCGAATAATAACAGACTATTTTAAAGACCCTCCACTATGATACCGAAGAAGGGATAGAGAGATGCTAGAGCATGGAGGCTGGCATAACTTCGTATCACGGGCTGCGAGTATCCATAAAAACTCCATCGCCTCCAGCGCGTCAAAAAAAAAAAAAAGGCTGCTACTGATCTCATATGTAGACTTTCAAACATGCTCATACGGTATTGTGAGAGGCAAAAGTTGGGACTTCTATTATTTTGTGATGCTAATGCTCAGAAATTGTGGGTGCCGTGGCTCAGTGGTTAGTGCGTTGGACTACTGCGCAAGGGGTTCCGAGTTCGAATCCAGGAAAATACCACCAAAGTTTTTTTTCACGGCCCCACCTCTTGCGAGCGTCTGACAAACATCCAAGAGTATTTACTGTCATGAGAAAGCTTCTCAAAAACCCCCCTGCCCTTCGGATACGGCATAAAACTGTAGGTCCCCTCTGTACGTACAGAAATGTATACCACGCACAATACGTACAGTTGTGAGAAGCTAGGCCTTGGCCCTCTATGGGCTGCTTATGGCCTACTATTTATTTTTTATTTTTTTTTAATGCTCAGAATACTTTCTGGGCCAGCAGCAAATGCAACGTGAGAGGAAATCATCTTCTGGCTTTTATACTATCACCTGGCTTGGTCATTAACAATGTTGTTGTTAACTAGAAGAAGGGAAGTAATTGATCTGACGTTATCGAACAGGAGGTGTCCATGTCTGATCATAGGTCATTACTTTGCAGGAAAGGAGGAATCCGCGGAAAACTGTCTGGACTCTTTTTAGGGCGCAGTTGGGCAATTGTGTTAAAACTTTTTCTAGGCTTGGTAGAGGATTCTGTTCAAGACCTGACCGGCAACCTTATCAGATGCTTTGAACTAGCATGTTTAGTGATTAGAACCTCTTGCAGGTCTACAGTTCCTTGGTGGAACTCAGATTTGCAAAGACTCAGAAAGGCGACCAAACAACTTTTGGATCGGTAATTAAAGACAGATTTAGAGGAGGAGTGGAATCTGTTCAGATCAAAGCAAAGGGAATATTTGCTCGTCGAAAAGTGCTTCCTATAAAGACGTTTGTGAAAAGATTGGTTAAATTCCTCAAAAAGGACAGACAAATCAAACTGGAATCACTTAAGAGGTCTGATGGGCCTTTTACCGAGACAAAAGCGGATGCCGCAACGCTTTTGTTGGAGACTCATTTCTCGGGAAACCAGATAACGACAAGGTCTAGTGGAAGCTGGTGGTTACAGAGGAGGCTATCAGATATGCTTTAGCATCTTTTGATGGTTTCAAAACACCTCGAACCGATGGGATATACCGATTTATCCACCATGCTGCGAACAGCCCTATCGGAAGGACCGTAAAATGGGTGAAGCGCACGAATTGTTGCTCGACCAGAAGAACACCAATAGAATCTTTTGCACATGTTCTTGAACGCTCTTACTCTTTATATTAATTTGGCAAAATAAGTTGTATAAAGGACATCTTATTTGACAAATGTAGCTTCCACAATATGGCCGAAATCATCTGTCAAAGTTCAGAAATCCTTATTGGAACAACTTTTATTTCTGTAAGGTTAAAAGGAACCTAGAGTTGTATGGCGTGGCCGAAGCAAAGAGGGTGAATGAGAAGCTTTCTTATGACAAATAGTAGTCTTGAACTTTTATCTGGGATTGGAACCTGATATCATGCACAGAAGTTCAACGCACTATTCATTTTTGTAGTCGAAGCAGTAGTCGAAGTCTACCTAACTGACACAATGGAGGAAATAAGAATATCCTCAGTTTCAAACCTTATCTTCAAGTTGATCAACTTCTCCCCAATTTTGTTCAAAATCAATAAAATCCTTGAGTTCTCTTTGAAACCACAAGGAAGAATCTTAAAATTTCTCAAGATTATCCTAAATTTTGTTACAAGTTCCACTCGAAAGATCATCCTCACGTAGAGGTCAGCACAAAAAACAATCCCCCCACTTAACATTGAGCTACTCTTAAGGGATAACAAAGAGATTAGCAGCTTATGTCCTGTATACCTACGTTTTTTTATTAAATTGTCAGAGGACCTTGAAGCCGCACAAAAAATAAAAAATAATAAATAAGTTCCTATTAAGTGGAAACAATTTCCTGTCTCCGTAGTTAAAAAGGACATCTTTTTCTTCGTCGAAAAACCAACATTTTTCATCGTTGGAAAATTGTGCGGAAAACCGCATGTCGTTCTCCTGTGAGCAGCCCCCCGCCACGCCATGTCGACATAATTGAAAATGGGAAAATAATAGCAGCCAAGACAAGTTCACTCACCTCGCAGGACCTTCCTATCGTGATGGCCATGACAACGGAACCCTTGACAACCACGTTTCTGCACCAACGACGGACAGTGTTTGCCTCCATTTTGTGGCTGCTGCAGAATTGTTCGGCTGCGAGTCATCATACCGGTGCCACAGCTTTTGTCACACTCACTCCACTGGCCCCATTCACTGACTTGACAATCGAGCACTGAAAGAAAGAAAAAGAAGGAAAATTATTATTAAATTCGTTTTTTTTTGCTCTCGCATCTTTTCGTGTCACGTGAGCAAATGAACTGTATTTTCGGGGAAAGCAAAGCAGCAAACAAGGAAATTAGATTATTTTTTTTTTCTCTCCTTTTGCAGCTACTCATGAGGAAAAGTGTGTGTGTGAGAGTATGTCCTTCGAAGAGTAAAGTTTAAGTGTTTCTGCAAACAGTAAAACGACAAAGTTTTGCTCTTTGTGCTTTGCGTGGGTAAAGAGAATGCAAAAGCGTTGTTATCGTTGGGTTCATTGAATACAGGATGTTTCCTTAGTGTTTGATGTATTTCTTGCACTTGGGGGCTGATTGGGTACATATCCTTTAGAAAATTTTAAGCGTTCACCCACACAACTATGTATATTTGCCAGTGGGTGGGTGGGAATTTCTCCCAATCTGGTTTTGACACCTTTTGTTTGGTTTCCGAAATTCGGTTATCCTTTGAACGGTTAAACTTTCTCATTGCGGCAAGCCTTTTATGGTTTTGGGACTTTTCGAAGTGAGATAAGAACAAAACAGGATGTCCGCCTGACACCCCACACAATTGTTGTGTTGTGTTCGTTTCACCTATTGTATGGAGAGGTGACCTTAAACAAAGAAAGTCCTTGTTGAAGATTTTTGTCAGCGACAAGTACGATGTTTAGCGTGGGAGAAAACCAAAAAAACACAAAAAAATTCCAAGCAAGATAAAAAGTTTCCATAAGAACTTTTCTGTCTGGGAAAATCGTTTTCAAAAAAGGAACTATGAACCCTGCATGGGGGAATAAGAGGAACTTTTACGGACGTGCGAAAATGTTTAGATGAACTTCAAGTGTTTGCAGTTAAGCACTTTACGTAAGGCGCGACATAGTTTCTACTAAGACACAAGTTTAAGTGTAGCTAGAAGCAATCCAAGTGAGATACCAAGTGAAAAAAGCTTCAAGAATTCGTTTAGCCATTCGTTTCCTTCCAATCCAAGGTTCCGAATGTTGCAGGAGCTCTAAGAAAGGATACTGGGAACTGAGGCAAGCACAGTCGGGCTTAGCTCTCGGCAAGAACTAATGTTTTCAGCGTTGGAACAACCCCATCAGCTCAACCGGTAGAGAGAGGCTAGACGATTTTATACTCTAGGATTTTCTATATTGTCTCGACTGACGATGGAACTGGATACAGCCCACTGAATTCCCAAAGCAAAACAGCTTTAGCAGCAGAACCTTGTGAAGACTTGTAGAGACGAACTCTGTGTTCTTAGAGAGTAGAACAAATTAACATGAAGACCATAGACTACCTAAATCTGTCAAAGGACCCGAAGTTGACTGTCTAGTTTAGTTTGTCTACTCTGAGATCTATGCAATCCTAATGGCTACGAGCAACATCGCTAGGAATAGCTGGAAGGGTCGTAGTATATGTGTCTTTAGTGACAGTCAAGTTGCACTTAAGGGATTGCTAAACCCTCTTTAAGCTCAATCTAATTGGTGAATGCAAGAGATCCTTGAACTGTGTCGGTAGATGTAATGCATTGACTCTCATCAGGGTGCCAGGTCACAATGGCTCATAGGACTGGTTATCTTTTAAGCAACAGCGGACAAGGGAGCAAGAACAACGGCTGCCCTGGCAAGGACCACGCCAAATACTTGAAGATAACCAAGAGTGATCCCGTCGATGAAGGCCTGCGGCTCTGGAACATGGACTAAAGCACTAGAGCTAGATAGACTAGAACAAAGAATCAGAGCAAAGAGCATGTAGCGGCTTCCAAACAACCATACGAAGCATGCAGGAAAATAGGTGACAATAAAGCGCCTGGACCTGACGGCATTCCAAATATTGCTGTCAAGGCAGCCGTCCATAAGAGACCGGACCTGTTTAAAGAAACGATGCAAATGTGCCTTGAGGAGGGGATCTTCACTGAACCATTGAAACTTCAGCATCTGGTGTTCTTACCTAAGGCAAATAAACCACCAGGAAAACCTTCGTCGTATCGACCAATATGCCTGCTAGATAGACTGGCAAGAAAAAATCCTTGAACGCATCATATTTAGCAGACTACTATCAGCGGCAGAGGAAACAGGAGCTTTGTCAGACGCGCAGTAAGGCTTCAAGAAATCGCCTATTAGATACAGCACCCGAAGCAATACAAGAGAGGAGATGGGAAGGAGGCGCAAAGAAATACTGCGCTTTTAACTCTGCCAACTGGACCTGCATTGGCAGATCACTGGCCGGAATGAATACCCCAGAGTACCTATTAAAGATAGTCGCAGACTACTTTGCTGATTAAAAGCTTAGATACCAGACGGACGATGGCGTTAAGTACTACAATATCACTGCGGGAGTTCCGCAGGGGTCAGTCCTAGGACCACTTCTGTGGAAAATTATGTACGACGGTGTTTTGCGCCTAACGCTACCACAAGGAGTTAAAGGGATCGGTTTCGCTGACGATATCGCCGAGGTGACTGTGGCGAAGCATATTCATGAGATAGAGTCCGCCGCGAATGAGGCTGAGCATAAAACAGAAGCCATCCTAATAACCAGCAGAAAGACTGCGGAATATGCAAGTTTTCGGGTTGGAAACTGCACAATCCGGTCTAAAGAGGCACTAAAATACCTTGGAGTCATGCTCGACAACAGGCTAAAATTTAAGGTACATGTCGAGTATTCTAAAGGCGTCACAGATGCAGGCAGCGCTTTCTCGCATACTTGCAAACATCGGAGGGTCTGGATACGCAAGGAGAATCTTGCTATCCAAAGTGGTGACCTCCATCCTTCTGTATGCTGCCCCAGTCTGGGCGGCTGCACTCTCAACAAATGAAATAAGGAGGAGACTTTCGTCTGCTTACAGGCTCTGCTCAGAACAATTTCGGACGAAGCAGCCTGTGTCGTAGCTGGGATGATACCTATTGACATCCCTGCCAATGAAATGCAAAGGGTTCACACTAGGCAAGATACCAGGCTTACGAGGAGCGTAAAGGAGGAAACAGCAGTTTGGCAACCCAGGTGGGACAACACCCATAAGCTGATTCCAAACATTGAAACATGGATAAAAAGAACCCAGGGGGACTACAACTATCGTTTTAAGCAGTTCCTGTTTGGGCACGGTGGTTACAGAAAATACCACCACAGATTTGGACACCATAGCTTGCCATTTTGCCCAGAAGCAGAGGAAGATGCGGAGCACGTTATAGCATAACTAATCAACAAAGTCCGGAGCCCCTAATAGACCTCATGACGAGGTCAGCGGACGACTGGGCTAAGACGACAACGAAGAACAAACCTGAAAGAATGACAAGATAGAGAGAACTCTTCTGCCAAAAGTAGAAAGACGCAGCTATTGATGTCTAATATAGGCCTTTGGATCAATAGAAAGCATGGAGAACTGAACTTTAACCTGACGCAGATGCTTACTGGTCATGGATGTCTGAAAGTATACCCCCACAGATTTCGGCTTGAGAACCATCCTTATTGTCTATCGTGCAAGAAGCACTGCCAACGATATCATGAAGGTCGTAACCTCCTGGTGAACAGAATGGGCGAGGACCTAACCGAAGATAGAAGACGCAAGAAGTTTGGGAAGCAGTCAGTGAAACCGTGAAGAAGTAACAAAGACAGAATCGACAATGAAATAGAGCGCATGTTTCCAAAGCGAACGAGCCGAGTGTATAAGGCAGAATTCCCCCTCGCGATGAAGGGCTTGACAGCAGTGTATAGGTGGGCTTAATGGGTGGAAGTCCCACACGTTAACTGAGTACGGGCTCAGTTCCGTGTTCGAAAGATTCTCAGTGTTGTGAACTACGAAACCCGGTCTGTAAGGATTTCCTGTCTATATCCCACTTTACACTGATATACGTAGAACACACCACCAGTGGCATCAGTACTATGATTTCCGCATCATTGCAGGATATCTATCCCATCACCGTTATCTCTAGAGAAGCAAACATTTTTCACTTTTTTAAAATTTGTAATCAAAGTTACAAGAGCTTCCATAACGTCTGTTTCATCAGTTTTAAATTTTCTCTTAGAAGTTATTTGAAATTTATAGGCGCTCCTTGAAAAAGGGTTTCCCTTCTATCCTTACAATTGAATTCCTCTTTAGTTCCGCAAACTAATAAACAACATCCACCATGAATTTCAAAGCATGACAGAGATGGAGAGAGAAAAAAGAAACACAGACAAGGAAGCGCTCACTACCTGAGTGTATAAACTAGTGCATCTCTATGCTCTCATTCCAGATCTATTACTATCCTTTCACTATACTCGTACTCATCTGCTGTGCATCATATGAGTATGAGTAAAGCAACAAACATTAATTATCCTTCCGCCTTGTATGTGTATGAGTCCCATGCAAAGTTAGTTATATGTTTAAGGAACAAATAGAAAATATGTTCTCATCTGGGGGGGCTCCATGTGGAAACTACATGCTCAACGCTATTGTCCTTAACACTTTGCTAATGCTTATGCAACAGAGCGTTATGAACGAAAATCCCAGCTGGAGATTTACCACAGAATCACGACGTAAAAGCCACGAGAATTATCCCAGCTTCTCATCGTCCCTGGTCCTCGTCGACTGTATAATTAGTTCATAAGCAGGAAAGGAGAGCGCTGGCAATGGATTTACCATCAGGTAGCACCAATGTAAAAAGCTAAAACTTGCATCGTGATGACGGCTTTCAGATTCCATATATCCTTATTATATTTCTCATATACATATGTATGCTTGGCGAGCATAAACCATTTGTCCGGATGACCTAGTTTCTCGGGGTTTACGTGTGCTTGTTTTTTTTTTTTCTTCTTCCATTTTATAATTAATACTTAACCATTAAATTTTTAATTATATCCTTTTTCTTGGGGCTTTAGCAAGGATAACGCCAAAATCAATGGCAGTGCATGCAAGGAAGGATTCTCTCGACGATTGTTTGGCTTTTCCTTGAAGCAGAGATTTCACCATAACCAAAAGCAAAGCCAAAACCATCACCTGAGCCTTGTGCCTTGTGCCTTAATTCATTTATAATTCAAGGTGTTCAATGTTAGTTTTGGCGTCAGAGTATTATTAAGCACGCTTCGTGTATATAAAGCGAAAGGATGTTGTATTATCTTGGAAGAGAGCTGAATAAATTGAGTTAAGTTTCCGTGATTTGGGAAAACATTTAATGCGGTGGAATTTGCATTAAAAAAAAAAACCTGCTTGCGGTTGGATTTCCTGTGGGATTTCTCTTTAAGAGAATAAAGTGCTTCAAGGAAGAAGGAGCGTAGTTTATTCAGTTTGAGGGATTACGAAACACTTGCTTGAGGCAGGTAATTAAAGTTTATATCAATGAGGAATGAAATTGGTTTAAGTACACAAATGTATATTTCCAAACCTAGACGTAAGATGTTGTCACGTTTTACAGTATCCTTCAAAGGAAGGGCAACAACTAAGCCCATCGTCTATGGACCTACCGACCCGGGAGATGAAAGTCTTAGCCTCTTATTTACTTATATCGTGGGTTCCAGGACCTTTACAATGCCTACAAGCCATAATGTGTGGTCTCTGTCTCAGCTCTCCCCATGTCTTTGCCAATTGCCATGCTTCCTTTTCGGCTGTTCTGCGCCATGTACTTCTAGGACGATCACGTGTATTGCTATCCTGAGTAAGCAGATTCAATTGCTAGACTTTTAGGGCAAATCCCTGTCCCGATGGGAGGCTACCAATGGATTGCCGGAAACAGATCACAGGACCCCGATGCTAACATTCGAAAGGAGATTCAATGCAAAGATTCCTGACAGAAGTTACTGAAAGAACTGGAGGACTAAAAAGAAAAAGGAGTTGGCATTCTATACCGACGGTTCTAAGATGGACAGTGGACAGGAGCCGGAGTTTATTGTGAAGTCCTAGGAATAAACAGCTCCTTTAGAATGAACGACGACTGCAGCGTCTTTCAAGCCAAAGTCACTGCCATTACGCAGGTTGCTAACGATAACTGTCTATATAGACAGCCAGGCAGCCATTAAGGCTCTGGACTTTGTTATAATTCGGTCGAGGCTACAAATCACTTTTAAACGAGATATCCAGAGCCAACACGGTGACCCTCAGTTGGGGCATATGGATGTTGAAGGAAACGAGAAGGCGTATGAGCTTGCTAGAAAAGAGTCGACGCTGCACATATCGGGGGCCCTTCCCTTTGTAGCAGCCGCAGTCAGTTCTTTAAAGAAAAAGTAGAAGATGAAGCCATGGATCGTGCCAACAGACGCTGGGTTCATTTGGATACATGCGTAACGACTAGAGCTCTATGGCCGGCCTTTAGCAAGAAGAGATCATCAACTCTGGTTAAACTCAGTCGTCATAACGCATGGGTCGTTTCTGGCGTAATTACCGGACATTGTGTCATTGCCCTTCACGCAGAGAGACTCGGTATATGACTATTGTAGAAGCTGCAGAGACGAAGAAGAAATCGAATCTATTCGTCACCTGCTGTGTGACTGTCCTGCCCTATTTGTTAGAAGAAAGAGAGCTGAAGGACTTAGGCAATGTTGAGCTGGTGGACCTCCTGAGATTTATATTACTATCTGGATGGTTCTAACAGCGGACCTTCTTCCAACGTTTCCAGGGTTAAACGATTGGGCACAATGGACCCGAATTGTGGGTCTATGTGAGCAGTGACCTTCTGGTCACAAGGCACCCATTTACCTGACCTGACCTTTAGGGAAAGTCTGAGCAATCGATTATCACTTTCGTCGTTGTAAGGCTGGTTCATGGGTTCAGGGATCGTTCAGGATCGTGCGAGGCATGGTCTCTTTTATATTGCCTAGCAACGAATGTTAGTAGCATGCTCGTGATAGCAATTTCGATTCGCATGGAAAGAAACTCTTGTACACATTCTGTGGATCTATAGAAGAGAGAGAGGCTCTAGGGAAGATACACGCCAAAGACGGCGTCTAATACTAGAAAAAAGTGATAGTTCATGGTCAGAGTTAACCTACCTACTGCTCATACTCATTTTGCCGGATGCGCATCAGTTCCATCACTCCAAAAACCATGTCGGGAATGAGCATAGCCAATGCAAGAGACAACTTGGGCAATTAAATCATTTGCTCTACATATATCAGGGATTAGGATGCCGACCGATGATACTGCGCAATTCAGAGGTTACTGTCGGTCTTTCGCTCTTATGTCCTGAAAGCATGGCGGGACGTGCGTCTCATATTCATTTACCACGGGACTTCAGACCAATCTGTTTGCCGTCCTTTCAACTCATGAATATCAGAACTTACAGACAACCGATGTAGATTGGTAGACACGATTCTTTATAAGATTGTGCCAACCGTAGGAAGAACTCTCTATCCCAAGGAGTTCATACGTGAAATATTTCTAGATCTTAAGGGAGGCATGCAATAATGTGAGCGGCGATGGAATCCTAAATAGGGCGGAACTAAACACGGGCTTCTATAGCTCGATAGAAGTTGATAACTATACTATCTGCGCTGAGAGATACAGCTGTCCGAAGGAGACTATATAGAGGTACACCTAACGCGGAGTCCTCCCCTTCCCTAATATTTATGATCTCATGAAAATGCCTTTCAGGCCACTGTAGACTCAAACAACACCTCAGGACTAAAGGTATCACATAAGACAACTTATGTGCAACGAAGACGAAGACCCAATCGTTCCAGTCCTAAGCGAAAGAGTCGATGACTGGGTTGGCAGCAAAGGACAGGAAATCAACCCGTCAAAAGCGGGAGAAGCACTCTTTACTGGAAGACATCGATCGCTACGTTTAGTGCCCCCCACATCAACGGAGCGGAGCTCAGATATGGGGAGGATTCTAATCTTAACTGGAAAAACATCAATTTTTGCATCTTAGTTTGAAGGGAGGCCCAAAATTGCGTGCCTTCCAATGATGCTATGTACTGACATGAGCTCTGCTTAGCTTAGGATTAGGGAATAGGAGCGCCTGAGATCTACCTTACGCTTGATCTGCTTGGTAATGTAGCAAAGAAGAAAGAAAGGTGGCTACTGAGCGAATGGTTGTTTTCACTGCCATCTCCTCGGAGGAAAGAGTCATAAGAGCACCACTGATGCATTCAGATGGCGTAATTTGCACATGACTAAGTTGGTTATTTTGTAGTAGGTATGGGTCCTTGTATAGTGCGGTCCATCAGACAGAAGCAAATATGTAATATGAGACTGAAGTCCCTATTTACATGCAAGCGCCTTCTTACAGCAGTATAGTACCATAGTGGCTATCTTGTTGGGTTTCCAGGTCAGTTTTCTATCTCATATAAGACCTAGGTACGGCCAAGCACCAGAAGAAGGGTCAATGTTAGAGGGTTTTGTACTTCCTTGTAAAGAGGACCAATTCTGTTTTCCCATGATTTACCCTAAGACGGCCTTTTTTAGTCTCGTCCTGCATGAGATCCCCAAGGGTATCGAGGTATTCACCGGAGACAGCAAGGGCAATGTCGTCCACATAGCGAATTGCCTTCACCACTCGATCCAAAAGAAGAGAGGAGATCACACCCCCTTGTAGGGTCCCTCCACTGACAAGCCTACCACAAACCTATGACAGCAAGTATCATGCAATAAACTTCTCTCGTGACACCACAGCTTGTGCTTTAAAGCAGAAATTACCCTCAAGTATTCCTCCTTTCAATTGAAAACTTTTTCAAAGAAAAAAAAAGGACTCCCGCCAGAGATTTGAATAAATTACCTTCTCCAAGCACGTAAGCGAAATTGTTTTCAGCACCCCGTCTAATAACGACAATAAAACAAAACAATAACGTCCAACAAAATCACAGATTCAAAGGCCATTTAACCGCCACCTCCAGCGCCTAATGTTATTGCTATCGCAACAATTGTGCGCGAGTACGAAATTAATTCGTCTCTCTCTTCTGCCATTAAAATCCTATCAAAACTTGAATTTAATAAATACTCGTGTACTGCCTGTGTGTGTTTGGCGTCTAAACAAACCCCAAGCAATAATGAAACAACAACAATTCAAATCCAACATAGCTACACAATGTTGCAGCAATAAAAAGCAACTCGTATTGAGTCGTAAAAACCTTTCCAGCCAGACATATCCTTAAAAAGTCCTCTTCTCCGTTCATATAGAATGTGCAATTTAAAATCCAACAAAAAAAAAAAAGGACAACACAAATCGAAGAAGAAAAATAAACAGTCGTCGTCGGTTTGTTAGTCATGTCCAGTAGTCTCCTCAAGTGGGTGGCATTCATCTTTCATGGAGACAGGGAGAAAGAGACGAAACACCAATCGATTTATTCAGGTTTTACAGGATAAATAAACATGCCAAAGCCATTCGCAGGATCATTCAAAATTGACCACACTAAGTTTGATTTTTTTCTTCTCCTGTTAACTTTTTTCTCTCTACCCAAAAATACCTGTGCATATGTGGGTGGTGATGGTTAAAAAGCTATTCATACAAATGAATTGAATACGATTGACTGGACACACCAGAAGGATACTACTGCATAAGAACCTAAGAGCTACATATATACACTTGCGGTTTGGGGGCATTGTGTCCCCCCTAAGCTATGGTCGCGCTACATTCTCTGCATTTCCAAATGAGTGGACACAGATGCTGAATTGAATTTTCCATATGTAGCTAGATGGACAGATGGTGGAATCCGTTGGGGAAACACTCGATTGTCAGATCGATTGCCGATGGGGGTGTGTTGAAGGTTTAAAATTTTATTAAAGTTATATGTATCCTTGAATAGGCTTTCTAGGGACAGATAGATGTTTGCCTATTTTTCGATTCATGGAATCATTTGCATTCAGAGTGAAAAGTTTGCACTTGGTAATAGGATTGGCTGCTATAATGGTACAAAGCTTTCAAATGAGGTACAATTGCGTATTTAAAGTGGCTTATAGGCAACTGGTCCCTTAGAAACCATTTTTCTTTGAATTGAATTGCGTCTAACAGAATATCTGAATTAGGTTGAAGCGTTCATAAATTGATCGAGAAACATATGTATTTTTCATTTAAATCACCAAAACTTGAAAGGAAGGGCCTAGGCCAAGAAAAATCAATTATATTTGAAGCCTTGCCTTGGAATCTAAAGGGTTTTTCAATACGGAGTTCTGAACTTTGACAGGTGATTGCGGCCATTTTGTTGAAGCAACATCTGTCAAATTGGCTGTCATTCATTAAGTCTATCTAGCTAAATGAACATAAAGAGCTAGAGTGTTCAAAAACATATGCAAGTGATGAAATTGTTTTATGAAAGTGGGTCTTTTGTTTGAACAACTTTTTGTAGGCTTCGCCCAATTTGCGGTCGCCATATTTGTCCTTTTAAGAGGAGATGGTGGACAAATTCGACTCGACGGGTTCAGTGAAGAATCCGCCATCACTCATTGGTGTGGATTTTGGACTGGCGGCATCATCAGTCCATGCTTCTTTGAGAACGACATTGTCCAGGCCATCACCGGCAATGGCAAGGGCTATCGATCGATGATAACTAATTTCTTTTGGCCCCAATTGAATGATATGGACATCGGCGACATGTCGTTTCAATAGGACGATGCTACGTGCCATACAGTCCTTGGCACAATGGACGCATTTCCGATCATGGTTATCTCACGCGGAGGTGATGGGAATTGGCCACCGATATCGTGCGATTTGACCTCGTTAGACTTCTTCTCGCGGAGATTTCTTAAGGCACAAGTAAACCACAAACTACCACTGCCATGACAGCCAACATAACCAATGCCATTGGCTAAATTCAGCCTGATTTATGCGCCAGAGCTATAGAAAATTGGACGTTTCGGATGCGTGTTACCAAGCGTAGCCGAGGAGGACGTTTGAATGATGTTATGTTCCATGCAAAATGGCATACATGGACCTTTCAAACAATCAAAAGAATTCAATGCTATCTTATCTCATAGTTTGCTTTATTCAAATATTAAGATATGAAACGCTTAATGGAGGAACATTTAGGTGGCGCTTAAGTCCACTAAATGAGCTGCAGAGAGTTTCTCAACTTCCATCCTTGGTCCAACGATACGTTTCCTCTTCCATTCGCCTCATAGCTTTTTCTTAACATTTTAATTTCTGGTCAAAGTCAACTTTTACCTCACCAAAAGCACGCACTTACAACACGTTGGCTGCATCGATTAGGAAATGGCCAATTTGTTCACCAAAGGAAACCCAATTTCTAGCTAATACAATCAGTTCTTTGTCTCCACGTTTAAAACGACTAAAAAACAATCAATTTTCCATTCCAATTAAATCACCATCTAGTTCAACATAAAGCTAATGATGGGCACTCCCACAATAAACAAACGGCAAACTGCTTGGAAAAATATTTATTTCATATTAATCGGTCAATGCGATAGACCATGAGAAAACAAATTTAAACTGTTGACTAAAAAAAAGCATAAATTAAACTCTCCCCAATCAGCGTGTTTGTGTCCGAGTATCGCAGTTTACATTTAATTGCTCCAATTTTACAGGACTCATAATATACCAGAACCAGAACTGATGGGAGGAACACCGAAGTAATGGTTGCTATCATCTGCACAAAATGGTGGATTTTTTTTTGCACAAAAACATACAATTTATCTGTGTCTACGGATATTTTTTTAATTCCGACAAAAAAGAAGGATAAGCCCACCAAATGTTAATATTTTTTTAGCTAAAATGTGAAAAATGAAAAGCTCCTTTCGAAAATAAAAGGTTTTTCGGAGAGTGTTCTACTTAACGCACCAGAGTCACCATGAGGCTGGCTTATTCTTAACAATTCTAAACAGTACTCAAACATGCCTGTACAGTAAGGAGTGACATTTTGTTTGGCATTTCAATCGAACGAAAGGCTACAGTGCGAACGAAACAAAAAACGAAAGGGCAGTGCGAAGACTGCAGAGGTATCTGCGTGCTGCCTGCTGTGGCCAAGAACATAGCTAGAGTCATCTTGGAGCGAATCGAAGAACACCGTGAAGACACACTCGACGCCGAACAAGCAGGTTTCCAATCTGGATCCTCCTGTGTCGACCACATCAACATCTTGCGGATCATCATCGAGCAGTGTGTTGAGTATCGATCACCACTTCACCTGCTGTTCATCGATTTTGAAAAGGCGTTTCATAGTGTCAATCGGGAATTTATTTGGCGTGGCTTTTGCAGAAATCCTGATAAATTAATAGCAATTTCCAAGGCTTTCCACAGAGGAAGGCTGCCTGAGGAATTCAAAGTCCAAAGTGGACTGCGGCAAGGCTGCTTACTTTCACCAATATTACTTCTATTGGTGAGTAGCGATGTGCTGAATGCGGCATTATCAACAGGAAATGGAAGAATTTGATGGACTTTTATGTCTGAACTCAAACACCTCGACAACGCCGATGATGTATGCCTTCTGTCTCACAGAATAATGGACCTTCACCAAATGATAGCAAAGGTGAAGAGGGAAGGAGACGTCGAAACAAAAATGATCAGCCTAGGACCGAACTTATCACCTCATATAGACATTGCTGGACAAAAGGTTGATAGAGTAGAGAGTTTCCAATACCTTGGGAGTATTGTCTCAACCGATTGCGGAACCGAACTGGATATAGCCAGCCGAATAGGTAAAGCAAAATCTGTGTTTGGGATGCTATCCACAGTTTGGCAAAGTAATGCAATTAGCTACGACTGTTGAATCCGTGCTGCTATATGGATGTGGTACCTGGAGACTGACCGTCACTATGACGAGGAAGCTGCAAACGTTTGTAGGATATTCTGGCCAAACCGTATCTCTAACAAACAGCTTTATCTGAGAACAAGCCATGAACCTATAGGCACAACCATACGACGACGAAAGTGGCGATTAATTGGCGGGACTCTTCGAAAGGGTGACAGGTCCATAGTTAACCAAAGGGATGCAATGGAACCCATTTACCCAGGATGGTAGAATACGCCGCGGTCATAGGAGTACGTGGCGCAGAACAGTGGAGAAGGAAGCACGGCAACTGGGAAAGAGTTGGGGTGAGCTGAGGCACATTTCCAGAAATCGCACATAATGGTGCGTAGGCGTTGTAGAGTCCCTAGGACCTACAAAGCGAATACAGGACATAAGTAAGAACTACAGTGTATAAAAAGTTAATGCAAGCATTCGCCTGGGAAATAAAGATCTTGCAGCAAGAAGCTCGTTTTGTGAGCCATTCGAAATATTCACTGCTTTTCACGTATTCACACACATTCGGCTTACATTTGATTGCCTCTTATAAAACGACTCTGAAGCGAGCCCCCATTCACATTCAATCCAAGATATGAATCTCTTACACTTTGCTGCCTAGTACTGCATTTGAAAAAACCCAGTGAATGTTTCTAATGGTTAATGCAGTGCTTTGTTTATGCTTCTTTCATGTCAATAAAAAAAGGAAGTATTTGTTGTTTGTCCTTGCAGTGTTCTGGGTTTTCTACCGACTTTTTAAAGGCTCGTGAATCAATTGAACATTTCACTGCCTTTGTGAATACACTCAAAAATTCATGAATACCAAAACCAGTATGATTCGTTTTCATTTCGTTTCACAAAATTAACCTCGTAAACGTTTCATACTCGCTTGTTTTTTGTGTGCGAAAGACTGTGAAAGGCTCGTTTTTTAGTGAATGATTCACAACTGGGAAATGAATAGATTTATTCAATCACTGATGCGAATGATTCCTAATACAAAGCTAAGCTCTAGTGTAGGTATGGTAAATATTAGGTACTCACGTTTTAATTTCGATTCAAGTGCTTTAATAATTAACCAAGAAATTGTCATTTTTGTAAAATAATTTAATAAGCAAAATATCGTTATACACATTTTTACCCAAAAACGTGGTTCTACATTTTATAAGATTTGTCTAAACTATATCACTTATTGTATTTCAACGCGAAAAAAAAAACTGTGAATTACGAACGAAGGCAAAGATTACATACAAATCTCTCGCCAGTCTCATTGGATACCACCTATGGAGATTAAATATTGGACCTGAGTTGTGAATACCTCTCGACCAACTACTAGCAAGGAGGGCCTACTTTCTTATAGAGCTGAGCTTTTCAACGCCTTGGCTAGAGATGCTCAGCCAAATTCAAGCAATTTCAAATTTAAAGTCATCATCTTTCCAAGTTTTAAATTTTTAACAAACTTGCTTATACATAATTAAAAATTTAAAAAGAAAAATAAAAACTTTTTCCCCACCAAACAAATGGCTAAATATGAACATTTTATTCACCAACAATGGAGTCCGAGTACCGTATTCATCTCCACTGCCATTCTTTACCACTTTTGCATATTAATCGGAATGAGACGACCGACCAAGAAGAAGTAGGTACAATCCGGGCGAATAATTAAAAAAGAAATGTTAATTTGAAAATGAGTCCTCTCTGTCTGTGCGCTGCCACAGGAAGCTAATTAAATACGTTTCGTCCTGTTTTCTAATTGACTTAGGATAGAGAACATAAATTCAAAGAAAATAAAAACAGTTCGGTGCGGTTATTCTTTTATATTTTTGCCACCAAATTGCCTACAGGCGGGTGTCCTTTGCTGACTGATTCTTTTTTTTTTTCTTTTTTTGCTTTTTTAATTTTTCTCATTTATTAATTTCTTTGTTGTAATTTATGTAATTTTTTCTATGGTTTATTTGTCTGACAGTGGGGGTAGCTGCTAATCGTGCCATAGCTCTGTTGGAGGGACGATGCAGGGGGACTGTAAGCACACTTTGGGGAAATCAATTAAAATTGAATTTGTATTTATGGAGGACCCAGGAACCTAATTAAATTCTCAACAGAATAATCAGCGCTGAGCGGGGGATTGATTGATTTAGGCGGCAAGGGGGACTTTTGAACATTTATAAATATTTTAAGATACTTTTCGATTGGGTTTTTGTTTTGATATTTATTTAAAAAAATCTCAAGAGAGAGGGATATTATGATACACAATTTGAAGTAATTAGTTTTAATTTTGTTAAAAATGTAAAAAAAAATGTTATGCTTATATTTAGATTAGGTAGATGTTTTATATTGATTTAGTCATCAAACATTTTGAGCCAACGTGCAGTCGGTTTGAAATAAAGCGCAAGTTAAAGTAAAAAGTAAAAACCTGCGTATAAAGTGTCCATGTGATAGCATTTATCTGGCCCCTAGTGTATACACACGTAGAACACATAATATGACGCAACAATCACCGATGTTCCCGTGTACAAAAGGAGAAAGCACACAAATTTGTTCAGTTGTTCGTTTCTTTTTTTTTTTTATATATAATTCGCGCGACCCAAGGGGATATGAATACCCCTATACTGACGATTCAGGTCGCGGGCGTTTGGCAAAAGGGGGAAGAGTAACAGAGGAGGCACCTATGCACGTTGGCTTTAAGTGCTTGAAGGCTGTAGTGATAAGGGAACACAAAGCCTGGGAGTTCATTCCACATTCGTCCAGTACGTCCGAAGTTGGGCTTGAGGGTAAATTGATGTGCATTCAAAGCGTAACGCATATTGCGAGTGAAATTTTGAAGGACTTTGCAATTGGCTATTCCGCTGGAGTATTTTTGATGAAAAAAGCAATAAAACAGGAAAAGACATGAGACTAGAGGGGCTATGGAGTTTACAATGTCTCTATCACCTATGAATATTAACGCACGCTTTTGAACCCCGTCTAGTAGGTGCAAAACGGTCTTGGGTGTACCTGAGCAGATGTGAGCGTTGTATTCCAGCTTTGGGCGGATATAAGCCTTGTAAATTGTATATTGTATTTCTTGCAACGCTTAAGGAATCCTAGACATTTCGCAGCATTTTTGGCGACTTCGAATATGTGATCGTTCGGTTGTCCGCAATTCAAGTACCATTCGTGGATAATGGCTGGGAGGTCAGGTTACGCTTAAGTGATAGTAGACAGCATTGCGTTTTGGATGCATTAAATTCCAATCTGTTGGTAGAACCCCATTTGATTATGCTGTCAAGATTGGAATTTAATGAGTTTAACATACGTTGCCGTTCCTCTTCTACGGCCGAAGAGCAGGGACGTGAGGTTACTGTCATCAGCGAAGGAATGGATTAGATTAGAAGTAACAGACAAGAGATCATTTATAAAAATAAGGAAGAGAGTCGGAGATAGAACTGAGCCCTGGGGAACACCAGTATTTATGTGGTGGATATCAGACTTGAGGCCATCCAATACAACTTGTACTGAAAGCCCCGAAAGGTAATTTCGAATCCATTGAAGAAGAAACTCGTCTACACCATATGCACGCATTTTCGACAGAAGAGCCTGATGCTAAACTATGTCAAATGCCTTTGCAATATAAAGCGTTGAAGTGATGGAGAGATTGGTTCCACTTCTCGGTGAGATATGCCATCAAGTCACTTGTGGAGCTCAGAATAGTAGGACAGACAAAAAAGCTTATGCAGAGGTTTTGGCAGCGTGGAAAAACACCTCTTCAGAACTATAGGGGAAATACCATCTGGACCAGCGGATTTGTGTATGTTAAGACCTTTAAGGACTCCTGCAACTTTGCGAGTGCGAAAGTGGACTTGTCCCATAGAAGAATCTACGCTCTCATGGACAGGGACAGACATAGCATTATCTTGCAGTGTGGAATGAGCTGCGAATTGAGCAGCTAGCAGATTGGCTTCGTCTAAGGAGCTGACAGCTGGAATGTCATTGTAAATAAGCGGATGAGGCAGAGTTTTTGATTTTCTTTACGAATGAGCAAAAATGTTTACTACCTTTGGGACACTGTAGAATTTTTTGCCTCAATTTTTGGTCGCATAAGAATTACACACGTAGAATGTGGGCATTGCAGTCATTTCTGGCTTGTTATGGCCAGAACTTGTTATGGTTTTCCTCAGATTTGTTGGCTTTATAAGCCCAAAAACTTACTTCTTTTGACCTGATGATTATGTTCGCTAGATTATGTTAGGTGTGTGGTCTGGCGGGGTGTAGACTTCCTCGCCATACTAAGGTCAGTGTTGACCCTTTGTGGTACCCATAATTGGGAGGTGTATAAGTGACCTTCTGGTCACAAAGCACCCATCTACCTAACCCAACCTTCGCCCATTCCAGCCATGGGTACACAGAACTGCGTGCGTGCGAAAATTTAACACTTCTATCGAGAGCTACACAAATTTTTTGATGGGTAGTTCCCTAAAACTTAGAAAGTGGCGCACTTCAGCACAAATCAGTTTGCAATAGAATAACTTTCAGACATGGTCTTCCGAATTAATGGTTCCATGAAAGTATGCCATCTCTTTGGCTGTACATACTGAACCCTTTTGATGCCTACGACATTTATTGACTTATCATTGACTATAACACCCAGATCAGTATGTTTATAGTAACTGAAGTTGCATGGAGTGCCCATTAAAGCACTTAAGGCAGCAACTGTAATGGGTTCTCCTAAAGGAATTTCCAAACTTTGACAGATGATGGCGGCCACATTGCTGAAGCTTCATCTGTCAAACTGGCTGTCATTTATTTAGTCTTTCTTGTCAAATCAAACTGAAGATTTAAACCGTTCAACAACATGTGCAAAGGATTAAATTGTTTTAAGAAAGCGGGTAATTAGGACATTTGATACATAATGGCATACATGGGCCTTTTAAATGAATAAAAAATTTCAATGATATCTCACGTACTGTTTATCTTATTTAAAGGTAAAGATAGGAACTGCTTACGGGAAAACCCTTTAGTTTTCCAAGGAATTGCTTCTCAATCTTATATCCTTTCAAATAACTTAAATGAAATACAACACAAAGCTCATAGGATCCAGAAAGCCAGAAAACGATGCCAATTTCTCGTTTATCCATGTGACACGACACAGTTTGAATTTCCTAAAAGTATATATCCTTGCCAACAAAATCCTTACAATTATTTCTCAATATCTCTTCCAATTAACTCCCGGTATCTATGGATACGAATGAAACCCCTCCAGTGCGAAGGGATTTTCCCCAAGTTAAAAATCTTTCCCCCGTACTGATAAAGGAATCCCTATTGCACAACACATTCAACCTACTCCTTCGCATCCTCTTTCAATTACATCTCACACACCCGCTTTCAGATATTTGGATTCGGGTGGCATCAATTCAAAAGAAAAAGAAACCGCAAAGGTAAAAAGAGAACGAAAATGAAATCCCCACAGCAGCAGTAGCAGCAGGAGTTGATGATGATCACGGAGATAAGCAAATTGCAACAGAGAGTTGGAGCAGCTTGTGGTGGTGGCCTATTCACTTGCGAGGAGACCATTAACCCCGATTTATCGCGGCTTTCAATCCTATGCTCGATTATACACAAAACACCGTCTCATCGTCAGTATGCTGTGTCACAGAGACGACGTGCGCCCACTGCTTTTTTTTTTAGGGTATTAGCTGCTGATGAATGGAAGTTGCGCCTGCAAAAAGGTGGCATTCTCTTGACATAACCCAGATTCAATGGATTCAATGGATTCATACACACACTATCTGCGCTAATTTTGAGATGTAGCACCTTGTTAGTCATTGTTTGTCCATCCATCACGCAGGATTTTCCATGCTAATGGGGTTGTCAGCTGGACTTTAATGTGGGCAAAGTTGATTCACTTTAAAGCCAGCCAACATTCCATTCCATGGTTTTGGTACATAAGTGAAGTTCCAAGAGTGCACTGTACACACATCAAACTGATAGAGGATAAACTTGGTTTGACCCGGTGTATCCTTTGTTGCGACGACTGGGCACTGAAGTCTATCAGTGGATAAGTTTGTTTTTCAATTTGCTGGAGATAGAGACAATGAAATGAGAGAAACCACTACTAGGAGTTGTACATATAGATGAAGCGCAAAGTGAAGATACATTCAAATAGCGAAATGGAGGAGTAGTGGAACTTTTAGTTTGTTGACAACTTGAAGGGCACTTAGGGAACTGGGAGATACATTTTCTCCTCTTTTTTTCTAAGAGAGACTGGTGTACATGCTTCATAAATTTAGTACTCGGCGAGTGTTATATCAATAACTCAAGGATGAGCTAGCACATCTGTTAAGGTTCAAAACCGACGAGATGTTGGAATAATTAAGGAGTTTTTGTTTTTTTCTTCCGTTTAGAGTGCAAGTTTAATAAAATTCTCCTCATCTTATTTGCCAAAAGAGGATGGTTTCACAGATTCCGGGCAATTTAGCAAAGCACATAGTCAAATAAGGAGGTTGGGGCAACTGCAGTTAATGGAGATCGATAGCGTCGGTGGACTCCACAAGAGAAAATCGAAATCTATCTTCGACGACATCAATGAAGCTTCGAATACATATGCACGTTCAAATATAAAAGATAGATGCCATGAGGATCTCTGGAGGATGACAACAAACCTATAAATGACGGTGGAGGTATGGAATGGTTTAGAATGTTACTTTCTTCGCGCACATTCCGACACAGTTCCGACAAATTCCATGGGAATTGCATTTTAAAGCACCAGTACCAGTTCGGAGAGCGATGTACCTATACAGAGTTCTGCCCAGCTTCGTAAAAGCAAGGGACTTGAAGGGACCGTGTGTCAGTTTACAATCAGTTAGAGGATGCCTTAGTAAAATCTAACATAGGTATCCCTGCTTTGGTACATTATTCCTTTAAGGGAACCTGTCGTCATGAGAAGGGCTATTCTACGTCGAAATAGGAATCGCTGCACTTGATCACCTCTTAGACATAACTCCAGAGAGGATGCTTTTAAAAACTCTATTTTACTGCAATTATTCTGCCTTCCGAGAGAATTCAAGAATACCCTTCAGTGAAGAGGAGCATTCACCGGAAGAGTATTTTGCAGTATCGTCGACTTCTCCACAATATCCGAATGCCAATAAGTTGTCTGTAGTTTGTCTGTGAGTAGAATCATTCAGTCGACCCTAGGTAACAGTCGTTAGAGGCTCCTCAGTTAGAGGCTCCTCAGGTTAAAGGCTCCTCAAGGCGGGGTCATATCTTCTCTTCTTTGGCTTATGGTAATTAACAAAATGTTATGCAGACTTGATAGAGACGGAGTCAAGGTTTTCGCGTATGCGGATGACGTAGTAATCATGGTATCAGGGATGTTTCCTTTAGCAATCAGTGGGATTATGGAAGGTGCCTGGTTCTGAACTCAGCGTCAAACCAAGCAAAACGGAATTGATACTCTTTACCACTAAAACCAAAATACCGACCTTCATGCCTCCACGGCTCAACAATCAGCTGCTTTCCTTATCCTCCACCGCAAAGTACCTAGGTGTGTTACTTGACTCAAAACTTAGTTGGAAGCTCAACATCCAGATGCGGGTTAAGAAGGCTTGTGTGGCTTTTTATGCCTGCAGCAAAACTTCGTCCGAAGATGGTCATATGGATGTACACTCTCCTATGGATCGCTGGTCTTGTGGCCTGCTTGAGGGAAAGACTATAACAACAGATTTATTAGTAAAGTGCAGAGAACGGCGGCTCTTGGGGCAACGGGGGCCATGAGAAAACCTCCAACTGGAGTCTTGAACGCTGTGCTTCATCTGTTACCACTCGACCTTCATGTTTTTATCCTCTTGTAGTGCGGTTAGACTAAGGGATACAGGATGCTGGGTAACCAAACCATATGGTCACAGGAGTATTTTGCATCGGCTACCAATGGATCTGGTAGATTCTTCAACCGACTAGAGTGTTCCCTAAGTAAACTTTAGTTACAGTGTCAGGGCTATATTCCCAACCAGCGAGGAGTGGTTATTGGGCAACGTGACAAACGAGTTTACACCGATGGTTCAAAAAGGGACTGTGGAGTGGGGGCTGGGGTTTTCTCTGAGTCTCTCAGAATCTCCATTTCTTACCGGCTGTCGGACTCGTACAGTGTCTTCTAGGCTGAAGTACTTGCTGTACGCGAGGCCTGCCGTCTACTTAGCCAAATCTCCCCGCCCCCAAATACTATAGCCATCCTTATTGATAGCCATGCGGCCATCACATCTTCGAAGCTGGTAGAACACTGCAAAAAGGAGCTCTCCACGCTGGGTCAAAGGCTCAATATCTGTCTTCTTTGGGTGCATGGTGATAGCAACATCGAGGGCAATTAGCGAGCGAACGAGCTAGCGCGGAGGGGTTCTATCCTTGACGGCTCCCTCGCGGAAACGATGTGCGTCCAAATTGGTGTTACCATGGGAAACATTTTTGCGCACTACCTACCTTGTCTGTGAGTAATAATTTCTAAATGATCTTCATCCAGGAGAGGGGTGTCACAATCAATTTTGTTCGCAAGATACCCAATTTTCAAGAGTAGTTGTGACCGAGGATACAGGAAGGGTAATGTAGGTTATTGTGGCCTGAGAAACTTGCTTCTGAGTCCTTCTTTGCAACCCTATCGACAGTCTTCTTTCTTGCGATCACAGGGTGGTCCAGAGATTCAGTGAATCAAAACTTGCGACGCTCCCTATTGAACTCTTGCCTTCAGCAGCTACTTTGGATTTGTTAAAGGACAAAAGAAGGTCTTTTTCCATCTATCTATCTGTATCTATATGGTAGAGATATGGTAGCCAAAGTTGGAAAGTCGATCACAAACTTGCGGCGTAGTTAAAGGCTTGAGGGATAGAAATTTGCTCCGCAAGTGAGCAATGGAGAGCTGAGCATTGCCTGGCCAGTAAGAGAACCCATATAAGAGTAATGGTATCCAAGTGAGGCTAGCTTTTCTCGGCATTCTAGAACTTATTTGAGTGTGATGGTAACCGAGTCAATGGCTTTGATAGCAGTCTGGCTGTCAACGATTTTGAGATGTTTAACGATTCCGAAAACACGCCAGCACCTAATCCATAGTCAATTTTTGAACCGTCAGTGTATACATTAAGTCTCTAATCACCTGTGCCATTCCAATCTTGTGGGGAATTGTACTTTCAGCCTCTTTAGGAAGTTTAATTTTGGGATGATGTAGTCCATAGAGGGCGAGGCGGGTTCTCTTGGTAGATAAATCTAAGCTGTTGCTAAGGTTTCGCTGTCCAGCACTTGGACTCTTTGAGTCTGACTGCACTATGTAGAGTAATGTTTGTAGGCAGGAGATGTAGGATGACTGTTAGAGCTTCTTTCGGAATGGTACCAACTGAGGCCATCATCGACTGATAGCGCTCGCCGTTGACGGTGATGGCATTGCCAAATTCGTTCTCAAAAAAGTATGGATCGGTCCAGTCGCCAGTCCAAAATTCACACCAAACAGTGACTTTCTCTGGATGTATTGCAATTCGGTGGATCTCGTGTGGGTTATTGTCTTTCCAAACTCAACACTTTGGTTTCTTGATGAACCCATTTATCCAGCAATGGGCCAAGGAAACCAATTTCAAGTATGAAAGCAGCTATAAAATTCTATGTAACTCTAGAGCCTTCAACTGCAAACAAGGATATCACGACGACATTCAAATTAATTATCATTATTGCCCACGGACTGTAGGCACTATTCTTGGAATCGATAGTTAAAAAAACGAATAAAATTCAAATAGTTCTTTGGAAAGTATCACTCGTTTGATTGGATTGATCCTTCGTCTTCTCTTTGCCCAAAGAAACTTATTATGAAAACTTAAAGTTGAATTTTTACTAACCAATTTCATTAGTTATGCATATATCTACGTCATTGGAATTTTCAATTAATTCGCGTGTCTGTTTCAATTTGCAATCAAACTAACGAAAGCAGTAAGGGAAGAGACGACAAAAAAAACCACGTCCACCACACGCGCGCACCCACAAATGACTTTGCATGGTCTCCACGCTAAATGCATTCCAATGGAAACAGATAGACCAACAGACAGACAGACAGACAGACAGACAGTTATGTAGGTTCTTTCTGCTCACTTTACCGTGTCACGTAAAATTGTTTGACAAGCGAGAATCGAGAGAGGTAGATACGAACGAGTGAAGGATTTTTTTTTTCTGTCTGTCTGTTATGAGATTTATGACCTTTACGTCAATTCCTGTCAATTGGCCAATTCAATCTGAACAAAAACGTGATGGTGGCAAGGATTTCCGGAACAAATTTTTATCCACACGTAGCTAGATAGGAAACGTGGAGTGTGACCGTGTGATTTCGACAAAAGAAGGATACTATTATCAAGTAGATAGAGATAGTACGAAGGATGGGAATAACGCTGATTGACAAGAGACATTTAAAGTATTTATTGCGTCAATTCTAGCAAGTGGATAGGGATACTATGGTCAGTTATGTTGTGAGTTCTATCATGCCAATCTTTAAGAAGAGGTTTTCCAATAGGGACTTATAAACTTTGACAGGTAATTGCGGCCAAATTCTTGAAGCTACATACATCTGTCACATCGATTCACTTTTACCCTGACAGCTGAAAAACTAAGGAAGGATTGTGTGGAGGTTTTTTCGCCAAAAGTCGGAAGCTAAAGCTCTCCTTCCGTCTACCAAACTATGTATTGTGGCGTATTCCTGGCAAAGACTTAACAAACAAGTAGAATTCGCTAGAGATAACTGTTTGTCTTTTCAGAAAGCTAAACAGCTATCAAGGCCTTGAATTCAATCTATATTACACCTTTGTAGTAGCTCTAACCCCTCCAGGGTTACCAACTTCGTGGACAGTCAAACTGCTCTCAAGGCACTTGACGGCGTGCTTATTAGATCAAAAACAGTCTGCTCTTGCCGACTAACGATAAATAGAATAAGTAATACTCAAGCCACTCTCTACTGGGTTCCCAGACATTATAATAAAAAAGGAAACGAAGCAGCGGCCGAACTTGCACAAAACGGGTCAACATTAAGTGAAGAACTCACCCAAATACAAGTAGCCATCCCCTTAGGTGGACTAAAAAAGAAAATAGACCGAAAAACAGCGGATAAGATCAACAACTAGAGGCGACTGCATCATATCTCACAGCTTATGGCCAAAGTTGGAAATGAAATCAGTATCATGATAAGTGTACTAACTGGGCACTGTCCAATAGGTACAATGACTGCCAGACTAGGCATCAGCTCATCAGACTACTGTAGGAGTTGTAAGGATACAGAAGAAATTGAGACTGTCAAACACCTGCTATGTAACTTCCCCAACCTCGTCGCTTTCGCTATATGGGAAACTGATTTTTCGGAGAACTGGATGACTTGGTGCAAGTCCCGCTCGGAAACAAGACCAACCGAACTGCAACCAAATTAGAATATGGTAACCACGATTGATGGCAGGGAATCACAATGGACCAATAGACTCTCGTTAAAGCACCCCTCATACCATACTATAGTACCTCTAGACTGCCGATAATTTCTCACGGAAATGGCCCAGCGGTTCAATAACCTCTGCTTAGAATAGAGACTACTTAGGTAGATGAACTGGCCAGAATAGGAGCAGCTTTGCCTATCCTGCCGGACAATGGCATCTTGGCTATACCAATCGGTACTTGCAAACACAAGTGCCTGCTAGATGCTATCGAGAGTGCAAATCTTAAGGTGCGTGTCCACTTGAGAGCACTATCGCTAGTAAACTCTCAAGAGTAACTCTCGAGTAGATTTCCATATGAGATTAAGATTTTTGTGAGCCATGCTCGCAACTAGCTACTTTGAGAATACGAACTTAGTTTGGATAGTGAGAGTTGATCTGCGAGAGTAAGATAATATCTGTCCACTTGCGAGCAACTCTTTAAAAGTTTGAAAGCTGAGAGTAGTAAACCAGATCTCTGAAAGTTGCTCTCAGTCTCACTCTCTCGAGAGTGGCCTGAGTGTTATTCGCCCAAATATTACTCTCAAGTGGACAAGCACCTTTACAAGTTGAAGAATTTGATCTCATCTCATCAAAAATAATCCCTTAGAGGAAGCTAAATTGGGCTATTCATAGCCTCAAACCAAACAAATCAGCGGGACCAGATGGCATTATACCTCCCAACATGCAGAAGTCATCAGACATCATTCTGCCAGTTCTTCAAATCTGGTAGATCTGGTATATGCCACCAAATTATGGAGAGAAGTTAAGGTAGTCTTCATACCCAAAGCTGGCAAATGCTCTCACATCAATCCAAAGGATTTCAGATCAGTCTATATTCCTTCCTCTTAAAGACACTAGAACGACTGATTGATATCCACTTGCAAAAGTAAATCAGTGGAGGCGGCATTACACTCACTAGTACTAGTAAGTAATACCGAATACTCCATGGTTCATAAGGAGTACACGATGGTTGCCTTCATTGATACAGAAGGCGCTTTCAACAATGTCAATGCATTGGCTATAGCAGATGCACTATCAGCTCTCAAGGCTCACTTGGCTAGTTGATAAATCTACTGCTGAAATCAGCTCCAAGCTGAGTGAGACGTCCACTAGAAGATCTGTTAGTAGAGGCATTCCGCAAGGAGGTGTTCTATCCCCCTTCTTTGGACTTTCGTGGTTAATAAACTACTGATAATCCTGGAAGGGGTCGGATGCGGGGTGATAGCCTATGCATTGCTGTCATAAGAGAACTCCTTCAATGCGCTTTAAACAAGCCAACTAGATGGGCCGATCATTGTGGTTTGGGTGTTAACCCTCACAGTAATTGCCGCCATTCGCCTTGAAGCAACCACCCAGTGGTCAAGAACACGCTTCTATTCTGAACAATTGCAGAACCTCCCCAGAAAATACTGACAACCTCTTTGAATACACCACCACTTTGACTGGAGTGAGAATTGCTCGATAGATGATAACTATAACGACTTCTATACTGACGGCTCAAAGACTAAGGAAGAAGTGGGGGCGGTTTATTCTCAGAAAGCCTTAATCTTAAGCTCTCATTCCCTCTACCAAACCATTGTAGCGTGTTCCAGGCCGAAATTATGTCCCTTGATTGCCTTTTATGGTGGCTGAAGAAAAACGTGATATCCGCTGGCTGCCATCAAATCCCTGGACTCTATCTCTGTATCTTCTCTAGTAGCCCTCGACTGTCAATCGTCTCTAACGGAGATGGCCGTGGCATAGAGCTATTCCAGGGAACTGTAAGACCGAGGAACTGGCTAGAAGAGGAACAACCATGCTAACAGAAAAGGGCACCATAGGTAGGTATACCAATCGCTACAAATCTTAGGAGGACAAGTGGTAGCGACAAAACAAATTTGGCCTAAGCTGGATTTGAAATCTTCTAAAACTTTGATTTCTCTCAACAGGTTGCACATCAGCACCACAATAGGTGTCATCACTGGACACTGTCTAATAGGCATGCACGCAAAAAGGCTAGGCCTTTCCGCAAAGGACTTTTGCAGAAGCTGCAGAGATGAGAAAGAGGCGGAAGAGCTCTCTCCCGTAGAAGGCTGCTCCACTTTGGGGGCTTCAAACTATAACGACTTAGAAGATCTAAATAAGAAGCTCATACTCCGTGGTATCACAATGGACCTATTTTTGGCCCAAGTGTTTCGGCGTTCTAAGCTGGCAGCCACTATCAACCAACCTCTCAACAGTAGTATAAAACGAGTAGATGTTATAACTGGGCGCTCTTCAATGAAGTGCATGCACTCAGCTCTCTCCCGTAGAAGGAGGCTTTACTAAGGGACATTCCATTACCAACACAGTGGGTGGCCACAGATTAAAGGTAGTGTATTGGATCATCGAATGAGACACTCAGTTCTCAAGTCCCTGCCATATCCCTTCACTTTTCACAGAAATAAAATTAAATTCTTCCCATCGTAATTCAACAGAAACGCAAGAAATTACTGTGAATCACAAACGAATGCAAAAAATCGCATGAAACTCTTTCCAACATATATGGACACCTTATCTCGTCTCCTCTCTTCAAATTTCTAAGGCGAGAGAAACATCCTCCTATGATCCGATGAATGTGGTATCTTAATGGACCTATGCCTGGTGTAAATCTTGTTGGCTATTATCAGCTGGCATTCACTTTTAATTAAACAAATTCCTTTCAATCTTTCCCACAAAATACTCATGAAGGCTTCAATACAATCAAACGAATCGAATGCAACTTGCTGTCATGTCGACGATTTTTTTTTTTGCTCAGTCAGAAATTTTAAATGCAAAATTCTGCATACCAACAACGTCTGTCCGACAAAGGATTAAATATCCAATTAATTTAAATGACAAAATAAAAAAAAAAAACATAAAAAAATGTCATTAAAACCGGCTCTACGCCTCAGCCAAAAGGACATATGTACATTTAAGAACCATAAACATGAGTCTCCATGCAAAAAGCAAACCTCTTATACTCGAATTCAATTTAAATATTAAATGCTCTTACCCCCTTTCAATTCTATAAAAATAAAAAATAAAAATAAAAAAACATGTTTCTCAATAAAACCCATTCATCCGTTTGGCAACCACAAAAAGCAGGAAACTCCGTTCACCGGAGCATCGTCAATTTATCGGACGGAACCAGAGTTCTCTTATTTATCTATAAAAAAAAACAGCTATAGGTATCCTCCCCCCAAATGAGAAAGAACAAGCACACCTTGTGCCCATTAATAGAGCAATGCAGCAACACCATCACCATCAAGCAGGATCCACGTCCATGTCATCATCATTGCAATATTGCATCGAAACGGAACGACCGACAGAACAAAAAAACAGAAACCCCTACAAAGGACGACCATCATCAAAATGCTGTCAAATTAAATATGAATCATGAAAAAAATAAAACACATACACATCAAGCCAAGGCGACAGGAAGGAAACACAAGAAGGAAATCATTTCGAGGACGAAGATAAATGTATGCAGTTTGGCATTTCCACTTTTAGTGAAAAGTTAAGCACCAGCAACGAAGGGTTAATGGTTATGTCCTGTTTGGGAAGTCCACTAAAAGTTTGTCTTTAACAGCTTTTTACCGATTCAGCTCGAACATAACCTTTGAATTGCACTGGGTGTTGTCCACCACTTTGCGAAAAGCCTTCTCGGAAGGACGATTATGGGGACCGTAATAGGCACATGTTGTTGAACGCTATAACTCTCAACGTTGGTTTGGCAAAAGAGACTGAATAAATGACAGCTAATTTGACAGATGCAGCTTCAACAATATGGCCGCTATGACATGTCAAAGTTCGGAATCATCTGTCAATTGGAAAACCCTTTATGAGGCAATGAAGCTTCCTAAAAGAGGTAACCTAATGGAGTGCGGAAACTGGAGGACTATCTAAGAGGTAAGATAGAAGCTAAACCCGACACCCAACAAGCAGGTTTTCACTCTGGATCCTTTTGTGTGGACCACAGGAACAACTTACGGAGTATTATCATTGAGCGCGTTGAATACAGATCACCACTTGAGCTGCTGAAATGTCAAGTTGAGCACAGAGAATGTTTGCCTTAGGAATTCGAGGTCGAAAGTGACATACGACAGGGTTGTATTCTGTCGCCGATTCTTTTTATTCTGATGCTCTGTCAAGGATAGGTGGAGGACTTTGATTGATTCTTACACCTCGACTGCGCTGACGATGTGTGCTTACTCTCCCATAGAATTGTGGATCTCACCAAACAGCAGGTGTCAAAAGGCAGACAAGGCAAAAAATGCCATCCAGAATTTGGGTCCAAAGGACTAAACAGAGAACATGCAAATCTATTGTTGATTCTGAGCGACCATTGGAAATGCACAAAAGCCTTCTTTAACAGGTGCCTACACTAATTCCTAAGGATCTTTTGGCTCAATCTGATATTCAACGAACGTTTTTATCTGAGAACGGGTCAGGAACCAATAGGTACAACTATTCTACGAAGGATGGATCACACCAAGCAAATAAAGCAATGCAACAGAATTTGTTAATTTTGGAAGGGAGACGACATAGAGACACGACAGTTGGAGAAAGTTGCGACACAATGCCAGGAACCATACACGATGCCGTTCAGGCGTAGTAGAGACCCTAGTACCCAATAGAGGACGCAGGATATAAGTTATGTATCAACTGTATTCCATTGCCCGACATTATGAAGGCCATAACCTGAGAACACCAAGCACGCAAGAAGCTTGGGAAGCAGTCAGTAAAACCGTGGCTCTTATCATGATGGAGTAACAAAGACAGGATCGAAGTGCAGCGCAAGTGGCTGTGACCGCGAACAACCCGAGTATGCAAGGTTGAAGTGCGCCCTCGCAATGAAATGCTTTAAGGCAGTACTGCTAGGATCTGGGGTAGGAAGAGAGGTCGGTTTTAGTATGTGGAAATTCCACATGGTTACTGAGTGCAGTCTCGAAAGATTCATACCTTCCAATGTAAAACAAAAGGCCAAACTCAATTGCACAGTAATACAAGGATTCGATTGAATCAATAACCCCAAGGCTTTCAAAAAAACGTTAAGAAAATATTTACAAACCAAGAAAAAACCCAAAATCATTTGGCTATGATAGAAAAAGAGAGTCCACAGGCGGCTCAGTACTCTCTTTTACTCCTTAATTCCCATGTATCGACGAGATGCTGGCCTAATGTTCCACAAGGGCAATCCAAGAAACCAATCCGGAAACTTGTGGTCTCTTTAATCTGAAAGGAGAGTGTATACATGTGTTTCAATGTCCTAATCTTTCCTATGTCTTCTTCTCACAGCCAGTATAAGATCCTACTGGTCCCTGCAAATCTAAAAATCAGGACTTTCTTGCCAGTACGCAACAGTATTTGAAAACAACAAAAGTTCCGATCCTTCATTTCTTATTAATTAAGAACATGTTTCCCTACCATCCCTCTGGTACAATTTACATCTCAACAGGACTTGTTATCCCGAAAAGAGGATAATAAACGAGGTAACACCACCCATCATACACTTCAGGGTTGTTGTTCTCATCAAAAAATCTAAACTTTCCATGTAAAACCGGTCCCGAGTTGAATTAAATATTACAAAAGCACTACACAGCCACAAAACTTGAGAGACACATCTACAAACCATTCGGGACAAATTAAACGCAGGGCCACGGCCAACTGGCCACAACCGGAGAAACTTTCAAGAAGTCTTTCTTTAACACAACCAAAAAAAGGACATTGGTTGCTGTTTTTTTTTTATTTGAAAACTTTTCACCAAGTGTCCAGGTAGAAGTTGTTAAAACTCTTCCCAAAGGACGACAGTCCTCAGAAGAAGAAGAAGAAGAAAAAAAAGGGACTCCTAGAACTCTAATTTCGGAACATTGTACACTAAGGGATGGTGTGACGAGTCCAAAAAAAAGAAATCTAAACGTTTACAGGATATTAAGAAAGTCTAACCATTTTTTTGCTCCTTAGTTGTTGTTGAATTTTTCATATTCTACCCAAAGGACCTTCCATAAGTTGGTTTTGGAATTTTGTAAAGTTCCGTGTCTCACTGGTTTACGCAACATTGCCTACATAATTTATTATTGGTTCCTTGATTTGAAGTTTTTTGATGAAGAAGTAAATCAGAGAAGTTGAGGTACAGTATGATGGAAAAGTTTGAAGGGGTTTCTTATCATAAATCAGTTGGCAATTTGTCCTGGTCAAGGTAGCCAAACCACTAAGCTCTCTTGTGAATTTGGGGTTTCAATGTTTCTGTTTCTAGTGTACAAAGGACTTGAATTGTATTAAATGCAAGTTTGTGATATAGCTTACAACTGGTAATCATTTGATTAATATTAAACCAACACGTGCTCACCTAAAAAGAAAAGAAAAAAGGATATTCATAAGCAACATATTCTTGTCAAAGCTTAAAAAGGGTTAAATGTCACTTTATTGAAATGTCAAAGTTAATTTTTCTAAAAGATTGATGTAGGGATTGTGTGACATATGTTGTCAAACTGATTAAGGGTCAAAAAGTTTAGGGTATACTATGTAATTATAAGTTTTAGATATTGGCAGATTCAATTAAAATAATTGAGTACGGATATTTGTTAGAAGTTTTGAAGTATGAATGATTGTGACAGAGAATTCCAACGTCGCAGACAGTTGGAGTATGAGCTCTCTATAAACATATGTGTAGATGTTCCAAATGAGATAACTTAGTATCGTGTTTTGAGAGGTATTTCTTTAATCAAAATGGTTGAAAGACATTTGATATCCATTTGAGGATCTGCGACGCATGACATAGAAACTTACGGAGTTTTAAAGGCACACAGATCCTTTATGGGAAAAGGTACGCTTGGTCAACAATATTGTTAGTTAAGATAATGTGTGTAGGAGAACAGAAGGGTACACATGGTGCCTGCAAAGAGTCCTGGTGCATTACAACCACTGGCATTCACACTCTAGGGCTCTTGCATGGTGGAAGACTATGAAGCAATACAGACTTTTCTTTAGATAAGATAAGATATTTATTCATCTACTTAATGACACTATTTAAAAAAAATATACATTTTGTCTCGTATCGATTCAAGAAGTGTCGGGTAGAAGACATCTTCTCCACCGACTGCAAAACTGGAAGATCACTAGAGAGTGATTCATTTAGAGGTACTTTTTTGCGTGTGGATTTTTTTGACAGATAATGCGTGAGTCGTGTTGACTTTTTATAATTTTTTTTTATATAGTATTGTTTGGCATTTCATTACAAAAAGACTTATTCAGACAAAGAGTCTACAAATTTCATTACTAAGCAATACGTGACCAAATAGACTATATACAGCTCGTAGCGAAAAAAATATTGGAGCGATAGCTGGGATTTATACGCAATAACCGAGGACAAAGTCGACTAGAACGTAGCTGTCAATTGAGCATGCTATTAGGCCATGATAAAAAACTGTTTGCTGCCACAAAGCACGCGATCTCTAGAACATTTGGTATCAACAAGTTGGCAGAACTTGGAACACAGCCCGTGAAACCCTGACGAAAATAGTTAATTTCACGTTTGGGATCGCTGAATTGGCCTCCTTGATCATGGGATATTGCACCTCTAGACTTTTGTCTTTGGGGCTATGTAAAGCCGAAAGTTTTTATGAAAAAGCCTGGTACGATTGAGGAATTTGGGGCCAACATTTCACGCGTTATTCGCCAAACAGAAATAAAATGGAACTTCAGAATGGACCATGTGGAATGCCAACATTCGATAAAAATACTGAGTTCTCAAAAAGTAAATGTCAAAAATAGGTCTTTCGATTTTGATTTGGGAGATAGCTCGAAAAAAATTATTTTGTATGCCTTATTTTTAGTGCTGAAAAAAGTACTTCTAAATGAATCACCCTTTAAGAGAACGTGCCTTTTTAGTGTTCCGGACCTTAAAAGGAAAGATGGAACACTGATTTAAGACCCGTTCTACTGAAACTTTCTCATCTTCCGATGAAATCTAAAAACTTTAGTGATGAGGACCTTATAGCTTCGGTATATAGCTGGCTGACTGGATTAGGTTCTTAAACAAGTTGAAGTCCCCTGTGTTTGTCTATTTCTTCCTTGAAGAGATGAATGTTCTTGCGTTTAGGCTGAAGTGAATGTCCTTAGCATGTTAGAAAGCGCTGTGGGATAATAGGTCCCATATAGAGGATAACATATGTACGAAATGTGCTGCATCAAGATGTGCTTCAATGAATTCAGCCAAAAGGATCTTCGAGTTACAGCACCAAGTTTCGAGACTGCGAACAAGGCCGAACATCCGGTGCAATGACCAACTGGAGGCAGGGTGCCTCTACAAGGGTCGAGTTGAGAACCCCTAGGTTAGTAAATAAATGAAGCGAGTGAGGTGAGATAGTCTGTAGCAGCGTCTAGATGAACTACCCTTTATATTCTCCTTTGTCCAAGTTTAATTTTTTTATAATGCGGGAAACTAAGTGATCTGACATGATACTGGCCAATAGTTTGGGAATCCATATTTCTATAAATATCCAGTTGATAATCAAAGGCAGTATAGAAGGCTACTTTTTTCCCAATGTATCTTCCCTTCAAATCTAAGATTGGGAGTGGAGAAACATCGTAATTTTAGAGCGCAACCGAAAAGATTTTGGTGTGAATGCTTATAAAGTTAAGCTAAATCTTACATTGAAGCTAGCTAGCAATGTTCGTTCGCTAATTGGGTGCTTGAAACGTTCCTGAGAAAGCAAGTGTGGCCAGGCACTGAGTCCATTCATGATTGTTAGTACGCTTCAATACCAAAATATGAGCTGTGTATGGCAGTTCGGTCTTGTGATGCGCTAAATTGTCTATGAGACACAAGAACTTAGGTCTAATGAGACTTTAAGAAGATTGTTTCAGAATCAGTGCCTAGGTTGTTCCACTTTTTCTCCAGATATCCCAAGGTATACACACCACCATTCTGCTAGAACTCATTCAAAGGATTGCGTGGCATAGTACGCTTATCACCAAAAGGTTGCCATTTGGTGATTTAGTAAATAAATCAAAATTCCTCGCACGAAATCCTGCCAGAACAGACTGTTGTACAGTATGCCTTATTACCTTATCCCTGGGACAAGTATAGGTATATGTGCGTATACACAACCCTCTTCTGAAGCGCATAACTCAGTTAGTTGCCAGGTGGTGGTGGTGGTGCGTGTTTCCACTCTTAAGCCCGCACGACAAGAATCCCATTAAATATCGAATTGAAGCTCGCGTGAGCTGCTCAGGCTCCTGTATCTGTGTGTGTGTGGGGTTGTGTGCCAGTTAAATGGATTAGCAACCATTAGAATCATGGAATCCTTCAGGATTTTTTTCCATGTTTTCTCACATCTAAACGGAAACGAATTCCTCTTGCCACATTGTAATCGAATTTGTTCTCTCTCACACTCGCTAAGTGATTTACTGTCAATGGAATTCCTCCTTCACCTGGTGTACGACGAATATGAGTACACGAACATGAACCGTACAAGAAGAAAATGAAAAGGAAAAGGAGAAGAAAATGAAAGCAATAAATGGAGGGTGGTAACAATGTTAATTGCAACACACAGCCCTTCAGGGTACACAACACACTGTGACACGAAAATTAATTCCTTTTTGTTGCTTCTTTCGGATTGCCTTCCATTTTCTTGGCCCAAAATGTGGTTCGCAACGCAAAAGAAAACATAAAAATGCCCAAATCTGATCGGCTTAGTGGCAATGACGACGACGACGGCGGCATTGGTCGTCTTACACCGAGTTGCCTTTTAAGATTTGCATACCATTTCGATGGTTGGAGGTGACCGACACCCAGCTCCAGCTCCAACAATGACGAGACGTTTTGGTCTTAATTTTCTGCTTTTTTTCGATTCCGTTTCCAGTTGTTCTTTCTTTTTTAAGTTGGCTTTTTGTTGTTGCTGGGCAGATCCTTTTTTTTTTTGCTGTTTGCTTACTGTCTGGTTGGTGCGGTCGTGCCTTCGTTTTATTCGGTCCACGTATTCTCATGAATTTTACAGAATTAACCAAAGTGAATTCGATGAATATTGAGCATGTAATTACCGAAATGAAATTCAGTGGGGGAGATAATTTGTTGAATTGGTATTAAGTTGATTTCTTCTTCGAGATACGGAAATCATTTGGGAATTAGTGTCATCGGAATCATCCATTGTTCTTATGGATTTTTGAGGGCGACCAGAAGAAGTATCAGGTTACGTAAGTATCTGAGGCGGAAGATGGAGATACGTTTTGTAACTGGCTTAAGGTAGAATCCAACAGTCACACGTGTATAACGTCGTTCTATAGTAGGATTTCCAATAGGGACTTCTGAACTTTGACAGGTGATAGCGGCCATGCTTTTGAAGCTACATCTGTCAAAATGGCTGTCATTTATTTAGTTTGTTTTGCCAAATCAACATGGAGAGCTATATTGTTCAAAAACATGTGGAAATGATTAAAATGGGTCTTCTGTTCGAGCAACATTTCGCCCACTTTGCGGTTGAAATAATCGTCCTTTCGAGTGGACTGTTCACAACGCGGTGTATAATCTCGAGTTCAGTGAACAATCCGCTAATACCCGTAAGGCAATGAAACTCAAGATTTGCCGAAAATATCGCCGCTGTCCGTGAGAATGTGCAGGAGAATCCAAGGCAGTCCGACGTACAGGAATTCGGCGAACATCTCACGCGGAGGCTATGTGAATTGGCAACCCGGATCATGAGATTTGACCTCGTTAGACATTTTCTTGTGGGTTTTTATTAAGTCGCAGGTCTATGTCAATAAACCACAAGCCACCAGTGACATTAAAAGCTAACATAATCAATGCCAATGGTCCAATTAGGCCTGATTTTTGCGTCAGTATTATGGAATTCAGGAGGTTTCAAACGCGTGCCATTTATCAAAGTCGCGGCGGACTTTTGAATAGTCTTGCATTCGATACATAATGGCATACTTGGGCCTTCTAAATAAATAAAAAAAATCAATAATGTCTCACTCACCATTGATTCTATTCAATTTTAAAGATAGGAAACGCTTAATGGAAAAGCCTTTAAAACGAGTTTTGTGCCCCAAAGCCCAGCAAAATGAGCAAAATGAACTCAAACATGGCCTGCATCCATCCAGAAACAAATAAACGTAGTCCTATAATATATTACTCATGCTCTGCAAAAAAAAGGAACTGAAATTAAGATGAAATGTCACTGAAACATCTCGCTTAAGCAAGTAGGCACAAGCAAAAAAACTCTGCTTCCAGACGTAGGCGTCTAAAAGAAAACCCTTTGTCCCAGTTGAGTGTGATACAAGCTACAACAAGCGGAATAAGAGGATTGAATTTCTCCAAGATTAATGATAAAACGAACGAAAAAGGAATTCTTTCCTCCTCAAGGACCTTCTTCTTTCAATTGAATTGTATTACTCCCACAACACACAACACAAAAGGTAGCACAACAATTCCATAACATAGCATAACCAGTGACAATAATGGACAATCATTATTCTGGAACGCGCGCTGACAGATAGAAGACAAGAGAACAAAAAAAAAGGGAAAGTATCCTTTTTTTGTCATTCAAACTTTAATGATGCATTTCCAATTGTTTGTGATGTTTCAACAAAAAAAGCAAAAATGCAGCAAGCAAATATGAAGATAGAGACGACCGACAACAAAGCTTTCTGAAGGTGGGACAAAAATGTACAAAAAAAGGAGCACGAGCTGGTAACGTTGAAGGTTGTTAGTCGCAAGGTTGGTGACTCAGGTGCGATGGAAGTGACAATATATAGCACCTATATATATTTTCAAATGGAATGGATGCTGAACTGTGCTAACATGAAGTCCTTTTATATCTGATTTGAGCTAAGGACACTGAAAAAAATTGAAGAAAAAGTTTTATCGGGACAAAAAGGCGAAATCTAAAGACGAAATCGAGGCAAGGGGAGATCCTCGTGTGATAGCTGCCGTCCAGTTCTATCTTCTTCTTCTTCTTAGGTCCTTTAACCCCACGGAAGACACAGGGCGTGATCCAGTACAGTCCAAGTTGGTTAAGGTACCCTTGATAGGCGCCACCTGTAGCGATGACGCCCCCTACTGCGTCGTGCCTCCGGGTTTGATTCGAAGACTCTGCGGGCCGGAGCGCAGATTCGCTCTTTCTCTCTAAGTGAGAAAGGATATTCTCACCCGCTTTTCAATAAAGTTCATGTTTTAGCACCGTAAAGTAAGACTGGAATGATCTGGATCTTATACAGAGTCTCTCCGGTTCTTCGAGATAGGGCTTTACTGTTGAATTGCCTTATTAGTTGGCAGGGGTTATTCTTGGCTTGATTTCTATGCTGTCATCATTATCAGAGTTAATAGCAGTAGACAAAGGTAGACAAAGTCCCTAACCACTGTGACGTTTTGTCCAATTCGTCGGTGTTGTTTATTCCTTCTTGTTGACAGCATGTACTTGCTGTTGCCCTTGTCTATCGCTAAGACCACTGAATCAATGCTTAGAAACACACCGGTGACAGCCCGCTGAGTTGTTCCAATTATGTCAATATCGTCGGCGTATGCATGCAGTTGTGCGGACTTTAGATGGATTGTGTTACTGGTGTTGGTCTGTGAACTCCACACAATCCGCTTAACTGCCTGACCTTCTGCTTGCACCCATAAAATATCAGTTCGTTGCCACCTCGGTTAGCCAAGACTAAACGACTTCAGACTTCCTTGACTTCCTGTCCAACAATGTATTCGAAATTCTCAGGGCTTTTTCGTTGGTTGTGATTAGTTTGAGTCCCACCTTGATTGCCTCGGCTTTTAGATCGTGGGCCATGTCCAAGGAATTCGACAGTTGCCTTTCGGTAATGATGTGTGTACTACAAGAACAATAGTGGTGACAGTATATATTTCTGACGTTCTCCACTTTGAAATTTAAAGTCACTATAACCTGCGAGTTCTTGTCAGATGCTAGTCCTGTGCAAAGCCCCCCAAATAGCTTCTCGATTTAAGCTGGTCAAAGGCAATTGCCCTGAATGAGATGTCAACTAATTCCGCAAGTGAGCAATAGAGGGCTGAACTGAACTGAACGTATGTCCTGGAACCTATCATAGGCTCTTATAAGTTGCTGCCTAGCGAGGTCATTCGGCGTTCCAGTACCAGTTTAGATGTAGATATGTATACAATAGTTGCCGAGTGATTGGCTTTAAGGACAGCCAACAAATTTGCCGACCTTTTAGCTTTAGTGGGATGCTTGTGTGTAGTTTGAGTTATTTCGCTTGGTAGAGATATTCGGAGAACACACTCGCACAGAGTCTACGGTCCATTCCTGAATCGTCGGTGTATATTGAGGGACGAAGTCCTTATTCACCTATCCGTCTTGCCGTTCTGTTTTTTGGGGAATTGAACGTTGAAACGCTCTGAGAAGCTTGTTGTGGGGGCAATGTGAGCTTTCTGTGCTTGGACTTTCTGAATCCAATTGCGCTATGTGACTTAATAAAGGGTGACCAAATAGCAATGATACTTTTCCCAATTGTTATATCTCAGTAGCTGTCAAAGCTATCAATGACTTCTAATTGTCAAAATATTCAGTAAGATTTACCATTTTATCATATATCACTTCAAGTTGGCCAAATATGCGGAAATTATTAAAATAAATTATCGAAAGTCCAACTTAGTTTTAAATACGTAACGTCACTTTCGTCATGATGTCCGTCGTTGTGCAAGCAATTCGTCGCACAGTGGAAAAGTTTGAACGTGAGTACACTCTTTGGATCTTAAGGCAACAACTAGATGGATATTGTTACGAAATGAAAGAAACACAGCTACCCTAGAGATTTGGCGCTGATCAGCTGAACTAGACATCGCAAGAGAGTCAACCCGGAATAGTTGCCGGGGTCATTTGGGCGTACATCCGCAAAAGATTATGTGGATGCAAGTATGGAAGCAAGTCCATAGACAACGTCGTGGATGAGGCCCATTTTTGTGGCTCAGCGGCTATGTCAACAAGCCAAATTGCCATTATTAGAGCGAACACAATCCACAAGTATTCGACTAAGCATCAAAGTAAGCACAGATATTGTCTGTTTGCTGCGGTTTATAGCATGGCGCCAACATAGATCCTTATTTCTTTCGAATTGAGGAAATAGCCTCTGATATAGAGCGATAATTGTCGAATTTTTGTGGCCAGAGCTCGGAAAAGACAATAATTCCGAGCTAAGGTTGAGGCCCATTTTTGTGGCTCAGCGGCTATGTCAACAAGCCAAATTGCCATTATTAGAGCGAACACAATCCACAAGTATTCGACTAAGCATCAAAATAAGCACAGATATTGTCTGTTTGCTGCGGTTTATAGCATGGCGCCAACATAGATCCTTATTTCTTTCGAATTGAGGAAATAGCCTCTGATATAGAGCGATAATTGTCGAATTTTTGTGGCCAGAGCTCGGAAAAGACAATAATTCCGAGCTAAGGTTCTAAGAGTAAGGCTCTCCATCCCAAAGAAGCTACGCAACCCTAGCAAAGCCAGCAAAGCCGATGAGATCTCCATTATGTTCGTTGCATTTGAATTCAATCCATCTATACAATCCAATGTTGAAGGGGTACAATCAAACCATTAATTAGGATCCTTTCTCAACCAAACAGAACCCAACACAAGTCTACAACTGGAAACCCAAAAGTTTTAAAGAGCAATTCTCAACTCATTTTCATTTTATGCAAATTCTCACACCCTTTCTTCAAGAACCAAACAAAAAAAGGTCTCAATTAACAGTTAATAACTAATCGTTTCGAACTCCTTCTTCCTTTCTTCAACAAACAGTTCCAAATTACCCTCAATCCTAAATTAATTAAACCAAACAAGGAATACATTTCTGCCCCGCGTACACGAAAACAAAATCCACTGTACTTTGTGCCTACACCCTAAAGGTCCTGAATAAAAGAAACCGTAATATTCTCTCTCCAGACGGGCGTTAAGAAAAGCAAAGAAAAATAAAAAAAGGATTGAACCCTCTGGCTGGAAATCAGGAGGACAATTTCGGAAAGAGCACTAGTACACAAAAAAATCCTTCCGAAAGGTAAAATTGAAAATTCCTTTCCTCTGTCTCTCTCCCTCATATAACACAGCAGTTAAAAAAATAAAAAGAACAAAGCGGATGAACATCAACATCCTTTGGACACAAATCATTAAAAAAAAAAACACACACACTCAGGCATGCAGATTTAAAGTCCTTCTTCCTGTTCCCCTGAGTGATTTCAACTAAAAGGACCTGTCTTGTGCACACCGGGCAAAGGCAACAATCCATTCTTTTACCGCATTTTTGCTAGGATTATGAGTGTGCCCTAAGACATACAGACGGAGAACAGTAGGCGGCCAGCAAGACTAGGGATAAGAAAATTTAATACATAGGTTCTCTTCTAGGATTACACTCTCCCGGACCTTCTGGCTGCTGGTTTACGGTGTTGGGAGTTTCTTTTGCGTTTTTAATGAGATTATCTTCTTCTACTCCTCCACTCACAACGAGACCTAAAGGGGTTAAAGAATGCAAAATGGAGAAGGTTTTTGGCCTTTTCTTCTTCTCTTTTGTCATGTCTCCTTCTGCAGTGTGGTTATCCTTTTTTATGTTCACATTAAATTTATATTTCTTTCGAGCGAAATTTAAATGGAAAGGCTTTTTGCATAGACCAATGTGTGGCTCGGAGGTGAATTGAGTTATGGAGCGTGTTGGCCGGAGGAGGTGTTGTTAAGTGAAGCAAGGATGCTTGGCAGATCCAAGGGGAAAAGATGCAACATTTATTGACATTGACTCTTAAGGATTTCGACAAACGCGAATAGCTGTCAGTGGCAGAAAGATATTGCGCTTATTTGGGGATTAGGTAGCTGACAGCCTGTAAGGATTGCCGAGTCTTAAGATCCTTTTTACCATGCATTCTAGATCCAAGTCTGAACCCCATATAGAAACAACCAGAGGAATTTTCAGTAAGAGATTGTGGTCCAAACTCGTAATCTTCCAGTCTACAGCCAATGTAAGACCTATCGTCACGTGTGTATGTTTGGATTGAAGACTCATAAAACACTCCCGCGTCTAGTGTGTACAGATTGGTTCCGCCAGGGCTATAAGAACAACAGCAACAGCCACTAAAAGAAGCGACCTAAGAGCAACCCAAATGGCCAGGTGCTTAAACACTGATGCGGATTCGGATTACCTTAGGCTATGTAGTCAAGATTGTAGTCTGTATTAGAAGAGTCAGTGTAGGCCAAGAAATACGAACAGGATCTCAAATTCTCCGCAAGACATATAGACTTCCACGATAATAAGGTGGCCGATGAGATACGAGAAAGAGGCTCACAATTAAATGAATCACAAACAGACCTAGCGCCCCAATCGCTTTGATCTTTCCTAACCTGGGCAACAAATGGTAAAGGCCAAAGAAATGATGGTTCCAGGCGACTAAGGAACTTCCAAGTAGACCACAAGTGACTGTCCTCATTGGAGTGCTTACAGGCCGCAACTTACTGGCGGCCCATTCACTAGTATGGTGGACGGTACTTGAGAAGCAATATCAGCTTTCAAATCTCACCAAAATCCAGAGCATCGGAATCAAGGGATCATAGAGAACAACACCGACGGTGGCAATGGAAACCCCGCTTAGTTTCATTCCGCTTGACATTTATTCTAGTAGTCTGACAGCCAAAACTGCTATAAGATTGAGGGAAGGCCTACTGTGGTCATCAAACTCTTACGGCCACGTCTCCATTCTGTCCCAATGGGAGGCTACCAATGGATTGACGGAAACAGATCACATGAATCCGATGTTAACATTCGAAAGAAGATTCAATGCAAGTATTCCTGACAGAAGTTACTGGACGAACTGGAGGACTAAAAAAAAAAAAGGAGTTGGCATTCTATACCGACGGATGGACAGTGGTACAGGAGCCGGAGTTTATTGTGAAGCCCTAGGGATAAACTGTTCCTTTAGAATAAACGATGACTGCAGCGTCTTTCAAGCCAAAGTCACTGCCAGTCACCTGCGTAATGGTTGCTAACGATAACTGTCTATATAGACAGCCGGGCGGCCATTAAGGTTTTGGACTTTGCTACAATTCGGTCGAGGCTGCAAATCACTTTTAAATGAGATATCCAGAGCCAATATGGTGAGTCTCAGTTGGGTATCAGGGCATATGGATATCGAAGGAAGCGAGAAGGCGGATGAGCTTGCTAGGAAAGGATCGACGCTGCACATATCGCGGGCCCTTCCCTTTGTAGCAGCCCCGGTCACTTCACTTAAAGAAAAAATTAGAAGATGAAGCCATCGATCATGCAAAGAGACGCTGGGTTCATTTGGATACATGCGTAACGACTAGAGCTCTATGGCCGGCCTTTAGTAAAAAGATATCATCAACTCTAGTTAAACTCAGTCGTCATAACGCACGGGTCGTTTCTGGCGTAATTGCCGGACATTGTGTCGTTGGCCTTCACGCAGAGAGACTCGGTGTGCTGCATAATGACTGTGTGACTGTCCTCCCCTATCTGTTAGAAGAAAGAGAACTCTTGGCAGTGATATCTCTCGGAGCTAGAGGACTTAGGCAATGTTGCGCTGGTGGGCCTCCAGAGATTTCTATTACTATCTGGGTGGTTCTAACAGCGGACCTCTTTACAGCGTTTCCAGGGTTAAACGATTGGACACAATTGACCCGAATTGTGGGTCTAAGTGAGCAGTGACCTTCTGGTCACAAGGCATCCATCTACCTAACCTAACCTACTGGCTGCCCATCTGAGGATGAAGATCAAGAATCTATGCAAATACTACGGCAACACAGACTCTTAACACGAGTATATTATAGTCCAAGGTGGAGTACGTCAAGGATGCATATTGTCATCACTATAGTTTACGGCAGGTTACCATCGCTGGTGGAAACTATGGAGCTCGTATCCCCATTGCCATGAGATGTCGACAATGTCCTGTGAGGAAACCTATGGCGATAGGAATCTGATTCTTGTTGAGTTGGAGGAGTTGTTTCGTTTTTTTAGGGAAGGAGTTTGGCATAAAAAGCTTAGCTTCTCTGTTACCTTAGGCATCATGAAAGGAGCCTGTTTTGGCTAGTTGGTCAGCTATTTCGTTTCTTTCATAACCGCTATGACCAGGTATTCTCTGTTTGTTCTGGTTAATAGTTTCACCAGTTGAAGATAATCCCAAACGGAGTTATACTTCATCCATAGGTTTGTAAATGAAAGTTTTAGTGGTAGCTCCGTATAATCCAGCCCCAAACCCTTCATTTGTCTTGGATCTATCTGTGAAACATGCCAAACACTGTTCCCAGTTCATGCGGTCTGGAAATGTAAACTGGAGTAGACATCTGTCTGTGATTGTAATTCCTAGTAATTCATCTTTGCTAAGTTCTAGTGCAATATCTGGATGAATTAACTTAGAATGAGCATAAAGGCGTTAACCATAGCGTCTCTCTTTATGTGGAGATGAAGTGGTAGTAGTAGTTTGGTGAACCTAGGCGGCACCGAACTCGATGTGTTTGGCACGAAACGTCGCGTCGTCCTGTTGAAGCCACATTTCATCGGTGTCCATATCATCCATTTGGGATCAAAAGAAATTGGCTTGCCGTTACCGGTGATGGCCTGGACAATGTCGTTCTCTTGTTGTTGAACCGATCAATCCAGAAAAGGGCCTCAATATGAATTTTTTGACTAAAATTTGGGACAACTTCCAACTAAAGTCATTAGCTTTGAGATCCTGGATAAGTTGAATCTTTTGCGGATGTAGGCCCAAGTCATTACTGCATTACTACCTTGCCGCACTCTCACGGACAGCGGCGATATTTTCGGCAGATCTTCCGATTCTTTGACGTACAGGTGTTGGCGGATTGATGACTGAACCGGTCGACTCGAATGACAGTCAATTTGACAGATGTAGCTTCAAACAATAAGTCAATCACCTGTCAGAGTTCGGAAGTCCCCATTGGAAAAGCATTTTCTAAAGTGATGGACCATCCTAGTAGTTACTATTTTACAGTCATAAAATGTCCGTTTGCGTACCCTCCTAAAACTCCGAATTTTTACGAAAATTTTCGAAAAGCTCTTCGGGTTCGGAGAATTTTCGTAGATTTTAGTGCAAAAAGTACTCGAACGGACCTAATATGTTACAGAGAGGTACCTATACCAAATCACCAACCAGTTCATAGAATATTCTAGTACCGAGATACATAATAGAAACAGCACAATACCACCTAACGGTAAAAGACTACTTAAAATTCAAATGTAATCGAAACCAATCCTTTGAATTGCTTTTGCAACATCCACCTCGCTTGGCCTGGAATCCAATCTAAAAATTGATGAGGTTACATGTACCTACTCAATCCATTGCTAAAAAAATATTTTAATGCTTACTTCCGCGAATTAATCGATCAAAAATAAATGGCTTCCTGCAACCTTTCCCCATATTTTTTGCATAACCCTATACACGCCCCAAAAAAGTAACTCAAAATCGTCTCTCATTAAATTCACCCTCCTCCTGGATCGTGCTATGTTGGAAGCCAATAACCGCGTGTATACATATATTCGAAAATAATCCACTTTGCACATTACACCACGCCAGCGATTGTACAACACAAATTGTAACGTGATGCTGTTCTCGCCCGGTAACGTACACATTTCTGGGTGCAGAAATAAATTTTTCATCCAATTTGGGTTAAAACTACAGGGACCAAGGGAATTACTTTGAAAAATTACATACACAAGTGCACACACCGAAAGTAAGTGTGAAAGTTTCTGCCGTGGTACCGGTGTCCTTACCACAGTCATCTTTTTTTTTTTTTCCTTTTACTCATACATTTATATGCACATTGCGGCATTGTCTGGAATAGCCAACAAGACAAACCAAACAAAAGGACAACGTCAGCAATATAATGTAAAATCAGAAAGTCTGAAAACTTGGAAGAAAAGAGGACATTCGATAACATATGAATCACTTTTGGATATGATTTTTCTAATGAAATTCAAAAAGAATGAGGGAAAAAACAAAAACACAAAAAAAGGGACGAGAATCCTTTCTAAGGCAAATGGTGTGCAAATTCAATTTTTTTTTTTCTGTTCAAAACGATTCAAATGTGTTAAAAAGGGAAATAAGAGAGTGAAACTTATTGAAGGAATTTTCATGTGTCCTTAATAGTGGTTGGCACGTAATGGCTACAACATCCTTGCCATCACGCAAGTTTTTTCTTTTCTCCTTTTATTTAGTTTGTACAATTATGTCGGTAGCGAAAGAAGTTCTGCAGAGTTTTATGTCTGCCATGCAAATAAAGTGCACGACAGGGTCGTATGTAGTCGCTGTTAGTTGAAAATAGATTAATTTGAAAATTTTAGAATAAGAAAAAAATATTTTTAAAAATTGCTTTTAAGTTCCAATGCCACAGAGAGCCAGAGATTGGAATTTTCTAAAACCAGTATAATATAGTTCCGTTTGCGTACTTTTTGCACTAAAATTCGTAGATTATCAAATTTCGAAGAGTGGAAGTAAAATTCTCTCACAGAGAGCTAAAATTACGAAAAAGTAAACGAACGGGTTAAACAAGAAAAAGTTGGAAACACACTCGTTTGACAGTTTTCATAAACCAGCCCACAGAAATTTCTTGCACTAAAATTCGTAGCAAGGGGAAATTTCTTACTCTCTCGTGAGTGCTTTATTCTGCGAAAAACTACGAAAATTCTCCGCACGTGAACAGTTTTTCGTAAAAATTCGTAGATTTTCGTAAAAATTCGCTGTTTTAGGAGGGTACGCGAACGGACCTTTCGAAAAGTCCCGTTAGTTACGTTTTTAACCAAAAACATGGTACTGCACCTTATAGCATTTGCAAAGGCCAAGTCAAATATAAAATTCAATCAAAGTCCTTGGAGCCCTTTTCGAGAAAACCGATTTTTCTTAAACATTTCATAAGACTTCATTAAACTAGCATTAATATAAAATTTTAACAAAGTTGTAAGCACCGTTTTCGAAAAAATTGGCTAAAATCATTTGGCCCTAAGAAAAGTAATAAAAGTACCGTTATTTTCAACTCTAGCCACAAATTTGGTACATTATCTCACTGCGTTACCAACATTTTATACAAAATTACAAATTTTAATGATATCGGTAGACCCCTTTTGGCTTTTAAGAAAATTGTACCATTGGAAGAAAATTTTGGCAAATGTAGTAAGCCATCTTGTAGCATGTCTCTAACCAGAATCATTGCAGCATTTTCCCTAAAATTCAGTTTTTAACAATTTGGCTATAAGTAAAGTACCCTTACTAGCACTTTTGGCCAAAAATTTGGTGAACAATCTTCAATCCAAATCCAAATTTGAAATTTAAACAAAATTGTAGTAACTATTTGCCGTCAAATTGGCCTTCAGTAAGGTAATACCGTTGGGCCTTTCTGACCTAAATGTGGCTGCAGCCACTGTAGCCAGCCATTCTAAAGGCAAAAACGAAAATTTTAATTTCTACCCCACAGACCTCAGATCAGTCGTTGCTGACAGGCAGTCAAAATTGCCAGACTAACTTTTTCGACTTCTCTCTAAAGGTAATGTCAGTTTTTATAAAAAATTTCGAAATCCAAAATTTTCATGAATCCAAAACTTGCCCCTGCTCTACGTATAATTTGGGTGCAAGTAAAAAGGTATTAAAGCTATGCAATGCAATTTGGCTTTTAAATTTAGTTCCTCCTTTATACATATGTATAGGTAGTAAAAAATTTAATGGAAATCAATCAACAAGGATACGCGTAGCATTAAAATAAAATTTTATAATAATTTAAACTCTGGTGGAGGAGGATTGTAATTGAAGTATACGCTGTTAAGCCTCTTTGTGGTGGAAATATCCTACAGTGTTTTAACGGAATTTTGCGAAAATATTAATTTGCCGAATGAAATGCTTTTGTGTATTAATTTTATTTTATAGTTATTAAATGCTTAAGGCTTATTGAGTTATTGTTGCAGTTAATTAATGGATGTGGCGAATGGCATTTGGACTATTAGTCATAATAACTAGTTGTGAGTTTGGTAGGGGATTATTGGTACATATGTATATACAGTGTGGTCAATAAGGTGACGGACACGAATCATATCCCAGGAACAAAAAAGGCCATCTATATGATTGAACGTGCGTTTTAAAGTTTCTCTGTCTGGCTTTCTGTCATGAACGCTTTGAAAAGATCCAGAAAATAGGTGAACTTTTCTACAGAATAGGGCAATGCTTCATTGAGATTATAGAATTTACTTACTTACTTACTTAAAGGGCTCTCAACCCTTGTATAGTGTGACGATGACGGAAGAATATTGGAAGACCCATCATTTTCTAGAGCTAGTCGGAGATATTATTTGCCACACTGTTCAAACAGTCAAGCAACCATTTAGGCCTTATAGTCAATATGAATAAAAATCCAAGCCCGTAAATATGTGCATTAAGAGACTGGACGATATTTCAGCAGCTAAGAAGGTGATCCTATGCTGAGTACGTGCTGAACAGTGAACAAATTGGCCAAAGAAGATCTATGTTCTTCGTGGGCTTTCTCTGAGGCCAATAGCTTAACGTCTTAGCATTCTAAAGGGGGAACTAGACATTGAATCTAACACCAATGGTGGCGATAGACAATTCCACCACAGGCGATCACTATGGCCAGTCTATGATAAATGATGTTGGCGTCGTGTCAGGACCCTGGGAATATGCCATAACGACTTCTATAGAAGTTGTAAGAACGAAGAGGAAATATAATCCATTCGCCGTCTACAATGTGACTTTCTAACACTAGCCCCAAAAAAGAGAGATTCCATGAGGAGATCGATGATATCCTAGGATTAAAAGGAGGTGGTAAATCTAAGAAGCATTACGATCTAGGTAGATCTTTTGTGCTATTTGAGCTCTTGTGCTATTTATGATGCTAAAGACAGTTCGACCAAAACCAGAGGTGACATCAGAGGCTGATGTGAAGCCCGTGTTAGAGTACGTAAGTCTCAGTCGAGCTAGCGCTTGACATTCGCACAGTATGTGATGGGCTATTTTAGTATCTTCAAGACATAAGCGACAAGTGTCTGATTACACACGGTCCATTTGTCTTCAGACAGTAGTTAAGACAATAACTTTCAGTTAGGAAGTCAGTACGTTGCTTGGCTTTGTATTTGCTTATGGAAATGATTACTTTGAACTCGTTCTTGGCATGTTTTAAGCCAGATTAAGAGTTCCAGTAAGAGAGCATTTTTTGCGTTCCCATCAATAGAGCTCTATCTTTATCTGATTAGCTTGTAAGCCACAAAACAGTTCAGGACCAATGAACAGCGACTGAGCAGTTCATTGCCAGGGCTATCCCTGTGTCTAGGAAGCCACAGTAATATGATTTAATGGTGTGCAGCGATTGGAGAAGTAAAAGGATATGAGAGCCCTTAGAGCTGCCTAGCTATCTGTTAGATATGCGATCTACGGAGGTTTCTCCTGATCATGGCGAGGACCTGAGCCTGAATGATAGTGGTTACTTTCGCTATAGGTAGAGGGAGAGTAGTTTGGACCAGAGATTCCAGCCGCAGATCCCTTTGACATCGTCGAACCATCAGTGTCACTTTATCACTCTTTTGAAGATGTTTGAGGGATTTGTTGATTGTCCCAGGAGCTCCAGTCCGGAACTACGGCCTCAAAGCGGTCGGAACTCTTTCTAAGATCTTCATGTGTCTAACTAAGAGGCAATGTTACATAGTAGTTGAAGCTTTAGTGCATTAGCAGATGCAGTCTTCTTTATGTGGAAGGTGGAGGGTCTACTATAAGAGAACCTCCAGTGCAACCGTGGGGCAGAAGCGCATTACTTGGGTCCTTTAACCCGTGGGGGGGCATAGGGCATCAACAACGCCTGCCATCTTGTTCGTACTTCTGCAACGCGTTTGAGCTCCCTCCAACTCATTCCTAAAGAGCTTGATTCCTCATCGACTGTTCTGCGCCATGTTTGCCTACAGCGTCCTGCTGTTCTGCTTGCTAGGGTGAGCGGATTCCACTGCATAGCGTATTTTGCAATGGAATTGTCTTCGCGCCGTATGGTGTGTCCAATCCACTGCCACTTTCTCCTTCTAACTTGTAATGTTGATAGATTCTTGGCCCGTTCTCGTATAAAGCTATTCGTTGGAGATACGGTTCGGCCAAAAGATCCTCAAGATGACTCTTAAACATTTGTTTACAAAGACTTGCAGCCGGCGTGTGTTAATGGTGTCCACTTTCAAGTACTGCACCCATAAAGCAGTACCGATTCTACGTTGGAGCGCGGCTTGGTTCTTAACCTGACAACATTGCTTTTCCACTGGCCTTCCCGATTCTACTGCACACATCCAGTTCGGCGCCACCACGGTTAACCGAGACCACACTTCCTAGTTATAGAAAGTTGTCAACTTTCACGACTTCCTGTCCGGCAATGTTAAGTTGGGCGCTGGTGTTAGAAGTGCTCAGGGCTTTTGTTTTGGCTGTGTTAATTTTGAGCCCTACTTTGTTTGCCTCAGCTTCTAGAAGCGCATTGCATTGAACGTTGTATCCCTAACCTAGGGAGTTACTTTGTTACGGAACTGGAAGCTCTAGGAAGGATAGAACTAAACAAAGTCCTGAAAATCATGTATGTACATATGTATCTGGGTTTTTTAGTTCATCTGTTGAACCGTAGAAGTTATATTCCCATGGTATTAGCACAATTTTGGACTCATGGTGGTCTAAGTGAATCAACTGACGATCTATGTAAAAGAGGACACCACCCATTCACCTAGCCTACAACAAGTACAAGAGGGTAGGAAGTTAAGTTGGTCCTTTATTCAGAAACTATTTATGTCTTAGGCTCCAGGCTCCACTATGTAGGGTACCACTGAACGAATAGTCGTGATTGCAAGCCTGGGTATGAACATACTCGTACAATTGATGGATAACAGATTCATAATATTCTATGAATTTAATTTAACCCTCGATGTGCATCTGAACCTGATGAAATTCCATGAAATCATTTAAGGAATATTTTAAAGATTCGACTTAATTAATTCACTCAATTTTCTTGCTTTCAATTCTATGAAACTATTTTAAGAAATCCATCGAAGCATATTTCCAACCGGATGTACACAATTGTATCGTGACCTGACCACCCACCAACATACATCTTCTCCAGACTATAGGCTCACCATAACCACGTAATACCCTTGGGTAGGTATAATTTCAATATCAATCTCCTTGGGTGGCATATTGGTACACCGAAATGGGATTTAATGAAGGTCTCTTTCCGGTCTAAATTCCAACACGCACACATGCTTGTGTACTCGTACTCTATTGCTATTGTGTATAACCAATGGCTATTCTATAATTGTTGCGTATTACAGTTTAATTTAAGGACTTATGATCCAAATAGCAAATCCCTTTTAATAGCACATGAGTGCTTTTGCTTTCTAAATGGGGGGGTACCAACCTGAGTAATCGGTTTGCATAACCGCCTACATGGACACAAATTATCAGTCGGGTTGACTGGGGGTATAGGTTCTGGATTTGCTTCTCAAGGATTTGCATATATTGTATAGCTACCTCACGTGGATTCTCTCTCTCTAAGATTCATATTCCGGTCCAGTGTGTTTGGAGCACATGCAACAAACGTGTACCTAGTCGAATGTGAAGGCATGTGCTAAGCACCATAAGCACTTTTGGATTAATTTCTAAGTCCTGTAATGGCTTAAAGGAGATAGATAGAGAAAGAGAGAGAGAGAGACTTATGAAAAATTTGTAAAGAGATACTTTTGCCCACATAATTCTAGATGACTTACACCAACTGTAGTGGGACTCAACTGAGTTTTGGGAGAGGATTTTCATTATTGAGGCTACACTTTGGGTGGGATTAAGTTGGCAAATTAGTATGCCCCAATGGGGGGAGGAACTGTATTCAATGTGACATGTGTAAGTGGTTGTTTGTGGAATTAAAATTAATTGGGCTATAGTTCTGCTGCTCATTAGGCAGATGACGTCAAGTGAGGTCGTTGAGGATTTTGCTTAAGGGTCAATCAGGAGAACAAGTTTTCTTGATGATGACCATGGTTACGTCATTTAGTTGGATTTGGGAATAAATGCAAAACTAAATAGGGAAAAGAATAATGGTAATTAGTGTGTCCAAATGCGTTGTGCGCATAGCGAGTCTCGAACCAATAAACCAAATAGAAGTGGTTCAGAAGCTGAAATTGTGCGTCAATTGATTGTGCAATGCCGAAAGAAAATGCTCAACGAAGAAGGGTTAAAGGATAAGTCGACAACAGCTTAATTTGCCGTCTAAGCGGGAAGCAGGAAGAACAACAAGTGGAGAAGCACCATCCCCACAGCATGTCAAATCAGCAAGACGGTACTACTTGTCACAGTCATGCTGAAGATACATATGTTATGTGCTGGAGGACAAGTGAAACTCGTACGAGCTCTAATAGATCAAGGATCTATCTTTCTATGACGCTTCCGAGCACTACGAGTGGCATTTGGCGAAAAACGAAAGTAATGTTGACTTTCAATTCCTGAATCGGATAAGGCCTACCCATGTAGACTGTGGGCCATACATAGACCCAAAGAAGTGCGCCGTTTTATTAGTACCAAATGCCCTGCAGATCAATTTGAATCAGCCGGCTTCGTTCTCTCTCATTCTGTACACTCTCAGCTCAAATATTTTCTTCACTACGTACTGAATGTCACATATTTGGTCATGAATTGTCTAGTAATGAATAATTGGGTGTCAAACAAACGTTTGGTAGGCCGATTATGTAGACCATAAGTTGATCTAAGTACATGGAGCATACAGGCAATATAGTTCGTAATACAGCTAAATACTTTATAGAGACTGTGCCGAACTAAGTCTATTATAAAATGCCAAACAATATTGAATCAAAATATCATAACAAGTTAATTCAACTCGTGCGTCATTTGTCAAAAAAATCACTAGATAAAAAGTACTTTCAAATGAACCACACTTTATAAGCACTATACAGGACAGAAATATTCAGAAGCTCTGAGCTCAATACCCAGCATCATCAAGCCGCAGCCATTCTACTGAAATTAGCCTTAGGCCCAGTGTTGATGGCATGAAAGAACATAGGCATAGACGAACTGAATTTGACAGACAACCTCGGGACGTTTGACAGATTCGCTCGCCCAAGTTAAAATCCACTCAAAAACGCATTTGTATTGTGACGTTTCAGCGAAGTCAAATGGAACCTCACCCATACAAGCACAGTTTTGGGTATATCGGTTGACAGCACAAGAGTGCGGCCATTTTGTAGATGCTGTGTTGTTGTTAAAGGAATCATAACCTATAAAAAATATGTTCGTCAAAAGGAAAGAAGAAAGCAGCACGACAAATGTATAGCAAGCTCACATGTATTCACAGATGAGACGATTTAGGCTCCGCCTACTTAAGGAAATGAGCAGACAGGGGAAGTGGGAGTTGTCTGTCTAATCTATGACATACGTATCAATCTGTCTTTTAATGTCATTTGTCCTTATTAGCGAATTCTAGTCCCACTTTTAATATTGAAGTCCAGGACTAAGGTAAAGTAGCCTCTGGGAGGCCTAGAAATGAGCTTAAATTGTAATGAAAATCGGAGCATATTTTTCTATAAATGTCCAGAAGAAGAATGTACATCGTTTCCAGTGCCGCTGTAGAGCAACCTTTTGGCAGGAGGGACTTAAATAAAGCAACAAGTGTTCGATCTCTTCACTTCTGACAGCTGACATCAAGTAAAGAATAATTAAGTTCTGACAGGCCACTTTGCTTATTTGTCAACACGTTCGCTTGTGTGTAACTTTCAAAACAAACATACCTTTTCCAATTGCCTCTATCAGCAGTAAAAGACTTGTTTACAGTTCTTCTACCAATTACTCAAACCAAATTGAATTGTCTTCATAATATCAAAACCTTCACACTTCCATGTCATTTGGCTTCTGCAAAAAGAATACATATCACTTCACGTGCTCAGCACTATGTAATGCAAAAGAATAGAGAGAAAACAAAGTTCCCTGATGCCTGTACAAATCCCAGTGAACTGCCATTCCTCTTGAACTGTCAAGCGACCATTATTCTTCCAAGCATGTGTTCAATTTGTCATTGTCTCGTTAATAAGTTTCCAATTGACATATGAAGTGGAGTGAAATCTCAATTGTTCACCGATCCCGGGACACAGCACAAAAAATATCCTCACTCCACACGTACTCGCATGTCACTCTGCAGTACATGATTCATGGTACTATCGTGACGTCTGTCATGCACGATGCTAGCACAATCAATAATTAGTTTTGCAAACAAAATGGCGTTACATGTCAAATAGGTAATTAAAAATTGACAAATGTAGAACACTCCTTCCCAAAGGTCACGTGTGCCGCGTGTATCCACATCAATCTTCTACAGGAACTAACACAACACTTCAATTGTGTATCCTTGTGTCAGAAGCCAAATAAATATTGAGATTTTTTTTTCTTTTTCCTTCTCAGGACAATGACCACACATACACACACAGGGCACACAGTGTCTATGTTATTTAATATTATTAACATATCCTTAAGCATGTGCTTAACAACCACATGTGCTGCTTCAACGTTTTTATGTCACGAACCTCAGGTCCTTTTCATTTCACAGTCAATTGGATCTTTCGGGACTATTAAACCGCAAGGATTCGATTAGTTCGTCATGGGGAACGAATGTGATATGTGCAAGTCTTGTATCTTGTATCTTGTATCTTTGTGTGTGCGCACTTCTTCCACTTGAATAAATCACAGTTTTACTATTGTTGTCACACAAGGATTACGACACAAAAAGCAATACCCATTAAATAATTGCCATCATCTTTTACTTTTATTTGTGTTAACAACTGGTTTTATGGACTCTGCAGCGGCAGGACCTCCAGTCACAATGGAGGTCACTTTGGTTTTGGCATAAAGTCGATTCAAGGAATCAGACCCATCATACATATGTGCGCGGTGGCAGCAGACAAAGTCAATTGTGTTTTGTTTATGCTTCCCGTTTTGCGGTTTATTGATTATCCTTGTACTATGTCGATGTTATTAAAGTCAATGGATTGTGAAATTTTCTCTCTCTCTCTGCCTGTGTGTGTGTGTGTGTCATTGTTATGCATGCGTGTATAGTATATCCCGATTGGGACTTATTGAAGCTAATAAAAATAAGTAGGGTATTGTGTGCGAGGAGGATATGCAAATTTCTTAAAAGGAATTTTTTGGAGGAGAAAATATTACGTATACGCAGTGGCAATGGTAGGGATTATTTTTAGCCTAATTTGTATAACAATGAAATGATAATGTAACCCCATTGAGAGTCTACTTTTTAAATAGGTCCTTGAAAGGCTTTTGCAAATTGCTATGAAGGTTTTGCATAGATTTTATGGCAGATTTGTTGTAGGTCCTTCATGATGGAACAACAATATTCTACGAGGAGTCTGACCGTGGAAATAATTGGATATGTTCTTGTCCAATGAGAGGACAAACTACCTAAAGGCCAATAGTTCTTTTGAAATCGAATACAGAAGCGTTCATATGCTCGTGGTATAACTAAGAGGTGATCCATTAAGTGATTCCTATCTTTCAATTTGAATAAAACAAACTGTGAGGAAGATATGATTGAATGCCTTGATTTATTTAGAAGGTCCATAAATGCCATATTGTATGGAATATAACATCATTCAATTGTCCGTCATGGCTTTGGTCGGTGGCGCGCATCTGAAACGTCCGATTTTAAATAACTCTGGCACATAATTTGACCAATGGCAATGGGTTTCAGGGAAGCGGTGGTTGTGGTTCATTTGCATACACCTGTGACTTAAGAAAATATTACAAGAAAATATTATTCTCAACGGGTCCTATCGTATCCAAAGCAGTGGCACTACTGCGATACCGATTGAGAGCGGGTGTGATCCTTTAGAAAAGTTGCATTTAAAGGCGTTCAAACAACGTGGTCATTGGGTATCGACGACCCTGCATCCTAGGTTAGATTAGGCTGAGGGGGTAATCAGCTCTACATACAGTGCTTTGTACTATCTCACTCAGATCTCTTCGGAGATGATTGGTTGGTTGGTTGGTTGAGACCGGCCCTCGGTGAGGTGATGCACTTCGACCAGGAGTAGGTCCATTTTGCTGCTGATGTGTAAAGGTGGGTGGGTCACTCTCTTACTCAGGGAACCACTTACTCCTTAGTATGAAGGAGCCAATCTTAGCCGTACAGGCATTGTTGAGATCACTTAGATCGTTGAACAGGTATTCACCTAGTGTGGCCTTTCTATGATAGTCTCCTCTTCTCCTTCTTCAACTTCTACAGAAGTCATTATAGGGGATGCCCAATCTTTGGATATGCCTTCCTATAGCACAGTGTCCGGTGAGTGTGTTCACGATTTTTCTCTCTTATGTTTCAGAAGTCCGATGGACCTGGTTTCATTTAGCGTGGGCCAGAGCAGCTTTGCAGTGTTACAGTGGCTGAGCTGAGCAGTCCTTAACTGCCGAGTGATTTGATGGCAGCTTGGCTGTCGATGTATATGACAATATCCGATACTGATACTACATTAGCCGCCAGCCAGTCAGCTGCTTGACGAATGACAGTGACTTTGGCTTGGAAAACGCTGCAGTAGCTAGGAAGGCTGAAGGAGAGGTGGACGTCCAGATCTTTTGAAATCTCTTCGGAGATCCTTCCACAGTGTTAGCTGTATAACAAAGCCTACTTGGTTAAGTAGGTCTATTGTAACTCTGTGAAGTAGATTCTAGATCAAGCTAAAGATGCCCTTAGTGGATCAAACTCTAAGCAAGCCGTGGTAGCTCTGAAGCATAAACAATCTCTATAACCTGAATCCACGATGATTTATACTAATGAACGTCTGCAACAAAAGCACAAAAGACGACGAGGTGTTCCCACTCAACCGTGAATGTACTACAAGCAATATTTAACTGCTTAATGTCAAAAAAAGTGAACCATTTCAACCAGCCCACCCTGCCTCATAACCTAACCTACATCGGTCTCCATTGAACGCTCTTTTGTGAGTGTCACTAAAAGTTTATGAACCAAAACGTTTCCAAGCAGCTTCAATGGACCGCTGAAAAGAAAATTAATCTTTTCCTTGGGTAAGCCGAAAACTGCAACTGTCGTAGTCCTAGTCACAGTTGTCGGAAGTCGATAGTCGCCGTTGCCGTCGCCGTCGCCGTCGCCAATATGTTTCACAAATTACAATACAACAGTTTTCCTTTGTTCGGCGTTCTCTCTCTTGGTTCCTGAATCATCATCTTTTCCGCCTGTCCTTTGTGGAATTCTATAAAAATCTATGCCCCATTATTATTTCAGTGCAGTTGACCCCTGGATGCCATGTGGAAATACGATTTTATTAAAAGATTATTATTCCCCCATGTGTGTGCAGTTGGGATCATTTTAAAAGTCCATTAGAGTCCATCGTCCATTGTCCATTCCTGGGGAGGAATCTATCCTCTTTTTCTACTCTTTCTGATGCCACCCCTTAGCCCAAAATACTGTCATCTACCTAAGGTCAAATACAATTTGTGCCACCGGACATAAGGACGCGTACTCGAACAATTTATTCCTCAGCTCTACATTCGATTATTTCCATCATCAATTGGAAAGTCCAAAGAGGAGCAGAGGAGAGAACCAAACGACGACGACAATGGCGACATAGCAAGCATCACTTACGGATACACACATATTTAATGGAAAATATCCTCCAAGGGTATGGACATTGTGTTCAATTGGAAAGGCCATCGGCAAAGCCCTCCATTAAAATGCACACACTTGTCAAGCATTGTCAGTGAAGGCGATTGACATGGCCAACGGCTGGCTGGCGCTACGGTGTGTTGGGTTTCAATCGTTGCGATGTGGTGATTAATTCTGCTGCTCGAATGATATAAATCAAAGATGAGCAGCATACATCTAGTGGAATCAATCAAAATATGGACAGGTTTTTAAAGAGGTACTGGTTTTTGAAAATGCAGCAGATGCAAATGCGGATGCGGATGCGTTTAACACGGATTGAGAGTGCTGTTGCTTGATGACTTGAATCTGCATGCGAGTGTGATAGATTGGAGGGCATGTAACGGAAAATAGTTTGGGAGATATGATCAAAGTTGTGAGTCTGTATCTTGATTGTATCTTGCTTTGCGATTTATATTTAAAGACTGAGATTGAACTCCAATTGGGATTTCCGAAGTTTGACAGGAGATCGCGGCCATATTTTTGAAGCTACATCGGTCAAATTGACTGCCATTTATTAAGTCTGTTTTGCCAAATCAACATAAGTAGTTAAAGCATTCTACAACATGTGCAAATGATTAAATTGTTGTATGAAAGTGGATCTTGTGTTCGAGTAACATTTTGCCCATTTTACGGTCGCCATAATCGTCCTTCTGAGAAGACTTTATTCGAGTCAATGGGTCCATCATTGGTTCACTCTTTGAAAAAGACGTCAGCTAGATCATCACCGTGTCTTCTTTTGCGATTTCTATTTCCAGACTGAGATTGGACTCCAATTGAGATTTCCGATGTTTGACAGAATATGGCGGCCATATTCTAAAAGCTACATCTGTCAAATTGACTGCCATTTATTCAGTCTGTTTTGCCAAATCGACATAAGGAATTAAAGCATTCTACAACATGTGCAAATGATTAAATTGTTGTATGAAAGTGGATCTTGTGTTCGAGTAACATTTTGCCCATTTTACGGTCGCCATAATCGTCCTTCTGAGAAGACTTTTCGAGAAGATTTGGATAAATTCGAGTCAATGGGTCCATCATTGGTTCACTCTTTGAAAAAGACGTCAGCTAGATCATCACCGTGTCTTCTTTTGCGATTTCTATTTCCAGACTGAGATTGAACTCCAATTGAGATTTCCGATGTTTGACAGGAGATGGCGGCCATATTTTTGAAGCTACAACTGTCAAATTGACTGCCATTTATTCAGTCTATTTTGCCAAATCAACGTAAGGAGTTAAAGCATTCTACAACATGTCCAATTGACTATATTGTTGTATGAAAGTGGATCTTCTGTTCGAGAAACATTTCGCTCGCTTCTCTCATTTTACGGTCGCCATAATCGTCCTTCTGAGAGGACTATTCGCAACGCGATGGATATATTTGAGTCAACCGGTTCATTGTCTTTAAGAACGACTTTGGCTAGACGATTACTATCAACGGCCAGGGTTGTCGGATGATGAGAACCAATTTACTCCCAGATTTTTAACAAAAACCCACCGGTAGTAAACTCTACAAAATCTTATCCTCGTTAGTCCCCATTCAGATAGGAAAAGAATCTGTCTGCCCTCCAAACAAGAAAGAATCCCATTTTACCCTTTTAAACATAAATGAACCGCCGACAGGTCTCTGCCGAAACTCGTTAGCGGCAGACAAACGCCGCTCTAATTTACATCAACATATAGCATCCTTAGAACAGCCCAAAACAATTTTACAAGCCAAAAATTTAGCAATAAACACTCCTGCCCTAAATTTATACATCCAACCCGGGGGTCACCATAAATTTGTTTTCCCCCCAAAAACAGGATTACGCGCATTAAAAATTTATTACGAGTACAACTCGACATAATTTATTTGCATACGCCTCGTGTCCTCAATCCGTTCGGTTTTACAATGTTTTGCTGTCGTTTCCTTAAAAGATACACGCGCGCTACATACGAGAGACTTTTAACTCAATTTGTGAGCGCCAGGAAGATACGTAGCGGTATCCCTTCTCCTGACTCCTCCGTGATACCGACGATTTGTTACCTTCAAGTTGACTTGGTCAAAACGCAGCACGGTGTCCGGTACGCATATATGAGATCGTAAATCTTTTTGACACCCGAAACTGCTCAGGTCAGTGAACTTTTAATTTTCGCTTTGAAACCCCGGAACAGATAGATGATGCACGAACACTAAAAAAAAAAAAAAAAAACCAAAGTTTCTCTTTGAGTTTGTCGTCGTTTCGTGGTGCACCCAAAGGAATTTCAATACTCTGGTCCCGTCGCGTCGTGGCGGGCAATAAATCACAGTGTATGCATGGTACTTGGAAAGTTTTCTGATTAAGTCCTTTGAACTTGATTGCAAGGGATTACGTGTTTGCCATTCGTATTTTTGTGTTTTGTTTTCTTCTTTTTTTGGCTTTTGTGGTTGAAGTAGTTGAAGAAGCAAAACGGAAGTCTGTAGAAAGTCAGTTGACTTGTTGGCGGAAATGTTGAGTTCAATTGATGGCGGTCAGTAAGATACTTGGGGTTTTTTCTTCCTTGTATTTTGTGCTGAGTTCAGTAAGGACATAACTTTTAAACTTAAAATAAGATGTCAGCAGATGTCAAAAGGCTGAAAGGCCCTCTCTCGAGAGAGAGAGTCAAGCAGGACACACAAATCCAAAGTAGAAGACAAAGTTAAGAAAAAATGGACGAAATTAGGCAGAAGGATTGCTGAATTTCGGAAGATAAGTTTGTCTATGGAATAAAATGGATTAAACGTGAGATTTTCAGAAGTTTTATTGACTGTTAGTAGAATATAGTTAGATAGGATTTCAACTTTCAAGTAACTCAGTTATATATTTTTTCCTTTTAGCGAAATTCTTATGTAAATATTGCTACAATATTCAGTCGGTTTTAAAGAGACTTTCGGATCAAATAACCCGCTCAAAGGGAATAATCTCATGAGCAGTGATAGAACGAATAGCTTGGAAAGTATATAGGTACCAACAATTTCCATTAAGCATTTCTTATCTTTAAATTCAAATAAAACAAATTGTGTGTAAGATATCATTGATTTTTTGTGTTTATTAGGAAGGTCCATGTATGCCATTTTGTACGGAGTATAACAACTTTCAAATGTTCGCCGTGACTTAACCGAGTGGCGCCCAGCAGTGATAGAGCGAATAGCTTGGAAAGTATATAGGTACCAACAATTCCATTAAACATTTCTTATCTTTAAATTCAAATAAAACAAATTGTGTGTAAGATATCATTGATTTTTTGTGTTTATTTGGAAGGCACATGTATGCCATTTTGTACGGAGTATAACAATATTCAAATGTTCGCCGTGACTTAACTGAGTGGCGCCCATCCAAAATGTCAAACTCTAACACATAAATCAGGCTAAATTTGGCGAATGACATTGATTATGTTGCCTTTTCGGGCAATGGTTGTATTGTGGACTATTTATATAGACCTGTGGCTTCCAGAAAGACCACAAATAGAAGTCTATAGCTCACGTCCGAAGCAGTGTAGGTTTATTTGTTGCACGAACCTTTTACCATATCTTTACACTAATCCATTTCATCGATGCAGCTTTTTGGTTCAAGTACCTGCTAAGTACAGAGCCGCCATTTGTACAAAGAGTTACCGAGCGTCTTGGTTTTTGTAACCTTCTCTTCAAGAATCACCTGCATCTTGCCGCTCCTAAGTGCTATATGCGTCTAGAACTGCACGAAGTGGGCTTAAACTGGATTACAAACGTTCCAACCTAGCCGTGCCATAAGATTAACCTATAATAACACCACAGATGGTATTAAGGAAAATGACTGACGGAACGCAAACTTCCCTTATCATTCTACCAGCAGATGTGGCGACTCAGATTATCGCGGCGGGACGCCTAAAGATAGGATGGGTCAGATGCAGAGTAGATCACTCCAACTAGGTGTTTCTAGTGTCTGTAAGAACGAAATGGACCGCACAGGAACATGCCTAAGATGTGGGGATAAAGGATACACAGCTAAAACATGTACAGCAGTGCCAAAGTGTTCCATATGCGATCCAGCATACGCCACCGGAAGCTACAGGTGTGCAGTTTACGAAAACGCGATACGAGTATTGCTAAAGAAGCAACGAAGTGAAAGAAGCAGGATCTGCTTACACAGACAGCCGAAGAAGAAGCAGACCTAGCCCTTATATGCAAACTGTACAAAAGCTCCCATACCAAGGCAAGATGGGTAGTTGACACCACCAAGAAAGCAGCAATTTGGAGCTGCGGAAGCTATGCACTTGAGCGCAAGCAAGAGACCACACTTCACCTACATCAAAGTGAAAGGAATCAATTTCATTAGAGGTTATGCTCCACCTAGTGAGAGTATGGCAGAATACCAACAGATGCTGGATGTACTTGTGACTGATGTGCGAGGGAAATCACCGATTATAATAGCTGGGCAGTCGAATGGAGCAGCACTAGAACCAACCACAGAGGGGAGACACTATTGGATGCATTTGCTAGCCTCGACCTTGTGCTTCTTAACCAAGGAAACAAAGACACATTCAATAACGGCAGATCAGTAGAAACATAGCTAGGAAAATAAAATGGCAAGTCTCCGATCTCTACACAAACAGTGATTACCGGACCGGGACGGTTCCAGCACCGCGAAGCCATTAAAAAGGTACAGAGCCGATTTATTCATTGTCACTGCTGAAGAACAGGCCACTCAAATGACCGCGTATTTGACCCCCTTGGGTGCATCCTTATGCATCTATGCCACGAAAAAGTAATGGAAATGGGAGAACACCGGTGTACTGGTGGAACGATTGCATCGCTAGACTGAGAGCAGATTGCCTCAAATTACGTAGGCGCCAGCAGCGAGCAAGACAAAGACAAAGAGAAGATTCAGAAGAGATAGAAGAAGAAGAATTCCTAAGAAAATGAGAGGAACTCCGAAAACTCATTAAGAGGAGTAAAATCGAATTCTTCCACAAATTAACAGAAGACCACCAACGCAATCCGTGGGGAAACGCCTACAAGATAGTCATGGAGAAACTAAAAAGAGCCGCAGCAACGGCACCGACATGCCCGAGAATGAAGGATACTATAGTGAGCGGGATATTCCCAAGGCATACCAGTATCCGCATCCCCCAAACAACAGTAACGGGTAGGGAAATAATACCACCAGTCACAACTGTGGAAGTCCTTAAGTTAGTGGATTCAAACAAGAGTAACAAGGCTCCTGAAATGGACGGCATCCCTAACTTCGTCCAGAAAAGGCTATTAAAGCCCAACCAGAGGCTTTACCTCTATACAGCTTGTCTGATAGAAGGAAAGTTACCCCTACAATGGAAACGACAGAGATTGGTATTAATCCTAAGAGGCGACAAGCCTCCAGAGCAACCGTCTTCATATAGATCACTGTGCATGCTAGACATAGTACGAAAAGTGCTTGAGAAAATAATCCGCGACAGACAGGACCAGTACACCAAAGAAGAAAATGGACTGTCCAACCTACAATTCGGTTTCAGAAAGAAACGAAGCACATACCATGCGATACAGGCAGTTTGCAAGATAGCACGCGAAGCCATATCGAGGACCAGATGGAAAGGAGGAAATAAACAGTACTGCGCCGTCCGTACCTTCAACTCTGCCAAAGTTCTGAAGACCCTCCACTATGATACGGAAGAAAAGCCTAAACATATAGAATTATAGGCGTGCCACCAGTACCGGTTGTTCAGCTCGTAAGCATGCAAGAGCACGGAGTCGGGCATAACTTCTTAGCCCGGGTTGCGAGTATCCGTAAAGAGTCCATCGCCTCCAGCACATCAAAAAAAAAAAAAAAAATTGTCAGGTTTACCAATCTGTGATAATTAGCTGCCAATGTGCTGACAATGACAGGAAATTTTCCAAACTGTCACTTCTCAACTGTCAAAATTTCTTTTTCAGATGGCTAATTTAACAATGGTTTACTGGCAACGCTGTCAGACCGAAATCGGCTGTTCACACGGAATATTTAGAACACGTTTTTCATTGGTAGACCCGCCAATACTGGAAGATCTGTCAACCGTCTGAAAATAACTTTAGGCTCGACCGATTAGATTAATTTTTCATTAAAAAATTTACTGAAACGAAATTAGAAATAGTTTCCCGATAGGTGGCACCAAGTGCGATTGACAGTTGATCAATTGACGGATCGGGCAATATATTACATCCCGTAGCGTCACTAATAATTTACAAGCTAATTTGCGAATGGAATTTTCCTTAACGTGTGTGGTTAGTTAAAGTTTGAAGAATAGTATGTATAACTTTGTACTCGATAGGTGGCGCCTATGTTTGTATGGATACTATAGACTCCGAAACTACTGAATCAATTGAGTTAAAATTTTCAAACGAAGACTGTTTCTGCAAACTTTGGATCCGATAGATGGCGCTGTAGGCAAATAATTTCAACATAACCAGGTTTTGGGGTTTAAATTGCGATCTTGGTTGATTAAAGTTTGTTTACGAGATCAGTGGAAAAATAAACAGTACATGAGTAAAACTTTTTTTTTACATCCATTGACACGCCTACTTTTTTAATAGATATTACATACATAGCCATAAAATTGCCTCCAATTCAATGAAATTGGACATTGAAATCAAGAGAAAAGTGAGGAGAATTTCGTAAAACATTTTTTTTTTCAGTAGATTAGACCTTTTTGGATCAAAATAGCAATATTCTCTCGTCGGCACTGTAGTGAATTCCAGTCTCTATTATTCTACTCCTTGTCTGTCTAGGTAAATTAAGAACTTTAATTCAGTTGTGCAAATTTAGGAAAGTAATTTCATTGCCTCTACTGCATACCAAAGGCATTTAAGAGAGTTTTTTTCTTCTTCTTTCGATTGAGCTAACCGTCTGCCCAGAGTAATTTTAAATTGATTCCAAAGACCTGTATAACGGAATACAATCATCAATCTTCTTCAGATCCTCTTTTAACCAAAAAAAGGAGGTTAAAAGATCCTATAGTCGTTCAATAAATTTTACACTCCAATCTATATTTCAAGTTGGCCATTTTTCATTACATCTTCACCCTGCATCCACCTTTCCGGAAAAAAAAATAACCAGGTCAAAAGCAGATAGAAAGCAGGTCAGAAACGGTACAACAGAAACAATATCCAGTCAGTTGGATAGACTCGTTATTTCTGTTACTTTTTCCACCCGCCCGTCCAAATGTATCTATACATATTTCAGGAGCTTCAAAGTATTTTATTTATATTTTGAAGGCATGCCATTGCACACACAATTGCAGGATAGTGGAGCAACGGATTCGATTGCAATTTTTATTGGCGTGGCATATGGGATTTCACGATTTCTATATCGTGTCCTGGGAAATCTTTTGAAGTAATGTGCAGGCAAAGGGGAGCAGGGGGATGCGACATATAGATACATATTTATATTTTATTGGATCGCCTTTCTTTTTTTATATTCTATTTTCTGATTGATGTTTGACTAATGACTCCAATGGGTATTTGGGTGGAGATCCTTTTTTTGTTTTTTTTTATGATTTGAAAGGACTTTTTGGCTGGATGACTATAGAGAGTAATTTGATTGAATGATTGATGTATTGGGCGATGGCTATGTGATTTTTCCAGCAAAAATATTTTGAAGGGAGAACCTTTTTTTTGTTGTTGTTGAGTAGAAGGTCATCAGGACCGACCGTCGTTTATTTTAAAAAAAAAAAAGAAAAAAACTTTGAAAAATGGTACCTGTTTTTCGGGCGTCTATAAATTTGAAGTAACACATACCTGCAAAGAGAGGAAAACAAATCAATTAATCTAATGGTACAAACGTAATCAATTTTCTAAGGAAATATATACATATGTATACTTGTATTGATATGCGAAAGCAATTAAGTGATTGATTGACGTGCGGAGGTTGTAAATTTTAGATTAACAAGGACTGTGGGAGCAAATATAAAGGTAAAGGAGCTGGCATTATGTCCTATCAAAGGCACGGATGGGATACATCACGTGGCTCATTTGAACTGGCGTATTTACGCATGCAAGCAGAAACCGCTGCGTTATATCAGCTGCATAAGTTCAGTATTGTATCGTGTATATTATGCAAAGGTTCTATACTTACTATGCTGTAAGTGCCACGTACTAACAACTTTGTGAGGTTTCACTCAAAAGTGAGAACGTGATCTCCTAACCTGATAATTGGTATTTGTTCAGTCTTTTGTATGGCAATGCCGCTCAAGATCATAGAGCATTGTGGGATCTGATAAACTTATTGCAGAATCTACAGGGAATCTACTGGGACACAAGGACACTGTGATATTGGGGGTAATGAATGTGCCAATAGAGATTGGCCAAGAAAGCTGTGGAACTCCTCTGCACTTCTGTGCCTTGCCAGGAGGGGTATTACCAATTGTATACACAACTTGGCTAACCGCAGACGAAAGACATAAGGTATCTAGAACCTTATGACCAGAGTTCAACCGCAAAAGATAGTGAAATCATCAAAATAGGGACACAAATATGGACCATGATCGGGACACTCTTTGAAGACCCCTGGAGAAGACCTCCAACCTAATCCTAATGAAGAAAAAAAATCAACGAGTTGCTTGTCTCAGGTGCACTGAGAACCTCTCCCACCGCAGCGCTCTAAGCCATGCTCCACCCACGTCCAACTGACATCGTCAGCAAACAACTGGCTGCCTGCTCAGCAATAAGACTGAGAAGTTCCAAACAATGGAAGCAACAACACACTGGACAAGCCATCTTCCAAATGTCACCGACCACTTGCCCGCTGAACACAACTTCAACATGGGCTACAAATGCCCTTCACCATGAATCGCTGACAATCTTCACGGACGGCTCCAAAACCGAAGGAGAAGTCAGTGCTGGTATCTTTTCAAAAGATCTGGACATCAACCTCTCCTTCAGCCTTCCTAGCTAATGCAGCGTTTTCCAAGCCGAAGTCACTGTCATTCGTCAAGCAGCTGACTGGCTGGCGGCTAATGCAGTATCAGTATCGGATATTGTCATATACATCGACAGCCAAGCTGCCATCAAATCCCTCGGATCCAGCACAACGAGATCCAAGACAGTGAAGGACTGCCGCGTATCTCTGAACGATATAGTTGCTGACGAAGGCTGAGGCTCCTCAGGTCTTAGCAGCATAAACGTCACCGATATCGAGGCGCCAACGTCCTATGCTAAATACCTTGTCCATGCCGATGCGGTTAGAGAAGCCAACCATCGGTGGCAACAGCTCGGCCACTGTAACACTTCAAGGCTTCTCTGGCCCACGCTAAATGAAACCAGGTCCATCGGACTTCTGAAACATAAGAGAGGAACCCTTTTCAAAATCGTAAACATCCTCACCGGACACTGTGTTATATCAATCACCTCCTATGCACTTGCCCCGCACTTGCCAACATTCAAGGACTAGGCCCATTTCTGGATGAATGGTTTCATCAACAAGCAAAATTGTTGAATTTGGGACAATTGTAAACCACACGAGATCCACCGAATTGCAATATATCCAGAGAAAGTCGCAGGCCAGTCGTGGCCCGCGGGTTGCATCTTTGACATGCCTGCTGTAGTTCGTTTCCACAGCAGCACATTCACTGGGTCAAAAGTTCCAGGAATTTCATGACATTCAATCAACTGCTGAAGAATAATCCCCACCGCAGGGTCTTAATGTGGTCGACATACATAGAAGGATCCACAGAGGAACTCTGCTTGCTTGACATGAAGCATATCTTCAAGAGCTTTAGCTGGGTTCTTGCAGTTGTAACTGCTGAAAAATAGGTCAAGCCTTGCAATCTTCTTACTTTTCAGTGATGTGATTGCGGCAATGATCTCTGCCTTACTGACGATCGAGGTGCAAATTCTTGCATGAGTCTGACTTGCAAGTATATTCCTTCAAGTACTTGGTTTAAAAACGTTTCCTCTTCAAGCTGTTTAGCTTATACTTATCTGATACAAGTCAAGAGTCGTCTAAGCTCTTTACTGACTGTTGGTCCTTAGTTATTCTATAAACAGTTCTGTTGTCGCTCCTATCTGTTGTTTTTCATGCTTATGTCATCAGCAAAGAAAGACTCAACTGCCATCATATGTATGTATGTCAAAAGACTGTCAAGATAAGTGCACTGTAACTGTATCCACAGAAATAAACTCCACAGTCCTTTCACATAACTTCAGCTCGAGTCACTGTCATTGTCATCATGTTTGTCACTCGCATAAGCCTTTACAGAAAAAAAGAAAACGGTAATATAATAATCGTTTATCCCCGATGAACATGCGCACCACTGTGCAGACTGTGAAGTGTCCGCCTGGCGACAAGCAACGGGTGGGCGTCTGATTTATAAGCACCCGTCGCGCGTTATCATCGGCACAAGTCACGCGGCGATAATTTACCCCCCAAACTTCAATTTACATGGAATTCCTTCCGACAAACCAGTTAACCAAGACAAAGTCCCCAAAAAGGGGTCTCAAAGACGTGAATAAAATTTTCCATACATAAATCTCTCAAAGTGGCGACAAAGAACCAGGAAAAGGTGTACAAGGCATTATGCCAAAAAAGATTTAACGTTGACACATTTCTCGGCGCCTGATCCTTGTACTACCGGTTGAGACTTAACATTCCCATTCGGTTGTGAGTTGATTTCATTTGTCATAATACCCTGGAGAGGGAAACTTTTTTTTTTTCTTTTTTAAGACTGTGAGAGGACACTGCTACAACTGCTGTCGCTGCAGGCAGGACGAAGATGGTGTTGGTTTCGTATTTCATTAACTGGGGCCGCTACATTGTGTAGCCCTCTCGAAGTGGATTTATGCGAGTGGATTTACTTAATGGCAAAGGATTAAGCTCGAGAATGGCACGATAATAAAACAGACAGACGCACACGAAAAAATGGAAAGAAAAAACCCACCGGAAGGACGAAAATATCCCAATGACATCAACAAGAGCAATAATAATAATATCCTTGTATTATGTTTGATGGGCCGAGGATTAAATCGCAAATAATTCATTGTGCGTTGTCTGTCTTCCTTTTGATTTTGTTGATTCACACACACACATACGTATGCACACACCATGGATACGCGTTGTGTCGTCCTGGTTACTCATGTTGATGATAGGGAAATCACTTTCAATGGAAGATGAAATTTTACGAATTCATACAATTCGGGGTGCGTACATGAATATGTTCCAGGTAACGGTTAAGGATATTGTATGGAAGGCACTGTGTGTGAATTTTTGGCTCGTATTTCAGGAATAATTATTTTTTTCTGCATTTTAATCGGATTCGAAATAAAGCCGAAATCTGAATGCAAAAGTAAATATTATTTTTGGATTTGGTCTTGTGTGGGAATTCATATTTATTTATAGCGGTAAATTTGAGTAGAGGATTATTCCAAGGAAGTGATACACTTGACATAAATTGTGTATCCAATGTCATGGAGACATGGCATGGTATCTACCTACACGGTGTACTTGCTCCGCCTCCTAGAATCCCTTCTTCTCAATTGACAGCTCGATAGAATACTTATGCTCTTATGGGACTGGGCCCCTTACACATCAACAGATGTATGAACTGCGACGGATGAAGAACTTAACTTTGAGCAATTTTAGATAGGGGGACGAAGACTCGAGACTTCGTCTTTTGTTGTCCCTGTGTCGAGAGTCGAGAGATCTTTCATATTTCTGTTTCTAACTTCAATCGCAATTTTACTGTGTGCAGGCACACGCACGCAACACACTTTCACAAAAATTCTCTCAAATTGAGAGTACGCATTGTCATTGGTGGAAGTAGAGAGAGAATGGAGAGAAACTGTCATCGGCTTTGCTGATTGATGTGACGGATTCTACGGGAATATTCGATCTGGCAAAAGATCAACTTCTATGCTCGAAGCTTTTACGAGTATGACAAAGCCAGCACCATGAATTGACTATCATTTGGCAACCAGGTTCATGAAGCCCCTGGGGCAAAGATTGTGGCAATCGCCCACCAAAACTGTCTTCTCCTGGTCGACGGGGATTAAAACGAATAAACAGACAAAGGTGGCCTAGAAAACAATTGGTAGATCCTTGGTAGAGGAAGAGGTGAAGCTTTTATTACCAGGATGACAAATGCTCCGTGGGATTCCCTACAGCCCTCTTCCTTGGAGAAATCACTGCTTGAGAAGTCAAAAGGCCACTGTCAACACACAGTATGTGATATGAAGACGCTCCAAAAGTCTCACAAAACAGAAGCGCAGTCACCTTCACGCAAACAGTGAAAAAGGCCTCCATCGACACTTGGAAGAAATATCATCTTTGGATAGGAACCAGTCTATCTAGGAACTCCGACTTGAATAAAGAAGCAATTATCTTCAATGGCCGCCCAGAGAAGACATTCATTCATCAAAGTTCATTAGCAATGCTCAAGGCCAGCTTCTCATAAAAGACAACAAAAGTCTCCACAGATTGTGAGAGTACATATTACGGAGGACTTCTCAAAAGTTTTTAAGGCCTATCCAAGGCCCGCACCTTATCACAATGAAGTATCCGACTTTGTTATCGAAGAATTTAGGAATGCGGTTAGTCCTGGAAAAGATGGGAGACATCAGGTTCAGATGGCTGAAGATTCTGGTCTCCAAACTTATGAGAGGTTATCCGACGCGTTTAGGAATTGCCTAGCTTCTCACAAATCTATATGTTATGCGTGGTATACATTTCTGCACGTACAGAAGGGAACTGCCGGTTAATGCCATATCCGAAGGGTAGAAGATTTCTTGAGAAGCTTTCTTGGATAGTAAATACTCTTGGACGTTTATCAGACGCTCGCAAAAGGTGGGGTCGTGAAAAATCGTTGATGGGAATTTCCTGTATTTGAACTCTGAACCCCTTGCACAGAAGTTCAACGTACTAACCAAAGAGCCATGGTACTCCATAATCGCTTAAGTGTGGCCATTGGTCTTAGGAACATTTTGACTATCGCTGTCACCATCAAGGAGTTCATTAAAGATCCCAACAAGCTCGCTGCCGCTGCTGTCCCAGTTGCTGCTGTCCCAGTTGCTGCTGTGTCTATTGTAGTTGCTGCCGCCAAGGAAGCTGTTAAGGAGGAGGAAGACGATGACATAGGCTTAAGTGGAGATCCGCAATTCAAAGACCATTCAAAGGAGGAAAAGTTATTTTTTTATTACGGTGGTAAATGTGTGACCGAAAAATGTGCCCCCTAAGCTGAAAGCAAGCATTTACAACGCAGCTGTACGTCCAGTGCTCACATATGGTGCACAATGCTGGAAAATGTACACAGAGTATGAGGACATAAAAACAGTACCTGAAATGAAGATGCTCCGAAAACTTTATAGAATAAGAAGTTGGAAGACGCAAGCAAGGATCCAAGCAAAAGAACCCATCACAAGGAAGACAGAGCACGACAAAAGTTAGATTCTTCCCATCGTAAAGTCAATATCAATCAACGTCTACATAATCGTGGGTTACGAAAAAATTACTGCATTTGATTAGCCTTCATTAAACCGGAGTCCTGTGGTCAAACCAACAAACCCCACAGGCAGGCTAGTAGATATGCAGTACGCCAGAAGTGTTGAAGAGGAAATATTACCTATAATAGTCACAGAGCTCTGAGAGCATTCAAACTCTGTACAGGTATGTCCATAGAAATGTACAATACGTACTTGAAAAAAGGAGTTTTTATTAATCAATGGATAAGGCATTGTACTGGTACTACTCCTTAAAGTGAATACGCCATTAGAAGACGCATTATTATTCTACCCACGGCAGGATAAGTTCTATTTATCTGTAATAAATGGAATGCATTCATCTTGGCAAACTAGCACCATATACAATAGATATACGAGTTCCAGCGCTTCTTGTTTCTTAACTTGTGACACAGATCCAAGGAAGACACGATCAACTGCGCAGTTCCACAGGGCTTAGTAGTAGACCCTTTACTTTACGAAATGGCATGCTTGACGGTTTCTTATATTATCCAATATATAAGGAGACTGTCAATTTTGAACGACTGCAAGATAGACCGGCACGATAAGGACCATAAGGAACTCATTGACTTTGGCTAGACTCACGCCCGTGGAATAGAAAAAGGAAGCAATTACCACATTGAGTAGGACGATTATACGGTGAGTAGCTAGCGACGCTATCATTTAAGTGCCTGCTTGGCCGTCCTAGGAATTATGCCCAATAAGGGAGGCTAGGTATATGAAAACCCTTCTGCTGGAATATAGGACACGGGCTTTGGTTAAATTTAAGGAGAAGAAAGGCCATGGTCTTTGACATTCAGATGAAGTTAGGTCTCAGTATTTATTCTCCATGGTTGGTGTAAAAAATGGCTGGGAAGAGTTGTATGTGATTTTTGCATTCGTTCGTAATTCACAGAATTTTTTCTCCTTTCTGTTGAAATACTCTTAGTGCTTTCTGAGCGAATGCATTAGGACAACAGTAGAACAACCAAATACACTACACAAGTAAAACATATAAATATATGCAAATGAAGTTTTCCCATCGGTCTAAGGCCATCATCGTAAAAGGCTAAATATTTCATCGTTTAACTAAAAACCTATTAACCAATTGACAACCAAATGTTTCATGAAGCACTGAGAATTAATTTAGAAAAAAAACACGGCACAAGCAAAGGATGAAGACCTCTTAGTGCACACATGAAATGACTCACCCCAATATTGACAGCAGTGATTCTTCTTCTAGGATCTCATATAATGATATTTATACTTTTCGCCCGACTCTTTGCCTGCCAAACTTTGGAGAACTTTGTTTTTGCCTACATACTACGAAGACCTACTCTTAGGTGAGTCTAATGAGAAAATTTCTCATCAAACGTTTAAGCATATGATGGATGAGTTGTCATAAATTTTTCCCCCGAAAAAAAGGAAGGCAAACAAAAGTAAGCAAGCAATAAATGAGAAAAGGATTTCCATCTCCTCCCGTGCGGAACCACCCATTCAATTTAATTTCACTTTAATTAATTGACGATCCTTTTTTTAATGGTTTCGTATAAAGAAAATGAAATTCATTGTGTGTGTTGAAAGGGATATTTATTATCCTTCCCATACCAGTGACACATCGAACTTATATACATGTATTTGTACATTGGATAACCCATCTTAACATCTTATGTCCATTCTTGGATATCATCTTCTTGACAAAAAAAAAAAAAAGGCTGAAACGTTATCATTTATTTTGTTAGGCAGAAGATAAATATTCCTCCATGCAGTATGTTGGCAATAAATTTTTGTCCTAAAAGAAATCCTCCTAAAAAAATGAGAATCCTTTTGTTCGGATTTTCAAAATCACAAACTGTCCACTCTACCTTCTTGCAATATACTTTTTTATCTCCTTTTTTTGGTTGTTGTTTGGTCCTTTATATCTGATTTTGTATGGGCCAACACAGAAGGAATAAATCTCAACACAAGGACATAAAACAGAGGCAGCAGCAGCATGAAATGAATGTGAGAGCGAGAAATGGACAAATGTCCTTTACGCCAGCCGACCAGACCGACCAGAACGACCGACCGCTGTGGTATCTTCATCATGTAATAGTGGTAAACCGGTGAAATATTGGAGATAATCTTTTCGTTTTGAGATCATTTTGTCGTAGATTTGTTGTCCTTTAAGCACTTGCCGAGTGAGAAACAACGGTGAGGTTTGAATTTGGTTTTTTTCCACTATAATACGTATGTAGTTGCCCCCCACTGGAGTTTGTTTTATGGTGTCAAACGGAGAATGAGGAAGAGGACCAGCTTCGACTAGGAAGAATGTGTCCTCGTTAGGCTTTGATTTATGTGATGATAAGCGAGGGAACAGTTGTTTAACCTAATTAACTGGACAAATTGTTAAGTAAATATGGAGAGAAACGGTCATAAGGGAAAGGGAGTATCCAACAAACTAGATCTTGTTTTGACATTCACAGATAAGCGAGTGAAAGTGACACATAAAGCGTATTTGTTTTCTTAACCTAGCCCATCAAAAGCTCGGTGATTGTATACGCACATCATAAATTATGTCCCCTTGCTTGTGGAGGCAAATGCGGGGTAACACTAGAGATATAAGGGACTCTCAGTGTGTAGTAACACAAGTCGTTTATTACTAGACTTTTTCTGTATCAATAAATAATTGTCGTCAAATCGAAGAGACCCTTTGAGCAGGTGTCCCTAAAAAGCAGGCAGTATGGCAAGAGATGAACTACTACGTCGAGATGATGGAATTTAGAAAGGTGGGTAACATTGACACAACTAGTCCCATATCTGATTAGGATGCTAAAAAGTAGCCTTGCACCGCGTTATGTAACACTCCAATTGAGACGAGCAAAGAGAGACATTCAAGTCCCTCCTTTAAACGCCTGAGCATAACATTGTCTCTCCTCACAAAGAGCTGTAGATAAGGAGCATTTGCATGGGGAATAACTCTGTACCAGCTGACTGAGATGGTTCGGAGAAATAGTACTACTCATAGGTGACTGAAGCCAACTTCCTGTGATGTTAAAGTTACAGGGTATGCCAACGATGTTGTTCTGATGGCAACATGAGAGTTCCTCCCTAAAACTAGCAAGCTAATGAATGGGGCACTGAGGGCCCCAGATATTTGGGCTAGAATGTATGGACTCGCGGTGAATCCTCCGAAAACTAAACTAGTATCGTATCTATCGAAGGTGCCTTCTTACAATCGCCGACAGTACGAAATACCCAAGACTAGTTCCTGGGAAGAACCTCACATTATACATCAAATCAAGTGGGGAAATCCGGGATTCCTCTACCAAGATCATAGCAGTACAGCTATTGTAGGATCTATATTGATCCGTGGCAGTCTACTGTGCTGGCAAGCTAATAGAAACCCACGGATCTAATGAGCCTCATGAAGGCACGAAGTCTAGTGTACATTGGCATTACAAAACTTGCTTTTGAATCAAATATTCACATTATCAGTCCCACATCACGATATAAAGGGTTTTCCAATAAGGACTTCACAACTTTTTCTTTAAATAAAACGCAAACCAGTTGAGATATTTTAAAAACTTTAGTATCGGCTTGAAGTACACTCAAAACATTTATGAATGGAACTCGACTTCGGTCATATGGTCACCGCGGGCACGTTTGCAGCGGTCGATTTGTTGGACACAATTTTCAACGACTCGGCTCCACATTTCCGACGAAAGGGCCGCTTTTTCACGTTCCATGTTGCCTCTGAGCTCTTGCAACGTCATTGGCTTGTTGGCATATACCAATGACTTAACGTAGCCCCACAGAATATAGTCAAGCGGCGTTAAATCGCACGAACGAGGCTCCCAATCGACTGGCCCATTTCTTGAGATGACACGCTCACCATACTCTTCAATAAATCGATTGTAACGTGTGCTGTGTGGCTTGTGGCACCATCCTGTTGAAGCCACATGTCACCCAAGTCCATATCTTCCAATTCGGGCCAAAAATAATCGGTATTCATGGCGCGATAACGCTGGCCATTCACAGTAACGTGACGATCGTTATCGTCGACGAAAAAGTTTGGCCCAATAACGCCGCCGACATGCAATCCACTTTAGTGGATGAAGTGGTGATTCATGAAGCACATGTGACCCGACCAATGACGCAAATTTTGCTCATTGACGAAACCATTGAGCTTCGTCACTGAAGATGACTTTGCGATGAAATTCATCATCTTGGCGCATCTTCTCCAGAACCCAATCGGAGAACGTGCGTCGCTTCAAATGGTCCATCGGCTTCAATTCTTGAGTCAGCTTGATCTTGTATGGGTGTAAGCCAAGATCTTTACGCAAAATACGCCATAATGAGGCCTAGTTCTTGAGAACACCCAGTGGAATTGACTGATTTGGATCGTTTTCTACGGACGCCTGAACGGCAGCGATATTTTCGGCACTTCGCCCAACCCGTTGTCTCACTGACACTCAGACTCAAATTTTTGCACTTAACTAGTTATTGCCTGTCTTTTAGGGCGAGAATTACGACCGAAAATTGCAGTTAACGGTCTTAAAGTTGCGATCACCGACTCCGAACTTCGGTAGAGAATATTTATAATTTGTGGGCGTTGCTCGTTCGTGTACTTTACCATGATGAAAATGTTGAGTTTACTGAATAAATTGACAGTGACAGTTTGATGATTAGTGAAAGAGTGCGTTCACAAATTAAATTCAAAGTTGTCAAGTCCCTATTGGAAAAACCCTTTCCATTGGCAACTCGTACTACATACATTTGGATTGAATGAGAAATCTCTTGAAAAAGACTAATCTATGCCAAGGACTTTTCCCTCAACCACCATAAAGAACACACAACTAATTTCCGAAACCAAACTTGAAACATGATCCTATCATCAGAAGGACTGGTTCATCTGTCAACTTTCTCTCCATTAACACAAAATATGCAAGCCCCCATGTCACGTGACCAGTGCCTATGCCTGTGTGTTTCCAATGTCCAATTTACATTGATCCATCAATTCCATTCACTACATGTGTCAGATGTCAAAGCAACCCATCGACCGAGTTTTGAAAACTCCAAGACCAACTAAAGAGAAGAAAAAACTAAAATGCAAAACACAAATTCATCTCTTCGCAAAAAAAGACTGCAGATACTCGTACTATTGGTAGTTGGGAACTTTTTTTTTTGAAAGTCCTGTCGGTACCACTCGCTCGCATATATCTTCGCTATTTTGTGGGTTTCCTCGTTTTTTTTTTGGTTGGTTTCTTGTTTTTGTGCGCCGCAATTTCCTTTGAATTCACTTGCAGCAACAACAGTGAACATCTAAAGCAAACATTGTCTGCATGTACTGCAGCAGTACACGAGGATACACAAAAAAAAAATTCGATATCCTGTTCCATCCTGAGGGAATAATAGGCCTTACGTTCCACTTGCTACAGTACATATATTGTGCGCCACCTTTCCGCCTATTCCATTTGAATTGATAAATTTATCTTCTTGTTATCCTTTTTGTGAGTCCTTTTTACAGCGTTTATATTGTTCCGAGACTGCAGTTGATCACAGAGATGAGAGTGTGCTCTTGCAGTGAAATTAACTTCGGAAGAAACCGCTTAGTGGATAGCATAGTCCTTGTTTAAGTCATGTCAATCGATTTTCCAATATCCTAGCGCTGCCTCCTGCACCTGACCACAAATCTGAGAATTTGGTTTTATGTCTATTTAAAGAGGGATATTCACAAGCCCTCACAATTCCCATTTTAATAAGAACCCCTCAAAGGAAGATTGCTGTTGCTGATGCTGATGCCTTTGCCACTGTGTGCTGGCCTAAAAGGATATAGGTACCCACTCCTTTGTGTGCGAGGAGAATAATGTTTCGTAGCAAGGGTTATTCATGGTTTTTTTTTATGGAGGCGGTGGATGGAAGGAAGGAGAACTTCAAAGTCCTTTTTTTTCGGCAGAAATAAGGATGTTTATGGAATTGTATTGATTTGTTGTACTCGTATAGAATCGGAGTAAACGTAAAAAGGGATCAATTGGTGGGGTCCTTGGGGGGACGGACTCACGGCAGGTAAGATAAGTATGTCGTTTTGAATATTTTAAAAGGATTCAATGGGATTTCGCAGGAAAGAAGGTTTTTTTCTTTATTTTCTTCTTTTAGGGAGGCTTGACTGTGAGTCAACTTGAAATGGGAGGACTTTTGTGAAGGAATAATGAGATGCCGTTTGGGATGGCAAATGTTAGTACAAACTTTTAAGGGGGCTGGCATGTATGCTAGGGGAGGATCCAACTTAGTTGGGATTAGATGAGGTCAGACGTTTCCCTTCAGAAATTTTGTCATTCGTAGTAAACGTATTTAACTTGTGTCTGCTGGCTGATTTTTGGATGATTTTATGACGTAGAAGCCAGGTATTAGGGTCTGTATTAATCTTCTACTGTATGGACGTCATTTTACTGTTAGTTTTTGTTTCTTTATGACTGTCGGTAACTTGTGCAAGTCATTGAAGGCTTGCTCTTGGCCCATTAAGAATCGATTAGAGCTCCTTATGAACTCATTCTGGGGAAAATGGAATATTTGGCAAATTGGCCATATTTTTGAAGCTACATCTGTCAAATTGGCTCCCACTGTCTTGGAAAATCACCATAAAGAGTGACAGTGTTCAATTTGTCCTCTGTTTGAGCACTTCGCCCAGGAATATAGTTGGTAGAAGTTAATGAACATAGACAACGCCGTTTGTTGGCGGACTAGGGCTCTCGAGGAGTTGGAAGGTGATTCCAATTTCGGTCGAAGAATCGCCTGACTGAATGGGATCGTCAACAAGCAAAATTGTTCAAAAATCCACTCGAGCTTCATCAAATTCCAATTCATCTAGCGAAAGTCCACATTTTGGAGTGGATTTGCAACTGGCGGCAAAACCGGTTCATACTTCTTTGAGAACGACGTTGACCAGGCCAAATAACCGATTTCTTTTGACCCCAACTGGATGATACATATGCAGACGATATGTGGTTTCAGCAAGACGGGGCTACTTGCTACTCAGCCTGTGCCACAATGGATATTTTGCACAAGCGACTTCCGAACACTATTATCTCAGGCTGACAGAACTGACTGGCACGCCTCCGTCTCAGGCTTGAAGGAGGGAAACTGGCTACGAGAGAGGCGAACCTGAGATGGAATTCACTAGAAACATGCAAAACTGCAAAACAACTTTGGCCAACTTTTGACAAGGCAAGGACCTAGAACTTATTCGGAAGGCAAGACATTCACTGTCCATGCTCGTGGGGATACTCACGGGGTGCAAAACTCTGCGGTACCACTTAAAGAAACTACGTCATAGGTTAAGGAAGGTTAGGTTATAAAGGGGGTTTGAGTTCATCATACAGACACTAGGCACCTTGATTAGTGAGTCTAAAATTGCAGAACAAAACCTAAAGCTCAAATCAATTGGCCCAAGCAATCGATTGCGCTACAGAAGTTGAGAAGGTCCTTCGGTTGCATGAAGCTACCTCTTCCTGGCTGCTAAAGAAGTGCCTTCTTAGAATCTCTTTCCGCGGAGTGAAGGTCCTCACAATATCTACAAATATCAGATTCAGATAGTCTTAACCTGCTGACGTGCCTTCTTAAAAGACAATGGACCAGAGAAAGTCCCAACTTGTGATCTGCCTCGCTTTATGATTTCCCCTGATCTTTTGTGGTTGATCTCTGTCCAAAGAGGAACTTTGGATACCCTATGCCCATCTATATTAGTTCATCTGCGGTTGGCCAAGTTGTGCATGGAGTTGTAGATGTCTCTCTTGGCAACGCATAGCGGTGCCCTGATGCTGCTGGTGACATACTCCGAAGGAAGTTCCGCAGCTTTTTTTGGCCAGTCTATCGGCACATGAGAAATAAACCCTTAATATCACAGTGTCCAGGTACCCAGCAGAATCCTATGCGATTCTGCGGTAATCGCTGACTAGCTCAAATTTAATGACATAGGACTCTAGCGCTTTGAGCGCAGCCTGACTGTCAATGAAGATCCTTACCCACCTCAAGTAGTTCCGCAGCTCTGAGCACAGCTAGAACCTTGGCGCCTTGGAGTTTCGAAGTCGAGAAAACCTAAAATATCATCCAATTTCTTAAGAGACTCGGGAAATGAAACTATGTCCTATCAGGTCTGGTAGATGGGTGCCTTGTGACCACTTAGACCCACAATTCGGGGCCATAAGAAGGACCGCTGTTAGAACCACCCCGATAGTAGTATAAGTCTCAGGAGCTCCACCAGCTCAACATTGCCTAAGCCCTCCAGCCGTCAACTTTTCTTTTATGTACGTAAGTATGGGTCTGACTATCGTGACGTAAAGCCATGTCATGACTCGCTTAAAGCCCCACTTCTTCCCTGATATTTTCAAACAGATCAAAAGGCCATGTCTAACACAATACCAAGACATTTAGCCTTGTCGGCGAGAGTAAGCTCCAGGCTTAGGTAGCCTGAAAGGTGGTATCTTGTGCTTTCTTATGGAGATAGTCCCTTGCCCACCTTTTAAGCCTCGTAAGGGCTGATTCTAACCTATCGCTTAGACTGTCCAGGAATTTTCCCAAAACCAACATAATGGCATACATAAGGCTTCTAAATAAATAAAAATTTTTAATGATATCTCACTCACAGTTTGTTGGATTCAAGTTGAAAGAAGGGAAACGCTTAATGGAAAACCCTCTTCTTAGCTTATTGGGCATTTGTGGTGGTTTTTTTCACCTAGGCAGCTGGAAGCATCGGCAAATCTTAGATCTTTTTTGATTCCTCCTTCATTTTAATTTAAATTTCTGACTTCAACACACAAGTCATGTTGTGCACTACTTCACGAAACATCCTTCCAAGTAGAGAACACTTTTTCTCTCATTTGAAATTTTAACACAAAATAATGCTCCTTTAATTAAAATTTAAATAATGAGCCTTGTTACCGGTCTCCTTGCTACATCCAAGTGGGTATAAACAATCTGCACAACCTTCAACTTTGCCAAGATACCCGCATGCATGCAAAAGCACACATATTCCAACAGAATCCTGGGTCCTGTTTACGACGAGTAATTCCGCTTAAACTAAGGTACTACCTGCGGTTTGCAGTACACACTACTGACGACCGCCAGCATAGGTATATGTATGTACTCTGAAACTATATCAAAACTTCAGCAAAACCGAAAAGCAACATAAAACTCATATCTGCATTAACCTTATCCCCAAGGATATAGTAAACTCCTCTCCCACATAGAACGTAGCTCGTTTTTTTTTCCTCCTCCATTCTCTAGGGTTTTTTGTTGAGCTTGGAGTATTCAAGGGAAGTTTGACTGTAGAGCGAAAGGGACACCAGTAGAAGGAATGAAACCCACGTCCTTGTTAGAAATCCGTGAAGAAAATTTCCGATTTTACGATCAGGTAAATCCAAATAATATCGGTATTCATCGTGTGCAATGGAAGGAAACAATTTCTTATTCACGAACTCACAGGACAACCAACCACTCCCCCTGTACACACTTCTTTCCACAGTCATGTCAAAGGATTCACTTGAAGGAATTATTTCTATTCGATTTGGAGAGCAGGGTATATTGTGTTCGTGTGTGAATATTGCTGAATATGTCATTAGGGATATGGCAGACAAAAACAATCATCCCCGACACAGACAGGATTCAAAAGGATAATAAAAAAAAGCGAAAAACGGTCTATCTTGAGATAGCGTTTCCTTTTTAGATACTCGATGAGATTGAGAGGTTTTTCAAGACATGTTCTTTGTTTCCATTAAAATCGTAAAAAGGGTCGCTTTCGTCCTTCCAACCTCTTCCTCTTAGCCATCCTTGTTTTACACCTGACAAAAAATTAGGTAAACAAGTCACGTTACTTCCAGAATCATACACACACAGAATACATACATACATTCATACAAATGTACATACTTGTGTGTGTTTGTGTCTGTCGCCTCGAGGATGCACTTGACATAAAAGGGATTCAAAGATTCTCTGTGCGCCGGGACCGCTTTTTGTTTCCCCTAATTGAAATTGGCAACAATAAAGAATAACACATGTTATTCCTGAGAAATTCAAAAACAGGGGGCCTCACGCGGGAGGACCTCTTCTCAAGGAAATGCCTCATGCTGAGGTATTTTTTTTGGTGAGTTTTCATGCCGCCGCTGGTATTGTATCCTTGTGTTTTGTGTAGCTGTGGGCTTTATTTTCAGGGTTGATGGTGGCAAATTAAAGAAAACATGAAAAAGGACGAGAATTGTTTTAAAGTTTAACGCACATGGCAAGGGAATTGGTTGAACTTGAAGATTGTTTCTGGTTTTGCAGTGAAGTTGTTTATCAAACTTTTAGTTCATTGACTCTGGTACCAGAAGCTGTTTGTTATGATTCATTAAAGCTAGCTGGAGGCTTTAAATTGAGTGTTTTAAAGGAGTATTACAAGGGTAATGTGTTGTAAAAGTCAATAGGTGAAGAATTATTTTGTCAATCTGATTGCTAACGTGTGCCAGTTGCCAGTAACGTGCGCATCCTTTCCTTCGAGAGAATCTAACCATTTACCCACCTACAACCCTTTTTCGGACTAGAAAAGAGCTGCATTCAGCCACAAAGCTTGTCCATTGTACTCCCAGACTATTTTTGCCCATTTTTTCCAGAATCCTTCCGTTTTGTTTTGATGAGGTATGAGCACTCACCACTTCAGCCTTAACTGCAATCTCTTTTTTTTCGTTTGAAGAAGTCTAAGAAGAATCATAAGAAGAAATTACCGTGAAGCAGACGAACTGGCCCGACAAGGCTCCTCAGGTCTTAACAACATAAACGCCACCGACATCGAGGCACCAACGTCCTATACTAAGTACCTTGTCCATGCCGATGCGCTGAGAGAAGCCAACCATCGGTGGCAACAGCTCGGCCACTGTAACACTGCAAGGCTGCTCTGGCCCACGATAAATGAAACCAGGTCCATTGGACTTCTGAAATAGAAGACAGGAACCCTCTCCAAAATCGTAAACACACTCATCGGACAGTGTGCTATAGGAAGGCATATCCAAAGATTGGGCATCCCCTATAACAACTTCTGTAGAAGTTGTAGAGATGAAGAAGAAGAGGAGACTATCAGTCACCTCCTAGGCACGAGCCCCGCACTTGCCAACGTTAGAAAGGCCACACTAGGTACAACGATCTAAGTGGTCTCAACAATGCCTGGCTAAGATTGGCTCCTCCGTATTAAGGCGTAAATGGTTTCCTGAGTAAGAGAGTGACCCACCCACCTTGCACATTGGTAGCTCAATGGACCTATTCATGGTCTAAGAGCATCCTCACCGACGGCCGGTTTTAACCAACCAACCAATCAGTCTAATCCCTCACCAACCACGCACAGTAGAGTGCTAGAGGACTAAAAGACTAGTCTAGACTTGACAACAAGTACTGTGAACTAGAACCGAATTCAGAAATCACATACAATTCTCAAAAAAAAAGCGCGGACATCATCCGCGCTTAGTAAGGATTGAAACCCTACCACTGATACTCTTTCTTGTTAATTCTTCGCTCTTCTAATCTTCCCGTCCCGATGTACTGAGTTAGGGTATGCATAGTCTTTGACAAAGTAAAGGGGACAATATACATAAGTCAACTCATCTTCTAAGAATGACCAAGGGGCTGTACTATATTAAGAGGTTGGTAGGCTTCTTTGACATTGGCCTCTTTGGATGCAGTAGAGATTCTAGAATTACTGAAGACTGGGGCTCAAGGCTATAAGGAGATCGGTAGGCTTAGGCTTTAGACTGCATGACGCCTCTGTCAAAAGAATGAGATGAGATTTACATATTATTTTTGAATGTTTTGGCATTGGTCAAGTTATGGCTATGAATGGAAGGATTATCTTGCGAAACGCGGAACCCAAACACATTAGACAATTCTACATTGAGAGGAGTATGTTTTAGAGGCCAGAATGCTGTTGTACATTGAGGAGTGCTTAGGCAAACGAAACTTTGGCAGGAAGTAGCATCGTAGCATCATTGGCCTCTTTGGATAGAGTGGAGATTCTAGAATCAGTGAAGACTGGCATCTCGAGATGCTAAGCAAAAGTCCAATTTGGACGCCAATAAGTTTTCGGTACAATTTCCTGTTGAGAGACAGCAAGCATGCCGCAGATTCTTACAGAAGTCAGGAAGTATTCGTTTAGATAGGATTCACTCTGTAGAGACGTGTCACAGACAATTTTGAGACAATCTTGAATGGAAGCCTTAACCGAGGATTTAGAGAGACAACACGCGCAGGTTCAGGTCCTGAGAGATCTTTTACTCAACCTTATCTGTCAATCTCAAAAGCAACGTCATTTTCCGAAATCCCAATCAAGAGTCAGAGAGATCAATCTCGCGTCAGTGTTCAATTATATCTTGCACTTGCACTCTTTCAGTTATGCCTTAAGTGGAGCTTGGCCATTAGGATAGCATATGTCTCCGCTTGGGAAACAGTTCCATATTCACCTAAAGACTAGAGAGGTCTAAGGAACCCCAGACCCATAAAATACCATTTCTGACTCTGCTCTTGTCCGCAAATGACGGCATATCTATGAGGCATGAGTCGTTAGTCGTTAGTCACTTTTAAGACGATGGATTGCTTCGATAGTGCCCACCATCGCTGGCATATTCTAGTCTATAGACTCTTTCCAGCCCCACAGAGATAGCAGAGTCACGAATATTGAACATACATAGGTTTGTTAGAAGCATCAATTGGTTTGGGGGAGACCAAAACCTCCCTAGCACTTCATTATGTCCCACTCTACAAGAAGCGATAAGCAAAAACCTAGCCCAACCTAATGCACCAAATGGTATCAAGAGCTTAGCAGAGCCAGGTGTACCTACTTAAGAAATCTCCTGTGAAGCGTTCCGTAGAGTCTAATGCGAAGAGCAGTCACGTACTTCTGCGAGAGCACAGACTACCGATGCATAAGCTAGGAGAGATCTTACGATAGCAATGTCGATTCAAAGGAAATTATAGGGTAACAAGCCCCCTGGAGACACTGCCAACAGACTGAAAGCACTTTTCCACTCTTCGACTGGAGAAACTTTGGACTAAAGAAGGTTCTTATTCAGGCTAATATCTAAATAAAGGGTTTACCAATAGGGATTTCTGAACTTTGACAGGTGATTAGAACCATAATCTTGAAGCTACATCTGTCAAATTAGCTGTCATTTACTAAGTCTATCCTGCCAAATCAACATGGCGAGTAATAGCGTTCAATAACATGTGCAAGTGATTAAATTGTTTTATGAAAATGGATCTTCTGTCGAGTAACATTTCGCGGGCTTCGCCCATTAAACGCCCGCCATAATCGTTCTTCCAAGTCGGCTGGTTCAGGAAACAAACCGCCAAAACCCATATCTCAACGAAACGGTAGATTCGCTGAAAATATCGCCGTTTTCTGTGAGAGTGTGCGGGAGGATTCAAGGCAAGCAATGTCGGCCCATAAGAATTCAGCCTTTCGGTGACCACAACTTGGCATATTTTGAATCATGACTTGGGACTACATCCGTACATGATTCAACTGACCCAGGATATCAAAGTAAATGACCCCAATTCCCGTCAAAGAATCATATTCAGCGACGAGGCTAGATGAGTGGGCTCTTCAACAAACAAAATTGTCTTCAACAATCCAGAGATCTCCTACGTCAGATGTCACTCCTCTGACCAAGTTTTGGGGGACGAATTCTTTAAGAACAGCCTCAACTCCATCAGGCACTGACGTCGAGAGGACATTTGACAGCATCAACCATTAACCTCCCATGTCCTCTAATCGGGTGATTCCGCTGGACTTAATCTTTGCGGTGCTTTGCTCTGTTTTGGTGCCAAAACTTCTCCTCTAGTTGTCATGACATTCCGCCATCGAACATAATCCTATGAATTTAACCGTAATTTAAAATTTAAACTCCTAATCTCCTTTTCACATATCAGCACCCGACTGTGCACCCAAACAGTAATGCTGATATGCGCGCCCTTATAAACACATCAAAAGCCTTTGATCATTTTACCCAACGGGTGGGGTGGACTAAAATACGTCAGATAACTGGATGAAATGATGTTTTCACACCTCGCTTTGTTAATTAGAGGAACGGTGTTGTTTGTGTGCGATACCCATCCAGCTATCACAAACTGTGAACTAATTATAAGGCGCGCGTTATAAATAGATACCACCTGCACCTGAGGGCACCGGCAGCATAAAAGGTGTTTTTTTCCTTCATCCTTTTGTGTATAGATACATATACAAACCTATGAATAAGTTTCTTGCTTTGATTGAAATAATTAAGGATAGCGCTGGTTGGTATATGTACATAGAGGCGCCAGTGATTAGAATGAGGAGCATAGAAAAGGTATCTAACGAGGAAACGTCTTTTCAAGTACCCTTACATGTAATTTTAACTATTTCCAGATTTTAATGAAGCTGTCTACATTACATTTAACGTTGTGCGGGGAAGTCTTCTTAACTATTAATTACTAGAACTATGTATCTGTGGGTATTTTGTTGTTGTTAGACTTTTCAGGTCGAGTGCCTTAGGTTAACACTTGTACGAGATGCTTATAGTCGATCCTGCAACATGTTTAGGGCATAAGCAGATGCATAGGACAGATATTGGCGAAACTCGAGAGCAGTTATTGAAGCCAGACTGGAAAAAGTTAAGTGGGTGAGTCTAATCATGTGGATTCTTTTAGAGAAGTGTGACGCTTGAAAGTGGTAAGCAAGGAATTGAAACAGAACTGCAAACGCACTGTGTCATTCGCTGACCTTGAGGAAAGAAACAAAATACCGTTGAAGGTGCCCAAAATTCAGAAGCCGATGCGCCTATTTGTGTGGATGGGGACATTTTGGGATATGGAGCGTGAACGGAGTTGCTTTGTCTCTATACGGTTGAAATTTTTGAAAAAAAAAAAGGTTTTTCCAATAGGGGAAAGTTGTCAAAACTTTGAATTTAATTTGTGAACGCACTCCTTCACTAATCATCAAACTGTCACTGTCAATTTATTGAGTAAACTCAACATGTACACGAACAAGCAACGTCTACAAATTGTAAAAATTTCCTACCGAAGTTCGGAGTCGGTGATCGCAACTTTAAGACCGTTAACTGCAATTTTAGGTCATAATTCTCGCCCTAGTAGACAGGCAATAGCAAGTTTACTGCAAAAATTTGAGTCTGAGTGTCAGTGAGACAACGGGTTGGTCGAGGTGTCGAGAATATCGCTGCCGTTCAGGCGTCCGTAGAAAACGATCCAAATCAGTCAATTCCACTGGGTGTTCTCAAGAATTCGGCCTCATTATGGCGTATTTTGCGTAAGGATCTTGGCTTACACCCAAACAAGATCAAGCTGACTCAAGAATTGAAGCCGATGGACCATTTGAAGCGACGCACGTTCTCCGATTTGGTTCTGGAGAAGATGCGCCAAGATGATGAACTTCATCGCAAAATCATCTTCAGTAACGAAGCTCAATGGTTTCGTTAATGAGCAAAATATGCGTTATTGGTCGGGTATAAGTCCACATGTGCTTCATGAATCACCACTTCATCCACTAAAATGGATTGCATGCCGGCGGCGTTATTGGGCCATGATTTTTCGTCAACGATAACGATCGTCGCGTTACTGTGAATGGCCAGCGTTATCGCGCCATGAATACCGATCTTTGGCCCGAATTGGATGATATGGACTTGGACGACATGTGGCTTCAACAGGATGGTGCCACAAGCCACACAGCACACGTTACAAGCGATTTATTGAAGAGTGAGTATGGTGAGCGTGTCATCTCAAGAAAAGGGGCCAGTCGATTGGCCGTCTCGTTCGTGCGATTTAACGCCGCTTGACTATTTTCTGTGGGGCTACGTTAAGTCATTGGTTTATGCCAACAAGCCGACGCGGTTGGAAGAGCTCAGAGCCAACATTGAACGCGAAATAGTGGCCCTTTCGGCCGAAATGTGTAGCCGAGTCGTTGAAAATTGGGTCCAGCAAATCGACCGCTGCAAACGTGCCCGCGGTGACCATATGACCGAAATCGAGTTCCGTTCATAAATGTTTTGAGTGTACTTCAAGCCGATATTAAAGTTTTTGAAATATCTCAACTGGTTTGCGTTTTATTTAAAGAAAAAGTTGTGAAGTCCTTATTGGAAAACCCTTTAGTTGTTATTGTTACTACAAAAGACAACTTCTGCGAACTTACTTCATAAATTGATTAACGTAATCAACTTTTACTGCAAAACTTTCTCCTGCTCAAGGACACCGTGCATGCGAAATCATCTATTTTGTCGATTTCAAAACACACACTCAAGCAAAGATTTATGATCGAAAGTCAATTACATGCGTCTTGGACTTCGTTAGCCCAGATTCTTCTCGGTGTCACCGTTGCTTCCTTTCTCACTCTGCCTACTTTCTGTTTCCGTGAACGGAAGCGAAACCGAACTCGATTTACTCGCATAAAAGCCACTTAGCGTTTCTAATTTTCATGGTAATTTTCACGGATAATCTCCCTTAGGATCGATCCTCTACCCCCTTTTGAGGAACTGCAGGCAGGTATAAAATTTATGAGCTGTCAAAAGTTCTATCAATAGATAGAACGAGAAGGTGGTAGCTTTTGCTTGCCACCTGTAATTACTACACTGGGTTTGTTTTTCCGTTTCACTTAAGTTCTTTTTTTTTGTGTCCTGAAATAGCTATGGCAGCGCTGTGTAACCGACACAAGGATACAAGGGAAATTGAGCATGCTAAGCTGTCAGTGGAATGACCTAGAAAAATATATTTTTGGTTATCGATTTATTCTTTTCCCAGATTTTTTTGTTTTTGGGGAAGTGGTTGGGTAATTTCTTTTTTCCGGAAAAATGTCAACTTGAAGCACCTTCCTCCGTGCACATAACAAAAAACTATTTTCGAACTTATTACCGACAGTTTGTGGGACAAGCAAGCCACTTGTGCTTACATAGTTAATGATTCTTTTTGGGGGCAGTCGAGTTACCGTTAATCCATTATTATCAATATAAAATGACGGTGACACGTGCTTACCTGAAAATAAAAGAAAAGAAGGGCGAAATTAGCAAGATGTTTTTCTCTTCTTTTCTTTTTTTTTTGTGAAAAGTTCTTGAGGGGTGGAAGGTTTTTTTTTTTTTGATAAATGTCAAAGGAATATGCCAGATTGACGTAGGGACTTTGACATGTTGTAAAATTGATTGGGGGTCAACATTTTTAGGGCAAACGGTGGGTAGGTAGATTTAATTATTGTAATTGACGTTCAGTCGGTCATGGACTTTGACGGACGAAGGTGACTGAGGTTAAAATTTGATTGACACCGGAATATTTTCCGGACACGTGGCGGTAAATGGTATTTTTTTTTTTTTTACAATGATTTTGGACAGGTGAGTGGATCCAATTTTAGATTGGAAGGCAGTGTTAACCACCCTCTTTTTGTTAAGCAGAGAAAGAGAACTCAAATGACATTGACAGTAGAGTATTAGGCTTAATTTTCCCGAATGTCATTTGTCAGAATTTATGTCAGAATGGCACAACACCCTCTTTTTGTTTAGCAGAATTCTAAATTTGCCTGAAAGAGAACTCAAATAAAACTGACAGTAGAGCATTAAGCTGAATTTTCCCGAATGTCATTTGTCAGAATTTATGTCAGAATGGCACAACACCCTCTTTTTGTTTAGCAGAATTCTAAATTTGCCTGAAAGAGAACTCAAATGACACTGACAGTAGAGCATTAAGCTGAATTTTCCCGAATGTCATTTGTCAGAATTTATGTCAGAATGGCACAACACCCTCTTTTTGTTTAGCAGAATTCTAAATTTGCCTGAAAGAGAACTCAAATAAAACTGACAGTAGAGCATTAAGCTGAATTTTCCCGAATGTCATTTGTCAGAATTTATGTCAGAATGGTGAAAAGAGTCTTATTTTCAGCAGAACCACGGAACAATATATCATAGGCTCTCTTTTTTGAGAGCCGGTTATAAATAAGTTTTCTTTTTTCATGGTCCGTGAACGTGCCGGGCCTAATTGACAAATGATGGAGATCGTTATTATATTACGGCACAACCCCCAGTCTGGAGGACCAGTTCAATGGGTTTTAGCCCCTAGGACTCAGGGCCGGTCTGAGAGACCAACATCAGTAGATCACTTCGGAGGTGCGAGCGCTTCCGTTGACCCATTTAGGGTTCATCCGCCACCATCTCTATTCCTTAACCCCGATGAAGTCATTGAAATCCTTACAGACCTGAGCTTCTAATATGTCGAAGTAGCTCATGTAAGGTTTGCGCCAAACCGTGCATGGATTCCGCCGTTGATTCCATCTAGAGAATTCATCCGCCTTCCATACTCCTTTTGAGGGCTCTTGTTAGACTTTTGAGACGTAGTACTCGTTCATGTCGACAAGAGATGCCTCGTCCAGTCCTACATGAGTGCTGAAGACCGAGATGTGCTTGCGAAGGTCCCCGCGTAGATGGATTTGACATACGCTCATTGTAGCTATCCAAGGCGCACCACGAGGAGGATAAGGATAAGTTGGCGTGGGTTGTGGGGTTTGTGGGTTGGCAGAAGAATCGAAATACCTCGACCGCACCCATTGTGTCAACAATAGGGGGTGACACTTCGGATGAAGTTCAATAACATGTCGGTGTTTGCGTTGGAGAGTTCTCCTAGATCCAGAAAGAAGTGCTTGCCAAGGAGTTTGTACCTGAAATGTTGGAGTTCAGGGCACTGGCAGAGGAAGTGGGTAGTGTCCTCTACATTATCCTCATCGCCGCATCATATGCAGAGTTCTTCCTCCGTACAACGCAGTTTCTTTAAGTGGTACCGCAGAATGTTGTGGATCGCCATAAGTATGGACAGTGAACGTCTGTCGTTGCGAATAATTCTCTCGGTCCTTGCTTTGTCAAAAGTTGGCCATAATTGTTTTGCAAGTTTTTATGGAATTCCATCCCAGGTTCGCTTCTCTCGTAGCCAGTTTCCTGCTTCAAGCCGGAGAACGCAGGTGTGCCAGTCAGTTCTGTCAGCCTGAGATAACAATGTTCGGAAGTCGCTTGTGCAAAATATCCATTGCTGCACAGGCTGCTTCGTCTTGCTGAAACCACGTCGTAGTAATTGGTTATCATCGACCGATAGCGCAGTCTGGCCAACGTCGCTCTCAAAGCAGTATGGAACGATGTTGCCGCCTGTCCAAGATCCACACCAAACAGTGACCTTCTCTGGATGAATTTCAATTCGGTGGATCTTGTGTGGATTCTCATAGTCTCAATTGGGACAATATTGCTTGTTGACGATCCCATTCATCTATTGGGATCAACTTCCAACTGCTTGAGAGACCAGTCAGTCTATGGTCTCCTGGTTCAGTTGAATCTTGTGCGGCTGTATCCCATCTATGGACAAGCACACAACAGCAGGCCGAATGGTACTTTTATTTGTACTCAGCCGAATCGTCATCCCGGCTTTCAATTTGAGTGCCGGAGTGAGAGCCAGAGGGCAACTAAATCTCCTTCTTTTCTCTGCTGCCTGAGCTCCATTTGTCTCTTGGTGAAAACACAGTTGAAGCCTCCAGATATTTAAAGCAAAACCTCTTAGCAGAATGAGTTCACGCACATGTACATATATCCAACCTACTCTATGCCGATAGCCTCCACTACACCGATGTCATTACTTGCCTTTCGGCCCTTAGAAGAATGACAAATCTGTCAGTAAATATTCCCCAAAACAAATATAATCCCTTTTCTCTGCTAAAAAATAAGCTTCAAGTCAATTGACAAAGCTCAGCACATGTGACCTCCTGGCAGTCAATTTAAATTGAATGAACCGCTCCAAGTAGATAGCCAAACATTAGAAAGGTTCAAGCTCTTAACCGATAAGATATCCTTAAGTTCCGTCATTTTTACTTTATCATCTTCAAAACTGCGATTAAACTTCCATTACAGCCCTCTTGCCAGGATAAAAAGTCAATATTCTCCGATGACAAAAACTAAAGAAAGGAAGATACTTCCGGGGAAAATGTCATACATGTATGGAAAATTTAAAACATCAAAATCACCCATCCTTAAGGATCACACACAAAAGGGTACGCGTTTTTACAATTTCCGCGAATTTTCTTCCTTTTTTTTTCCCGAATCCTCCTTATGTACGACGTGTAGGCGCACAATGTTACTAGAAAAAAAAAAGAATCCTGTTTGTCCCATCTTACATGATACAGGATTTTTTTTGCTCTACAGCTGTTGAGCCTTCGATGTCGTTGTGTTTTTTTTTGGTGCCATGCTTTGATATTATTAATTTTATATTCTTCGCTTGTATAACGGTGATGATGGAGTCTACGTTGACACGGTTGCGGGAAAGGATTTTCACTCTGTCACGTGCAAATAATTAATTTATTTCTCTGCACAGATTTTTCGTCCTTTTGAAGTGTGTATACATCATAAATAGAAAGGGAGAGGACCACTTAAAATTCTGCCACGATTTCGCGGTTAATGATGTTTGTTCGGGGCGAACGATGCACAAAGCGAAGGGACGCACTCACCAAAAAAAAATAAAAAAGAAACATGACCAACGCCAGAGTAGTTACAGTCAGCAAAGACTGGAAATAAAATGTCCTGTAATGGCTTTTGTAGAGGGTAGTTTAATTTTAAATTATCCTGTTCAACGTACAAAAAGGACGAATAAAATAAAAAAAAGGGGAAAATCCGAGAAATGTCATCCTTCGGTAGCTTTAACAGGAGTTTAATGACACAGCAAATAGACTAACGGGCTAAGAGCTGCAGCCGTAGTAGCTGCAATTTATCATTTTCCCTTTTAGCTGCTCCGGCTAAAGAGATATCCTTGATGAGTTGAATCCTGTTGTGGTATGTGTAGCTTGAAGATGCATTGCCCTAACGAGCAATCAATCAGTGGATGTGCTGGAAGGGTTTTTTCTTTCGTCCTTAATGCTTAAGACGGAAGGAAATTGTTTTAACAATTTAATTCGGTTTCTATTTGTTTTAGTGAGTTGAGGTGGTAATAATTGATGTGACAACGAGGATGCTTGCCAAGGCAACGGTTGAGGCAAGAATGAGATAGAAAATGAGGACGTAGACACTGGGTTGGGTACGTTGCACTAATTAACTGTAAATGTAAGTAGTCGATTAATAAATTATTGTCAGGGAGTTTATGTTGGTACAGAATAACCGCCTTCATTTAAGGATAACGAAGTTTAGGGTTCACTGGATTGAGTTTTAGTAATAATTCATTGGATGAGGACATAGTCGTAGGGAGTAAACATCACGGTGTATAGGGACATACATATTCGCATGTACACTCAGACTTGGACGACATGTGGCTTCAACAGGATGGTGCCACAAGCCATACAGCACACGTTACAATCGATTTATTGAAGAGTATGGTGAGCGTGTCATCTCAGAAATGGCCCAGTCGATTGGACGCCTCGTTGGTGCGATTTAACGCCGCTTGACTATTTTCTGTGGGGCAACGTTAAGTCATTGGTTTATGCCTACAAGCCGATGACGTTGCAAGAGGTCAGAGGCAACACTGAACGCGAAAAAGCGGCCCTTTCGTCCGAAATGTGGAGCCAAGTCGTGGAAAATTGGGTCCATTGAATCGACCGCTGCAAAAGTGCCCGCGGGGGCCATATGACCGAAGTCGAGTTCCATTCATAAATGTTTTGAGTGTACTTCAAGCCGATATTAAAGTTTTTAAAATATCTCAACTGGTTTGCGTTTTATTTAAAGAAAAAGTTGTGAAGTCCTCATTGGAAAACCCTTTATATGTGTTCTCATTAAGTGTCCATAATTGGCTTCTTGACCGGGAAGTGTAATTTTGCAAGTGAAAAAGTCTCCTGGACAGACATTCACGATTCGAGTGAGACAAAACTTCCAAGCCATCAATGTCCAATCAGTTCGGTCTCAAGCTACGATTTCCAGTCCAACCAGACATGCTTCGTCTTGTCAATTGCTACTCTTGGTAAAGGTCCAATATCCTGTGTCAAAATGCTTGTGTTGTGTAACACATTGTCTCTTGATGTCATTTAAATAAAGACGAAGAACAATTCAACAAGAATGCCTCATTCTCATTCTCAGTCAAAGGAGGAAACACTAATTCGCCCAACAATTTGGTGCATCATATTTCCCTGCGAAACTTCAATGACTCGTAGAAAGCAGACATCCCTAAAATCTCTTCCGACAAAATCTCTCATAATCCAACCAACTTCAATGTAACTATCTGGGGGAACTCTTTGAAAATAAATCATAAGTACCGAAACAAAATCGCTGCCACTGTATGCGAGCATACCATCAGTTGCATCCTTATCCTTCGTACAATAAACTTCATTCCTTTATATTCGCATCATCATGTCAGTAGTATACATTCTGGGGAAAATGCTTTTCTTATTCCAGATTTACATGTGTGTACAGCAACTTAGAAGCCAAAAAAGGACCAAGAAACAAGAAAACCACTTGCTCCTTCAACTTCTCACTTACTGATTGCAACTTTTAAGTGGGCGTCATCGTCGTCGGTATGGTAGTCATCAGCGGGATAATATGATGACTTGCCTTTATCTGAGGCGAAAGGATGTCGGCGGCGGCAGTGCTCCTTTACACTTGAATTGAATAAATTTCTTGATGCGTGATGATTTTCCACTAAAACTATATACCAGCAGGACCCGGTGCGCCCTCGGCTAATGCGCTTTTGTCATGTCCTTAAAACAAAAGTGTGTTCAAAGAAAAAAAAGATAGAAAAGGATATTCGCCTAGGCTTTGGTTGTCATAGTGTCATTAGCATGCCATAGATCTGCTCCTGTATCCTTGTCTATGAGATTTTATTATGCATGCGTGCTGTTGATCCTTTTGTGTTAACACACACTTACCGATAACATGCATGTACTCGTATCTCAATGGATACATGTATCATTTACGGTAGAAATGGTGTGCACAACAAATATGCCATGCAGTGGAATCGAGGGCTCTTCAACGTGATGTCACATTCAAGAATGTGTGACTGAAGAGGACGAACAAACAGAGGTTGTATCCTGCTTGCAGCTCTCCTTGTTGGCATGTTAAATTCATTTAATAAAGTGTTGCCTGTTGTGATATTTATAATTTGTTAAAGCAATTCTCTATACTGGTTGGGATAAATTGATTTACGGGTTTTCGGTTTAGTTATGTGTATCCTCTGTGTGGTTGAGCTGAAAAGCTAAATATCCTTTGAACACAATCTGAAGGGCTTTAGAGTTGTAGTTGTTGCATAAGTTGGATAAGTTTCATGAATTTAACAACTTTAATTGAATATGGCTTTGTAAGTTCTTCCGAAAGCTTTAAGTTTGATTTAATACATAGAGCTTAAGAGCAAACAAAAAATACTGTGAATTATATGATAAAAAAAATTAATGGAAAAATCACAAACAAGTTTCTACAACCACCACCCAGAAGGAGAACCACCATCATTGTATCGCCTGCTTAATACAGGTGGCGGAGGAAAATGGTGACCTGTCAGACCACCAGTGAGGCTTTATGAACACCACATTCTAGCAGCGCGTCGATGCTGTAAAGGCGGTAGCACATACAGTAGCTGAATATAGGGAGAAAAGTGAAGATGGGAACGAAGCTGCTAATTTATTAGAAGATCCCTAATGGCTGAAGCACCTTGGGGTCATACTCCACAATAGGTTAAGCTTCAAAGCCCACGTGTCAAGTATGCAAGGAAGAAGTAATCGCTGATGCAGATGGCGCCCTCCCGAATGCTCACTAACATTGGTGGACCGGGAAACGTATAAGGGATTCTGCTATCCAGATCGGTCGTTCTAAAACCTGCCTCGATATGAAGCATTCTGGCGACAAATGTATGGAAAAGAAAACTATCTTTAGCTTCCAGGCTCTACGCCATCAAAGTTCCCAGCGATTTTGAGCTATTTCCAACGAAGAATCCTGCGTATTTGCCGAAATGGTCTTAAGGTTCTTAGGCGACCTTTGAACCGATAGGAGGCTAAATGGAACAGGAAAGGGAGTCTAAAATACTAAAGCAGGTGGAACCACAAACTCATTTCCACCACAAAATCATGGACAGAGAGAGCGAGGGGAACTGAAATTACCATCTTACACAGCTCCAGGCACGGCACGGCCGGCGGCTATCGTAAATATCTTCATAGATTTGGACACGATAGTTCGCCACTGTTCTCGGTTGTCACAGTTGTAAAAGCGATTACAACTGACGAATCACAGTGATAATAAACTGCGATTGCGACTTAGAAAAACAATAAACCAATTATTCAGAACTTGTGTCGGTGTTCCTTACAGGGACTACGGACATCTTCCAATAATATATCACATCAAGGCGACATGGCGTGCATTCAATACAACATCCATCTCACATGCAATCACTAAAATAATTGTATGTGTCACCTACAGACTAAATCTACTAAATAGTCGCAGCAGAAGCAACAGTAGATCCACTGATTAGCAGCCGGTTCGGGTTTTTTCCAAGGACACATGCGCACTACTCGATGAATTGGTATTGCGAATGCGAATTATGGTATCTATACAAAGTAGCAGTTTACATGTCACTAAGAGGTTATGACAGTGATTTCTCCATCACAGTGACTGAATCACAGTTTGTAGTTCTCTAGTTCAATAATGAAAATTGCCATGCAAACCATTTGAAACAACGAAGGTTACCTACTCACTCGCTCACTCCTACTCCAGCCTTTGATAACAGGAGAACAGAGGAACTTATTACCATAGCCATCCATACTGATAGTCGGGCCGCTATCAGGGCGAGTGCCATGACATCCTTTAAACTTTAAACTTATGGAATATTGGTAAATGGAACTCGACTCGTCTGAAGCAACATAGAGGGAAGCCAGCGAGTCGATGAACTAGAGAGATGAAAGGATCTGCTCTTGAAAGTTCCCTGGTAGTTCACAAGCACGTATATTTTCTATTAAAGGCCAAGGGGTATGAAACTGGCTCATATTAAGGCCCAAGTACAACAGGCTGTAAACCAAGAATATATTAACAAAAACCGTGAAGGTATTGCCAGAGTTGTGGCTTCATGTACACAGTTCACCAGTTCCTGTGCAATTGTCTGTCTATAGATAGACCATTCTTTGATGAACTAAAAGAGGCGGAGGAAGGCCAGACAGATCCTTAACCCTTTTCTCTTTCTTCCTGTAGCTAGGTGACCACATCTATCAAATTCTGAGGACTTCTCATTCTAAAAATTAGATCAAGGTGGAAGTTTGAGCAACAACTGTTTTTCTTGACAGACACGCCTCTATTACCTTATTCAAATTGGTTTGAGTCCTCGCTCATCTTCAGCAAAATTTATACCAAAATTTTCTCAGCTAATCATATAGTTCACAGTTAAATATTTCCTTTTGTAAATCACCGGCGTAGGAAGGACGAATAACACCTTAAAAGCCTCCAGCTTAATCAATGAAGGGACAAAAATTTCCCTCGCAATATGCTTCCATCATCACAACTCAACATTGAAACTGAAAAATACCTCAACCCACCCACTTACTGGTATATCCATTGTTCACAGGAATTAATGGCTTAAAATTCCATGGATATGCCCTGGACATATACACGGTATTATAGGCCAAAGCATGATTATCCCGATATAATCCATTTTCACAATTAATTATGCACAATATTCGATGGCACAGGACCTGAATCGATATATACTACACAGCAAACGATTCTTCACAAGAGTAATTACGTAACACGATTTATTCCGCGTATCTCATCTGAAAGCCGCACCTCCATGCCCTCACTAGTGTTATGTTGGATTAAGGATACTTAGCCAAGTAATCAATACGGCATTTACAAGTACAGGGCCCCCATTCCGACAGCAGCGGAGGCATTCTGCGTTAATTACTTCACAGGAATTTATTTGCGAGCATTAAAATTGGGCGAGGTATCCAAATTAAATTTAGAATAAAACCTCTCCTTAGAGCAGACGAAATTTTGGCCAAAAAGATATCCTGATTACCATTTAATCCGTCTCGATAATGGAATCTTAAGGATATGAGATTGCATTGTATTCCCCCCCACCCTCCGGAAAAAAAAGGATCTAATAAAAGATAAATAATTTAAATGGTTCGGAAAAAGTAAAGAAAGATGCCGACGTTCGGTTGGTTGGAAGGAAAATCCTTTTGAACCATCCTTTGATGGGTTTTAAAAGGAGATTTACGAGCGTCCTTGGCATATGTAAGCCGGCCTGATAATCCTATTTCATCTAATTAACTCACACGAGTTGTTGTATATCCTTGTGAATAGCGAATTGCGAAATGCGAATTGCGAATATGCTGATTCAATGGGAATGTATATCTCAATCTGTGTTGGATTTTTTTCTCCTATTTTTTTATGTGTGTGTTGTGCCGATAAACGTTTATGAATTTTGAAGGCAGCTGGGATGAGTTAAGAGATAATTTATTCATTGGGCTCCAGGGAGCTTCGTAATGAATTGAAAACGAAAATTTCATTTGTCTCGAATTTTTTCAAGCAAACTGAATTAAGGACATGTTTTTTTTTGTATTTGGAGTGAGCTTAGGCGTCATATGTCTATGAGTGGTTGTTTGTAATATTGTAACAATATTATTGAATTGCTTGGGCTTATGGTTTTCACCTGATATGGCTGTTGTTCGCAGGAAGCGAGTTAGAGGGGTTTTCCATTAAGGATTTCTTACTTTTCAATTTGAATAAAACAAACTGTGAGTGAGATATCATGGAAATTGCTTAGTTATTTTAAAGGTCCATGTATGCCATTATGTATGAAATACAACATCTTTCAAATATCCTCCACGGCTTCACTAGGTGGCCCACCTCCGAAACGTCCAATCGTCCGTAACTTTGGCGCATAAATCAGGTTGAATTTCGACCAATCAGCGAACAAATTAAGTCGTCTATTGTCCTTAAATTTGAGCTCCTGGGTCAGTTGAATCCTGTTCGGGTATAGGCCCAAATCATGATGCAAAATTCGCCTAGTTATGGTCTGTAGAAGACCGAGTTCTTGAGCGGGACACGGACTCGGATTCTCCTGCAGACTCTCACGGACAGCGGCGATATTTCAAGCAGATCTTGCATTTCCTTGACATACGGATGTTGGCAGATTATTCACTGTAAAGGTGGACTAGAATATATCCACCACGTTGCGAATAGTCCTCTCGAAAGGATGATTTTGGTGACCGAATAATTGGCGAAGCCCACGAACAGTAATGTATCAATTTATTCGTTTGCACATGTTTTTGAGCACTATAACTCGTCATGTTTTAATGGCAAAACAGACTAAATAAATGACAGCCAATTTGACAGATGTAGCTTCAAAAATATGGCCGCAATCACCTGTCAAAGTTTGGAAATCCCTGTTGGAGACCCCCTTTATGCCTCTTTAAAGCTAAAACGACATTCTTGTTGACCACAAACTTATACGATCATCATTTAACCTCAAAGCAAATAATCCAAAGCGCCCGCCGTCATCTGACTTTATGGCCTTAAGCCACTTAGGTCAATATATCCTGCGGTCTGTGGCTGTCTGCCTGTGTAACCATCTGTACGTCATAAGGGTTTCTTATTTAATATTTATTTGCTTATCAAAGAGTAATTAAGCCTCTCATTAATCATAACAATCTTTATGGCGACCGCAATCACTTAACCCAAAACTGAGTTCCTAAGGATAAACTACCTGCATGCCATCGTCCTTACACTCATTTAGAACAATCTGAGTGTGCTGTTTGCTTAGGGAAATTATTATTTCCACAATGCAATTAAAATAATTTCAAAAATATACAAAATGTTTAATTATTCTCCCAGACCCTTTCTTTAGAGGAGCGTGGCCGTGGAGTAGAATCCCTTTTGTCGTCAGCAGTCCTCCCACACACACACGCTTTTGTGTTTGTTGAATATGTAGGCACGCGTTGTTGTTGATGATGAGGGGGAGACTCACACCCCCACCGAGAACAAACCACATACACCAGAATGAAAATATTTACAGTGTCAACAGTGCATACAACCGTTAAGCACATACAGGATAGCAAGCATCCTTCATAATTAGGTTTGCACAAGTGCCACCGAGGATAATGGAATATGGCCTTTAATACAGACAGACAGACAGTGTAAGGTGGCTGACAGCATGATTGAAAGATTTCACAGTTTTAGTTGCGTTCTCTCTGTTGAAACAGAAAAATAATATCCTGCCACATATGGTGGAGGTCTGTTCCTGTGTTCCTCTGGATCTCGATCTGGATGTGGAATCTTTTGCCAGCGATAATTTCCTGTATGTGTTACCTTTCCATTTGGCGCGAAGGCAATAACAAAACGACGATTCACATTCAAAGGACGAGAAGGTAGAGACGACGACGCAGCGACGACGACGACGATGTCAGCGATGATGATGATGATGTGGATGTGAATGTCCTCTGGTTTATGATCCGCGTTATGAGCTCTTATTTCACGGTAATAACATCCTGAAAATATGGTGGCGTATGAGAGTTTTGCTTGGTAAAAGAGTCAATGGAAGCAAAGGCATTCTACCGTGAACCAGATTAGGGAACAATAGGATGAATTAGGACGAAAGCGGAAATTAAAAATATATTTTATGTTTTGGAATCCTTTTAATGTGTTTTCCTCTTCTTTTTTTTTTGGATGAGGATGATTGGGGTACAGGTTGAATCAATGGAGAGGATTTGATTGATTTGCCGTCAGTGTAAACGACAGGAGATTCTGCACACTTTGATTGAGTTTGGATGTTACAAAGCTTCGCAATATTGAAATATACGTACTTCAACAGGATAGATTGTTCTGAAGTCAAGTGAGGCACATAATTTCAGGAAAAAATTTGACATAACAAAGTCAAGCTGTTATGTTTTATGGAATTGCTTTAGGGACTGACATGTGTTTGAGTGGTCATCTAGTTCCTGCAGCATAATACCCAGGACACCATTGATCTGCACTTGATGTCGAGGTTGCCTGCAATAAGAAAGTCTGGAGAAACATTCTTCTAGCACTTATCGTCACTACAGACCCCACAATGCAACGTCATGAGTGGTGTTCCACAAGGCTCTGAACTTGGTCTGCTACTGTATAAATGTTGAACCAAACTCCTTTGAACAATTAGTGCAATGAAGGACGGTTCAAGACTAAGCAAAAGAGAGGAAAAGTAGTGCTCATAGAAATTATAAGAGTAACCGAGAGCCATGGGCGCAAGAAGGAACGAGTGCAAGTTGGATACCACACATAGACAGAACCACTGCGACGGCGACTAAAGCCTTCTGTGTCTGCTCTCGTTATATTCACTCCGGTAATGTTTGGTTGGTTGGTTGAAACTGGCCCACGGTGAGGATGCACTTAGACCAGGATTAGGTCCGTCCATTGTGCTGCCGATGTGTAAGGTGCGTGGGTCACCCTCTTACTCTGGTGGATGTCCAGATCTTTTGAAAAGATACCAGCACCGACTTCTTCTTCGGTTTTGGAGCCATCCGTGAAGATTGTCGCAGCGAATCATGGTGAAGGGCATCCAGTTCCATTCTGTTCTATTGGGTATTAAGCATTTGTAGCCCATGTTGAAGTTGTGTTCAGTGGGCAAGTGGTCGGTGACCTTTGGAAGATGGCGTGTCCAATGTGTTGTTTGGAACTTCTCAGTCTTATTGCAGAACAGACAGCCAGTTGTTTGCTGACGATGTCAGTTAGAAGTAGGTGGAGCTTGGTTTGGAGCGCTGTGGTGAGAGAGGTTCTTTCCAAAAACATTGGGTTGGAGGTCTTCTCCAGGGCAGGCCACCAGACCAGTGCTCCGTACATGAGTATCGGTTTTATTACCGATGTGTACAGCCAGTGCATTATGTTTGGCTACTGGCCCAAGAAGAGGCCAACTAAACTTTTAGCCGTTTCAGCCTTTAAAGAGCACAATGATTAGAATGTGTAGAAATGATGGCCAGCTGCACTGGTAGTTCTCTACAATCTCCAACCTCTTCACCTAAACTTTTCACATCTTTATAATGAAGACTGCAAGTCTACCCATAACGAGTTGGACACATGAAGATCCTAAAAAAAGATCCGCTTCTATCCTTCCATCCCGAACAAACTTTTTGATGCCAAGAATCCGGAACAACTCGGTCACACAAATGCAAGAACAGGGAAGTCGCCTGGTACTGCCTGAGTCAAACAGGAGAACTAGTAAGGATGCCGTAAAGTGGGAGGAACAAAACGTCAACGGTCATGAAAATCAATTTACCCCAATTGGATGATGTGGACACCGACGACGTGTGGCTTTTACAAGGCAAGAAAAAGTTAGATGCTACTTTGCCTGTACCCCAATTGGCCACCGATATCGTGCGATTTGATCCCGTTAGACTTCTTTTTGTGGTGTTTTCTAAAGTCGCAGGTCTATACCAATAAAGTACAGGCCTTGAAAGCCAACAAAATCAAACCTGTTGGTCAAATTCAGTCTGATTTATGCGGCCGAGTTATGGAAAGTTTGACATTTCGGATGCGCGCCACCTAGCGGAACTATTGAATGATGCTACAATTCATATGTAATGGCATACATGGACCTTCTAGATAAATACATTTTTGTATTGATATCTCACTCACTATTAGTTTTATTTAAGAATAAAGATAAGAAATGCTTAATGGAGGACCCTTTATTTCTGCTCTCTCTATAAAAAGTAATAGACGAGGGCCACCTAGGAACGGAATGGGATAAATTTTTGTGTACTTGCGACAAGAATTCAAAGCCCTAACAATTTACTTTTCAAACGACATTATATCACGTCCCATTATAAGGTTTTGAAAACGCTCCAAGAAATTCTACGAAACTTTGCACAATTAACTTTAAATAAAACGGCTTCCTTAAAAGTCATTTAACTATTTTCCAATAAGAACCCCGATGCACTCAAGCAAAGTCATGTCCCAAAAGTGCAAGGAGCTTAAACTTTTTCAAATGCAATATATGACACCATTACCACAAGAACCAATAACAATTTCCTATCCCCCATTTAAGTTCTATAGAAGGAGTCCATAACGTCTACGTCTGCTTCAAGTTCTGCACATAAAATGTTTAGCTTAATTTTAACAATCCAGAACGTAGCGGAAAAAGGACGATAGTTACATAAAATTACATATATTACGTGTCCTCTCAAGTCGAGACAATCTAAGCGCAATGTTCACTTAAAACTTCTTCGCATTGTCTTCGTTTTAAGGTACCCAGCCCGAGGAAACTGTCAGGGACGTTGCCAGGTTCATGTCATTGCATTCAACTATCTTTTTTTGGAGAACCAACAGCAACAACCCAACGACACCTCGACTCAGCTCAACTCAAGATGTCCTCTTTAAAGCAGAGTTTGTATAATTTCAGCCAAACTCATTTGGGACAAACTTTTTGGGGTGGCTTTTGTCTCCAATTTTGTATTTGCATCCTTTTTTATGCGGTCTAGGCGAGCACAGAAGTACCAGCAGACTTGTACTTCTGACATGAGCCATTCCAACCTGAACACACCCTGGTTGTGTACCGTCTGTCACTCTTATCCGGTAAGACACTGCAAAGGTACACCTGAAAATAGATGCGAGAAAGGACTCTCCAGGACGACTATCGTTCGTGAAGTTTTTGCATTGTGTGTGCATGTTTAAAATATTTTTGCCGACGTGATATGGTCTTCACAGAACAAAGTTCTGATTTGTTTTGTTGTGTTATCCTCCAAAGATATAGACTGTGTGTGTGTGTGTTTGTATTGTTTTTTAGTATAAGAGGGTCGGGGCCATTAAGCCCTCTTGAGGCTATAATATACACGCTACAAGAAGTTTATAATTATACCAATCTACAGACACATGAACCCCTAAGTTATACCTGCTGCTGTGTTCAAATAAAACAAAACCAACGGACAAAAAGGAGGTGGATAGATGGGTTCTGCAGGAAAATAGAGTCCTTGCATGTTGTCTCGCCTGGAAATGGTTTTGACACGTTTTAATTAAGGAGGTTTCTTTTGCCTTCCCATAGGAACCGACCGAATGGCTTGGGTGTGTCAAGTGCATTGCGGCAGACGGTTGTTCAGTGTGTTTTTGAAAATTGAGAAAAAAAAAAACAGGACCCACTCATAAATTTCTTTTAAATTCAATCTAATGCCAAGTCATACTCATAGTAATGCTAATGCTAATTATAATTGCTTTTGTGATTTATATGAGAAAAGTCATGGAAGCAGTTGACCAGGAAAAGGCTGATTTGGTTAGGGTAAAGGCAGCAGTTCCGTTTGTTTTCAGGTAACCCAAAGACCACATCATTATGGAAGTAATGTCCAACAGAGAAGACTATCATGACTTACTATGGAAGTGTATGGAGGTCCAGAGTAGGAGGGATGTCAACTCCAGCTGCAAGTAGTACCCTCATACTTTGGGAACCTCATAGAAGCCATAGCCAAGGCTAGATTACAGAGCAGGGATTTCACTTAAGGACGCGACATCCCACAGAAGATTGTACTAGAATATGTGGCCCTCTTGAGCTCGGATTTGGCGGCTTTGTACTCTAAAAGACCTTCCGTAGTAGACTCTTAATAATCGTCTTGAAACTTCTTTGCTCAATTGTATTACCAACAATGAAAGGGGCCTATAGTCTCAGTGGATCAGGCACACCCTATGCCGTGCACAGCTGAGGAGGAGTACTTTGAGAATACGTTGGATGCAGCTGAAGAGCAATGCAGAGGCTAAATTTGCGCGCAGGCCTTTATATTGCCTTCTTGTTCCTCAATAGGTGAAAGGATGAAAGCAAAAGTCATGGCGGTTCCTGCTCAGCGCTTTATCTGCACAGATTAACGCCATCGCTGAGAGGGAGTTAAAGTTCTTTTTAAGCAAACTCCCAAGACATGACGAATCTGACAATGATGCCAGACTTCATTTAATTTCCGGGACAACAAACTGAATCAAAACCACTTGGGATTTTCGTCCAAAATGGACAAGGTTTCCATCTACTCCTATTGTGATTGTGTGTAAGTGATTAACTTGATTCAAGAAGAATATATGATCCTTAATGGAACACCATTCAATTGACAGATATCTTAGCCAGTAGAGGAGGCTCTAAATGATTTCTGCTAATAGTGAACATGCTCTTGGATAGAGTGCCACAATGGACAGATGAAATTTTGGGTTAGTAAACGACTCTGTCTACCTAGGCTCTATGGTGAGCTCCTCGAATGACACCAGTGAGGCGATCAAACGAAGAATTCCTCTTGCCAATCGGTGGTTCTATGGGCTAAGAAGGCAATTGAGTAACAAAGCTTTAACTGGAACTGCTAAGGTAACTCTAATCATCCCAATCCTTCTGTATTGCGCATGGACTTTGACAAAATTCAATGAGGATGCCCTTGGTTCTAAGGCGTTAAGTGTAAAAGTTCTTCGAGTGATCTTTGCTCCCATCTGCATAGACGGCGAGGGAAAAGGAGTCCCAATGGCGATCTATACGGCTTATATGAGGACATCAGCAAGAAAATCGACCAGAAGAGTTCGAATAGAGCGACTAAAATGGCTGAGTCTTGTAGAGCGGATAGAGCCCAACATTCCAGGAAGGAACGTCTTGAAATGCACTCCAGGCGGACGGCGCAGTAGAGGGCGACGGAGTAATAGGTGGGGCAAACAAATGGAGAACGAAATCAACCAACTTGGCGTGCACAACTGGAGAGAGATGGCTCGACCTGTCTGGAGAGGTTTGTTGGTTGATAGACAGGTCCACCTTGGACTTCACCTTAGTGAGTAAGTATGTAGGAGTGGCTGCACAAATGGGAGACGACAAATAGAGTTAGAACACGAAAGAGACAGAAACTATCACAAAATATATTCCATTAAGATCTGTACAAAAGGATAGGACCGTAAGAAAGACACAAAGAAGGCGCCAAACTAGCAGGACATGGGGTTATAAGGAGAACCATCCCTAAGAAATGGAGTAGATGTCTGATTAGCATTCCTGTCTGTACATCGAGATCATCGAAGAATTATGACCTTAAGTGGAGGTTTCTCTTACAAGACACTAAAGTTACAGAGAAGCTGAGAGGTGGTCCCCTGCTCCTCCTTGTGCAGAGCTTCTGCGAAAAATCCTTTGATGGGAGGTCTAGACGTCTAGACCAATCAGTCAGCGTTCCACAAAACACCAATAATGATGCTCACATCTGGACGACTTAAATCCAAAAGTTCGTTGGAACATTTTCTGTACAGATGAGGCCATAATTCTCTGGAGACTTTGGAGCAAATTACTGCTTCAATTTGAGCAATAGTTTACCTGTAGCTAGTGACATACCAACGGCCATTTTATCAGGTCTGATTGAGGGACTTGTTTAGGAATCTCATCCGCATTGCACCCAGCACATGTGAAGACTGTTATGATCCGAGATCACCATGAGAGATGAACGGCAATCTAGTACGACCTTTAATGTGTCTGTGTGGCTGTCCGTAAACATGCATGAAAAGGCTCCTTTGATTGCTAGAAAGTACTATTGCCTGAAATACGCTGCAATATTCCGGGAGGCAGAAGAAGACTGAGAGAAGTAAACACCACCCAAAAGAGCTCTGTAACTAACCTCACATCCTATTTACCATAAATAAACTCAACACCTAAGTTATCCTTCTCGAAAGACAACAAAGGCGAACACTTCCTCTCGTTTGTCTTCATTTCAAATGCAGCACGCGCATCCAAAAGGTCATGCACCATCTAAATATTGTGGGGACGCATCTGTCACTGTCACTTTTGCATAAATTTGTCGCACAAACGACACCAAAGAAAAACACTCATCCTGCTGAAGAATTACACTATTTATGTACACATTTTGTTGTGTAGCATAAAATTTAAGTCATGGTGAAGAATAAATCCCATTGCAACTGCAGAGATGCGTAAAACTTGTTTTCCACTCAACCGAACGGAAGTTGTCAATCCTTTTGAAGTCCTCATAACAACTCTGCTTATGTCACCTTTTTTTCTTTTTTGGTTTTATGCTGACACCTTACCTCCTCCGACTCATGCACAAGTTGAAAGGGGAAGAAGCTGGATGGAAGATAAAATATCACCACACCATATGTAGCATCATAGCGGCTGCCAAAAAGCGTGCTGTAGTTCCATCGTCTCCAGCAATTAATTCTAAATTTGGACAAAGACTATAACTACAACGACGACGGCGACGTGGATGACAACGACTGCTCATTAAGACCCCTTCAATCGCAGTCCCACTCCTCCTTTGGTTTACACTTTACACTTTAGAGTTTAGACACAGCCTAATGGCATGTTTCGGGTTGGAATTGGAATCATCCAGCCAGACGCACGAAGGAGAAGAAGTATATATGGCCCAATCAGACACCACGCTCCTGTGGATGACAGAACCTAGCATCGCATCCTAATGGGTTTTAGTTCTTCTTCTTCTTCTTCTACTTATTCCTCCTCGTTGTCCCTTCGACATGTTTGGGGTTGTTTTTCGAGGAAGCATCCCATTTTGGCAGACACTCTCAATGCTCGTTGATGTTGATTATGATGAAAGTGCTCATAAATTTCCTCACATACCCCGGGTACTATTCTTTTTTATTGATTTTTAATTCATTGGCAACACCTATCGCATTAGGGCTGGTACGCGCTAGCAGTGTTACCACTGTTTTGGGACGAATTACTTTCTCTGTCGTAAAAACAAAAAATATTCTCGGGAAAACTAATGGAAATAGGGGTACTGAAGGCCGCCCACAACAGCGCTTGATTGGCTTTTTATTGGCAAAATTTGTTATTAAGCGCATAAACTTAATCGAGAGATCATTAAACACAAGAATCGTGTGTTTTTTTTTGAGACGCGATAGTAAAAACAAAAAAAAAATTTGAATGGTGACTTTGGTGGCCTTCGTCTTAATGGATTTATGGCGGCGCTGTTTTGCTGTTTTCCGTCTTGAAGGGCCTTTTTGATGGTTTGGGGGTTCTCTGATTCTGGCACAAGGGAATAAAATGTAAATTGAACGAAAGGAGAGGAATTATTTTGGGATTGATTTTTATGATGCACGACGTTGTGTTGAAATATTTTGTTTTGAAGGCTAACTTGTAAGAATTGGGCGGCGACACATTAGCCATGTGGGTAGAGACATGGAATTTTATGGCTATTTGATGAATTGAGTCAGTTAAGTTAAACTTTCAAACTTTCTATGCTAAATGGAAGTCATTTCTTAAGTGTTCACTTACGCAGAGAGCCAAGAGGAATATAAGCCAATAGCTTTTTAAAATTTGTGTCATGAGGTTAAATCGTTTAAGCCCTTGTGGGACACAGGGTGTCAGCATTGTCCGGTTTGAAAGGAGACAAACACCGTCAACATAGCTTAAGATGTGATATGTAGTCCAACGAATTCCTTCAGTAAATGCTGCATGGAGTGCATTACTGATAACCAGCAAAAACAAAGGTGGTGACAGTATGCATCCTTGACATACTCCACTTCAAATTCTTCTGACACCTTACCATTGTGCCAGATGTGACACTTACTGCCCTCGTATGCATGGGATACCTCTCCTGCGCAATTCCAACCAGATAGCATCACTTTGCAAGGTGCCGAAAGCCTTCTCGAAGTCGATAAACAGGAGATCTGTAGGAGAGCTGAGATTGCTCGATTTTGAGCCATAAGGTGTTTATGTGTTCGATGAAGGAGGGTCTAGCACGAAAGACTGGCTGTTTGACGTCGAGAGTTCAATCTAAATGCTCCTTTTTTCGAGAAATTTTGGCTACAGCTGGCAAAACACATATACGTCACCAATTTGCACAATCCATCAGGTTTCCCTTTTTCGGAAGATTGATTATAAGCGCCCTTTTCCACTCCTGCGCTAACCCAAGCTCTCCGTCTAAGCGAATGCAGAAAATCTACCTATATGTTTGGAGCCGCATGAAGCACGGATATAATCTTTTTGCCAAAGTTCGAATACCAAAAAAACTCCGGTATAAAGACCAAGCTGTCGCGGATGCCAGAAAACTTGGCCTTCACAACTGGAAGCAGCGTGCCAGGGACCGCAGAGGATGGAAGGCGACGATGTCTCAGGCAGGGACTCTACAAGGGTCGGGAGCCCTTAAAGCAAGTAAGTAAAAGTGTTCATCTATCGAGGCTATCCACGAATCCATGTCTTCTTATGAGCGAAACTGCTGATAAGCCAGAACATGTGCCATCGAAGGGAACAAGTTGTAATCGGACAGCGCATGTCCTGGGAATATGAAGGGTAGGGTCGCACTTCCAAATGGAGCGTCTCCACTTAGGTTTTGACGGGTTTGGCAACGTAAAGCCGAGCGTAGGCAGGACTTTTATATGGAAACACACTATGCCTCTAACGAACATAATATTGTGATCTTCTACATTAAGCGTTAATATCCAAGTGCAGTATATGATGATAAATTTAGTAAAACGCCTCTGAATCCTTTCAGTTCGATTTGAATGAGTTTCATAAAGAGGATTCCATTCAATATCGGCATACTCACAACGATGCAAAGGTGCCTTGAGGAGAACCAGGAGAACCTTCGTCGTATCGACCAATATGCCTGCTAGATACACTGGGAAAAATCCTTGAACGCATCATATATAGCAGACGACTATCAGCGGCAGAGGAAACAGGAGCTTTGCCAGACACTCAGTATGGCTTCAGAAAATCGCGTTCTACCGTCGATGCCATAAAGACGGTAGTAGATACAGCAGCCGAAGCAATACAAGGGAGGAGATGGAAAGGGGGCGCAAAGAAATACTGCGCTTTTAACTCTGCTAACTGGACCTGCATTGGCAGATCACTGGCCACAATGAATGTCCCAGAGTACCTATTAAAGATAGTAGCAGACTACTTTGCTGATAGAAAGCTTAGATACAGACGGACGATGGCGTTAAGTACTACAATATCACTGCGGGAGTTAACAACAGGCTAAAATTTAAAGTAAATGTTGAGTATTCTAGGAAAAAGGCATCACAGATGCAGGCAGCGCTCTCTCGGATGCTACCAAACATCGGAGGGCCTGGATACGGAAGGAGAATCTTGCTATCCAAAGTGGTGAGCTCCATCCTTCTGTATGCTGCCCCAGTTTGGGCGGCTGCACTCTCAACAAAGGAATTAAAGAGCAAACTTTCGTCTGCTTACAGGCTCTGCTCAGAACAATTTCGGACGAAGCAGCCTGTGTCATAGCTGGGATGATACCTATTGACACCCTTGCCTATGAAATGCAAGGCTTGTCGCGAATAGACAAGATACCAGACTTACGAAGAAAGGGCAACATCTTCAGCACTTTGGCAAGCCAGGTGGGGCAACACAACCAAAGGTAGATAAGCTGATTCCAAACATTGAAACTTGGATCAAAAGAACGCAGGGAGACTGCAACTATCACATTACGCAGTTCCTGTCTGGGCACGGTGGCTATAGAAAATACCTCCACAGATTTGGGCACGATAGCTCGCCATTTTGCCCAGAATGCCCAGAAACAGAGGAAGATGCGGAGCACGTTATGTTCCAGTGCAGGCGCTTTACAACTAGCATAGCGAATTTACGAAGCCCGGGGCGCCTAATAGACTTCATGATGAGGTCACCGGACGACTGGGTGGAGATTTGTTCCGTCATAACCGCCGTGCAAAGTCAAAGTCGAAGCTTTGAGAAGGGCCGAGGAGGCAAATAGAGATAGTAGAGCATAAGATGCTAACCAGCCCTGCGAAGTAATACCTAACGGCAGTCCCGCGGGGAGAGTGATTTGAAGTGTGTAGGATGTGTGTTTAGTAGGTACGTAGGCGTATTCCTGGCATCGACTGTTTGCGAATCGTGTTTGCTAATAGAAATCGCGCTATTAGTATTTATTAAGATTATACGTCCGTGGCGCAACCAAAAAAAAAAAAAAAAACACAGTGACTTACAATATTTTAATGCAAGTGCTGGAGTACCATCTATTCCAGGTTTAGAAATCGGTTTTAATACTGCAAGCAGCCAACTGAACATCCTTGTTGTCTAAATCTAATACTGGCGCATTACTCTTCGAGTAAAAAGTTTCAAAAAATCAACTGAACCTTGAGTATCGTTGGAAATATCATTTTTATAAGTCATTGTTAATCATTGTTAATGTGGCAAAACAGCTTGTTTACCATATGTCTTAGCTTGGTTCATGACGTTTCGAATATGTCAAAATGCACCAGCACTTACTACTAGAGCCATCTCTTGACAAACAGCGAGAACTTAGTTGCGCACCTAATAGAACCCAAAAGGTGTACCTATGCGAGAGGGAGAGAAAGAGACTATCGTGCCTGCACTAAGTCTATTGCTGTGACTGTTCTTCCTAGTTGTCAAAGTCCAATAATTGATTGATTGCACCTGTCAAAGCCACCATCAGTGCGCAATGTGTTTCCTCCAGAAAGTGTCGTTCTTTCGCCGCAAATGTACACATAATTTAAAGAGAAAATAAAAGACAATCGTAATAGTTCCCTTCCTCATTTTCCGCCGTAAAAATCTGATATATGGCTGTGTCCCATGGCAACAAATTGTCCACGAGCAACAAATCAAACGTGTTGTTTTGTTTTGTTTTTTTAAAATTTACAACCAACATCATCCTTCACAATCAATCTTTCCGCAGTCAAAGATAGAAATACCTAAATCCCTGAAGAGGACCCAACCATACCCTCGACTGACTAATCTTTCGTCAACAAGCTATTCCAAATGATACCGCTCAATCTATATCCAAACTTTAAAACTGTCCCAAAATAAAAAAATAAAATAAAAATTATAGCTTTTGTCTCGATTAAAAATAAAATTAACGATCGCGCCCTCAAAATGTCATAAATAACGCCTCTGTAGGACTTTTTTTTTACAAAACACACAGACAGTCAAAAGTAATTAAAATAACTGTTAAAAGCATAATAAAGCTCCTTATCCTTGGATTTATGACCAATACCAACCTTGACATTGGCGGCTCCCCACATCGAGGCAAAATTTTCCATAACTCACTTCAAAGTGGTGTCATCCAACAGTAATGCACCTTCCGAGAAATCATCACGTTCCACTGAGTATCTAGATGCCCCGGTTGAAAACTATACGAAATCCCCTATTCCTGGAATAAGACGGCGACAGATCGTTTCCCCCTAGAAGAGCACATTATCTGCGGCGGCGGCGCTAATAACATAAATCGTAACAAAGCACCGGGGGGATAGATACTTTCGAGTATCTCTCATTAATTATTTGTAAAAATATCACAAAGTGCACGATAGATACACAAAGTATCTTTTCTTATTCTTTTCGCCCTTTTTTCGGGGTTTGTCTGTGTGTGTGTGTTCAGTTGCAGTCGATATGAGACATTCCTTTGGGCACACCCACGGAATTCTAATCCCTCTTTGGTCATTCGAAAGAATCTGAAACAGGAATCCCGAAAATGAGCAGAAAATGAGAACCGAGAACAGATTGGATTGTGTCTGGTAGATACACAATTGTCATGACATCCAATTAAGACATAAGAGAAAAAAAACCAACAGTCGAATGCTGGGATGGGAAAGAGATAAAGACGGCGGCAATCGACGACATTCCAGAACACAGAACCCGAACGACCGAAGAGGGTTTCTATTCTCTGTACATTACTACACGCCGTGTATCTAGATGAATCGTTTGTCTAACTTTGATTTCTCCCGCTATACGTGCGGTCAATTTGATTTATGAGATGATAAAAAGTTACGGTTCCACCCTCCCGCCGGCGGTGTGTCTTGGCCAGAAGCAATCGGTCATTTTGAGTGAGTGTTAGAGCTGTCAGGAGGCAAATCCTTTCCTTTCCTTTCTGGTACCACATACGGAGATACATTTATTGCGTAAAAAATTATGTGGCGCAACAAACAATATGATGCTGTCTTCTTTTGGCGAAGAACGAGGTTAATTACAGGTCAAGAGTTAAGTGTGTTCCTTTGCGGGACGTGTGCGTGTGTTACCAACTTTTATGTTGGAAATTATTATTACCAAGGCAAAGATTGATGGGTTTTTTTTTTGCTATAATCAATATTCCGGCGAGTGACTGCTTCTGTTGCTGCGTATGGAGTTGGAGGAACTTAATGAGGTCCATTTGGTAACGATAATGACAAATTGTTTGTCGAATATTATTTTTATTTTAGTAGTGCCTTTAGATAGGTGTATCTGCGTAAATTGGTTTGTGGAAAACGTCGGATAAAGGTCGTAGATTAGGTGAGATTGGATTAGGTGTTGGTATTCAGAAATTGGTGGTGATTATGGCGGTGATTTACGACGCGTATGGCTCTTCATTAGGATCACTAAATGACATCTGTTTGTGCTCACGATTATATCAGCACTAAGGAGCTCAATTGAAGTAAAAAAAAAAAACTAGGCGTTTAATGATGATTACGGTCCATAAAAACAAGTACCTACACAGGGCCTCATACCAAAAATCTCCTAATGGATCTCTTTCTGTCAGGAATCAGTGCTTTAAGCAAACTAAAGTGTTCACCAATAGGTATTTTTAAACTTTGACAGATGATTGCGGCCATATTGTTAAGGCCACATCTGTCAAATTGACTGTGGTTTATTGCGTCTGGCTTGCCAAATCAATATTGCGGCTAAGAACATGTTTAAATGTTTAAATGCTTTATAAAAGTGGGTTTTCTATTCGAGCAATATTTCGGCCATTTTACAGCCGCCATAATCGTCCATCTGAGAGGACAACTCACAACGGAGTGGATAAATTCAAGTCGATCTGTTCAGTGAACAATTTGTCAACATCCGTACAACAATGAAACACAAGATTCGCCAAAAATATCGCCACTGTGCGCAGGAGAATCCGCGGCATTCGATTCTGCGAACTCGGCCTATTACAGGCCACAACTTGGTGAATTTTGCGCCATGACTTGGGCCTATACCCGTACAAATTTCAACTGACTCAAGAGCTCAAAATTGAAGACCATAGACAATACCATTTGTTGTACTGACTGGGCTCTCAAACAGTTGGAAGTTGACACCAAATTTGGTCGAAAAATGATATTCAGCGAGAAGGCCCAATTCTGCATGACTGGGTTCAAAGAAGCATGACTGGGAAAAAGAAGTCAAGAAGCAAAGTGTCATCTAGGACGAGATCCACAAAATTGCAATGCCAATCTGTAAAAGGTCACAGTGTGGTGTGGTGTTTTGGACTGGTGGCATCATTCTTGGAGAAAGCCGTTGGTCAGGCCATCACTGTCGAGCGGTGTCCGTCGGTGATAACAAGTTTATTTTAAGCTCCAATTGGATGATATGGATACCGACGATATGTGGTCTCAATAGGACGGCACTACGTGCCACATAGCCCGTGCCACAATGAACATTTTGCACCATAGATTTCCGAACATCTGAGGCAGAGACTATGTGAATTGGCCACCGAGATCGTGCGATTTGAACCGTTCTTTTGGGGTTTTTTTGAGTTACACGTCTTTGCCAATGAACTACAAAGCGCCACTTCCCTGAAAGCCAACTATATCAACGCCATTGGTCAAATTCAATCTGATTTACGCGCCAAAGTTATGCAAAATTGGACGTTTGGGATGTGCTCCGCCCAGTGAAGCCGCGACAGACATTTGACTGATGTTGTAATTCAAACATAATGGCATACATGGGTCTTCTAAGTAAACATAAAAATTCAGTGATATCTCACTAACAGTTTATTTTATTCTGCTTTAAACATAGGAAGACATAAATGGAGAATCCTTTTTCAGCGAAGAAATTATGGGAGGGAATGGATTGACCTGCGGTGACGTATAGAAACGGTAGGAGATGATTTGGAAGTGGAACACAGTCGCGGTTAACTGCGTAGTAGGGCTGTTTAGTACATACAACTTTACACTTTACATCATAAGTCACGAACCTGAAATTCTTCGTCTTACGCATGCCTAGTCTCACCTTAGTCTATGAATTGATTTAAGTTTATTTGAATAATCTTTACGCCAATTATAGTAAACATATGTCACACCAAACCGCTTAAGCCAAAACCTGAAATTGATCCATCGCTCGTCATCCATCCGGAAGACAGTCTAGTCAACCGGTCATTAGTATGTGTATTCCCCGCGTAATTTGCCATTTTAATATGCTAATCACTCTGCTGGCCATATTGGCCCAGCACATCGCCCATCCATCCATCCATTAGCCATCCGCAATCATCACTTGCAAGCAAATTAGGGAGTCTCAAGTCATCATCACAGTCTTCCGTTCTGACCTTAAATTTCTGCGATCGCAAATTACCCATCGCCAAGTATGTACCAACAATTAGCCAAATTGAAATTCTGTCGAAATCCCAAACTTGGCTCTGACATGTCTCTCTCTCTCTCTCTCTCTACCAAACACGCATTTGACGCGGCGCGTCTACAGTTCGCTTTAAAGGTCGCAACGCATAAACACCGTGAACTATGAGAACAAGTTTCACCTATAGTTTGGCATTTGATTAACAAAAAAAATCAAATTACAATAACCACATGGCAATCAAATTGAATTTGAAAATCAAAATTGATGTGTGCGTGTGTTATACATCATCACAAAAAAAAATTTCCATAAAAGATACTTAGCCGGCCGCCCATCGGAACAAATTCGGAAAACCACATAAATTCGCGGATCACTGTGATTAGAGCTGTTAGTGCTTCGTGTGCGATAAGGTAGTAGCATGGTGCTAACAGTAAACCTATTAACTATTAAAGGGGAAAAAATTTAACCAAATTAGGCCAACTACTGTGTGGTCAGTGATTTTGTCCGTTCACTGGTCTGAGGGCAATTCAGTCTATGCCAGCTAAATTAATTTGGATTTTGGTGATAAATATGAAAAAAATCTAATATGCATGAGGGGGAAAATGTTAAATGGGCATTGCATTAGGGGTTTTATACAGAAGCGGGGTTTGCCAGTGGAAATTTATTATGAATTATGGCGCGCATACCTTTTTTATGACTCGACTTTGGATAGATGCATTTTTTTGCAACAACAGGGGAATACGTATGCCCTTATACAGGACATGGCCGGTAGTATAATTTTGGAAGAACAAAAAAGAGTTGAAACTCAATATTTATTCCCCACGGGCGGTGTTCACATTGAAATTGGGCGAGTTGTATGTGATTTTTGCATTCGTTTGTAATTCACAGTAATTTTTATTTAGGTGCAGCAAGTGCTTTCTGAGTGAATTATTTAAGGTTGTTACTGTATGGAAAGTTCTGAAGAAGACATATCACAAACGCTACATAGATTCAACGGGCAGGATGTCTCGCAGTGACGGGATCGATGAGATCAACACTAACAGCAGCACTGGAAACAATACGCAATCTTCTTCCACTTGATATTCACTGCGGCAACTTGGCGGCTAGGACCTAACTGAGACTACGGGCAGATGGTCTATGGACGGCAAAGCCACTTGGTCATGCCTCGATCTTAAACCGATGGAACGTATCGAGACTCCGGAAGGAAACTCTCAGCAGGGACGAATCTGGTATAGGTACGGTTTGTGCCGAAAACTCGCTATCTATACTGACGGATTCAAAATGGATGCAGGTACTGGTGCCGGTGTCTACTGCGAGTACCGAAATATAAACCAATCCTTCAGGCTCAGGGACAGTTGTAGTGTCTTCTAGGCTGAGGTTGCTGCACTCCCTCTGTGGAGTGCCTGGCCCTAGAATGAGAAGGCGGATGAACAAACCAGGGAAGGGTCACATCTTAACTCCTTGCAGGCCCTTCCTGAGGCCAACACACCGCTTAGCACACTGCTCAGGGACATAGACAGTGAGTCCTACGAGGAGGCTAACAAACGATGGTGTCGATTATGGCCCGTCTACGAGGGGGAAAAAGAGATTTTCTAATCTCATAGTCGCCGTCATATACGAACTGTCGTAAGTGACGTTGCAGGACACTGCGTGATAGGCAATCATGCAGAACAGCTAGTTATACCCCATAACGACTTCTGTCGAAGTTGTAGGGACGAAGAGGATATCCATTCGTCACCTACTGTGTGATTGTCCAGCATTGGCCGTGAAAAGGAAAGACACTATAGGGAGTTATTTCCTTCCGGAGCTGGACGATCTAGGAAACATAGAGCTCAGCAAACTCCTGAGATTCAGACTGTTATCTGGATGGTTTAGCTGAGCGGTTTAATGAGTTTTACGTAGGGGTATTCCTTGACCATAGGCTCCACTTATTGCCGCTATATCCAAGCTAATGCCTAATATTGGAGGACCAAGGCAGCCTTTAAGAAGCCGACTTGCGACAGTTAGCAAGTTAATCCTCATGTATGCAGCCCACATATGGGAACCGGCTACAGCCATAAGCTCATAGGACAGTATCGAGGAATGCAATAAGTGTCATAGCAGCGCGATTGCCTCTCAAACATGAGGTCAGAAGAGCAGCCTGTATGAACAATAGCGACAACGAGGAAAGAAGCACAATCAGAGCGACCGCAAAAGAAGAATGACAACAACGATGGATCACGTCAGAGACATAAACTTCTACCTCATCCAATTCTTTACAGGACATGGAAGCTAAGGGAAATACCTTCACAAATACCACTGTCTAATAGACAAGCCCGCAACAAGGCTAGGCCTTTTCGCAAAGTACTTTTGCAGAAACTGCAGGGATAAGGAAGAGGAGGAAACCATTCCTCACCATCTTTGTGTCTGCCCAGCTCTCTCACGTAGAAGGCTGCTCCACTTAGGAGCTTCATACTATAACGACTTAGAAGATCTAAATAAGAAGCTCAAATGGTTCTAACGAGTATTGGAGAATTAGGATCCATACTCCGTGGTATCACAATGGACCTATTTCTGGTCCATATGTGTCGGCGCTCTAATCTGGCAGCCACTACCAACCAAGCAACCAACCGGTGTCAATCAAAAGGGCTTACAGTCAATCCAATCAAGATCGTCATCATACCTTTCACCAGAAGAAGAACCTTAACACTAAACAGTGTTCAAATCAATTTCTCAAAAGAAATCAAATATCTTGCGGTAACTCTTGACCATAAGCTGAACTGGAAGCCGCAAGTAGTTAGTACCATTGAGAAGGCGACTAAGGCCTTCTTTAAAAATAAAAAATGATCCATTGGACAGTGTGTCTCTCGAAATTCATGCCCAAGAGAATCTATCTCCATCACCCTTTTGAGGTCGTTGTCCCAATCCGGAGTTTCTGGGACGATTCCCCAATTCCCCTATTCCCCAAACTTCATTATCACTAGATTGGTATACTGACGGATCTAAAATGTCAAGTGGATCTGCATCTCTAGGACAAACAACCACTTTCTTTCAGGCAGAGGTCCACGCTATCAAGCTCTGTGTCAGAGAATGCATTAGAAGATAGCCAAGCACCGCTCAAGACTCTCAACTCCTATAACTTTGACTACAAGCTAGTTTGGAACTGTCTCCAATCCATCTTGCGGGTCCCTGAATACAGGGGCATCCCTAGCAACGAAGCTGCCGATAAGCTTGCCAGACAAGGTGCTCAGGCTCCTTTCATTGCTCCTGAACCTTTTTGTGGCCCACAAACTAGTCAAATCAGAATAAAGTTCAGCAGATGGGAACGACAAGAATCGCTCTTCCACTGGAACTCTCAAAATGGCTTAAAAAAAGAGATGGTCACTTCAAAACTAAGCTGTATGTACATATTATTACAGTGCGTTCCATCGGTCAGTAAACTAGTGCGTGGAACCAAGGTTCGAATCCCAAAAGGTACCCAAAAGTTGTCTCACCCATTGTAAGTGTCTGACAAACAACTCAAAGCGTCACTGTCATCAGTAGCTATCACGAATAACTATCCGCCACACCACATGTCTTAGCTATTCTTTATGTCCTTGAAAACAACATTCCTTTAAAACGAGTATACTACATGCAAGTGGTCTAATTTTCCCTCAAAAAAACACGACAGAAAAACCAGTTGACGGTTAATTCTTTAATTGTATCTCATTGGCGCTTAATTGGTACCGATTTTAGTTCTAAACAAGAGTCAGGTTGCAATTTCATTAGCCAACCAACAGAGCAGTTGAATTCTATCTGATCATGAGGTCAAGAGGCACAGAATGTGGTTTCAGATAAATTATACCCTAAGATGGGTTCTGGTACAAACTATTCGCCTTTTGTGAAAATTGATCTACAAACTGGCGTTGGAGGAACATGAGGAACAACACGTGCACATACTGATATACAGATCACGGACGGTAATACATAAGCTGGAAGAGATTAAGAAGAGAACATGGCTAAAGAGCGTTGCCTGTGGTTTTACTATTCCTTCATAATTCACAGTAATTTTCTTCGCCATCTTGTTGAGTGGTTTCTGAGTGATTAGCACTTGAGCAGCAAACCTTTCAATGACAGTGTGCCACCCACAAGGACACTTTCTCTTTCTCTTCTTCACCCAAATGTCAGGCGACTCTAAGGTCATACTCCAGTTTAACTAGATACTCCATGCCTTATAAATTTAAAACCAAGTTCAACTTAAAGTCAACTGAATGCCCTAGCAGCACACACATCACAAACGCCACATCTAACGATAAGTTGTGAATTTATAGCAAGTGCGTTGAAACCAAACGGCAGACAAAGGATACCCGACATCCATACAGATGTAAGTTCCAGGAAATCACATGGAATTACCAAACAGATTGCGGGTGAAATATGGACACAAGGACAGTGTGGATATAGCAACTCACAGCTTACTGTCACTATCTATAAAATTTGATGATGGCTGTGCAATGTGATTCAGGATATTGCCAGCATTTCAGTTGGTTAAAGAAGAACTCTGACCAAAGGACACTTCACATCGAATTGAAAAGCAGAAAAGCAAAAAGTATCCAATAACCGATGGATACATGAGACCTTCCCAAGAAGCCACAAAAACTTCCAACGCGAGCCGTCAATTTATTCAGTGTAAAACCAATTAAATCATCTCCCTTCGGGCTACAATGGTCAAGAATCCACTTCCAAAAAAAAGACCCGAACACGATTTACAAAGTCAGCAAAGGAGGACAAGCAGGAGAAACAAAGAAAAAAAAACCCACTCACCTAACCAGTCACACGCACGCAAAGTACTCATTAAAAATGCATAAAAAAAGGTTCACCGCGCTTACCTCCACAATGATCCTTAAAGTCGTCACAGCAATCGCCCAACTTTAAGCACGCATGATCACAATAGCACGGCTTATCGCTGAGATCCTCGATGATCGCATTAATTGGTGCCTTCTGGACGACACACGATGAATCACGACCGGTGCAGCACAATTGTGCCTCACGGCAGGATCCTGCCAGCACTACATTGTGCGACGACGACGTAATCCACAAAAAATTAAAGCACACACACAAAAGGGTGCTCGGATTTAGCTTCACCATTTTCACTTTCTTCCTTTTTTTCCAATCAAATACTATCCTTCTTTTATTGGATTTAACAATGTGTTATCCTTTCTATTGCTTTAGCACTAAATCTCACTACGGCGGCAAAGAAAGCGAATGAAGAAATAAGACCGGAAATTAGAGCACTAAATTAAGGACTAAATAATTGCCTGCAGGATGTAATGTAAAAAAAAAAAGGAGAAACTTTAACACGGACGAGCGAACATTTGCCGAAAAGTGGAAGAAAAAATCAACACCCACATGGGATACACCTTGCGAAACGAATAAAAATAAAAAGGACGAAACGGACCTGGATTAGAATTTAAATTTTATTTTTTTTTCTCACAAAAAGATGATTAATGAGAATAGTTTAGGTCATGTGAAAGGACACGGCACACGAAAGAAGCACGACATACACGACACACGAAACACGACAATTGGAAGAAAACCAAAAGGAAACTTTGTCTGTTTATAATCCTTCAGGACAATAACGTAAAGTTTTGCAGCAGAAAATCAACCGTGAAGAGAGTTTTTCACGCGAATGTATCTAGACACATCGATCAGTGTCTGGCGTCTTCGACAAACAGTCGACGAATGTTTGGTAGCTGCTGCTTGGACATTAGTTTTGTCGTGTGCGTTGGAGTTTACCCAAAAAGAGTGCTCCTCCATGGAGCAGCTGTGCTAAATGGGAGATTGTAACACTGAGTGGCTTCAAAGCTACAACAAAGACTACTTTGAGTGGAACTCAATTTTAGATGAGAATTGAGTGACTTTCGCTTTCGATTGTAATTGAGCATCACCGCGTGGTGAATTCACAAAGAGGTGAATAGAACGATTTGAATTCTGAGTGGAGGTTGGGCGCGCTAACAAGAGGGATGGCAGATGAACTGTTATACGAGTCAGAAAATGCATTTACACAGCTTGTGCCAAAAGCCAATAGTTCCTGAATCTAGGGAGTAACAGAGAGTGTGCATGGCCACTTTATGCATAGAGCGGTGACAATCAAATTGGTTGATGTATTACTCCACTTTGTTGCGCCACATACGCTACTTCTTAAGGATATTCTGGCCAAACCATATCTCTAACGAACAGCTTTATCAGAGAACGGGCCATGAACCTATAGGCACAACCACACGACGACAAAAGTGGCATTGGATTGGTCACACTCTCCGATACGGTGACAGATCCATAGCTAACCAAGCGATGCAATGGAACCCGCTTACCCAGGATGGCGCAGACCAGTGAAAAAGGAAGCGCGGCAACTTAGAAAGAGTTAGTGAGAGCTAGAGCACATTTCCAGAAATCACACACAATGGCGCGTAGGCGCTGTAGAGGCTCTAGTACCCACAAGGGGATACAGGATATAAGTAAGTAAGTTGCGCCACATACCACGAGGTCGAAGACGTTCTCATTGAATCTCAATAATCTCAATAGTAACAAAAAAAAAATTACTCAAAAACGTATAACTTGGATACAGAAGGATATTTTGTTGAAAAGACAACTATCGGTTTCTGTGCCTTTAAGACCTTCCTCGACTCACTTCTGAAAGAGCCTCATAAGGTCCCAAATAGATCACAAGTTAACGCGATAAAAGACAGATATACTGAGCCAGATAACTTGGAAATACGACTCCGCAACAAATAAACACCTGCTAGCCCGGAGTAGAACTGTTACTAACTATAAAAGCAGGAAGCTACCTCATGTTCTAGAAACCATATAGAGAGCAGACCACATAGACAGCTAGATTCCAGAAAAGTAAGACAAACCCGCCATTAAAGACGGAAGCGCCGTCTACAAGCAGATGCACATCGAAGGCACCGTGATGGTAATAGAGGACATCAAAGCCCATGACGGGTGTTCCCATCCTTAGACAACTGAATGACAATGCCGAGCTGTGAGTGGACATATGCAATAGCAGCTGTCTAAATCACAGGCAAGGGGCATCCAACCAGATCGATTACATTGCCATCAGCCCCTTTGAAATATGTAGCCTCCTATACATAGGTCTGAGTAGGAGGATTCAGGAGAACGGGATAACCACTATAATGCTATAAAAAATATCTAATCTTTGCTAAAGGCAGACACTAGAGCTGAATCAATGAGCATAAAGCTATGAAGGAATGTAGAGGCTTCAGCAGTAGAGAAACCCAAAGAACCACCTATTCTGCGAAGAAGCAGGGGACAGTACATCCTGTTGTGCAATAGCTGAAGAAGCAGTAAGAAGATATGATAGTAGGACTGCTAATAGCATTACCAGAGTGCTCTTTGGGGGTCGCAACTCCACCCAACATCCATTGAAGAGGTTAGATGGTGACCCAACAATATCGGTGGTCACTTAGTTAATCTCGGTATGTTCCCGAACCCGAATGAGACTCACACGGGATCTGACAGAAAAACTGAAATAGAACCAAGTAGGAAGATAAGCGGGACGCTATAGACCAACGTGTCAGAGAACGCTCGAGCAGGTATAGAACTCTTTAGGAATGAATTGGAAGCAGTTCAAACGCCTTCATGAACGTCGAATAGGATGGCGCGCAGGATTTGTTGACGTCCTATTTTTATTACTTTAGCCGCACAATCATGGCTCTTCGTACTTTATTTATTTCTTTTCCTCTTGTACCCTTGCCCATGCGGCAACAACACTGCGACCGACTTCCCTTAAGAAAGATAGTATTACTTTAGTCGTGGAGTCCTGAAGTAAGTACCTCCTTTTGGAGAATACGTTTCCTTAACCAATGTAGTGCTGGACATTCACATAAGATGTGATCGAAGGTTTCATCCTCCTCTAGGCAGAGCTGACATTCCTTTGTCTCGTACAGGTTCATCTTGTTATGATGGTATCACAGTGGCCAGTTAGGAAACTCCTTATCTAAATTAAGGATATCCTTATAGGAATAGAGCTTGATTAACTTTTTGGATTGTCTTGTCGCTTTAGCCCAATGGTGTAGACGAAGTTTGTTTTCCCATTCGTTAGTCAGCGTTGTGACTGATGTCGAATTGTCGCCACAGTAAGGTTCAAGGGCCGGCCCTTGCAAGCTCATCCGCAATTTCGTTGCCCTCAATCCCTTGGTGTCCAGGGACCCAGCTGAGTTTTACCTTGTTGTGCATCGCAAGAGATTGTAGAGCATCGAAGCAGCAACTCTGAGAAGATATGTATTCTAGCCCCTTTTAGTCCCTTAAGGAGATTATGTCTGACGCAGATCTCTATGGTTCAGGCTGAAATACAGTCGGGGTCGTCGGGGTCCAAAGACCCCAGCTCCTACTCAAGAATCCACATTTTCGATCCGTCAGTGAACCAAACCAGACTTCTAGGGTCTAGTGTCGGAACACCATTGGACCAGTTTACCCGATCCAACATTTCAACCTCAAATAACCTTCCGAAGCAATGTTGTCTGACCATTAAGTCTGGTATGGTACAGACAATGGCTCGTTTTGGAATTCAGTTGAGTATTTTCACCTGGTTTGTACTCATATTCTAGCTTCAGTTTGATGGGGCATCTAGCAGCCGCCTTCCTTATTGAAGATTGGTAGGGGTGTGAGCCTTACAACATCTGTGTGGAACCAGCTTCTTCAAGATAAGCTGCTACTGCTGTGTTTAAGAAGTAGGCTTCCGCTTTCCTATTTATGGCAAAGCATTAGGAGCCAAAGGGCGACCTAGATTTGCTATAGAGCTTTAGTTTGGTCCATCAGAAGATGAGTTTTGTACAGAGTCGTTATGTCAAACGAAGAACCACAAAGAACTTGTCATTTGCGGGATTTACATATATTTGTTCCCAGATAGGTGAAGTCCTTAACTACTTCGAAATTGTAGTTATCAACACAGGATGTGCAAGGTTTCAAACAGATACTATTTACTTCTCCATTGACTTCAAGACCAACACGCTACGCCTGCGCCGGCTTGACGAGGTCTTCCAATAATTTCAACATCAACTCCATGGGGACTTTCTTCTAAAATAATACTTTGGTTGTACACGGCTATTGTAAGACCTATTCTTACTAATGGCAGCCTCATATGGTGGCCAGCGCTAGACAATACCTCCAAAGTTTAAAGGCAGGCCTTGGGGGCTATTCTCAACCTGCCTCCGCTAGATATTTTTACCAGAAGCCATTAGTACCTTGAGAATCAGTCAGTCAACGAACTGGAAGTTAAATGCGACTGGGAATTCGACCATCCATCGACTACTTCATGCCATTCCTAGACTTTAAAATGCCATTTAGCTCAGCTTATCCTAGCAGAGAAGATGCCAGATTCATAGTGACACCGGCATAGGTTCTGACATCTTTTCAGATCTATACGACTCCCAGACGGCAGCAGTGTTTTCCGAGCAGAGGCAGTGGCAACACCCACCCGTGAGTCTGCCGTAAGAGCAATACCACAAGAAGGTATTACCTTCTTTGTCGACAGCAGGCAGCTCTCAAGGGTCTTGGAACACAGCACTAGGTTCTGCTCTGCTGGGTTCCTGGGCACGAGGGTGTCACTGGCAATGAAAAAGCGGATGAAAACTGATATCTCTGTAAACATCTCGCCCTGAGTTCTCATCCTTGAAGCAGGGAAACTAGCCACAAGAGAGGCAAAGCTGCAATTCCAAGGAAACTTGTCAACCTTCGACAAAACAAGGACGTAGAGACACACGATCCCCTTCCAATATCGTAGTGTACTTCATGGGGCATAACACTCTAAACACAACTCTGCAGAGGATGCGGCGATGAGGAAGGTTTAGAGGCCACCGACCACTTCCTTTGCCTTCTTAACTGTAACCTCTCATCAGTACCAAACAAATCTATAAATACTAGCTGGTGAGCGCTTTTTATAGCCGCTGTTATGTTTAGCGGCACACTCACAAGTTCTGATCCAGAACAACTCACGATAAAATCATTTTTCGTATGCAAATGGTTGTAAAATAAAATTTGCGACAAAGGTGTCGATGGATCGATAAGACTTTAAATCAGTATACCTATAGCCTGGGCATATTCATTTTTGTTCTTTTATTGACTAATAAACAGGAACATTGCTTGAATTGCAAATAAGCTACCTGGAATTGAGAATCCATTTAAATTCACAAAAAAAAGATGATTAGCAAAGAATTAAGGCCGCACAACCCTCGAGTTCAGGACAGAGTCATTGCTCCTAAGAAATGGAATATTTTCCTTCTAAATCTCTCTCATGCCAGCTCATGCTCCCAGAATTATTGAAAGGAAAAAACATACTCGTACCTAAATAGAACGCACATTGATTTATGCGCATAAGTATAACTTTTAAGATAAATTTCCTGAGAATTCCCTTGACATCAACAACAAATCTATTTCCGTATTCATGAGGCGTTTCGATTCGATTCCAGGAGGAAGCCCCAACTCCCGGAAATGCTTGGGTAAACTACATTTGCTTCGCAAAATTTTCTAAATTTAACTAGTGATGTAAAAATGTCACCACAAAACTGTCATCGAACAAAAGATTCAAACAGAAAAAAGAATCCAAAAAGAGTATGAAAATAATGCTAAAAGTATCTCAGTCTCATTGCATTAGATACATCGTTCTTAGCTGCAAGGCGACAAATGAGAGAGCACTCGCAAAACCCACTCAGTCTCTCAGCTGCTCTCTGGCTCTGCGCGCACAACAATAACCGGCATCAGGTGTAAAATTGTGTAGCTGGCGAGAAAATATCTCAAAAAACTCAAACACTTATATTTATCTGAGAGTTTTGACTCATTGTGGGTGAACGTTTGCTTGGTAGCAAACACAACACACGGACGGAGGGGAACACTTTGTTTTGGTTGTAGTCTTCGTATGCTGCTCACAATTTTTTTCTTATTTTACTTTTTTGAAGGGAAGAGTTCGTATCTTGTTGGGTTAATCGGTTGCAGATACAGCAGCGTTTGTGGCGCTAAGTTTAAGTTTACTAAGCGATTCAGAAAATTATTGTCCAACATTCTACGAGTAGTTGTGAGGACATGTACTTGAATAAATCTTGTGCGGTAGTTTTGTACACAGTCAGCATCAGATACACATTCACTTGAGACTACATATATTCAAATGGTTACGTGGCTCTGGCGTCGGTATTTGAGTATTCGACGCAAAATATTTGATAATTTCTATGAACACTACAATTGAAGAGGAACACCTCAAGGTGGAGCTCCTTGTCCACTGATAGGGCTCCTTGCGTGGGGCTAAGCCGACGATATGGTTTCGGGGAACTTTCCTCTCAACTTTGCACAACAGCTAATGGATAACGGTCAGCGGCAACTGGGAGTGAAGCCTTCAAAGACGCAGGTGATTCTTTTCACCAATAAGAGATCAATAACCATCTTGAGAACTAAACTGGAAAGAAAGTATTGCCGAACGCATGAACAAAGCAAGCATAGCTTTCTAGTCTTGCAAAAATGCATTCAGTAACACGTGGGGCTTCGAACCAGCTGCGAGACACTGGATATACATTCTCACATACGGTTCACTAGTATGGCTGATAGTACTTGAGAAGCAATACCAGCTTTCAAACCTCACCAAAATCCAGAGTGCGACGTGTATCAGAATCATGGAATCAATGAGAACACACCAAAATACCTAGGTTCAACGTAGACCGACTGAGAGTTCCCACACTGTGCCAAGAACTAAGGGACCATATCTCACGTGGAGTGAAAACAATGAGCAGCTCACTGCCCGCCACCCTCCAAGACCATTGGTGTTCTGTTTTCACATCAGGATTGTCAGTCGATCGCCTGGAAACCACAGGGCGTGGCTTTCCACCTGGAGAAAGATCAACGAACGAAAACAGCTAAGAGTTCGAATTGCAGCAGCTCTAGCAGCAGGGAGAGTCGAGCTAGAGTCCCTATATCGCATGAAGATGAGAGAAGTGGAGCATAGCGTGAGACGTGACAAGCGCAATTACATTAATGCGCTGGCCAGTCAAGAAGAAGAAGCTGCAGCGAGGTGCGACAGCAGGACCGTTTACAGAATCACCAAAGAGCTTATAGCTGGTCGAAGCTCTACTCAACACCCAGTGAAGGGATGAGACGGTTCGTTGCTAATGAGGATCAACTGAAGAGATAGAAGAAGCATTTTGCTTCGGTTCTACACCAACTATTCGCCAGCAATATGCACCCAAGTGTCCGTAGAAAGAAATTCCCGAATTCGCACCACAATCCCCAGTGAGGAAGAGATTATTACCGCGATCAAAGCTCTGACAACCATATGGCGGTAGGACTTGATGGCATACCTGTGGAGCTATATCAAGCTGCGCCAACGGCATCAGCCGAGCTACTGTTCCCACTCGTCGGGAGAACATCGGAAGCCGAGAGTTTTCCGGATGAGTGGAAGAAAGGAATGATCGTCAAGCTTCCTTAAAAACTAGCTTAAACACCAAGCTACACCTGTTCCGTTCCAACGTTGAATCCGTGCTGCTATATGGATGTGGTACCTGGAGAGTGACCGTCACTATCACAAACCTTTGTCAATAGGTGTCTACGCTTCATCTGAAGGATATTCTTGCCAAACCGTATCTCTAATGAACAGTTTTAACAGAGAACAGGCCATTAACCTATAGGCACAACCATACAACGACGAAAGTGGCAGTGGATAGCTCACACTCTCCGAAAGGGCCCTAGAACCCACAAGGGCACAAGTAAGTAAGTCTATACCAACTATTCAAAGATGGACATTGGTACGGGAGCCAGAGTTCGTTGTAAATCGCTAGGAATTAACCCACTCCCTTAAAATAAGCGAAGACTACATCATCTTTTAGGACGAACTGTTGAAATCATACGCAAGAATACCTAATATCACTGGAAAGACAATCACTGTCTATAGACAGCCAAGCAGCTATTAAGACTCTGGACTCTGCTGTAACAACTTGCAAATCACTCTTCAACGAGATATCCAAAGCCAATGCAGTGACCCTTAGCCGGGTACCACGTTACATGGATATCGAAGGAAATGAAAAGGCGGACGAGGTCGCTAGGAAAGGGTTGACGCTGGATCTATCGTGGGCCCTTCCGTGTGTAGTAGCCCAATTAGTTTCTTACGGAAGAAGTTAAAAGATGAGGCCATCGGTCGAGGAAAATGACTCTATTGCTGGCCATTAGCGGGAAGCAATCATCAACTCTGGTAAAACTCAGTCGTCGTACCAGCCATTGCACCATTGGCCTTCACGCAGAGCGACTCGGTGCATAATGACTAGGTTTTGCATAAGTTGCTTCGACGAAGAAGAAGTCACATCTGTTCGTCATCTCTTGTGTGACCGTCCTGTCCTATCCATCATAAGAATGAGAACTCTTAGTAGTAATTTCTCCTTAGAACTGAAGGACAAAAACAATTTTGATCTGATGGACCCTCTCAGAATTTAATTGTGCGTTCGATTGGCCAATAATATAGACCATACGTTGCTCTAAAAGAATGAAACATATACCCCGAACAACACAGATTTTCGTAATATTACATCTGAATGATTTGTAGACCCTGTACTAAGCTTAGTCTTTTCATGGTAAAATGCCAAGCAATATTCAATAAACACGTTATGACAGGTTAACACTACTTATGCGTCATTTGTCAAAAAATGCACGGACAAAAAAGTACCTTTAAGTGAATCACCCTTCATATTCATTTTTAATGGAATTGGTTGCATTGTATAGGCTCCTGGTTAGCGAGTCAATTGAGTTAGTTTACCTACCAAACAGTCTTGGGAGTACCAGGATTCAAAATGTCAGCGATAAAGTGGGAACTATCTTTTAATTCTCATAAAATTTTACCCCAAGAGGAACTAAAAAGAAAAACAAAAACCTCCACGTCACCGCATGCCACTTTATGTCAGATGAACTATTCAACATTCTAGCACCCTAGTTGCGGGAGCAAATTTTCCCTGAAACGTGGATTGCACAGTGCACACCCTAAAATATGTAAGGCATGCATACGGCAAATTGTATTCAATGAAATGTTGAGAACGCACCCCGGGGGTGGATGATGTTCTGAACTCTACTTGTTGGCGGTAATTATTTACTCGTGATTATGAGAAAAAGTTTTAACAAATGAAGTCAGCATGAGTGCAATAAAGTTCCAATTGCATGTCGTGTGGCGAGTCAACAACCAGCATTAAGTGTCTTAACTAGGCGTCTTAGAAAATTGACAGGAGTATGGAAGTGTGTTCTCCCATCCATATTACACTATTCTTCAATTAGAACTTTCTTGGTAATTTAAGTCCAAGCCTACCCACACATGTGTAAGGAAAGTTTTAATCGTCCACATGTTTTCTAATTGTTTCAATATGTACGCTCTGTGGCTGGACAAAGTTTTCACAGACAGGACAGTAAATCTCCTTGGGAATACATACTAGGTATCCACTTTGAGGAGAGGAGGCACTCATGAAAATTTTAGTAGATGCTTCTGGCTGGTTGGCGTAGGTGATACACCATTCATCAAGCTGAAGTACACTTTACTTCTTTCAGTTGAATTTCATAAGAGCCAGAGAAAAGATACACAAGACAGAACAACTTAAGGGTGAGAGTGCAGTAAATATTCCCTGACTCTATTGCTCTGGAAATATGATTCCTGCATGTTGAGTGTTTGGGTTTTAACTACCAAAAGTGGTTGCTATTTACGAGCTGCAGATAGACGCACTCTTCTGTAGCAATGTGGTTTCGGACATTTATATTCTGTTATGAAACTAGTGGACGATGTGAAGTATTGTACTTTTGTGGCATGATTTTGAAGATAGAGAGACTAGTATAACTCCTTGCTTTTAAGCCGAATAGCAATCTTCTTACTTCATATTGTAAGTTAAAAATCTTTCTAAAGGACGCTCTAGAATTAGTCTCAAACTATGGCAATAATGTCGTTAAAGGTATCTTAAGAACAATATCACATATCTGCTTCCAAGGTTTCCAATAGTTTCGCTGCCTTTCAGCTTACACAAAGGACTTCACTTAGCCCCGCGCTATAGTGCTGTCGCTGATCCAAGTGCTCAGTAAGTCAGTACTCTCATAGGCAAGGCATTAGGGCACGTTGCACTATGCTAATAGAACCCCGTGTTAGACGGAATGATGTCGTCCATATTTTTGAAGATAAGTGAGTATCTTTGTCGGACTGTAACCACGGACCACGAATCCCAAACCACACCAAATAGTGCACATTTTCATCCCAAGAGTCTGTCTTCTAGAATTAGCCCACTCAAGAAATGGAAAGCTAACCAAGCGATGCAATGGAACCCACTTACCCAGGATGGCGGTCCTAGGAGTACGTGGCGCAGAACAGTGAAGAAGGAAGCACGGCAACTGGGAAAGAGTTGGGGGGAGCTGAGGCACATTTCCAGAAATCGCACATGATGGTGCGTAGACGTTGTAGAGGCCCTAGGACCCACAAGTGGCTACAGGATATAACTACACCCAAAAAAAAAGCGCTGTAAATTTTACAATTGAAGGCAGTAGATTTAACAATTCATTGTAGATTTGTGTATTTAACAGCGAATCTGGTTAAATTAACAAATTTTTGTAGATCTTACAGCGAATGAATTCATTTTTACAACAAAGTTGTTAAATCAACCACAATCCCCAATTGTAAAATCAACAGCGCGTTGTCAATTTGGGCTGTTAAATCTACAGATATGAATTTGTAAAATCTACATCAAAATGTTGTAGAATCTACAGCTATTTACTGTAGTAACTACAGCAGGAGCTGTAGAAATTACAACAAGTTGTAGATTTAGCATCTATTACGAAAACGAAAAAAGTAGATACCATTTGAGAATATTCGCATGATAATTTTCAGAGGCCATGGCGTTGTGGTAGTGTATGCAATCGCCGAGTGAGAGGTTCCACGTTCAACCCCAGCCAGATCCAAACATTTTTCACATTTTGTAAGTAAATTAAATTATATAATTCGGTTTAAACACACACTAAGTGTATTTCTTGGACAAGAACCATTTAATTGGATTGTAAAAGCTATTTCCACCCATTTCTCGCACCATACCAATAAATTAGAACTTTAAGCTTAAGTGCTATGAAAGCGATTTGTTGTTGTTTCTACAGCTGTTCGACGGCAAAGTGCTGTGAAATCTACAATTTTAGCTGTTATTTTCACAACTAGATTGTTAAATTTACAACCACCCCTCTGTAAAATTTACAACGAAAATTGCCGGGTCGATTTACTCTATTTTCACAGTACTTTTTTTTTTGGGTGTAGGCAAGGCCCCTGGGCCAATGGACAAAACTTATGGTTTTATTCTAAAGGAATTATAACTCTATAGAGGGAATGAACCTTTCTAATGTACCACTCTAAGCAAATAAGACCATAGATATATTTACAAGCGGAACTTAAGGCATTGTCACCCGTCTCATTGGAGTCACCGCAAATTCCATTACGATGCACTGCGATTCTGACAACTAGTTTAGGCTAAAGAAGGGCTATGAGGTTACCATAAAGCACTAGGCGATTCGTGCAATTGCTTCCTTTAGCCGATCTATTTTAGATTAGAAGGGTAGGTAGATAGGTAGGAGTGGTTGTATTGACAGGCCAAGTCGACACCTAATTAGCACAAAAGTGCCGTTTTAGATAGACTGATGTAAACTGGCGTGAAAAACCTAGTGTATGGGTCAGTGGCCAGTGCTGATCGAAAGAATCCTTGCAATATCAGCACGTTTTCTATCTAATAGTTCTTTTGTACGCTTGAGTTGGTATTTTGGTCACATCTGCCTAGATATGACACAACAGCGCAACCCCCGCCACCTTGTATCAGCTTTCGATAGGTAGTGCGCAAAAATGTTTCCCCTGGTGACGACAATAGGGATGCACAACGTTTCCGCGAGGGAACCGTCAAGGGTAGAACCCCTCCACGCCAGCTCGTCCACTTGCTCATTGCCCTCAATTTTGCTATGACCAGGCATCCAAAGAAGACAGATATAGAGCCTTTGAGCCAGCGTAGAGAGCTCCTCTTTGCACTGTTCTACCAGCTTCGAAGATGTGGTGGCAGATATAATAGCCTTGATAGCCGCCTGGCTGTCAATAAGGATGGCTATAGTATTTGGTGGTGAGGAGATTTGACTAAGTAGACGGCAAGCCTCGCGTAGAGCAGGTACTTCAGCCTAGAAGACAGTGTACGAGTTCGACAGTCGGTAAGAAGTGGAGATTCTGCGGGATTCAGAGAACCCAGCATCCTGTATCCCTTAGTCTAACCGCACTACAAGAGGATAAAAACGTGATATGAAGGTCGAGAGGTAGCAGATGAATCATTACGTTCAAGGCTACGGTTTGAGATGTTCTCACGGCCCCCGTTGCGCCAAGAGCCGCCGTTCTCTGCACTTTACTAATAAGTCTGATGTTATAGCCTATCCCTAAGACGTAGAAAGCCACACAGGTCTTCCTAACCCGCATCTGGATGTTGCTTCCAGCTAAGTTTTGAGTCAAGCACTACACCTAGGTACTTTGCGCTGGAGGTTAAGGAAAGCAGCTGATTGTTGAAGATCGGTATTTTGGTTTAGTGGTAAAGAGTATCAGTTCCGTTTAGCTTGGGTTGACGCTGAGTCCACATCCAGTGGCCTATTTGCCCAAGGCACCTTCCATAATCCCACTGATTACTGAAAACCTTGACTCCGTTTCTATCAAGTCTGTATAATATTTTGTTAATTACCATAAGCTAAAGAAGAGGAGATATAACCCCGCCCTGGGGAGTTCCCCTAACGACGGAGATGGTGGAAATACTGTTACGTAGGGTCGATTGAATGATTCTAGTTTTGAGCATGGTTACCAACCAATTACTAATAAACCCTTCAGCGCCCAGTTCAAGAAGGGCCTCCTGAATTAATTCAGTACTAACGCTGTTAAAGGCACCTTCAATATTGTCTTCTCTATCGTTCTCACAACTTCATGAAGAGTAGTCTCTGTCGAGCGCCCTTTGGTATAAGCATGATGGGATTTTGATAGAAGGGATTGATCTAGGGTATCCCGTATGTGCATATCTAAAATACGTTCCAACGTCTTTAGGAATCCCAGCTTTCGGAGTGAATACTACACGGACACGTCTCCAACTAGGAGGGATATGGTTGAGAAGAATACAGCTCCTGTATATCGGAACTAGCCACAGGACCACCTGGTCCAGGGTTTTTTTTTTGAAGCATAACCGGAAGTATACCATCGAGACCAGCCGATTTATAAGGAGAGAAGCTATTGATGGCCTATGAGGTGTTAACTTCTCTAATTATTGTCATAATATCATTCCAAGAGTTTGATTGCTTAGCCTGAAGAGCTGGAGGATCAATCACTCTCACATTTCTGACAGCTATAAGAAAATAAAACTTGTTATCTGTAAAGAAACATCTCTAGTGTTTATATGTGTTACAAAGCAGTGGCCCTACCACCCAGCCTTGTGGAACTTTAACTGCGTATTGCTGGCGAGCTTACTGACTACTGAGGCACTATGAAGGAGCATAAAATACCCAAACATTTATGGAATCATGTTCAATGAGAGAGACTAAGTCCATTGGACTAACTTCAATTCTTCGATAGAAAAGATATTTTAGGTCAAAGTGCAGACAAGGTGTGTTAACGATATTCCTGACTGACTCCAAGCTCATGGTGGCTACATAAAAAGTACAACTTTCCCCTTTTTTCGTCATCTTCCTCTTTCCTCTTTTTACAAAACAACAACTTTTCGTGAATATATGTACAAAATTCCACCATGACACAGGAGATTGAAGATTTCCCTGCACTTGTGCATCAATTTTGCCACACCGACCCCATGGACACAAACTCTTAAATAAGAACCCATTAGTGGCTTCCTATTATGCCATCCTTTTTACCTGAAAGGACTCACTTCCTCTCGTCACCTAGAAACCCCATTTTTTACACGACAAAAGGAGTAGAAACCGAACAAAGTGAAACCACTTCAAGCTATGTTCCAAGCGCCATACACACAACGCTTTCCCTCTATTAAGTGCAATCTTCTGGTAGAGAAAATAAAAATAAAATAATAAAAAAGTGGACACATGACACTATCACCATTTGGCCACCTGCCGATCCACCTATACTCGTACAAAGTGCAAACAAAGTATCCTTTCCGTCAGTCACCCATATTTCGTTATTCACACCTTTCTACGCCATACAAAATGTGCAACAAAAAACCCTCCTTAAAATGGGTGGAAACATCTAAGCAATGTCCTTGCATAATCCTAACACAATGCCCTCATTGCACTTTACAGGTCAATTCTCACATTAAGTGTGTTGCACCTTCAATTAGAATAAAAAAAAAAAAGAGGAAGAGAGGATGGCAAAGGGACAAAGGCAACATGCCAGAGTACAACCACTAGAGCACACAATGTGAGTAATGAGATCCTTTGTTTTCCAGCAAAAAAAAACGAGGAACAGGAGGAAATATCCTCGTTACGCGTTGCACAATTGAAAGTGGAAATGTTACAAGTCATCGTCGTCGCTACTGGTAAGGCGAGCGCACAATCTTTGCTCTAGATCCTTACCGGCAGCAGCAAAAAAAAAAAGGACTTAAATCACTACTTTCCTTTCATTACTAATTAAACGAAATATAAGAGCAGAGACACACAGAAGAAAAGTGGATAAGGACGAAGAAAATTGCAATAGGATACGAGGGTAATGTGGCATAAGATGCCCAGGAGCAGTGCACAATTAGATTTTTTTTTCTTTCCACAAAATAAAAAGGTTGAAGGATAATTGCAAGTCTGGTAGAGATAATCGTCCTTTTTTTGTTGGTTTTTTGAGGAAAACATTTCCTCGGGGTCGTGCATCCGTTGAAAGTGAAATTGGCTATCGTTTCTCTGGTTTTGTTCGAATCCAATTGAGCTTGGTGGATTCGCTTTTTTTTTTGTCTACACTGTCAAAGGATGAAATGGAATTAGTTGATTGTAGTTCATAAGCCGTTAAATTGGTATTAAAAATTCCAAATATTTAAATAAAGGACCAACGGCTCGATGGGGTTATTCTTTGTCCTTCATGTCGCATGTCAATTGTGGGATTTAAATATCTCAACGGTGGCTTTCTCTCTAAGGGAGGTGCGGACTTAAACGGATCGCAGACTATGAGGACTGGGGTTGAACACCAGGAAGATATCCTAAGCATGTGCAAGCTCTTTCCTTTATAGCGTAAAAGATCAACGACGCCAACTGTCCCGCGGAGTCCAGCGAGTCGTATAAGACCAATTTCTCAGACTTCTCCACCACTACTGAAGCGCTGTAGATTGGCAATAAGCTCAATTGGTAAGACACCACCGACTTGAGTATATTGAAGATAAGTATTCCTTCGGTTAATAAACCGGAAGGATAAGGATCATAGCAGACTAGCATCGTAATTGATTTTGAAACAGCCTTTGATAGAAAACCAAGATATCTGATATGATTGGCGCTAAGTTAACAAGGAGTCCCAGAATCATATGTACGCACGGTCATGAACATTTATAACAGAGCACAGCATAGCAGGCACCAAACCGGACGGGCTGGTGAAGCTAAGCTCATGCGACTATAAGGGAAACAATGAAATGACGAGACCCAGACGTACCCGCCACAACGTGGGACACAGATGAAGGAAATCAGGCGACTACATAAACCAGTGCTCCTTACACAGAAGGAAGAAATATAGTATGCATATATACCCGACGGAACGTGGGATACATGCCAAGAAACTGGCAAGACCCTAAGGTCTTCGTTACAACGGGTAACACCCGTTCTAAAATTTTATTGATCATTAAGACTGAGCCCAGTAAGGTCTTAATTAAGGTATACTGGAAAATGACTTCGAATAAGGAAGCTGAGGGCTGACGTCTGTAGTATTCTGTTACATCGGTAGGGAGGAGTTAAATCCGGTTGAAATGGCTCTCAGGCTAATGCTACAGACGCCTCCATCCCGTTAAAACCTTGGCAGGACTCAAAGACCGCTCAATGTCTCGTCGCCATTTAGTTGGTGGCGTAGGCTCAGATGTAATATTCCTGGTTAGCACCTCATCTGGCTCTGACACAGCACAACATGACGGCCTGTGTCAAGCCTTGCACACAGCTAAAACAGCAGAGCCGAGGTGTTCCATATGCGATTCAGCATGTAAAGGTGGAAACAACCACGCCATCGGAAGTTACAGATGTGCAGTTTACAAAAACGCGATACGAGTATTGGTAAAGAAGCAATGAAGTGCGTCCGAAAAAATCTTATGATCTTACTATGAAGCCGCACAGGATCTGCTTACACAGACAGCCAAAGAAGAAAAAGCAGACCTAGTCCATATATGCGAACAGTACAAAAGTTCCCATAAAATCAAGGCAAGATGGATAGAACACACCACCAAGATAGCAGCAATTTGGAGCTGCGGAAGCTATGCAATTGAGCGCAAACAAGAGACCACACTTCTCTTACACAAAAGTGGAAGGAATCCATTTCTTGGTTATGATCCATCTAGTATGAGTATGGCAGAATACGAACAGATGCTGGATGTACTTGTGACCGATGTGCAAGGGAAATCACCGATTATTATAGCTAGAGACTTTGACACGCATGGACAGGCGAATGGGGCAAATGCTAGCCTCTACCTGGTGCCTCTTAACCAAGAAAACAAAGACACATTCAATAACGGCTCAATCGTAAACCTAACCTTTGCCAGTAGAAATATAGCTAGGAAAACAGTAGTCTAGGAAACCTAGTGCTACTCATCACCGTATTACAAGTTGTTGTAATGGCGGTTTGTTGGAAACCGTTGCAATGTCCTTAGCAGGGTCTCCGATAAAGGCATATCAGGGTTATGCTGTGTAGAATGTTGCTCTGATGACGAATACAGCCAGGCTATCTCCTATCGGCTTTAAATCTTTCGATTTTATCCGAGAACTCCAACTTGAGGGTATGGGTACAGGGATCAAGTCTGCAACTGGCTTCAGACAGAACCAGTACTAATAAGTAGCAAAACAAATGTATAACAACTCATTATACGGGTCGGTGAGCAAACCATCTAGTTGCGTCAACACATCAAGAATCTGGGAATGCTGCTGGATCACAGGCTAAACGTCAAAGCGCAGGCCAGAAAGACTCTAAACATTGGAGGACCCAGGCAACCAATAAGAGCAACGCTAAGCAAGTAGATCCTCATATACGGTTCCCCCATAGGGACACAATCGACCTACTGGATAACGTTTATGAGACGGATTAACTTGCAGAATCGCATCACTTAGAGTATGCTGTGCCTTTTAAGGGTGTCCGAGAAAGCGATAATTGTAATCTTCGGTTCAATGCCAACAGATTTTCAAATAAAAAAGTCTGGAGCAATAAAAGAGAACGAGCCAGATACTCCCAGCAATGCTGTGCAAGCAAAATGGCAACATCACCGCCAAAGGAAGATGGACGCATACGCTGATCTTCAATGAAGATCAGCAGAAAATGGGGAAAAGTGACTCAGCTCCTACCAGGGCACGGATGCTTTAGGGAACGCATTGTTGGAACACTCCCAGTTCGTTCTGATGTAGTGGCGAATGATGGCCAAAAACATGTGAGAGCCAAGCGACTCCGAGCGGCCTAATAACATTTACTCTGGTCCTAAAGATGATTGAAGCCATAGGATGACTCAGCAACTGTGCCTAAAACAAGGAACGACAACCCTGCAAACAGTATATACAGTAGTTCCTACGCCCACTTAGGCAATGTAACACAAGTGACATGGACATGGAATAACCAATAAACAGAAGCAGAAGTAGCAACAGCTCGTGCATGTTGAATAGCCTGACATGATAGCCCCGCGAGGTAATACCTACTGACAGCTCCGTGAGAAGAGTGGCAGAAGTGCGTAGCTGCATTTCTGTCATCGCACACGCTAGTAGCACTCGGCCTGTTACTATCTACTAATATAAGTCACACTTGGCACCCTTGTCTCCCTCCCACCCAACAATTGCCATCACTTTCCGCACCACCGTCACGTTGAGTAATAAAGCCAAATGTTACCGACCTAGCCGACAACACTTTTCGACCATTTACCTCGCCAAACAATTAAACAATTAAAACAAGTACGCAACCACAGGTGTGTGTCTGAAAATTCGATTGATTGCTTTGGTACTCGGAATGCTACCGATTTGCACCTCTATTTCGTATGATGAACGTCTGGCAAGATCCACGACCAATCAATCAACCAGCATTCCTCTTTCCATGCCTGAAAGAGAATGGCACGCCCCACAGATACTTCGTATATGATTCTGCAAAATTTTCCTGGCTCTAGCCCAAAAGGCAAAACGGGCAACCACCTAGTGACACCACTCTGACAAGCGATTTTTCCGAGTCTACACATGCCATCCCATTGATTCTGATCCAATCGCTGATCTATGTTATAAATAAATCGAATGAATTCAGATGTATCTGATACTCATTGCCGAAATCAATTTAAAGCGATTTATTCGTGCAGCCATGACTTGCCATTGGCAATGTTAATGCACACAAGATGTGCACACCAATAATAATAATAAACTCATAATGATCTATGTTAACGATTTGTTTAACATTATTATTCGCTTTGAACTTCAAAGATACAACGAGGGCGTAGAAGTGCAAATGAGTCGTTCGTCGTTGTCGTCGTCGTCTCTTCTATTGATGTGCAAATTAAATTTTTAAATAGATACGAGAAAAGGAATAGAGAGAGAGAGAGAGAGGAAGAAAATAGGAGACAGAGAACAAAATTTATCTTGCACTTTCAAAATTTGGCGCAATTTGTTTCTGTCGGCAGCGCCGCGCCGCTACGGATGTCAGGAGCACAGCTGATGCACTACATTGTGCAACTTTCATTCAGAACAACAATCGAGGGGAGGGTGCTCTCTTGCACTGCTATGCTCTATCTATAAATAATGGGGTAACCCTGAGGAAGGGGTGACACTTTTTACTTTTTTTCAGTGACAGCTGAAGAACTGGAACTGTATTAAAGATGTTTGAATCAATGTGGTGAACGTTATATCTTTTGTTATACTTGTACTGGACGTTCAGCTAAGTATGATAGTTCAGCGGGTCAAAGAGAACTTGCAGGGTTTGGCAACACTTCCCCCCCTTTGGCTGTAAAAGAGGAATGAAAACGTCAAACACACAAAGGTGGTGGTTTGTGTTTTACTGACATATGTAGATGTGGGATTTAAGAAAAACCTACAAGAGGAAGTTAAGTCCCACAATCTCGGTGGCCAATTCGCAGCGCCTCCGTGTGAGATGGTAACAGCCTGGTCAACGACATTCTTAATGAAGTAAAGACGCAAAGTTGTGGTCGAGTTCTTGTGCGTGGCGCGAATTTGACTGCTTCGGATTGTCGTGCATACTTTTCGGCAGCAGATCTTGCAATCCGTTGGTTATTCACTGAACTGCTCAACTCGGACTTATCCACTAAGGTTGCGAATAGTCCTCTCAGAAGAACGACTCTAAAATATTCCTCGTACAGAAGACCAACATTCATAAAATAAATTAATAATTTACACTTGTTGTTCAGTGCTACAACTCTCCATGTGTAACCTCAACACTTTGGCCACAATCTGAACATCCCTAATGAAACAATTTACAACTACAAGATACCGACTTTTAACGTGTAAACGTGCATTACAGTTTATTCATTTGATTGTAGGATCTGGCATCACTGCTTGACAGTTCCCTTATGGAAGTGGAATGCTTAAGTTCCACTAAAGTGAGTACCTCCTTTTCGATAATACGTTTCCTTAACCAATGTTTCATCCTCCTCTAGACAGAACTGACATTCCTTTGTCTCGTAAAGGTTCGTCTTGTTGTGATGGTATCTTAGGCCACAGTGGCCAGTTAGAAAACTCGTTAGTTTCCTAATGCTTTCCTTTTTTAAATTAAGGATATCCTTGTAGGAATAGGGCTTGATTAACCTTTTGAACTGTCTGACGATCTGAGAAGATATGTATTCTGGCGTCTTTAGTCTCTTAAGGAGATTAGGTATATGGCGCAGATCTTGATGGAGTTCAGCCTGAAACACAGTCGGAGTCGTATCCATCGGTATCGAAATCTTTGTGTTTAGGTCCAAAGCCCTCAGCTCCTACTCCAGAACCCACATTTTCGATCCGTCAGTGAACCAAACCAGACTTCTAGGGTCTAGTGTCGGAACACCATTGGACCTTCACATAACCTTCCGAAGCAATGTTGTCTGACCATTAAGTCTGATATGGTACAGAACATGTCTCTTTTTGGAATTGAGTTGAGTATTTTCAACTGGTTTGTACTCATATTCTAGCTTCAGTTTGATGGGGCATCTAGCAGCCGTCTTCCTTATTGAAGATTGGTAGGGGTGTGAGCCCTACAGTAGCTTCTAGAGGTGTCATATGGCTCCTATAATACTAAGACAGGCAATTCTTTGCAACTTCTGGAACTTTTTGACTGTTCTTGAACTTTCGGTCACCAGACCGATTATGGATCTCGCCATCATTATGTATAACCAAGTTCTGCCATATAGGCGTCTACTGGCCCACAGCGCCTTGATAGCACGCTCAGTGGCAGACTTGATATGTGAATTCCAGCTGAGTCGCTTATTAAGGATGACACCAAGATATTTGGCCTTGCCTGTGATTATAATTGGTGGCTGTTAATGTCAAACTCAATGCCTATCATAAGCGAGAGGTTATGAACAGAACGAATGACAGGAGTTGTTCAAGATTCCCTGCAAATGGAAACGTTGCTAGAGAAGATGCATTTCTTACCGATCAAGGGAAACTGTCAAAAACTTGAAACTCCACATTTATTTACAAACAAAAATTGCTGATATTTCTTTCTAACAAAATTACCAGGAATACAATTCTTCAAGGAACTCCTATCTCCCACTGTATCTTAATAGAGGCAACCTCTTAAGCCACAATTCCTACAAAAAACAAGTAGGATAAGAAGGTACATCCTCTTATTATTGAAAGAGTACGTATCCCATGTAGGTACATATGATAATTTGCGTTCCTAATAAAGGCAAGTGTCATCACTGCTCCTCTGACACAATTTTGATTTATTTAAAAATCTGTACCTCACACAAGTCAAGTGGCTTTGCTAAAGTAAATCACGGCCCAAAAGAATCGCTATTCATTTTTGTTGGGCTCTGCTGTATAAATCTCAGTCTATTTTATTTTATTTTGATATATTTCCTTTAAAAATAGAAAATAGAATGAAAAAAGGAAAGCGCTCACACAATACATGACGACCATACATACATATGAAAATCTCATATAGAAAAAAAATAAAAAAAAAAATTAACATAGAATAAAGCGAGTGGCGGCGACTGAAACAACACGCAGTCTGACGGAAATAACGCTCGACAGAGGAAGAAGAACCCGTACCGTGGTGGCACCGCATCCGAATAAATCCATAAATACAAATAAATTTTCCACCACCCTCGCCGTGTCCCGCCCACCGTCGCCTCTGCCGCCGCCACTAAAACGTTTCGATTTTCATTTCCATTTGTGTGTTTTTTTTTGTATTTTTTGTCGTTTTTTTTGAATTCGTGTAAATTAGAGTGTGAATTTTGATTTGAAAACGCCGCGCGAGATGCCACAAAACACGAGAAACAAAGTAATTGCTTTGGGATTTGTATTTGTAAACTTTTAGATACATTAAATAGATACTATAGCAATTTGCTAATGAAACGAGGAACATATCTATTGTTGTTTACAATCTCTCCCTTGATCCATATGCCATCGATTGAAGCCATAAGGTGGTCCATAATGAAAGTAGTCCGTTGAAAGATTGTGTCGGATGGTGTCTGCGAGTGTAAACGATGAATTGTTGTATAAAATTTAAAGTACAGTGTGTTTTTCTTGGCACAAAGTGGTAATAAAAAAAATTCTACCACCCCCTGTGTGGGTGGAGGTGTTCTATAGTGTAGTGTCGCCGGAATTTCAAATTAATTGTGAACAGTCTAAGAGCGCTATAAACGAAAAAAGATTTTGAAGGAAACTGCATTGGAATTTTCTATCAACACAATAGGGAGTGGTCGAATTTGGGGAGAAGCCAGAATTTTTTTTATATTTCATCTCAAAAACGTTGACGCTTTTGTACGAACGTTTCTATTGAGATGTTTAAGAATAGATGCTGTAGTCTCTAGAGGGACTACATATGTGTCGACTGCAGAAGAATTTAAGCCTGCATCGAGTTACTTTTGGCAGTTGGTAGGATCATGTGTTTTCCCTTGACTACAAGAGCCAGCTGCCAGTTCAATCTCATGCGTATATTCGGACAAGGAGCGCAATACTTTGATCGAAGAGGGAGAAGATAAGTCTGTATATCACAGCACTCTTTGTCCCCGTAAACTCCTAATCGTTTCCCAGCTCCTCAAAGTCAATACAGGTACTCCTTCCATATTAAGTGTGACCTGCATCCAGGACTTAATTTTACTACCCCAACTCAAGTGAATGTATGTATTTCCCATCACATAATCCTATTGTACATATGTATGAACATCAATGCTCACTAGCAGTATCTGAATATTGTAAAGAAACAGAAACAAAACACTATGCATACAGCTGACTAGAATGAGAAATGAAAATAGATTAACTCGTCCGGGGGTCAATCATTCAAATGGAGATGCGAAAAGAGTGGACGGGCAAACAACTAAAGAAGAAGAATTACATATCTGCGTAGCTATTGCAGAAGGATTGGCATAATTATCCCTTCACCTTAAACCAGGTCTTTGCAATAGTATAACGTATAAACATACCCAAGTTCGGTACATAGTTTGCAATATATGTCTGGAATAGACAGATGTGGATCAGAGAACGAGTAGTACAGATACTGGGTGCCTATTTCCCTTTAAAACATCATCAAGGACTTTGTCAGCAATCCACTGATCCACTTTGGTTCACCAGTCATAGGTTTTGAGAAGAGAATCAGGAACCATCTGATTCCCAACCTTTCCAGTGCTTAGAGGGGTGTTTCATCTGACCCAGCTGTTCGAAGACTTCATCGGGTACCCGGGAAACGGTCATTCAAAACTCCTTCAAAATACTGTCGGCATCTACATGGAGAACATTGTCGTCCTTCACAAGAGGAGCGCTTTCAGCATTGCAAACGAATCGCCGGAGCATAGCTTCTTCTTCTCCTTCTCCTACTTTGAAGACAGGATTTATATGTTTAGACAAATGGATGGAGAGTGAGTCCTGTGCAGAGGATCTGATCTCTGCCTTGTCTTAAGGACATACAAGGCATGACTATTGACTCTATGAGCTCAGAGGCCTATCGTGCGGTTTGTGAATGAATACCACATTTACCTGTCTCTAGGTCGATATGCATCTCCAACTGTAGCTGGCTCTTAACAAAGTCGTTATTCTCGACAGTATACTTACTGGGAACTAGGACCTCTATCTGACAACGTGTCTTCATTTCCCCATATTGAGAGCGCATTCAATGTGCTTTAATAGGGACTTAAGAGTCCATCGAATTCCTTCGTTTTAGATCGACAAAGCTGCACAGTCAATCAACCAAAGGAATGGTATTGGTAAAAGAATGCAGCCTTGTCGTACCCCACTTTGGATCTTGAATTCCTCTCTCAACCTTTCTCTGTGCTGGACGTGACAGTTCGAACCAATACTATCCAATGCCTTCTCGATAGCGATGAACATCATGTAAAGTGGCGATCGATATTCAATGCACTGCTTGATGATGATCCCCAGGGTGTTGATGTGGTCGACACTGGAGTTTCATAGAGTTTTCTGACTTTCCTCGTCTGTTTGTCAAACCTAGCCTTTGGAAATGGCTTCCTTAGCAGCAGTCTTGGAGAAACTACGTGGATAAGACCGATAGTAATATGTTGCTCAATGAACAGCTTCCTAATGGAAGTGGACGCTCCTTTTTTATTGAGGATCGACTTTGCCTTAATTTGACACTTTTGGAACCTTTTCCTCTTCGGAAATCCATCTGGTTAGGATGAATCATGCAAGTGCCAAAGCCAGCTAGCCATAAGCTTTTACTCTCTGCATGACCTTCCAGGTGTTGGTCTTTAGACACTCCTTTTGCGCTTCTATTGCATTTTAGTTGACCGGAGCTTGAGACTCTGTGGAAAGAAATGTCGGACAATATGTGGCTTTGGGAAGGATCTCTTTCCGCAAATGACACCTTTTACTGCCTCAAAATTCGGGTTCAGAACAGACGAAAAGGAGCCGCCCTATAACCAACTGGTTCTTTAGCCTTGCTCATCAATAACTGCCTTGTGCATAGCTCTGTTAGAGTCTGGTTCCCTAAGTCTGCAGGGAAAGCACTCAATCAGGTAACACTTGCCACTTGACTGAATGTGTGAACGTCCAGCTGAAGGTCCTGCCTTCTTCGTAGTGGATGCTGGTGGGGTGTAACATCTGATCTAACCCCTTTAGCATCTTTTGCAATGCCAATGTCAAATTTAAACTGTCTTCTTTCAGCAGCATTGCATCGAGAGCTCCTCCAATCTCTTAACAATGGAACAGCGTCTATTTTTCTTTGTGACTACACTGCACGTATACCTACCTCAGAAACACTAGATTAAATCCAGATAAGCTTTTTGTTAGCCAGACAAGTTGGCCTCAATGATGGCCTATGTTAGTTAGGGCCATAAAGTTGTCGTAAGCCACTAGTCGATTTAAGAGCCTATCGCGGGCCAACGTGCCTATGCAATCCCTAAAAATAGACAGACAATGCCTTGAGCCCAAGGTATTCCTAACCAGATGGCGATATTCACTAAAATTTGCTTCATGAAATGTGTCTTCCACATGGGGATCGTATGCATAGAAATAATCAAGAAACTGACACCTTTTTTTATACTTCCAGCGAAACAAAAACAAGCACCAGAAGCAGAAAAAATCCACTTCCACTACGCCGGCGGAAGCTTCGTCAGACGTTGAAAATGAGCTGCCCTATAAGATTGAAAACTCCGACATAATGGGACGATATCTGGTGGCCGCCCGAAACCTAGCTCCGGGTGAGCATCTCATCGAAGAGCCACCTCTAGCCATAGGTCCAACGGCCAACAGTGAACCCGTCTGTTTGGGTTGCTATATACCCGTCAAATTTGACGCATCTCAATACAGGTAAGCCTACAGCCTAACGTCTATACCCCGTTCTAGTTTATCATTTCAGATGTCCCGAATGCAAATGGCCCCTCTGTTCTGCCACATGCCGTGGGCTAGACCGTTCCGATGGTCACACATCGTATGAATGCAAGATCCTTAAAGATAAAAATTCCTCGGCACAACTACTGCCCACGGCTAGCTTAGATACAATTAAGAACCACTACGAGCTTATTCTCCCGCTAAGGATACTTCAAATGAAAACCCACCGACCGAAGGAGTTTGAAATCGTGCGGTCCATGGAATCGCATGTGAAGCTAAGGCGGCTAAATGAGACCCTGTGGACGCACTACCAAAAGACAATTGTTGACAAGTTTCGCAAGGAATGGCAGCTGGAGGAGTACTCCGAGGAGGAAATCCACGAGATTTGTGGGATAATTGATGTAAATTGCTTTGAGATTGGCCAAAAATCAGCAAAAGCGAGAGCAATGTACCCGAGTGCCTTCCTCCTGGCGCATGATTGTGTCCCGAACACATCGCACACGGATCATCCAAAGACGTTTTCAATTATGCTAAGGACCTCTAGGGATATCAAAAAGAATGAACCGATAACACTGAGCTATGCTTACACCTTGCAGGTAAAATTTTGGAATAAATTTGAAAACACCAATCGATGTGGGAGGGATGTCCTTTACAGGGAACTTTAAAGCGAAGAGAGTTCATGCACGCTGGAAAGCTATTCTGGTGTCAATGCAAGCGATGTGCCGATCCGACAGAGTTGAAAACCGATTGTAGTGCATTAGTATGCCCACAGTGCTCCAAAGGATCGGTTAGGCCGACGAAACCACTGGAACAGGATGCTGAATGGAGGTGGGTTCACCTGAAGGCATTTGTCCACACTAATGTCCTTCATCTGTTTTCAGATGTGACAAATGCTCGTACAAACTGTCCGCCGCGGCGGTGACAAATTTCTTAGATAAAATCAACGATGAATTGGAATCAATTGATCCCCATGACATTCCAGGACTCGAGGGTTTCTTAAAGAAGTATAAACGAACTACTAACACAGGGAATAGATAAATTATAGATAATGTCCCATCCTTGCAGGTATCAAACAACCCTACGACCCAACCATTACCTCTTTTTATCGGCCAAGTACTCTCTCTGTCAGATTTATGGCCGCACAGAAGGATATCTGATCCATGAACTATCCTTGGAGAACATTAAACGGAAGGAGCAATACTGCCGTGATTTTCTGGAAATGATAGATGTCCTTGAACCAGGTCTGACACGTCTCCGTGGTAAATAGATTTGATGACAGACCATAAATCCTGATATTCACTCAATTATCCCTTTGCAGGACTCATCATGTACGAATTGCATGCACCAATCATGCTTATATCCACACGGTTAATCCAAAATAAATTAATCACTCGCAACGATTTCCAACGGAATCTAAAGGAGGTAGCAAAACTGCTGAAGCAGAGTCGTGATATATTGAAGATGGAACCAGAAGGATCCAATGAATACATGATGGGACAGGCAGCTGAAGATGCCCTCAAGGGAATGGGTGAACTATGAAGGATACTCTGTTGGTTGAATTGTTGTGCAAATAAATATTTTCAGTTTATTTTTCTAACAAAAACCAACAATGAAAGAGACGACAATGTCCTTCAGATCGAAAGGACACCCAAATGTGTCCAAATCTTGATGAATCACTGACATGAATGTGTTGTGTTTGTGTGTTCGTGTGTCCGTGTGTAAGAAAGAAATTTCACTGCTTTCCGGCTCGTCTGACATGTTTTATGGTCTCTATGTTGATGGAGATGTCCTCTTTTTCTCTTGCCTGCTTTCTGTCATTGAGGGCATCCCCTCGGTTGGAATTTATGAGTTTGCCTTCGATAGTATTAAAAAGTAGCAAAAGTTGTAAAATTAAATGTGGAGTGGAAGAATGAAACACGCGACAATGCACGACAAGTCTTTGCAAGGATTTTATGTATTTCGAGAGATAAGTACCTAGTTCGGAGGGCATTCGAAGGAGAACTTTAAGACGATGGAAAAAAAAAATCAATTTTAAGAAGGTCATTTTGATTGGAGTAATATTTTTCGAAAATTAGTCACGACAGAGTGACGAAATTGGCAATATTTTAGGACCAAAGACTTCTAGAGACCTGGAGGGACTAGTACCTAAGTTTAATTACTTTGTTCAGAGATCAGAATGTCTTTCTTCTCAGATAGTAAGACAGCTCTGCCTTCGTCGTTCAACTTAGAGCTAAATTAGGGTTAAACTTGGTCTAGTTTCTGGTCACAAGAAAGTCTTAGGTCACGAATTTGCCGATCGATTGTATGCAACTGTGTGCCGCCATAAGAAATGAAGGGCTCAATCCCTTAAGTCCTTTGAAAGCATTTCATGCGTGCAAGAGTTCTTCAAACTGCGTCACAAGCATCAATTTATTTACTCTCTTCTGGGTCCGAGTTGACACTACAACCGCAGGAAATCATATTTCCGACAAAGTTGCAAGGCAAGCTCTGCTGGGTTCCTGGACACGGCAATGTAGAAGAGAATCAAAAAGCAGATAATTTGGCAGGACTAGGATTGGCTATGAACATCGGTGAAGCGGACACAACCATACTCCCAACGATTGGGAAACTGTACAGCATCATAAATAACATCGTTGAGAAAGAGACCAACGGCTATTGGGAATCTAGAGAGGACTATGGAACATCCCGTGCCTTTTGGCCAAAACTGAATAAAACAAAAATAAAGACCTTGCTGACTAGATGAAGACATCGCTCCGTAGATACTATGTATGCTTCGCAAAAGGAATACAGAGTCCTCAGGAGCTGTGGGGACGAGGAGGGAGTAGAGCCAATGCTCTGTATCTGCCCCGTCTACAGATTCTTTCCTGGCAGAGTCACCGATAATTAATCAACCGACCACCAATTGGTTTAAGGCTAGAGCAACACTGAGATATGTAGGTGTCCACTTCACAGAGGTTTCGTGTCTCTATCCACTCGCCCTAACCTAACCTAGCCTATAGGTTTGATACTCTGTCTTGTGTTAGTCTGTCAGAGCCTTGTAACTTTCGAACCGTTTGACGTTTGATTACTCAAATGCTCTGAATGTGTACAATATATGGAGCACTATGAATACAGGGAACGCCGATGACAAATTACTTTCAGCTCAGTGCCTTGCAGAGGATTTCTTGAAGTTATGTTATATATGTAGGTCCTACAAACATGGAGCCCTTTTGACATTCTCTTTAATTTGACATAGAGAAAAAATATTTCATCATCATTAAACACTGCCGCCATCTTGTGTCACATAGTGTAAGCATACCGAAAGTTACAGCTCTCTACGTCAAATAGCTGAAAAGCTACAAGACTTTAATAGCATGACAAAGACCGCTATAGATAATTCGTCTTTCCCAAAGAAGGAAAAAGCTTTCTAACAAATAAAGCAAAAGGCGAAAAAGAGCGAGACAAGTTTAATGTTTGAATTACAATTGAGGGAGACAAGTGTAATGTTTGATTTAAAATACGAATTTCTCTACAAGTTTATGAAATATTAGACTTACCGTTCTATTGCATTGAGTTCCCATTTACCATCAATCAGTTAGAAATTTCCCATTTCATCTTCCGAATCACACACACACACTCGGAATTACCGCACTTGTGGCAAGCAAAGGCAATAAAAACATCGAGAGCTTTTTTTTTCAACAAAAGCTCCGCACCGCGGTCAACTATGCGCTAACGAATTTGCACTCAAATGATTATACACACGCAAGAGAGACAGACATATAAACTATAAAACGTCTCTCAAATTGGCATTGCACTTACACATAAACACACACTTCAAAAGAGATTTTAAAGAAACACAAAGCTCTGCTCTTGCCACTGAACTGATACGAAAGGTGGGCACACCACAAGAGAGGCTTTAAATAAAAAAAAAAAAAACTAAAAGGGAAAACTTCACTACGACAAAACAGAGCAGGGAACGCGAATACTAGTGCAGCGGAATGACTCGAAAAAAAAACAGACATGGAAGGGGAAAAGAACAAACATACATAACCCGGTATAAGGAAGCACTTTAACACTATAAAGAGGGAGACGGGCATATGAGCTAAAAACCATTTCACACACAAACACTAAGAGATCACTGTTCTCATTCGACACATGAAGGCACAAGAGAGACACTTTCACTAACACACACAAGGGGAACACAAAGGGAACACTGCACTAAAAAACGAACGACCCGATAACTACTGCGAGACCCGAACCGAACTTACCAGGAGAAGAGACCGCGAACAACTGATTTTCTGCACCGCTGCCGGATGTGGAGTTGTGACGTTGTGACCCTACGGAGGAAGCGGAAATTCATTTGAGACTCTTGCCAGCAGAGTTGCCGTGTTGCTACAATTCGGTGTTTGATCACCTTTTAACCCTTTAGAACCGGATTTATTACTACTTGCGTATAATATACATACATGCGTAGTTCTTCCAGAAAATGAGATATTTTTTCACAATTAGAGTGCACGAATGCCCGTATATTGATATTAAGGGCTCATGTGATGAAATTGAATGAGAAAATAAAGGACAGAAAAGAGTTCGTGTAATAAAGTTTGCTCAAATTTTTGAGGATGATTTTGCATTCATTATCCATTTCACATTCTTCGCATTCGGGTTGGACTAGGTACACGAAGTAATTTCCGAATCTTATTGATATGAAAATTGAATGAGTACCTATGATTAGATTTTGAGTTCCGAATCGTTCATTGAGTATCGGTACCTCAGGGCTTCGAAAATATATGTATATAAGTAAGTCATAAATAATAAAAAAAAAGTACCTTCCTCCGAATGTTTTCCTCAAATAATAAATCTTTTAAATATATAGACAGCTTTGAACGGCAACTCTGGCGCTGCGCTGCCGTCGATATTCAATCAATTCGTTGGAACGGTAAGCTATTTAGTACATCGTTGTGCTCTGTCTGATAAATTGAAGAAGAGATTGAATGAAATTGCATCAGAAAAGGGAAACTACATTCTTCAAATTTAAATCTTTCAGCCTCTTGAGGTGCGATCGACAGAGACGCAAGAAGTAATCCCGTAATCTGAGCACGGTTGCCGTTTTGGTAGGATACTACCAGCTTTGGTATGTTTTAGTTCGATTTGGTAGGTTTTTTTTTTGAGCTGTAAACCCTATGAAAAAACATTTTTTAACAATTGACATTAATAGCTGAAATAATTTCCAATCAACTCAAAAACATTTCTGCCAGATAAAAGTTACATGTGTAAACAAAGATTGCCTTTTGTTTATTGTGTTGTTATTGTAATTGAATTAATATATTGACTTTGTGTTCAGTTTCGTCCAGCAATTATGGATGCTCTGAGATTTTGATCGTGCATGAGCAGAATTTTTCTTTCGATTATGGCATCAGATAGACTTTGTTTAAGGTTCAAATATTTTCCTTTGGAGTTTATTTGACAACTAATTCGCATTGATGTTTCTTAGATTTCCGTACGAAAATGTACAAGTAATAGGTCCGTTCGCGTACCCTCCTAAAACAGCGAATTTTTACGAAAATGTATGAATTTTTACGAAAAGCGGTATTCGTAAGGAGAATTTCATAGTTTTTCGTAGAAGAGAGTGCTCCCGAGGGATTAAAAAATTTCCCTATGCTAAGATAGTCGCAGACTACTTTGCTGTTAGAAAGCTTAGATACAGACGGACGATGGCGTAAAGTACTGCAATATCAATGCGGGAGTTAAAAACAGGCTAAAATTTAAAGTAAATGTTGAGTATTCTAGCAAAAAGGCATCACAGATGCAGGCCGCGCTCTCTCGGATGCTGCCAAACATCGGAGGGCCTGGATACGGAAGGAGAATCTTGCTATCCAAAGTGGTGAGCACCATCCTTCTGTATGCTGCCCCAGTTTGGGCGGCTGCACTCTCAACAAAGGAATTAAAGAGGAAACTTTCGTCTCTTACAGGCTCTGCTCAGAACAATTTCGGACGAAGCAGCCTGTGTTATAGCTGGGATGATACCTATTGACACCCTTGCCTATGAAATGCAAAGGGTTTACACTAGGATTGTCGCGAATAGACAAGATACCAGGCTTACGAGGAGCGTAAAGGACGAAGTAAGGGCAAAATCTGCAGCTTTTTGGCAAGCCAGGTGGCACAACACCTATTGAGCTGATTCCAAACACTGAAACTTGGACAAAAAGAACGGAAGGGGACAGTAACTATCACCTTACGTAGTTCCTGTCTGGGCACGGTGCTTAAAGGAAATACCTCCACAGATTTGGGCAGCACGATAGCTCGCCATTTTGCCCAAAAACAGAGGAAGATGCGGAGCACGTTCTACGAAGCCCTCAGCGCCTAATAGACCTCATGATGAGATCATCGGACGACTGGGTGGAGATTTGTTCCGTCATAACGGCCGTTCAGATTGAACTGCGTCGAATTCAAGCATTGAGAAGGGCCGAGGAGGCAAATAGAGATAGTAGAGCATAAAATGCTAACCAGCATACATGGCTAGGCTATACCTGGTTGTGGGTGCAGTGGTTCAGTGGTTAGTGCGTTGAGCTACGTTTACAAAACAACACGGCTACTAATTCCTAGGCAGTAGCTTCCTACTATGGATGAGATCAAAAGTTGTAGGTAGTCTCTTCTGCCTACGGAGGTTTCAAAAATACACGGCCCATTATTCCCTTCTGTCTAGAAAGCTAAACTACCAGGTTACCGAGTGTACCATTTCCACATGTCTGCTTTTTCTACCTTTCTTGATTTTAAAGTCTGAAAGTCAAAGGCAAAAAAAAACATAAACATTTGATCGCTTTGACAAACCCATGCCCCATGATCAAAAAAAAATCTCCTACAAAGGTCCGGCCACGCCGAAAAGGATATGCAGATAGAAAAAAGGACATTTGCATTTTTGCATGCACATCTACGTTACTTGTAATCACAACTTTGGCACAAAGGACATACAGGTCAAAGAGTTTTTCTTCCCTTTACTCCGTAACGACGCCGTCGATTAGATAAACAGTTAAACACTAACCCCTCAGGCATAAAATGTTCCTTTGTGTGCCTTATAGTCTCGAAATTTAATGCGAATATCCTGTAGATGTCAGTTTTCACAAAGAATTGTTGCACTTTAATCTTCTTCGACAAAAAAAAACATCCTTCTATCTTTTAGGAAAATGGACAACTCCATTGACGTGCACCAATTTGTTGTTATCCCTTTTTTTAAGCTTCATAGTTGTCTCTAACGTTATCCCTAAAAGAAAGAGACAAAATAGAAACCGGGATCAACGAAGGAAAAAGTCCGGAACTACAATCATAAACTTTTTAATATTTAACTTCCAAGAGGAATTTCATCCTTTTTGAAGTTTTATTTTCTACTGCCGTTCCAAGGAATCGAATTGAATCCTCAAAAGGGCGAAAAATATGGTACAGAAGATACTGAAGCGCCATTATTTTTTGGTGCACACAAACAACAAAATTTTGCCAGTGCATTTCATAAGGATAACGGGAAGACCAATGGAATGTGACGGAAAGGGTGCACTTTCAGTAAGGAAATGCTAATTCTCTTCTTCACTACTCAAATGAACAACAACAGGATGTGAAAGTTTTAGTCGTTTTTTTTTTCTTTTTTTTTTTTGCTTTCCTCTTGCATGATGGAAGAGAATGAAAAGTTTTTTAAAAGGACAAATTGCATTTTGTCGTTTGGATTATGTTTTTCATTGAAGGGGAATGAATGGCAGTTTCAAAGGACTTTTAAAGGGATCATTTTTTTGTTTGGCTATTCTTTAAGAAGCACTTGTTGTTTGGTCGTCCTAATTTAGAACCATGAGAATTGACGTGGAATGAATTTAGTGACTGGAGGAGTTTGATGATATCTGAAGTGTTTGCATTTGTGCGGATAGAATTTAGTCGAGTACTGTACTGTGGGAATGTACGCGGAAATAGATGGAAGAAAATACAGTAGAACTGCTAAGCAAACGTTGGATAGTGATAAGAATCTCAGGAGATCCATCAGCTCAAAGTTTTCTAAGTTCTCCAGTTCCTATTAGAAATGACTATGAAGAGTTCTCGTTGCTTTAACGGATAGGGCAGGACAATCACACAACACAGATTACAAATACAATCGCGCGTCATGAAGACTGATTTTTACCAGAGTTGATGATATCTTCTTGCAATAGAGCCCTGGTCGTTACACATGTCTTTGGATGAATCCAGCGTCTGCTTGCTCAACCAATGGCTTTCTCCTTTAAGCTTCATTCGTCGACCCTTTCCTAGCCAGGTCGTCAGCCTTTTTGTTTCCTTCGATATCCATTTGCCTTGGTGCCTAGCTGAGGGTTACCGGATTGGTCTTGGATATCTCGTTTAAGAGTTATTTGCAAGTTTGCACAGCAGAGCGCAGAGCCTTAATGGTTGACTGGCTATCTATAAAGACAATAATAGTCCTTCCTGCGAAAGTTAGGTTAGGTTAGGTTTGTGGGTTGGCAGGGGAAACGAAATACCTCCGCCGCACTCAGGTCAGCACTGACCCATTGTGTCACCCATAGGGGAGTTTAGAAAAGTACCCCTTGCCCATTTAACCCATAAATATCTGTAACAACTTTCCATGGTTGTACTTACTCGTTACCCGTGTACACAAACCATCCTGGTATCCTGATGAAGTTTAGTAATATGTAGGTGTTGGCGTTGGAGAGTTCTCCTAGATCCTGAAGTGTTTGCCGAAAAATTTGTACCTGGAATGTTGCAATCCAGGGCACTGGCAGAGGAAGTGGGTGGTGTATGACGCAGTTTCTTTAGGTGGTACCGCAGAGTGTAGTGACCCGTGAGTATCCCCACGAGCATGGACAGTGAACGTCTGTCCTTGCGAATAATTCTCTCGGTCCTTGCCTTGTCAAAAGTTGGCCATAATTGTTTTGCAGTTTTGCGGGGTGCTTATAGAGAGGCCAGTCAGTTCTAGTAGGTCCAATGAAGCTTTCCTTGCTAATTCATCTGCCTTTTCATTTCCCGGAACGCCCTCGTTCCCAGGGACCCAGCAGAGCAGAACTTTGTGCTGTGTTCGAAGAACCTTAAGCTCTTCGCAACAGCACTTCACAAGCTTGGATTTTATTTCTATGGCAGTAATTGCTTCAATAGCTGGCTGGTGATAAAGAAAGTGTTGTCACTGCCAGGATCTCCGCTGGGAAAACACTGCTGGATCGTATGGTTCTGGATCCAGCTAAAATTACTTCTGCCTATAGTCTCAGCAGCCTCCATGCCGACAGTCGTCGTTTATTCTAAAGGAGTGGCTTATTCCTAGCTCTTCACAATATAATTCGGCTCCCGAACCAATGACTATCTTACAACCGTCGGTATAGAACTCCTTCTCCAGTTCTTCCACTTAATTCTGTCAGGAATTCTTATATTGAATCTCCTTTCGAATGTTAACATTGGAGTCATGTGATCAGTTTCCCTCAATCCACATCCGTCAATACATATGGCGGCGTGGCCGTAAGGTTTCGATGACCACAGTACTCGCTCTTGATCTTACCACGACGACCATGACGATGTTCAGTGGTCTTCGACGTCTCTGCTCATTCACAGGCCCTACCTTAGCGGTCTATTGCCTACTGCTCTTTCTCCGCAGTAGTTTGCCTTAGCAGCAGCGCCCTCCGGTGGCTTTCTTTCTTCTTGGCAGGAGCGTTCTCTTCTGCAGAGGGTTCTCTTTTTCAGAGGGTTCTCTTCTTCAGAGGTTTCTATACTCTATCGCCTTCTAGGAGAGAGATGATGGGGCATCTGCAAGCAAATTCTCTTTCATTTCTACAGAGATGTGCTCCTCCAAGCTGGCAGGTGATAGCTCCCACCAGTTTTGATGCTCTGTGGTGTTATGTTTTGTTTTCATTTTTTTCTATTTGTGTTCCCACGATAAGGCCGGCTTAAGGGTCTACCTTTCCAGACCCAGTCAGGGCGTATCAGGGAGCTCGGTAGTTGTTAGAATTGTCTCCGATACGAGGACCAAGCTATTGCGAGGCACTTTTTGAGAAGTTTTCTCATGACACCAATACATTTAGGTCCTTGTCAAGAGGTGGAGCCGCATAAAAACGTTGACGTTACTTCCCTAACCCCAAGCACAGTAGTGCAACACAGTAGCCACTGAAATTTTGCCTATTGACATGAGTTTGCCATCGTTGAACAAATTAAAGCCTCAGGATACAAAACCATCGAGTGAGTATTACAGTGCACACTCCAACAACTTGTGTGCCTTTAATTTAACCTCAGTTGTATAAATAGAACCATTGCTGTGGTACTACAAAACTAAATAATGTAATTTTTCATAAAGATTTGCATACCGAAACCCGCATTGAGATTTCACCTAGTAATCCTTCAATTTACATCCTTATCAGCATTCAGGAATTGAAATAAACCCAGAAACACACCCACGTGGTGGTGCATTGCACCCGAAAATACCCACAAACATGCAATTTATTTTAAAATTCACCAGCAGAGCGTTCTAATTACGTATGCAAAGAGTCCTTCTGGCATATATCAACACCCCTATACAATAATAGGCGTCCCAACCTATGTATGTGTGGGTGTGCAACCAACTAAGGAGACTTGTGAAAATGCTCAGCTAAGCACACCAATTGCTTTATTTTCCACTTGAGGATATTTTTATTTTTTTTTTTTTTCTCCGAGAAATCACAAACAAGCAAATAACAAAACAGGACGAAATGACGGGAGCACACAAAAAAGCAGGAATTGAAATATATTCCAGGAAAGGTGAATTGTTTTAGAAAAGTGTATTTCACACGTAACACACCAGCAGCTTAAGGGAGCCAGTACATGGTATGTGGCGGTGGAGTCAGATTTCCAGAAAGCAAGTCAGACAAGGACATTGACTTTGCGGTTTAAGTTTCACGAGATTTATGCGTGAGAAGATAGGAGAGTTCTCTTGAGAATGCATTCATATTTATTGCAGAGGTGAGAGGGCCAATTGATTTTTTCTTCTCATTTGTAAAATTTTTAGTGATTCCTGGAGCTATTATGTGGATCGCATAGTAAAGGGATTTCTTTAGTTTGACAGGTGCTGCCATATTGTTGAAGCTGCACTTGATGTTTAATAGTTTCCGTTTCTTGCATATCATGCAGCTCCTCAGTCATTGATGGCCGGTCAGTCATCGCTTCTGCTGGGCAGTGTTCACATTGAGACTAAGGCTAGGCGCGCACATGCGATTTTCTGCCGCAGTGATTAAAAAATCGTAGTCGCTGTAGGAAATGGCAGTCCGCGCACCAGCGACAGAAAACGCTACGATTGTTTAATCGCAAAATATAGGTCAAATAGTTTATAATACGAGTGCGCGCACTTGCGATTAAATAGTCGCCGCGACTGTAAATCGCCAAAAAATATGTGACATGCTGCATTTTTCTAGATCCTGCGATTATTTAGTCGCAAGTGCGCGCGTTCGTATTAGACACCATGTGTTCCATTTTGCGCGACTGAACAGTAGAGAGATAGAAAATCGCCAGTGCGCGCACTGTTTTATATTATTGCGACTACTATTTTTTGATCGCGGCGACTAAAATCGCCAATGCGTGCTAACTCCTTTAAATTCATATGATTCGTTTGTTTTGGCGACTATCGCGTCGCTGAAAAAATGTGACAAAACGCGGCATAATAATCGCTGCAATAATTATGAGCTCTGTGCGCGCATTTATATTGCAAAGAGTGTGTTTCATTTTGTGCGACTAAAAGTCGCGCGATTAAAATCGCATGTGCGCGCCTAGCCTAAGGCTAGGCGCGCACATGCGATTTTCTGCCGCAGTGATTAAAAAATCGTAGTCGCTGTAGGAAATGGCAGTCCGCGCACCAGCGACAGAAAACGCTAAGATTGTTTAATAGCAAAATATAGGTCAAATAGTTTATAATACGAGTGCGCGCACTTGCGATTAAATAGTCGCCGCGACTGTAAATCGCCAAAAAATATGTGACATGCTGCATTTTTCTAGATCATGCGATTATTTAGTCGCAAGTGCGCGCGTTCGTATTAGACACCATGTGTTCCATTTTGCGCGACTGAACAGTAGAGAGATAGAAAATCGCCAGTGCGCGCACTGTTTTATATTATTGCGACTACTATTTTTTGATCGCGGCGACTAAAATCGCCAGTGCGTGCTAACTCCTTTAAATTCATATGATTCGTTTGTTTTGGCGACTATCGCGTCGCTGAAAAAATGTGACAAATCGCGGCATAATAATCGCTGCAATAATTATGAGCTCTGTGCGCGCATTTATATTGCAAAGAGTGTGTTTCATTTTGCGCGACTAAGAAGTCGCGCGATGAAATCGCATGTGCGCGCCTAGCCTAAGTCCTTCTGTCATTCATTAATGGCCATAAGCTCAGAAATACTACGCAGTCGGGGTATTGATCATATCTCTTGCTATGAGGTCTATTTCTCTTTTCAGTACCTACTACTACCATACCAACTCATAAGTAGTTTAGTTCTACATTTTATCCTAACACATTTCGATCTAGCTCCCCTTGCCTACTGTGTCTGGAAATCCAGCAAAGAGAGGTTCAGGACGCTGCTCACTTTGACCAACAGATTGGTTTCATTGTGCCCATTTATTTAGCTCAGGAAACTGTAAAAGAAGACCCCTGTATTAGAACCCCCTCCACAGTAATATAATTCAAAAAAGGTCCATCTGCAAAGAAGATGCTGCCGAGAGCCTTCATTCTTTTCACAAATAGGACAGGACAGTCGCACAGGAGGTGTCGAACAGATTCAATTTCTTCTTCATCCCTAAGTAATTATTATGTAGTACATCGAGGCAGTCGCTCCGCATAGATACCAATGGCACAGTGGTCAATAGCTATTCCAGAGAGGACACAAGTATTATAACCTCTAAGCTTTACCAGAGGAACAGATCTCTTCTTGCTAAGGGCCGGCCATAGGGCTCTGACCGTAGTTCATGTGCACAGCGTCAATAGATGCATCTTCAAATTTCTTCTGTTAAGATCATATTGGGTTCGCAACAGAGGGGAGGGCTTGGCGATGATTGCAACGTTGACCCTTTCTTGATAGCCCATCAGTCCTTTCGTCTTCCAAAATGTCCATATGATACGGCACCCAGCAAATGGTGCGGTGATTTACAGGTGCTCACAGCCTTAACAGCTTATTAACTTACATGGACCCCAACAAAAAGTCTCTCAACGCGCTACCTGCGGCGAGGAGGCCCTCTACTGCGTCTCTCTCCAGATTTGATTTGGTTTACGCTTTTTCCGGAACTCGTTAAGCGAACTTCCTTTTAACCTCAAGCATCGGGATCATATGATTCCGTCAATCCGATGGTGGCCGCCCACTGAAAGAGTATCGATACGTGGCCATGTTACAGCAGCTTTGGCCGCCAGGCCGGTGGAATGTGACTCATACTTCTACCAAATAGAGTTTGTCTCAATCAAATACCTGGACATAGCGGATTCGAGGGAAATATAGTAGCTGACCGATGCGCTGGAACAACAGCGGCATCCAGTTTCATGAAACGTAGAGCATTCAATGGATTACTAGTCAACACAGCATGGATATCGATGGTGAAGGACAAATTATGCCAAAATGCCTTCCTTAAAATACGAAACGACTCCTAGAACATACTTAGACTTCGATGCTCATAGAAACAGGATTCCTTACGAGCAACTGACGAAGAAGAAATGCTAAATTTGCTGGTACACTCATGGATATTGTGGGTTTCATCACCAACACTGAAGAAAACGCCCCAATAGGCCCATTGTGGTCAAAGTGACGATTTGACTTGATCCCATCTCATTCGACAATCTAGAATCCCTGTACATCAATAACTGGGAAGGGTTTCATTCAGTCATCATGTGCTTCCAAAAGGGATGATTTCGTATACCGTGCCATTTGTTCAGTTTTAGCATTGCGGAATGAAATTTAAATTTCACTCCTTCCACTCCTTGTGACTAGTTGTGCACTAATTCTGCAAGGAAAATTCAGTTCGCTCATCTACTGCACATCGATTGCATTGATTTTTCACAACTATAAAAAGGACACTTCATAATGACGATGCAGAAGTACCTCGAAGAGGGAATATTGCCCGATAAGTGCGCACTGTCTACTGGACATCTTGGCAAAAGTCCTCGAAGAGATAATTGATTACTTGCAATGGCAGGCGTTAAAAAACGCCTCTCAAGTCAGCAATTCGGCTTCAGAAAAATGCGATCTGCTCTTGGGCGCAGGCATTAAAGACGAACGAGACTAAGAGGAAACTATGGTCAACAAACAGATGCTACATGAATGTGGAATCTTCATGGATAATGATAGCTCGAGTTCTATTAGCATGCACGGCTCGCAAGCCTGAGTAATAGGTGCCAGGAATACGCCCTTAACACATAGACTTTTGTTTACATTTGCCTCTTCGTCCCTACTTAATGCTCCCAATCCACACAGCTTAACCTTTATCTCTTTATGACGGAATAGATCTCCAGCCAGTCATCCCCTGACCTCATCGTGTGGTCTATTAGAAACTCCAAGCTTCCTAGATTCGCTACGCCAATTCTAAAGCGTCTGCACTGGAACAAAAGGGAGAGCTGTCTATCCTAAATCTGTGGAGATAATTTAGATAGCCATCAGACAGGAACTGGGTAAGATGAAGAATTACAATCCTCGTGGGTTCTTTTTCAGGTCCTAGGTTTCAATGTTGGGAATCAGCTTGTTGTGATGTTACCCTTTCTTCCTTTTTAAGTCTGGTATCTTGGCGGTCCATGGTAAGTCTAATGTAAACTCCTCTGAGAATGTCGATAAGGAGCATCCAAGCTATAAGATGGGCTGCTGCATTTGAAAACGTTCAAAGTTTAAGCTACACGCCTGTTGTCAGACCTACCTGTATATTATGTGCTCTTCTAAACACTGTTAACCTCTTTATCCTGGAAAAAGTTCAAAGAGCTGCATATATTTGTATATGTGGAGCCCTAAGAACTGCTCCCTTCGCAGTAACTAGGTAACATTCTACATCTACTGCCCCTAGACATCGTCAGCAAACAGATAGCTGCCTCAACTGCAATTCGTGGCTGTCTCTCAACTATGGCCACTCCTCTGTTCTAAAGGAATTTAACCTCATTGATGAAACCACTGACTACACCCCTGCTAAACTCAGCTTCGGTCGGAACTTCCGTACATCAATCCCAGCTTGGGAAACATGGTCTAATCTGCATCAGGTGGATGTCGGAACGATTCACATCCAAACTGATGAATCTAAGAGTTGGTGGTGCTGCCTACTCCTCTGTGCTTAACTTAAGCATCTCCTTCCGCTATAAGGAAGGCCAACACTCTTTGGGCTCATTGCCCCTTCAGGATTTCGAGAGAGCTCTAGCCTAACCTTAACAGAGACGTTCAAAAGAACTGTAGCTTCTGAAGCATCCTGACCTGAGCACCATCATCGTTGTCTTCACAGGACACTGCCTAATTGGCCTACACGCTATACGTTTGGGCCTCCCATCAAACGATTTCTGTCGGAGTTGCAGGGACAAGGAGGAAGAAGAAACAATTCCTCATCTTCTTTGCAACTGCCCTGCTCTAGCGTCAAGAAGAAACCTCCACTTGGTGTCCTTTTTCCTTGGCGACCTTGGCGACCGAACAGGTCTACCCGTTAAGCACCTCCTGACCCATTAGCAGAACCTCTTCTAAGTGTTATTTTGTCCGGTAACCTCTCTGTATTGGTCCTCTGTCTCTTATCATTGTAGTATCGCAGTAATTGGCAGTGATTTTCCTCAGTAGATCCAGTGGTACCACAATGGGCCTTTAATGCCTAAGTAAGCTGGTATCTGGGTGCTAGCTGCCACTCTAACCTAACCTAACCTATGCTATACTTGCCCTATGTTGTAGTTCACAAAATTATAAATCGGCTTAAAAGTATGCAAATATTTTGCTTATTAGAGTCTCTTACAAACAGTGACAGAAGCTAACTCTACTCGAACCATTGAGACTATGGAGCTCACAATATCTCTCAGTTTTACCGCGCGCAAAATTGCCCAAAAATCCCCGATAAATGCTTTAGTTTGAGATCTATTTGTAGACGTGTTTCTGTCCCTGAAGGCATTCATAAAACTAAGGAGTCGAGAGGCTCATCACTCACATCACAGGCAACCTCTCTCCTTAAAGAAGAAATAGTAGTTTACCCTCCAACCAAGTACAAAGTGGTAATTGCGATGACATCTTCTTTTATTGTTTGTGACAATGAACGGAAATGCCCAAAACCATCCTTTGCTTTAGTGCTGCTAACGAAGGTCAGTACCCAATTGGCTCTACCATCTCACTCATTGACCACAGATCAAGGATTTCCATCTTATCGCCCGAAGTGCAAAACATCTCCTCTTTCATTCAAAGCCCGTTGAATAAACAAAATTCCCATCTCGCATCCATTGAGACTTCCTTTTCGTGTGTCACTGTCAAAGCAGCAGTATCCTTTGCTCATATGTATATCCATCCTTCATATGCAAACAACAATCAAAAATCAACACAAGATGATCAAATAAGAACGAAAAAGAAATAAAACATCTGTCTACCTTCAGGACATTACATACATACGTATAGGGTATACACATTCGCATCATTTGCTTCCTTTTGAGTGGCATTCCTCTGTGCTAGGTTTTATCTTTAGATGCTTTGATTTAAAAAAAAAACCTCACCAGGAAGGTGGAACCACAGGATAGACAACAAACACCGCAAAGCTTTGAAATCCTTTTACTCATTTCTCCTTGGTCTCGCGTGTTCTTTCCTAGGTACATACGTTGTGTGGGTGAGCCTGATAATGCATATGTAAACAGATGGTTGACTGGTACGTGACTTACATGGCAAAACTCTTGATACGTGGATCCTCTTCGTTTTATTCATGCATGGCGTCGACCCCTAACCCCTTCTTCATGTTGACGATGTGTTTGCATTTTTTAAGAACAAAAAAAAAAAAAGGATAATCATATGCAATGGGATTTAGCTATCTCCCTGCGATTCTGTTATCTCTGGGGATCTGCTAATGACCCAGTCCAAATCGGTGAACTAGTTTCACCCAAAGTTATTCATAGACATGCATATTTGGGACAGGCATAGGTACACAAAATGACATAGTTTCAGAGATTGCCTTCCAATATATCAGCCAAATAAGCATTTCGTGCTGAAAATACTGCAAAATCATTTTGAAAGATAGTGCCCATGTCAATCGGAGAGAATTTTATGTGAGTTTTTGTAGTCCTTCGTAATTCTCAGCATTTTTTCGAAGCACAGAAACGACAGAGAGCTTCACGAGAGAATTATATTCCCCCGAAGAAATTTAAAGGCTGTAATCAAAGAGAAGTGAACTTGAAAGAGCTGCAACAAAACCGAGCATAACCCTATCAAGTTGAAAATCTCCTCCCAAGTCCACAAACATTTTTCTAAAGCCAGTTCCTGTGCTTTTTCCACAACAAGAGAGAATAGAGGAAGAAGGGGAGAGGAGAAGCACGACGGGCGCATAACAAATACCATTTATTAGAGTAGATGAAGTTCTCCAAGTCTGCATAAAACATTAAGGATTAAAGCATCCAGGGTCGGTGGAATACTGAATTAAAACCGCCAGTTAGGAGGTGCCAACACATCTTTGCAGAGGTTTACAATGCTGACCTCACGGAAGGAAAAAGCAAAGCCGGTTCAGTAGAAGAAATAGAGACTTATTCTCTTACCAAAAGGTAATAGTCCACCGAAGGATCCCTCATCGTACAGGTTTCCCTACATGCTGTCAGAATGCAGAGTTCAATCGATGTAGCAGGAGTATCCGCTGATCGCCAGTATGGTTTCCGGAAGGAACAGCGAAAGAAGCTATAGGAAGAAGACGATGGAAAATTGGGAATGAATAGTACGTAGGATGTTAAGAACACCTTTAATACAGCAAACTGCAGCGAGAAGAGAGAAGATAATGGCGGACGGAGAATACTGCAGTACGAAATCGACAACGAGATAAGGCAGTTAGCGTCACAGGCGGTGTCCTCCAAGGTTCCATCTTGGGTCCACTACTGTGGGTGACGTTCTCAAACTTCAAATCCCAAGATCATCGAACAAATTGGCTTCATCTGCGATATAGCGATCGTTGTAGTGGTCAAACTTCTTGAAGAATTAGAGCATGAATGCATTGAGTACAACTGATGAAGTGAAGTGAATGTTCATGAAGATGAAGAGCATTGCGGTGAGTAGTGGCTGGAATGAAGCTAAAAGACCTTCTCGTTAAAAAAGCCTCATGAAAATATCGTTAACAGAACAACAATAGCAACGAGTCGGAATGATATGTACCACGAAGAACAAACCTGGAAGAATGGCAAGGTAGATGGAACTCTTCTGACAAAAGTACAGAGATTGATCCATAATATAGACCTTTGGATCAATAGTATGCATGGAGAACTGAACTTCTGCCTAACGCAGGTGCTTACTGGTCATCGATGCTTGAAAGCATACCTCCACAGGACATCCCTTATTGTCCAACAGGGGAAGACGCGGAACAAAGAATATTCCACTGCTCACGATAACATGAAGGCTGTACCTATTGGCGAACAGACTGGGTGTGGGCCGAATCCTGAAGAGCATCTCCGGACTGATGCTCACCACATCAGAAACTTGGCAGTTAGTGAAACCGTGGCCCCTATCATGAAGGAGCAACGAAGACAGAGGTGACAACGAAATCCTGCCCAGATTGTGAAATATAGAAGGCTGTAGTCCCCTCGTGATGAAATGCTTGACAATACTGCCGCGAGATTCAGGATGCGTAGGGAAGGTGGGTTGAGTGTATAAAAACCCACACTGTTACTGAGTACGAGCTTAGTTTCGTCCTTGCGTGTAAGAAGCTGCGGGCATACACTCGCACAACAAACTACAATGACTATATCCTTTCATGAGATCCAGTGAACAATAATTGTTTATACATTTTCCTCATTGCGTTCTTAAAACATTTTTGAGTCACTTGAAGAAAAAAAAACTGCCAAGGTTTTTTAAAGCAATGATTTTTATAATTCTTGGAGCTCAAACAATTTCCAGTTAAAATTAACATCAGTCGTTGGGTTGGCATCATAAAGCGGCATTTGGTGGTCACTGGTTTATTGCCACCTCTTTCCTCTAACGTAATCATATCTGGGAAGTCATTCTGTGGTACAATGTTGATGGAGTTTAAATCTTGCTTGACATGTCAGTGCCATATACTGGACTTGTTCTCATGGCAATGAAGCCAACTTTTTTATGTAAATCAAAAAAGCGCTAAAGAATACCATAATTCAAATGATCTTTTTATACGGCTGGTGGAATATTTTCTGCAACAATTCTTACAAAAAGGAAAATACATTCACTTACATGACACTATCCCAGTACTTTGACCAATATCCAGTATAAATAGCCGTCGAGATCGTGTGATATGTCGGTTATTTGGAAGCTATGTAAAGTCCAAAGTCTTTAAAGATAATTCGAAGCAACATTTACTCACCTTATTCGCCAAATGCCACCACAAATACGCGTCATCAAAAATTGGAACTTCAGAATGGACAATGTTAACTGCAGTTAGATCCAATATTTTAGAAGAATAATCATATATAATAAAATTATAAATAAATGCCAAGAAAAACTCTTTTGTTTGGTAGTAAAAATAGTGAAAGTTTTACTCTTTGTTAATTTTTCTTTTCTTTTGACAAAAATACCCCTAAATGAATCATCCATTTGAATAATAGAAACTCGTATTCTGGACGCGAGATTGTTATACACTTTGTTCATCTTCACAAACAGTTTTAGTTTTAGTTTTTTTCTTTAGTTTCTTAGACAATGGGTACACATCATCATAACTTATGGTGTGGTGTCCAGTGGCCGACAAATAATATGCAAGAGATGTGCTAACACCGACCACAGCCATGAAGGGATTCTAAACATACTGCAAATGCACTTAGAAGTGAAAGGGATCGCCGGACTTTCTGTCACAAGGGTTAGTTTGCTTCCAAACACTTTGCGTACATAAATTTGATGTCAGAGGCGCAACATACTTGAACAACGAAAACCTGCTCAGCTTGGTAGAGAACGAGCGTATAAAAGGTGGGCCATCTGGTGGTTACTTTTTAAATTATAGGTCATTTTGACACTGACTGCTGTTTTCCGCTCAAAATCTTGACAGAAAGTCAGTATCATATGTACCTTCACAGAACGAAATGAGTCGCTTTCTGGTTGAAAACTTATTTCCAAAGTGAGTGCTGTTTTTGAAAAGAAGTTTTGGCCGAAATAAAGCATCAAATAAAGCCCGCTGTACAAGTGCAAGTTTGTGCAAAAAGTTCGTGAAGCTGATATGGAAGTAGACAACGGTAATGGTCCCCGTTGTCGTATGGTGCGCACAGACGAGAATGTGGCTGCTATAGCCGAGAGAATCAATTCACGAACATCAACTTGCCATCGAGCGTTACAGAGCCATGTCTACCCACTTTTTTTTACTGACATAGATTTGAACGACCTCTGGTTTATGCCGTACTCTGGTTATGGCGCACCATGCCACACAGTCGATGCCACAATCGGTTTTTTGTTATCAGCCGTCTTGGCGAAGTCAATTGTCCACCTAGGAGCTGCGATTTAACCCTTTAACCGTGTTATTCCAACAATTCGGAACCGATTCAAGCATTTAAGTCCAATATCATCAAAGAAATCGGTGAACTACAGCCCGAAACCACCAACAAGGTCCTGGAAAATTGGGGTCACAGAATGCGCTATTGCAAAGCCAGCTGAGGCAGCCACTTGAACGACGTTGTATTCATAATCAATGAAAATATTTTCCCTTACTAATAAAGCCATAATTACATGGAATTTTGATCATTTTATTGCATTTTTAAAAAGAAACTTGTATTTGGTCAAAAAACGCCGGGCAGCATTGTTTGAGCAAACAGCCAACAGGACTGTCGACTAAAATCAGACCCCTTCAAAGGCCCGCAAAGCAGGAAGGAGAGTGCTTCAAAGAAGACAAGGCTTCTTTGGTCACATTACGGTGACCAGGATGATGAAGCAGCATCTGATCATGGCAATCATTGATCGAGTAAGAAATTTACCGAGAGTACTGGAAATCGCAGCAAGTCCCTCGCATGTTTTACGGATAGGGACTGGCATCTTGGTAACTTGAAAATGATTGCCTGCGACGATGATAGTGCGGTTGTCTTATATCAAGATAGCCATCGATGCCACCTCCGCGGGGATTTATAAAAAGGAACTTAGCACGAAGCCATAAGGAAGAAATCTCTCTCTCCCATGGTTAAAGCTTAGGACAAGCAAAAACAAAATAAGAAACTATAAGTTTCTATTGGGAACTCAGAAGCTAACGCATTCCTATTGTCTGCTTATAGTAACACTGACTTAACTACGGCTTAGCTGGAGATTTCAGGTAAAGAGTATAAATATATTCAACTTACCTTCCATTTGACGACATCGTGCCACTTCTGGGGGCTTACATAGAACAGGCAATTAAAGATTCTGAGAGTACTGTGTAAGGGAGTACCGGCATCAATAAGGGAGGTGAGTTTTTATTCAGTTTTCTTATTACTTATAATTGAAATATCTTACACCTACTTTAGTAGATAAAAAGTGGAAATTAGATCTTCTCCAGCCACTGTTCAATCTAATCCCAATATTGGCACAAACATAGCAAGTCATAAAAGTTTGTTTTATTCATCTTTTTTTTTTTGTATATTTAGAGTAGACCGTAGTAAAGCAAGTTTAATTTCTCCTTAACATCTTCTTAGCACATGATTAAAAGGAAAATCGAGTGAATGTTCATTAAGGGACACAAGATGCTGTAGGAGCTACAAAATTAAGTTGCCACCACTCAACTTTAATTGCAACTATATCCTCAGTTTACAGAGAACAGAGATAGATGCCAAGCGAAGTTCATGGAAGTTCATGGAAGCAAGCTTATCCATACCTGAAGAACATGAACACAACCCCTATTTTCCAACTTGCAGCAGTGGAAAGCGTGGGACACATAATATTCTTCTGCCCGCGATATCATGAAGGCCGTGACCTGATGGTGAACAGACTTGGGTGTGAACTTAGCTCCAGAGTACATCATCAGACAGATACTACAGACGCAGAAGGCTTCCAAAGCAGTCAGTGAAACCATGGCTACCATCATAAAGAAACAACGAAGACAGAAGCGACAATGAAGGACAGCCGATGAGAACGAGGTTAGTATGTAAAGCTGTAATGCTTGCTTTTAATCAGAGGTAGGAGCGGAGTGAGTTTAGTGGGTGGAAATTTCACACTATTACTAAGTACGGGTTTAAATTTCTCTTTGAAATATAAGTTTTCCAACTTCCTACGCAAAAGAGATGCATACAGTATTGATAAAGTTAATGTAGCCAATGATGGTCTTCAACAGCTGAACTGTTTGAACACGGAGTGAATGTCTTGGTAAGGTACATGCACCAAGTCATCAATCAAGGGTGGAGGAACGCATGCCCGACGACTGGAGTATAAAGTCTCTATGCTCCATCTTCAGAAAAGGCGATAATATGTCTTGTAAGAACTACCGAGGAATATTCTTGTAAAAATATCTTATATAAGATCCTATCCAACGTATACTACACCATATACCATTGAAGCTTCCAACCCGGCACAACGACGGAAGACAAAATTGTCACTCTTAGACAAATCCTGGAAAAGACCAACGCTTTTCAAGCCGCCTATGACAGGATTCATCGTCTCGAGCTCTAACAGGCCTAATTCGGGATATCGTCAAGGGTTATCCAGTAACGCTGGCAGACACACGACGCTGTGTGCAATTTTGAAACAACTCTTTTGAGCTCTCCCACACTTACACCCGATTCCGGCAAGGACATACTCTGTCAGGCGACTTCTTCAATATCGACTTCGAGCAGATAGTGCGCAGGGTAGTAGTAGGTGTCAACCCGGAAAGCAGTGTATTCCACAAATCTGTCCAACTGCTGGGATACGTAGACGATATTGACATCATCAGAAGATTCCGACAAGCCTTCGTAGTAGAGGCGTTTACGGGAATTGAAGAGCAGGGAAATCGATTTGGTTTTGAAGTGAATGAGGACAAGGCTAAGTACATATTCTCAACAAATAATAAATTATCGGTCCTTGGCTATGGACCTGTTCATGCTTGACATGCTTTTACTCACCCTTACTTGGCTGATGACTTCATGCATAAGTCCTACCAAGACATCACGTCCTTAAGAGCCTTCGGCTTTGCTGTTTTGTTATGGCTGCGCTAACTTCTTGACTACTGTGTCTGGGTATTCGCTTGAACATTGACAGATGGTGAGTTCTCTTCTTGCATTTTCACTTATTAAAAATTCCGTGCCCTATATTCGAAGCCAAGTAGCTCTCCGCTAAAAATAAGCGATGTTTTTGTACTCACAAGAGTCTTCGATATCTTTGAGTTGGCTTTTCTTTTTAAGCAAAAAAAAAACGCTCTCAGATTTCATTCTTCTGATCCTCTGTTGCTGATCCAGGAGCACAACAAGCGGCTTTACTAATCAATTGTTACGTAACACTACCACTTTATTGGAAAACCATAATGGTCGCCTAAAGGCAACTTTTCTGTGGGGATTGTTAGCCTGGGAAAACCTAGCCTTACTTAATACTTTCTTACAAGATCCTGCAAAGTCGATTAGTTGAAAACCGTTGTCTGTTGTCGTGTCGTGCAAAGTGTCATTGTTGGCCAACCCGCCTTGTCCTTGACAAGCTCTTTAGTGTCTTCGATAGAGACGTGTGGACATATCCACCTATAGGTTGTTCAGGTAATAGCCAGGTGATCGTTTATGCGCTGCGAATCAATGACTCTTGGTCGGAAACGAATTCCCTTTATGCTAACATGTGCGGTTTCTTGTAGCAGCTAGGTCAAAGTCGCTTATGTAAAGCCACTGTCACCAGACCGACTATGGATTTCGTCGATAGAATTCACACATGTGTAGTTGATAATGCGACATATTACCCGCCTCTTGGCCGTAGTTAGGTAGCTAGAAGAGGTTATATCAGTAAGCCATGTCGCAGAGCAAAGGCGCTATTTCAATACAACAACTCAAGTTACCCATCGAATATAAAAACGCTGTCAACTAAAAATAAAGAGTAAGACCACATATCCACCTCCTTACATTGAGGACATTTATATTGTCCTATAACGTGCGCTGTCTGGCTCTACCTATAGCCTGAGTCCTGATGAGCCAGTGGCCAGTGCTAACTGCCAGAATTCTTCCAACATCAGCGTGGTTTCTGTGTAATGATTGCAGTGTACTTAGAAGAAGTGCAGAATTAGAGCCACGTCAGGCAGCTATCAAACTCCTCTCTTCCAGCACCATCAGGTCTATAGTAGTAAAAGACTATCAAGCATCTCTTTACAAGACAGTACAACCTCACACCTTCTATGCATTTAAAAACGCTGTCAATGGAGAAGTCAAAGGAAAAGTACACGTAGGAGAATACTAGGTGAACTTCCCGATAATCCTGTTGATTCAATGGGTAGATTGAGGATATTTAAAGGTATCACAGTTCTCGCCTAAATGTGGCTGCATTCGTGGCATCCTACCTTAAGCTAGGTAGGTAGGTAGAATGGTGGTTCACTAATGAATCCTATTAACATAGTAGTGGTTAAAGCAAGCCTGTAGAGATTAGGTACTAAAAGTAACCAGTCAATGAAATGACCGAAAGAGACTCTTTCTAGGTAAACTCCTTCCTACCGCGGAACAAATATAAAGCCCACAAACGACACCTTAGTGGAGATCCGACAAAGAATAACCCTCGCGAACCGTTGCTACTTCAATATTGCAAAACAACTGGGTTCAATACTCCTAACTCGAAGGATGGAACTTATGCTCTGTAGAATGCTCATCTTAACCAGTTCTACTGTATGAAGCCGAGTGCTGGATGACAAGTAAGAAAGCTGAGCAAATATTGGGCACTTTCGAGTGAAATATTCTCTCTCAGTTAGTAGGTCCCATATACGTTTGGTTTGGCCACATCGAGTGAATAGACAACAATGTTCCAGCGGTGAGAGTCTTCGAATCATACCCCCTATTCGAGATGAACGAGCTTCCGGCATTAAGACTGAGTTGTCTCGGATGCCAGCAGCAAACCATCGCACCACAGATCGCAGAAGTGTGACATGCCTCAAATGTTGAAACTATTTCTTCAAAAATCTAGAAAAAAAAGTTATTTTGAACCAACAACATACAGTGGCTAGTAGGTATATACTAATTGCCAACTTAAGAAAAAAATGTTTACTCGAAATCTTTCTTTTTTTTATCTATAAATGTTTTATTATTGAAAAATCCTCCAAATTAACTCCAAATCAAAACTGGAATTGCTTTTAATTGAACACATGCTTATATTGCTTAATTTTCACTAAATTAGTACAAAATACAAAATTTTACGAAATGCATTCGAGTACTTATATGTTGGACACTGTCTGAGAGTAGGTATATTTTATTTGAGGAAGTAAGACGCCTCTATGGTGTCCAAAAGTCCCATGGCATGCGAAAAGTTTCATTACAGCGTATAACGTCACAATCCGTCAACGAAGTAAAGTGTCTTGACATCCTCAGGTCAAAAATGAACTCACAAGTATTGTATCTAAAATTTAAGAGAAAAAAAAAAAACAAATAAACGACAAATAAATTTAAAGGACTAGCAAATTTTGTTTGTCCAGTCCTTACAAATCATTAAGTGTCATCTCAATTGAAATGTCAAAAACAACAGTTTTTTTTTTTTGTTTAAATTACTCACACCGGTGGAAACCACAGAAAGCACTGAAAACTACACAGTATCCCGAATGGTCGTTTAAACTCTCCGCCGGGGATCTGAATCGATCCGCTGTTGTGTTTCTTCCAGCACTGTGCACTCCATGCTTTTGTATTGACAGGCGCGGCGGCATCCAAAAAACCGAAAAGTGCAGAATACACAGATATTTTTTGTTTTTTTGTTTAAATTAATTAATTTGTCAAAGTAAGCGCCCCACTCTACTGACCTCCATCGTTCAGCTCGCAGCAGAAGCAAAGCAAATAGAATATCACAACAATTTGGTAAAAGTTTTTCATGTCACTGAAAACAACCAGAATCGAATCGAATCCCAACCAAACTGGTGCCACATCCCAGTAGGACGACACTCGGCTGTGGAACCGATGCCGTTGATGATGATGATAATAAATCAGCGCAATTGGAAAATTAGTTTTGATTTGGTTAGTCGCTGGAGTAAGCACACTACGCAGCACGATTTACAGGCAGTTGTTAGATACAAAGGGGGTTTTGGGCGCGATAGATACAAGTGGTCGGTCTTTGTTTGTTTGCTTGTGCGCCCATGAATGAAACACTTAATCGTTTGATTTAGATTTGATTAAAGTTACTGTTTATTTTGAGCGTAAAAATAGATTCGAAGCTGCTCTCGTAAGGGGGATGAGTGAGTTGTCGACGTAATGGGCGGTGAATGGGCTCGATTAGACCACCATTGGGTTGAAGGTAAATTCATTTTGTGCAAATGTATGTCAAGAGTGCGCGAATGTGTTCAAAAGGATTCGAAAAAGAGCAAAAAAAATCTGTTTGTGTGCATCAAAATTTACTTGCTAGTGGTCGCACAGATAGAACCTATGTTGAGCCACAAATTTTGGTCAAAATTACTAGCAGGTGAGGTCGTAGTTTGTTCTCGACAGAGTTTGGTGAACTCACATATACTGTCTCGTTCCAGCTCTTACTATCTGCCCTTTCCTGTCCTCTCTTGCGGTCCCAATCAGGGATGCCGTTTTCCAATTTCGAAGGGGAGTATTTTAAAACAGAGGACTATGGTTTGTGTTTTCCATTTTCCATTTCGTACTTTACTAGATGCCTTAAAATTATCTTATCACTTTCAAAGGCAGATACAAGACGAAGCCCATCACACACTGGAGCAATTTTGCCCTGGGGTAACTCCGAGAAATTTCTCCTAAATTGGCAGCTCGCAAAGAAAAAGTATAAGTTTTAATCTGATTTTCAACTGCTTCAACACTGGATGAAGATTTTACCGATTTTTTTTACTTTACACCTCATCTTCCTCTTCTAAAAAGCCAGTCTTACCCCGGGGTAATTGCACCAGTTTGTGATGGCCCATTCACACAATAAGAGTTGCCTTCTAATACTATTTCGTGGGAAAAATCTAAATGTTTTAAAGGCAGTAAAATCTGGACGTACGGGAGTACAGTCTTTAAGAAATGTACTTCCTTAGAAGATCCCTGATGCCAAAATGGATCTCGGAACTTTGACAGGCGTTGCGGCCATATTATTGAAGTTACATCTATCAAAGTAGCTGTCATCTATTTAGTCTGTTTCGGCAAATCTAAATGGAGACTAATGGCTTTCAACAGGCTTTAATTGTTTTATGAAAGTGGGTGATCTGTACGAGGAACATTTCGAGCGCTTCGCTAATTTTGCCGTCGCTATAATCGTCTTTCCGTTCAGTGAAAGATCTGCTAATACCCGTACGTCAACGAAGCGAAGGATCTGTCAAAAATATCGCCGCTGTCCGTAAGAATGTGCAGGATAATCCGGGGCAGTTAATTCCGCAGCATTCGCAGACCACAACTTGGTGAATTTTGCATCACAACTTGGGGATACCTCGTACAAAATTCAAAGGAATCAGGAGCTCAAAGTTCATGACCATAGCCAACGCCATCTGTTCCCTGACTCGGCTCTCAAGAAGTTGGAAGTTGACCCCTATTTCCGTCGAAAAATCAAAGTTCCCAGTCACTTATAAAGTTCCATGACTGTCAAGTTCCATCAAACTTTTGACAGAACAGTGCTCTCTTACTACCTCTTGAAAGTACAACAAATGGAATATCTCGAGTGTGCTACAAAGCCCACAACTATTCCCAAAACGATGGTCAGCTTCGGAATTTTGTTTTTTTAAATTCCATTTACTGTCAGGGGGAAAACAAAATAAGCCACTCACAGCCCGAGATCAATGCCGCACCAATTAATGTCGCAAACCAATTCAATCCACACTAGTGCCTTTCAAGCTTAGCTTTTTTGATTCCATTCATACAAACGCTCATCGTGTCTGTAGTTGGCTCCATCAAATCCATCAGTGCACACTCTTCAGCACCCTCGTCTCATAGTTGAAAGTCAACACAGTGAAAAGCTTTTGTAAACAAATCCAATCGACTGCTGGCCAATGTGTGGAACTAGGTAAATCGAAAAAACACTAATCGAGGGGCCACCTCCCGTTTATATGACCCTGACACATCATCAACCACCCTCTCAAACATATTACGAGAGAAGAAAAAAAAAACAACTGAGAATCCGCCCCAAAGCTAGGGTATCCATCTCTCAGTGCATGACTGTAGCCGCTGGATTCAAAATGGGAAAAGTGTGCGGCGGTGTAGCAACGATTTTCCTTTTAACTTTCGCACTCCTAAGTTTTTGCTTTTTCTTTGGGTTTGCAAGTGCCCAAGGACGAACCAGCGGTGCCGGTGGTGCTGGCAATACCGGTCATATAAGAAGTATAAACGCAACTCGTTCAAATTTTTCTCTTCATCATTTCTTCCTATTTTGCTGATTGTTGTTCTTTCTTTCTTTTTTTTTGCTTGTTTTTTTTCGTACATTTTGTGCACATATTTTCCTGGTGTGTCAGGAGAAACGAATCATTGCTGGAGACGATACGATGGATATAACAAAAATATGGTCCCCGGACAGAAGCCAGAGTTGAAGAGGCCATTCGGAGTGCTATGTACCTTTAAGTGTACCATTCTGATGTACACGAGGTGGTAGAAGTACTGTGATAAATGTGAGATAGTTTTTTTTCTACTTCTACTTTTTGTTTGCAGTTTCACCAAATGTGAGTTCATCTATGACTATAAGCTGTCTTGCTACTTATTTACCTCACTGCCTGATTGTATATCGTTGAAGTGTACGTTCTTAGATTTCATAAGTAATTTTTAGTAAAATTCCAATTTGTTGTTCATAGTCAATATTATAAAAAAAAAAGTTTCTTTTTGTATAAAGTGATGGATTTTGATTTGAATTCTTAAAAGCTAATGATGTCAGTCGCGGAGACGTATGAGCCGTCAGAATTTGTCAGAATTTGGAAGCACCGCTAGAAGAACAAGTCCAATTATAGTTGTGCGATAGTTGCTGTCAGAATTAAAGGGAAATTCAACTTTCGAGCTGTCAAAATCTGAACGCACCCATAATCGGATTGGGCAACACGACCGTATGTCAAATTATTTTTCTCTGGCTCTCGCACGATAGCCTCATACGAAATGTGCGAATGAGACCACTCTCTAAGGATGCAGATGTGCAAGCAAAAGTGAACGAAAACTCAACGAAACTGAGCGAAAACTTATAACGTGTGCAGTTTACAAATCGTGCTAACTCGGATTAATTCGTCCGGCAGCGTTCAAAGTTACACTACGTACGTAACGTATCAATTGTCAATTCAAGATAGCATTTATAATTTGGTCCGTTTTATACCGTTTCACATAGAGAGATGAAATTTTCGATATGTCATTAAGTAGAAGAGCACAACACATGCGCATTCTATCTATTTTTAACCGAGGATCAAGAGAATTGGACGATCCTTCAATCTACTGGTCTTTTTCTCGGCATTTTTGAGAATACATACTAATTTTAGTGTTTTACGTTTAACGATATTGATGTTAAGAAACTTGAATGTGTACGAAAGCTATCTTTAAGACCCCGGTTGAAGCTCTGGCTGTGTACGTTCTCATCGTCATAAGTTCATTAATGTGTATAGTCTTGTATTCGTCGGAAATTGTCTGAGGTATAGGCGAACTGAATTAGACAAGCATCGTCGGTCAATTTAACGTTTGAATCCACAAAGCTGGGAATGTATTCTGCCGTTTCTAGCAAAATCAAATGAGAGCTCACTCACACATTCTTAATCGGTGGTTGTTTTTACGGTTTTAAAGGGCGCCGCCATTTTGAAGAGCCATTCTGTACATTTTGTTGTTGTTAATTCAATGCCAGTCAGCTGAAAGTAACAAAACTTTAAGTATCTAAATCAAGTAATTCAAGAACTAATTAAGCATTTTATTAATATTTTTTCTCATAACATTTGTTTCCATTCAAAGGGCAGTCCCATAAAATCCATCACATCAATTACGTCAACGGATACGATCACATTTGACGTATGTAACGAAAAGGACATCATTTAAAATAAATCCTTTCTGCTATTCTTCTATTTTCAAAGTGCACGACTCAGAAACTCTTTGCAGTGCATTCATCCACTACCGCAACATCATCGAAAAAGCAGCCGTGGCTACCCTTGGCTACCAACCCCCACCAAAAAGCCCTTGGTATGGTTATGAGTACGCTTAGCAGAAGAAGATGACGGAAGATGCACACAAGAATGAAGCGCAAAACAAGAGCAGCGAGAATGCGATAGAGGAATACCGTACCAAGAGGAGGGAATAGAAAATGGAGCACACACGTGCATACTTTTTCAGCCCACGTAAGCAGCTGGCTTCAAATCCGGAACACAGGCTCTTCCAAATAGTGAAGGCAACCTAGTCATCAAGCAAGTATGGGTGGAGGAACGCATGCCCGACGACTGGAGTATAAGCTCTATATGCTCCATTTTCAAAAAAAGGTGATAATATGTCTTGTGAGAACTTCCGAGGCATATTCTTGTTAAATGTCTCACATAAGATCCTATCCAACGTATACTACACTAATCGGAACGTACCATTGAAGCTTCCGACCGGCACATCGACGGAAGACAAAATTGTCACACTTAGACAAATCCTGGAAAAGACCAACGAAATTCAAGTGATAGCATTCATCGTCTCGAGCTCAAACACGCGATGACCCAATTCGGGATATCGTCAAGGCTTATCCAGTATCACTGGCAGACACACGACGCTCTGTGCAACTTTGAAACAACTCCTTTGAGCTCTTCAACACTTACACCCGATTCGGGCAAGGAGATGCTTTGTTATGCGACTTCTTCAATATCGACTTGAGGCAATAACGACGCAGTGCAGGTGTCTACCCGGAAAGCAATGTATTTCACAAATCTGTCCAACTGCTGGAATACGAAGACGATATTGATATCATCAGAAGATTCCGACAAGCCTTCGTAGAGGCGTTTACGACAATTGAAAAGCAGGGGAAACGAGTTGGTTTTGAAAATTATCTGTTCACAATCTTCGACAAAATGTCGCTGTGGAGGTAGTTGAGGAGTTCCTACATAAACAAGATCTGCCCAAGAATAAGCCTCGCAAACCGTTCCAACTTCAATTGGGTTCAATACTCCTAACTCGACGGATGGAACTTATGCTCTATAGAACCCTCATCCTACCAGTTCTGCTGTATGGAACCGAGTGCTGGATGATAAGTAAGAAAGCTGAGCAATTGGTGGGCACTTTTGAAGGAAAAATACTTTATCGGTTATCAGGTCTCTTATGCGAGGGGGCTAGTGGAGGCTACTTTGGCTTAATCACGTCGAACGAATGGTCAACAATGCTCCAGCTGAGAGGATTCTTGAATCATAGCCCCCAGGTTTAAGACGGCGAAAAGGCCGAACCTCCGGTACAAAGACCAAGTTGTCCTGAAGCCAACTTGAAGCAACGTGCAACTTGAAGGATCCTAGAGGATGAAAGGCAATCGTGTCCACGGCAATCGAGTCTTCAAGGATCGAGAGCCTGAATCGGATCATATTCCTCCTTTTTCCCTGACAACAGAAGGAGTGAACTTTCACTGTGTATTAAAAACGATCTATGCATAGAATCTATCCACGTCCCTGAAAACAGTTTGCTCCTCAATTCAATTTATCAACTCTACATTTATTCATTGCTTGAGAGGATAACTCACTAAACTTGTTTCCTTTGTCAAACGACTTGATAACGATTCAAGAGTACTCTCATCTTTGGAATGTAAATTTGTTTAAAAAAAAAAAAACAATATTTCCGCCCTAACTAAGTCTTACGACAATGTCCTTTAATCTCACTTCAAGTGAGCGACTTTCTCTCCTTTCGGTGTGTACGTGTGCGTGAAACTTTCTTAATATCCTGCAAATTGATTTCATCCACGAGAGTTTGTGTTTTTTTTTTTTTCCTTATTCCATTCTAATTAAATTCCTTTAAAGTACACCTAAGGACTAACGCAGGTGAGATGGCGATGGCGAACCAACTTTAGTCCCCCGCACCAACTCCTTTAATAAATTACTTTGAGAAACTTTAACGCTTTGACAATGACACACAATTCCACATCTAAAGCCCGTCTATCACAGTTTATCTTTGCAACTACCATCTACCAACTGATTCCAGGACAAAAAAAAAAAAAAAGAAAATATAAAAATAAACTCCGATTCGTCCCTGCGTCATTCATCACTCTCACTCAGGTGAACGAGGGTTGAATTGCAGGACAATGCGAGGGACAAACGCACAAGATAATAAATTCTCACATCGGATCTCATCAATTTGTGGTGAAATTTATGTTTGACGATTACTCTCAAAGCCGAAAGCTTGGGAAGATTCCCCCCATCTGAACAGGTGCATGTATACTTGGTTTCGTTTGAAATGAAATTAGGGGAAAAAGCAAGCCTTTTTCGCCAATTTAACATCCGCATTGGTTCGAGTGGTTTGAAAAAATCCTTAGCCATCAGCACCAAAAAACCACTTTATGCAAGTGGTAGACTGTAATGCAGTCTTTCGTTACGTGCCATAAATTATTTTGCATTCAACCGAGACATAAAAAGATAGAGATAGAGAGAAGGACTGCGTCGTCGTCGTCATTGCTTAACCCCCAAACTATCAGTACTTGCGGCCATAAATAAAGTATCTTATCTGCTAGACTTGGTAGTTGCAAAATTCCAATTTGTTTATCTGTTCGAGTGTAATCCACTTTGCGAATAAATCACCTATTTTTGGAATGCGGTTCTTTAATGGAACTGAATTTTACTACAGTGCCCTGCGAATATTTGAGATACTTTTCTAACAAAAGTATCTGAAAGTGTAATTTGGGAAAATTACAAAATTCTGCTACCCAAGCAAAAGTGTAGTTTACTTATAAAACAAAATGGATGGACTTTTGTCTAAGTATTACAGTTGTTCTGAGCGCTCAGCAAACGAAGTCATGAAGTCTAGAAATTTTAAAATAGTTTGCTTGCTGTTAACCGCTATTGTGACCAATGGGACTGGTACCGAGCTACAGGGAGGTAAGTAAAGTTGTAGTTTGTGTTTGCTTATTTATTCTTTGAAAAGACATTTCAGATGACAAGCAACAGAACTCATTCCAAGTGAGGCTGAGAGTGTGTGATGAGTTACCAGGTAAGTTGCAAAGCTGTGTGCAACGTTTTTATATTAATTGTACTGCAGTACTAGAGTCCAGTCGATGTGACTCACGGATACAGCAGTTCCTGTATTCCAATTTCTCTGATGACCCGCAGTTCTCTGATAAGATGAAGGCAGATAGACAGATCCTTCTTTGTGAACTATTGCTACACACTCAAAATCCTGCTTCCGACGTAAAGAACTCATTCAACTTACAGTGGCCCGTAAACATTCCTGGCAAGCTACGATGGTAACTTTTTTCTGGGTCAAGCAGATGGAACTTTTTGATGGTATACCACTTTCTTACTGATTGCAGCGGCACTTCTCTTTGTTGGCGATTCTTTGAAGATTCCTCGACAATTTATTGCCCGAACACTATGCGCTGTGTCTGAATCGGTAGTTACAGTAACAGCTGTCAGACACTCAATTTTGTGGCGCGGTAAGCTGTCAAATGAAGCCATTTCCATTTTAGTATTCCGTCAAACATACACCATTGTTTTCGGACTGTCAAAAGCAAGCAATCATAGCAAAAAGAAGCAAGCACTTTGACATGTTTTCTCTTTTAATTTCTTCTTCTCTCTCTTTGTGTAAATTGACATATGCGAGGAGATAAACCAGAACCTTCTGGGGCTGCTCTAAAATTTTCGGCAAAACATTACTTATTCATCGCTAGTCTTGTGGAAAAAGGCCATAATTTGCCTTCAAACGAACAACAAAACTATCCCTTAACTAGTTGGACACGTGAAGATCCGAGAAAGATTTCCATTGCTAGCTTCTCTAGGAGTCTGCTTCTCAGACTTCATGCCTAAGAAATCCATCTCTATCAGATGATCCGAGCAAGATTTCCATTCCAGCATGCTTCTCAGACTTCATGCCTAAGAGAATCCATGTCTATCACCACTTCAGGGTCACAATTCCAAACCAGAGCCGCTGGGACAATTAACAAATCCCTTAAACACCTTCTTTAAGGATTGGTATACTGACGCCTTTGCAACTGGAATCTGTGATCCGAAAATCAAACTATTTTTTCCTCCAGGACAAATAACTTTATCTTTCAGGCTGAGATCCTCGCCGAAGTAACCTCCATAGATCACATTCTATCATATAGCCAGGCAGCTCTCAAGGCTCTTATGTTCTTCAACTTTGAGTCAAATTTAGTCTCCATTTGTCCACCAATTTTGGTACCTGGACACAGGAGGATCCATAGCAAAGAAGCTGCCGACGGGCTTACCAGACTGTGTGCTCGGTCTCTGCTCATTAGTCCAGAATCATTTTGTGATTCACAAACTAACCAGGTAAGGATAAAGCTCAAACGCCAAGAGATAATCTCTTACGAACTCTCAAATTGGCTCAAAATATGCCAGAAAATGTATTAACTTCTCAGAAAAGAGATCAAAAGACATCCTTTGAGTCAGATTTTGAACTCCAATGAGTAAAGAGCCGATTGCAGGCCTTCGTCTGTTTTGGACTAATCTGCCAAGATTGAGATTTTACTCTGGTTGACTGCCTTTCCAATCATCTCAGAGTATACTTTTCTTTTAGATACCAGAAAGTGCATCTACTTTGCTCCTGATTCTTTGTATTGGCCACAAGCCTGTAGTTTCAACTGTACAGAAGCTGGTGAAATTTTGTAAGAATTCCTATCTCCTTGCTTGAATGTGAATATTTTAAATTGTTTCCCATTTTAGCCTTTTCGCTTGTGAGCTCTATTCCGGTGCACTGTCAGACAAGCCCGAATGCACAAATTTAGACTGTATATCGGGAACAGAATCAGTAATCTCCCGAAAAGCGATATCGCAAGTTGTACACCCAGATTACAGATGTTATAAAGAGTTACCAGATGGCAATTAAACAATTTGTTTTGGAATACATTTTGATTGTTAAATAAATAAATTTCCACGGGTTTGACTACAAAATGCTTGGTTACTCAATATAACTTCCAGAAATAGTAGCAAGAATAGCATATAACCTTACTAATTATGACTTTTGTGTGCGTGTTCATTTGAGAATACTTTCGCTAGTACACTCTTAGTCTAGACAGTTCCTTTCGAATAGCTGCTCATTTGTGAGTAATATTTTCGAGATTTTATATCTCTACTTTCATGGCATAATTTTGAGAGTTTATTCCCTGAGATTCTTCTCAAAACAGTATTCACGTGGTATATTTCATCTGCCGTTCAAAGTATTCTTATAAGCGAAAAGTTGCAGATTCTCTAATTATTTCCGCTGTTCCTAAGGTGCATGTCCACTTGAGAGAACTATCGCTAGTAAACTCTCAAGAGTAACTCTGGAGTACATTCCAATATGAGTATAAAATTTGAGTAATTTACTATCACGACTAGCTACTTTCAGCATACGAACATTGTTTAAAAAGTGCGAGTTGTTTACAGTTTACTCCGAGAGTAAGATAACGTCTGTCCACTTGCGAGCAACTCTTTAAAAGTTTGAAAGCTGAGACCAGTAAACCAGCTTACCACTTACGAAATGTCTCTCGAGATTAGCTTGAGAGCTACTTGTCCTGATTTTGCTTTCAAGTAGACAGGCATCTTTAAACAAATCCCTGGATAACTACTCTCAAAATTCAAACCTGTTTTGGAATTCTGTGAGCTGGGCCGGTAGATAAGATGGTTTGATGCTGGGGAATACATCTTCCCAACCAAAAACACTGTCATGATCTACTCTGGCAAACTGAGTGGAAGTACACGGTGCAGCATATAAAAACCCCCTTTTTGGCCGGATACTAACGGCTAGGTTATAGACTAGAGTGAAAAAAGGCTCATCATGCAGACTGAAGGCACGGCTGAGAGTGAAGCCTGGTATTAGGCTCCTTATTTCGACATCGTAATGATAATGATAGGTTTAGATACGAAGGTAGGAATCGAGAACACTGCCACTCATTTGCCTCTAGCAGAGCTGTAAAAGAATGCAATCATTTTTGAATATAATTTCTTGGAATGCTCCGATTGATGAACATGATTTCATGCATTGACTTTAATAAAGACCTCTGATCAAAAAAAATAAATCACCATTCATTTTAAAGTCATGACTGCAGCAATCAATTTTAGCATTCAGAATGGTGAAGTCAAAAAGAATGAAATCTTTTTGAATGCTCTGCATTCTTTGAAGTCACTTGAAGTCACTACTAGCATTCACTGATTGCATTCAGTTCCTTGAAGTCAGTTGAAGTCAGTGACTGCATTCACTTAGTTGAAGTCTTTTGAAGTCACTCGAAGTCTTTTAAGTGAGTGATTGCATTGCCTACCCTGCCTTCAAAGACTTCAAGTGACTTGAAAAGACTGATCTGAAGTCTTTATTGAAGTCATTGAATTGAAATAAATCTACGTGAATTCTTAGTATGACTGCATGTGAGTGCATTCCGCAATGATTGCATTCTCTTACAGCCCTGGCTCCTAAGGCTTAATAAGGAGCAAGCATGTGTGACAGTAGTTTGAACTCCATGTGACTTCCAGTAATCGGTTTAAGTTCTAACCTACTTATTTCTGACGAGGACCAGCTCCCAAGATGGAGACCCATTTCGCTACAGTGGAGTAAAGTGGAGTGCCACAAGGGTACATACAGTCACCACTATAGTGTGAGAGTAGGGCTGTCTAAGACCTTTGTCTACTTTTACAATAGACCTTCAATAATGTAGAATATTTTTATAAATAAGTTGAGTTTCTAAAATTCCCAAAATCGTTTACAGAGTCGTGTATCAAACAATGTCTTGGAGAGTACTTCTGGCCAGAAACCTGTCGCTTTAACTGCTCAGCAAAGGGTGAAATTATGTAAGAATTCGATTCAAAAAAGAAACCAAATAGAATTAAATTCCATTCTCCCTTTCAGATTGTCCGACTGCGAGGTATTCTTTGAAAGACTCAATGGTAAAACTAATTGCGAGGACTTGTATTGCATTTGAAGAACAACAAAGGCATACCTTAACACCCCACACAGTAAAATGTAATTAAAATTTTCAATTTCGGCAAAATAAACCTCCGAGAGTTGGTTTCTGTTACTAACTGCAAGAAAAAATATCTATAGAGTGTGGAGTTCTCTGTATCTCATGCCAATGTACCAACATGACACCCTCAGGTAGTAATTAATTTCATGTTTTATCAGATGGTCTACGGTGGCATTCCTATGCTGTTGCTTCCAAATCATTTCCGCAACCATACTTTCACCACTCAGTATCTACACATGTTCCCAGGCTTCCAATGAGTGTGGTGTCTGCCCAATTTGAATTTCCAATTTCACTGATGAATCCATAAACCGCATGAATACAATAGATGCCGGAAAATTACTTAACTCAAATAGGCTTTTGGTCTAGGGCGGCTGCTCCTGCCTGCTACTGTTGTGAGTGGGTGCGTTGTGCCTCCTTGAAATCACACAATCTATTGCCGATCCAATTTGCACATTCTCTACTACCCCCAGAGAGAGAACACAGAACGAACGTCCTTGTCATCTCCATAAACAGACACAATCCTCCATACCGCCAAAGGCTAAACACACAGAGAGATTTACAGAGAAAAAAAAAAAAAAATAGGTACTGAATCCGGCTTCCTGGCATCGTAAATTTAGAACCAGCCAAAGGCTCAACGCACACATGTACATATACTATATCACACAACACAAAAAGAATGTAATCCAGGTCGAATGAGATTTTTTCCTATTTACAGGATATGTGTCGAGATATCCGTTTGCTCTCTCCTTTTGAGAAGGGCACACTACGACGTCGACGATACAGATCAGACAAAAGCGAAACAAAAAAAAAAAAGTATCTCAATTCGCAACAAATTTACATCGGTATTCATCGACGAGAGACAACGACAACAACAACAACAACAACACTTGGGGGATAGAGGGTATTGTCGCCCCGAAGGCTCCAACTATAAAATATCAATGGCGCGCAGATTTTATGGATCCATTAGGAGAGTTTTTGGATCATTTCATCCTTTAGGCGAAGATAATTCTGTTTATGTTCGATTGGAGGTCGAGTGGGCGCGAGTGCGAATAATTGATGCTGAACTGCTGAATGTTTTACCCGCTCAATTAGCATATTATTTCAATTACCATGGACGGGTTTTTTTTTTTCGTTTTGTGCGGTCAATTGCAACGCTGCTGCAAGGGGAATAGGCTAATGGGGTTTGTTTTGAATGGCCTGCAATTTGTGCGAAATAAAAAGAACCAATTAGGTTCGATGGGAATTTTGTGGGACTAGCTATTTGCCACAGGGAGAACTGTGTTTGATTGCGAATTTTATTCGCATGTCAGCTGAAGGCTTCGAATGTTTGGTTTTATATGGAACTCAACATCTAGACGAGTTTAAAGTTTAAGTTTTATTGAATTTGTTCTTGTGCTGTATTGTAGCTGCAGGTAAGCTTAATGAAATGGGATATCCTTGTGAGTATTGTGTCTAAAAGGCTGCACCCCCCCTTCCTGGCCCATGTATTTGACTAACGAATTAGACATGGCGATGTCATTAACTTGAGGAGGACCAAAAAGTGACTTTTTCTGCATGCATTGGAATTTGGTGGATCTCTTGTGGTTTGCGTTATCGACAGTTCGGCTTATTGACGAACCCATTCAACCCGAAATATGTAGGCCTCGTCGCTGAATATGATTTTTCGACGAGTTCTGTTGAACACGAGTTCTATTGAACACGAGTTCTGTTGAACACGAGTTCTATTGAACACGAGTTCTGTTGAACACGAGTTCTATTGAACACGAGTTCTGTTGAACACGAGTTCTATTGAACACGAGTTCTGTTGAACACGAGTTCTATTGAACACGAGTTCTGTTGAACACGAGTTCTATTGAACACGAGTTCTGTTGAACACGACGAACACGAGTTCTGTTGAACACTCTCACGGACAGCGGCGATATTTTTGACAGATCTTGTGGTAGTTTGTTAACTGAACCGATCGACTCGAATTTATGCACCATGTTCCAACAACTGTCCTCTCGGAAGGACGATTATGGCGACCGTGGGCGAACCGTGCAAGATGTTGCTCGTACAGAACACCCACTTTCATATAAAAATTTCATCATTTGCAAATATTGTTGAACACTATAACTCTCCATGTTGACTCGGTAAAATAGACTAAAGAAATGACAGCTAATTTGACAGATATTGCTTCAACAATATGGCCGCACTTGTCAAAGTTCAGATATTTCTATTGTAAAATTCCCCTTTATAAAAACGCCCACAAAAATAGTTGTAAAATTCTTTTTGGTTGCCAAATCCACAACTTCATTAAGCACACTTTCAAGGTATGACATATGCTACAGGTATGAAGCAACCTATACCATGACAACAACTGTCCGCCTAATTGACACACGACCAAGTCTGGAAAACTTTTCGTCCTCATTACTTACGCGGCTCGAATTTCGTCAGAGCAAAAATGAGTCTCACTCTACCAGCGTATCCAGGATAAGCCATCAGACTTCCGCAACACAGAGAGGAGCTACCATCTGTTGCAACGTTAATGAATGTCAGAGATCTCAGGAAATGCGTCAAAAAAAAGTTCACCTTTCACACATTTCCCCCCATAGACACACACACCCCTTGCTTAGGGGTGACTTCCCTACACATTCCTGCTAAAACTGGAATAATGTGGTACAGCGTGGTTTTGCTATCCGCCCAATTGGTTTTAACGGGCGGTAAGTTTCTGTGTAAGTAAATAAATTATCATGTGTGTTCCCTAGGGTTGGCAGCGCTACTATGTTCACTCACCGCTCTCTGCTGTGCCTGGACGGGGATGGAAAACTTTTTGAGTAACCCTATTTGTCACTTTTGATAGCAGCCACAGATAGTACTAGTCGTCCATCTTGTGCGCCCTCTCTCTGTTCCCATCGTTCTGGGGCATCGTTCTTTTGACCCTCATTGTATGGGTTGTGGTTGGAAAATGTATCTATTACTTGTATCGTATCTATTGATAGCTATGGATGAAAATAGCTACTATACTGGAGCTGTCTGTCGTATTAGTGCTGTATGGTGAAATATTAAATTACCGTGTTGCGAATTAGGAAAAGAACAAAGTAAAGATACACACACACAGAGAGAGTATACACAGATACATAGTAGTGCCTGTTTGGATGGAAAAGTTTGGCCTACCACTGAATCAGAATTTCATGTAATTAAAAGAGCTTTTGTTGGATTTTTGCTCTTCTCTTTGCTATTAGCAGACATGTAATAATTAATTGATGTTGTTTAGAGTTTCGTTCGGGACTGAGTAGGTATGTATCTTAATTTAATAACTGTGTTTTTAGTTTGAATGAGAATTCAGAGAAATTTAGCTTGAATGAATGGGTTGTTTAATTTTTATGGAGGTAGTTTACTTAGCACATATGTAGTTATGTTCAAGATGAGTTCTCATTGAATTGAAAAAGGTTGTGAAAAAGTAGTTTTGTAGACATCCTATTCATACATCGAAAGGCAACAGTTGGTTAAGTCAAAATGTAGAACATGACAGGGAAGGATGTAGGAACTAAACAAATGTTATGGGAAAAGTGAGTCTGTCTTGTCTTTTTAGACCCTAATATGTATATGTAGCTGCTCTTGGTGGTTGGGAGAGAGCTGATAGGATCGAAGGAGATACTGGTGAACAATGGATTTAAATGCTCATTGCTAAGCCAACGAACGTTCTTGGTACAACCGACAACATGTGGGCCTGATAGTATTGCCTTGGATCGATGAAAACCATTCAAATTGAACTCAGGTCATTACCCCATCTGCACCACATTTTGATGGCTTGTGGGAGACGTTTATAAAGTCAGTCAAGCAGCACTTACGGTGAATTATAGGATCATCAACATTTGACATTTAAAGAGTGAGTTCCCTTATTTCAACCAACCACCCAACTGTCGGCCTTCCACAAAATGCGAGAGCAAGTTCAAAGTTTAGTGGAACTACTGAAAGTTGGTAAGAAAAGCTCCATTAACCAACAAATGAGGGACTACATCGAAAGCATTGAAGCCCCTAACGAGCTTAGAGCCATCGCGATGCACGATGACATGGCCAAGGAGGTGATATGTAAACAGAATGCCACACAAGTATATCAGTGGATAAAAATGGTAAAAGAGAGCAAACTTAACTGCTCCCAGATGATCGGACTTAGGCACCCAATGCAGGCTCACAGAGAAAGGCGCTGAAGTCAAGCTCCAAAAGACTGCCAAGATCGCTAAAACTAGGCAGACCACACCCGAGCCTACGCAGACTGTAAGCATAGCAACCAGACCCTAGACTAGAATTAGGCCACGCGGCATATAACTGCTAGAATCAGAAAAAACGCTAAAAGCAGTTTAGAAGATGTGGAGAGAAAGGACTCATAGGACACACTATGTTTTCGGTGGAAGACAAAGAGCTGGCAGTACCAGATATCCGACATATCAAAAAGCCCTAATTACTAAGGAATGATGAAGGTCGCGCAGTATCTGCTGGCCCAAACTGACGAGGGAAAAGAAAATCGATCTTGGGCTTATCTTAGGGCACTACTTAGATTAGAGCTCACTAAAGTACAAAGACTAGCATGCATTAGTGCCACAACTGCGATGAGAACCACTCCAACTGCGGGTCTTGAGGCTATTCTCAACCTACCTCCACTAGACATTTACACGAGATCAACGGGAGCCATCAGTGCCTTAAGAATAGGTCAGACTGCGTGCTGGAAGTCAAGTACGATAGAGCGCGCGACCATCCTTGGCAGATATTTCGGTCATGCACCCACAACAGACCACACTCCGCCTTACCTTGACTTCAAAATACCATTTACCTCAGCTTACCCTAGCAGCGAAGAGTATAAAGACAGCCGTATACTAAATGCCGAATCCATCCATACGACTCCCAGACCACAGCAATGTTTTCCAAGCGGAGATCCGTGACTCTGTCATAAGAACTATATCGCCAGAAGGTATCACTTTCTTTATCGGTAGCAGCTAGCAAAGCAATTACCGCCACAGAGCTTAAGGTTCTTGGAACACAGCACAAGGTTCTGCTTTGCTGTGTCCCTGGGCACTAGGGCGTTCCGGTAAATGAAAAGGCAGATGAATTAGCTAGGAAAGCTTCATCAGACCCACTTAAACGGATTGACCTCTCCATAAGCACCCCGCTCTGCGTTCTCAGGCTTAAAGCAGGGAAACGGGCTATGAGAGAGGCGAACTTGAGATGGGATTTTTTAGAAACTTGCAAAACTGCAAAACTTTTGACAAGGCAAGGACCGAGAGAATTATTCGCAAGGACAGACGTTCACTGTCCATGCTCGTACGGGTCACAACACTCTGCGGTACCACCTAAAGAAACTACGCCAGACGGAAGGAGAACTCTGCAGAGGATGAGGATGTTATAGAGGACACTACCCACTTCTTCTACCAGTGCCCTGGACTCCAACATTCCAGGCACTAATTCCTCGGCAAACAGGATCTAGGAGAACCCTCCAACGCCAATACCGACATGTTATTGAACTTCATCAGAACATCAGGATGGTTTGTATACACGGGAGTAAGTGTAGGACTGAAGAAATCTCCGCTGAGAGGACAGAGGCATGCTGAGTAATGTCGTCTTGTGTTTTCGTCTTCCACGAATACCAGGAAAGTTGAAAGCCAGCGTCATAAGATAGGTGACGTGGAAGATCATCAAAGCTCCAGTGCCACCTTGTCTGAGTCTATGAAAAGCTTTTATCGCAGTCCCTATGATAAAGGCATAAGGAGGAGAGAGATTCACAAGTATAACATCTAGAGCAGAGCCAGGAGAACTCCCAAGACAAACTGTTAATTGTACTTTGACGTCATCATGGTCGTAGTATAGATTCGGGGGACCTTTTTTTATGACAAAGTTTTTTCAAAGCAACTCGACAGTTTAAGAGCGAGATGGTGACGCCTTTTAGTACTGGCTGAGTCAAATCGGTCATGATCCTCCTTCTTGGAAAGAGAACGACTTTCAAGGCTATCTGCACAAACAGTCCTTACGCATGTACCAACAGAGAGCACAGCGATGTCATCTGCATAAGTCATCTGCACGTAGATGGCAGAACTATTGAGAGTTATTAGCAGAGAGTCCACCGCCATGCACCATAAAAGGGGAGACATGACACCACCCTGTGGACAGGCCTTATTTACCCCAGACAGCACATACTGGTCACACTCCGCCTTTATCCCCATTACCAATGTTTCATCCACACCATGGTGCCTGGACGAGTCACACAGTCTATTTGTCTATTTGGGAAGAGCGCCGTCAGTTCTGGAGACCAGAATTTGCAGCGCAGTTTCGCAAGATTTTGCTCACTGGTAGGCGTGTGTAGGTATTTACGATTCGAAGAGCATCCTTCCGCACGTGAGTCTCAATCAGCCTTTCTATACTTGTAGTAGTCATACTTACCAATTTTTGGTTTAAAAACCACTCTAACTGGACGCCAAGAAGTAGGGATATATCCCAGTGCAAGTCCCGCAGTGAAAATACTTTTCAAAGTTGGCAGGCCGGATATACCATCGGTACAAGGCGTTTTGAAACCAAAGCCTCATCCGTAACCACACCGCAGATGCAACATACGAGCTACGCCGGGTATTTCGACTAGAGTTAAAATTAGCAACTTATTTCACATCTCGCCTTTATCTGGTTTCCCGAGATATGAGTCTCCACTAAAAACCTTGCAGCACCCGCTTTTGTCTCAATAAAGCTACCATCAGACCTTTTAAGTGATTCCAGTTTGATCTGTCTGTCCTTTTTGAGGACTTTAACCAATCTTACTCACTTATATCATGTATCCCCTTGTGGGTCCTAGGGCCTCTACAACGCCTACCCGCCATCGTGTGCGATTTCTGGAAATGTGCCTCAGCTCCCCCCAACTCTTTCCCAGTTGCTGTGTTTCCTTCTCCACTGTTCTGCGCCACGTACTCCTAGGACCGCCGCGTATCCTGTCATCTCTGCACTTAGACTATATTGAAAGCGGATAACCTCTGCGTATTTCAAAAGCCGCAGTTCGAAGTTACTAATTCAGAATAGCACTGCCCTTCTACAGGCCTACTTCTCAACAATTAGGCTGTAAAATAAAACCTCGTTATTGGGTTCTCACCAACCAAATTAACTTCAATTAGCACCCGAGCGCTGCGCGTCTGTGAAATAAAATTCAAATTCCCTTAATGCCAATCTACTGTGGCTCCTCTGTCAAAAGTCAAAACTGAATCCAGGATGCAAAAAATTGACCCATGTACAGTACATGGCGCAACTACACTTGCTCTGGTCTATTGCAGCAACCATTCACAAGGCAGATGATTACCCGTCGGCGCTAATTTAAAATTGCTATTAATTAACAGACTCGAAACTGTTGCCGTTCCCACCACCAGCACCACCCAAGGCTACATCGTTCGTAACGCCTTCTTTTCATTGTGCGCTCCACAAAATGCTAAATGAATCATTCAATCCGTACACTCGTTCTCAGTGCCCAGCAATTAGCTTCGGCTTCGTTGAAAGTTTTACAAAAAAAAAACGAGTCCAATATATTCAAAGGATAACCTCCAGCTCATTGAAGAAATACTCTCTATAGAATCGTCAGTGTCTAATGTACTACCACCCCTCCTGGTATTAGGTGCAAAACTTTCTAAAATTCGATGAATAAACTTTTGACTTTTCGTCCTCGTGCGGTAAGTACGAGTAGATAGGGGGGACGACTGAGTCCGGGTAGTGGAGTGCCCGCAAATATGATTTAACTCGAAGTTATTTACTTAACAGAGGGTTTCCCCCGCAACAGACGGTTTGGTTTTTCAGGAAAATTCCCATAAACTTTCATATCCCATGCACCAAATGGAATGGAGGAGAGCGAATGAATATGTGTCGATTCTGGTGAAGTTTTTGAATAGCGAAGTTTTGACAGAAATTTTTGAATGGGATTTATGGCAACGAAATTTTGATGCTTAAATTAAGTAAAGAATAAGGAGATTTAGGTCCTGTATTTGGAAATGTTAGCTTATTTAATTGGGACTGACGTTAAAGAAGATTAGAGAGAAGCCTTGCGAGGAGAAGTTTCATCTGATTGGGTCCTGATTTGGATACATGGTGGCTGATTTGTTTACTCTTTTGAGCTCGGATTAAAATTGTGTCCTCTATACACGTTGGTCTGGATTAGTTTGATCTCAAGTTGTAGCATTGAAGTCCTACTGGATGTTAGGGATAGAAAACTAGAAGGTCAGTACAACCCTTACTTGACATTGTATGGGGTTAACTACAATAGACTTCAGCTATATCTCTGTGCCCTAACTGTCGTGTTTCTTATTTTATGACTGTTTTGCGGGTATCCTTTTTGGTTCCTCGAGAATTCCTGGTGTTCCACTGCATCGCATAATTAGCTAGGAACTTGTAATCTTTCCTTGACCAATCAACTGCCAGTAGAATTGTTTACAGAATCACTTAAGTGCTGATAGGTGATAGGTTACTTTGACCAATGCTTATTGGAAGGATTAGACGTCTCGTTACTTATTTCAGATGAGGAATAGTTAAACAGATGGAAGCAACATAGGAGTTGATGGCCGAACTTGCAAAGCTGAGAGATTTCCTGATGAGTAGAAGAAGGCGAAAATTAAAGCTTTCTAGGAAACGTAGCCGGAGGATAGAGGACTTTCTGTAGCTAGATTAAATTAGGTACGCCGGTTAACAAGAATAAAAACTTCATTCCACATTCATGTCAATAGTTACCCATTGTTGGCGCCCACACATCTTTGCAAATGAAAGCAACTTCCGCCTTAAGGAAGGCGTGCTTCCCAAACAGTGGAAGACACAAGGACAGGTTCTCCTGACACAAGGCAACAATCTGTGAATGCTTGGTACCATGCTGAAGTTACTGGAATGCATTGTGTAGTAAGTGGCAGACTGAAGATAGCAACCGAGCAATCAGGAGGCCTCACAGATCATCAGTATGGTTTCCGTAAAATACGGTCAACGATCGACTCTATCGCTGAAGTCACCAACAGGCCCAAAAAACCACCGAGGAAAGGCGACCGAAAGACGGGATATATGTAGGTCTTCAACACTTCAAACTGAGGAAACATTGTGTGAGCTCTCACTCCCAAGAGGTTATCAGAATATCTCCAGAAGATAGTTGTGAACGAGGCAGTTTAACGTCGCAGGCTCCCCAAAGCTCCATACTAGGACTGCTACTATCCAACATAATGTTTGACGATGTCCTCAGAAAGCGAATCCCGAGAGATTGCCTTCGCCGATGAGATTGCTATCGTTGTAGTAACTAAACGCTTTGAAAATTTGGAGCATAACTGCAATGAAGGACTGGCTAGTAAGCATGGAACTACGATTAGCAGAAGATAAGATAGAAGTAGTACTAATCAGCTGTTTATAGTATCAGTAAGGAGCTCACTGGTGGTCGGAGGTCTAAACAACACCCGGTGAAAAGTCTCGATGGCAGCTTTCTGATTTCGGATGAGGATCAGCTCGTTAGATGGAGAGAACATTTCGCCGAAGTGTTAAGCCAATTAGATGAATCCTAACCGCACCTCCCAGTAAGAAAGAAGTCATAAAAGCGATCAGGTCCCTCAAGAAAAACAAAGCGATTGGAATTGATTCCATTCCTGCCGAACTATTTCAAGCTGCATCTGCTAATACGGAGAGCTTGGGATAGCGAAGAGTTTCCGCAGGAATGGAAAAGAGGGATGATCATCAAGCTTCCGAAAAACGGAAACCTTAGATTGTGGAAACTGGAGAGGTATATGTGTTTTGGCAGCCGTAGCCAAAATAACTGAAGGAATAATTCTGGAAAGGATCAGGGAGTATTTAGATTCAGCTCTCGATGTCGAACAGACAGCCTTTCGTGCTGGATCCTCCTGCATCGACCACATTAACACCTTACGGATCATAATCGAGCAATGCGTTGAGTATACGCCACATCTGCTGTTTATCGACTTCGAGAAAGCCTTCGACAGCTTAAATAGAGATGCTATATGGTTGAACCTGCGCAAGAGAGGTATCCCAGAAAAACTCATAGCTATTATTAAGGCTACGTATGAGGGCAGTAAATGTCACTTCTTGCACAATGGCAAGGTGTCAGAAGAATTTGAAGTCCAAAGCGGAGTACGTCAAGGAACCATACTGTCACCGATGTTGTTTTTAGTGGTTACCCGTGATGTTCTCCATGCAGCATTGACGGAAGGAAACCATGGAATTCACTTAACTTAAACACCTAGCTGCGACTGTTTTCCGCTCAAACGTAGAATCGTGCTTTATGGTTGCAGCACCTGAAAGGTAACACACGTAAGTTGGAAGTCTGCTTAAATAAGTGTTTAAGAACAATCTTAAGGATTTTCTGGCCGAAACGTATCTCCAACGAACAGATTTATATGAGAACGGGTCAGGAACCTATAAACATTACAATACGAAGGAGAAACTGGCAGTGGATTGGACACACCCTACGGCGCGAAAACAGTTCCATTGCGAAACACGCCATGCAAGGCAGAACAGCGGGACGTCGTAGGCAAACGTGGCGCAGAACAGTCGAGGAGGAATCGAGCTCTTTAGGCATGAGTTGGAGAGAGCCCAAACGCGTTGCAGAAGTACGAACAAGATGGCACGCAGGCGGTGTTAACGCCATATGCCCGCCGATGGGTTAATGGACTTAAGTAAAGTAAGTAAGTACTAATCAGCAGCAGTCGATTCACGGGGACTATAAAAATAAGAGTGGACGCCCAAAGAGGGCCTAAACTGAGTGATATCTGCAGGCAAGCCAGCCCAACTCTTAACTTGCTTCTTATATGAGTTGCGCAACATTTGTGTACAGTGTGAAGAGTAGGGGTAGTAGTTTGGACTCGTGCGGAACCCCGTATTGGACTTTGTCTTGTTATTGCTATCGGACGATAGTTTGCTTCTCTTTTATAGATTGGCCTAATAAATGTCGAGGTTTCAAGACTTGCAGTCATGAGTTTGAAGTATCGATTTTGGTCAGAGTCAGCTTCACCCAAGTAGATAGAGCTTTCCACTGTCAGGCTTCGATGTTTTGCTACAAATCTCAACCGTCTACTACCACTTAATATCCTCTTTAAAGACCTTTTTGCATTACAAATATAGCCGAGCTAGAACTGTCTTAAAAGTGAAAGTAAGAGCCATTTCATATGTGTCATAAGCCCCACCAAGTCATTCCAACACACTCGGATCTAATAGACGATTTCAAGGGCCATTGCCAGCTGCAATGATGCAGAGGTTTTCGCATCGCCCAATTGCAATTCATCATTTTATAATTTGAGGTAAACACTACGCAGTACTTTCACATCCCTACCCCTAATGTGTCATCCTAAATCATCACGATAATCATCAGCTTGAGCATCGTTAGCAAAAATCAACACAAGTAAATTTGAATCTGAATTTCGTAATAAAATTGCGGCCCCGAGCAGAGTTGATTTTTGCCAGTTACACCCTCTGGCTACGTAGTACACAGAGGGGCTGATTTATTGAGTGTCAAGTGCAATTGTTGCCCCCGGTGTGAACAGCTCAGTGTTTGCGTTTGCCCTCATCCAATCTAGCACTACTACGATTCGGTTAGCGTGCACGTTCCCCAATAATGTCATGTTATGATGAATTTCCGCACTTGGCGTGGTGTGGAAATTTATGGCAGTTAGGGAGGCCAGTGTACATGTACAAGACTGTTTGTTGGTTTTTTCTTAAATATCCCATCTAATTATCAGACTAGATTAAAATCAAGTTCAACGAGTACCATTGAAGCCCTGTAAAAGCCATGCACCGCCGCACCGCGCCGCGCCGCGCCGAACGGTCCAATTGACACTCGTCGACCACGGTTATGTCAACAGAGCAATCAATCGCGATTCTCACTCTGCAACTCATATCTCAGTTGTATTTGTTATTCCCCACGTGCAACACTTTAGTATCGAGTAACATTCTGTACCGTCAAGTGTCGCGTTGATGGCTGGATACATAATCATGTCCACGTACTGGACAATAGTACTTCTAGTTGCTGCGGCAACCACAACCAGTGGATTTATGTCTCATGGATACTCGGCATCCTCATCTCTACCAGCGGATGACATGAACAATAATGTCCTTCGTATGTTTTTTTTTTCATATCCGCCGCGCCGGCTTTGTTTATGCTTTGCAATTTGAAATTCATTTCTTTGGTAGGAACATACCGTCGCTGCATGTGGGAGCAATCGAAATTTTTGCCGCGTCGCTTGGTCCTGCTGTCCTTGTGCTCGAATTTGTTCTGCGAGAATAATCAACTAGTTCCGCGATCAAGGTCTATTTTTGTAGTGGAAAAAGTCGCTAGACAAAATGAGTAGATACAGTTTTTTTTTTATAGTTTTAGATACTTTTTTTTGTGTGTAGAATGCATTCGACTTTACTTTATTTTTTGTTTGGTTTCTTTCCTTCTTTTTTGTAAATAAAATTCAATTTAGTTGCTTGGACATGTTGCCGGACCAGTGCATTCAAGGCGACGAGGACGATCTGATGTACAAACCATTCCCCGACTGTTGTCCAGTATACTGTAATTTAAAACGAAGGTTGAATCGTTTGAAGTCGATGTTGTTTCGACATCGGATATTGAGTATGCCATCACAGAGTGTCGTCCTGAACGATTTGAGCTGAGATAGATGATTGTGGTTACAAAAAAAAAAAAAGGAACCTGTCACTTGTTGTATGTTGAACGAGGGAAGACAGTCTTTTTTTTTGTACTAAAAATATGATCTTTTTTTGCGTGTGTATTTTTTTTTATAATAAAACTGAAAAAAAAAATCTATGTAAAGTGATGGGGAGTATTGGTTTTATTTTGCGAGGAATTCCAGTGGAGTGTGCATGAAATGGTGGGCTGGGTATCACAGGAATCTGTACTACAGATAAGTATGTTCCAAAAGTGTGGCGCAAGAGGTTCAATTGACATTTTGAACAACCACTGGACCGAATTTTGTTTGTCAAAGTGGACTAGAAGTCTAGAGTATGGCAAAAACACCGTCGACGACATTTCTTAATGAGGCAAGTTTTTATGTCATCTTCTCTTCTTCTTATGTTCTAGACTTGTCTTCTTCTTTGGCTTCTTTCAATCGACGAAGTAATAAATACAGTGAATAGAAGGATGGTAGAATGTTGCAAGTAAACACTACTGTGCAATCATTTTTACGCTGTATGATGAAAACGCCTTTAACACCGCAAAGTGGAGCTAAATTCTCGGAGCACCAGACTATCTACAGAAGACAATGACAGACTATTTTACAAATAGAATACTGAACTACGAAATCGACGACGGAATAATGTCAAAGGTGGTGTCCCCCAGAGCTCCGGACTTAGGGCTTATTTACAACGACGTTCTCAAACGTCAAATCCCGCGATCCTTGTTTTGGTCAGATTTCTTGAAGTGTTGAAGCAATGCAATGTACCACGGCGATGGTAGAGAACTGACTAGTAAGCATGGACTTACGACTAGTAGAGGAAAAGAAGGAGATAGTACTAGTCTTGGAGATTGTAAGAGCGCTCATGAGCGCTTACGTTGTATTGTCTAAACCAGAGTTAAAGTAACGTGGTGTTACTATAGATGGAAGACTAACTTTCAATCAGCATATGCTACATGTTGCGACGTTGATGATGCTCCACGGTTACCATTTAAATGGGCACCAAATCATACAGTACAGAGTTTGCAGCGCCTTCCAAAAACCTCATAGGACGTGACATTCGTAGTGGCTGGATTGGTAGTCCACCTCCTTAAGGAAGCCGCATGGAAATATCGTGTCATAGAAAAACGATGCCAACAGTAACGAGTCGAAGTGAAGAATGGAAGAATAACAACATAGATGGAGCTCTTTTGGCAAGACATTGGCAAGCTAAATTTTCCCACTCCTTTACAGAGATTTCTCTGGATAATAGCATATGCGATAGAACTATCTTCCCTAGTCTATTCTTGTTCATCGCCATGACTTGTACTGCATAATCTAGGGTGAGATTGAGAGAATCAAAGAACATGGAAGCAGCTAACTGTAGCATGTAAAAGGGTGAACAGCTCGGCAGGTTAAGTACTCTCCTTATACAACTGGTGAATACACTTTCCACCTTTTCGAATGAGTACTCTCTCTGCTGGTTTTGATGGTTTTGTGTGTTTTTTCATGTGAAGGTTTGATGGTATCAAGAGACTATAGACCGATAAGTTTGTCCCCATTCTTATTGAAAGCTCTACTTTCTACTATAGAAAACTCTTTTCAAGTTAATGAATACACATTAAGTACCTTTCTTGATATTGAAGGGGCTTTCAACAATGTGAGTACTGAAGCAATAGTTAGCAGCCTGCATAGAGCCACTTGATATTCACTGCGGCTGATTGGCGGCTAAGACCGCACTGAGACTACGGGCAGCTGGTCTATGGACGGCGAAACCATTTGGTCATGCCTCGATCTTGAATTGGTGGAATGTATCGAGACTCCGGACGGAAACGGACTATATCATACCACTTACAAACTGTAAGCGGAGATTCTCTATCAGAATTCCCAGCAGGGAAGAATGGGGTATAGGTACGGTCTGTGCCGAAAATGAACTCGCCATCTATACCGACGGATCCAAAATGAATGTAGGTACTGGTGCCGGTGTCTATTGCGAGTCCTGAAATATTAACCGATCCTTCAGCCTCAGGGCCATTCGTAGTGTCTTCCAGGCTTAGGTTACTGCAATAAAACAAGCTGCGGATATGATTAAATATGATTAAAAATCGTGCATCGAAAGACTGGACGATATCTCAGAGGCCCACAAGGTGACCCTCTGTTGGGTGCCTGGCCATATGGAGATCCTCGTGAATGAGAAGGCGGATGAACTGTCCAGGGAAGGGTCACATCTAAACTTCTTGCAGGTCCTTCTTAGGCCAGCACACCGCTTAGCACACTGCACAGGGACATAGACTACGAGGAGGCTAACAAACGATGGTGTCGATCAAACACATGCAGCACGGCTAGGTATACCCCATAACGACTTCTGTCGAAGTTGTAAGGATGAAGAGGAAATAGCAATAGCAAATAGCAATTGTTTCTATTCAGTAGCTCTTGTGTTCTCTTCAATTGGTATTTAGGCCACATCTGTCTAGATATGACACAGCTCCGCAACCTCTGCCACCTAGAATCAGCTCTCGATAAAATCATTGAAGTGTGCAAAGATTCTTCCCCTGTGACACCCATTTGAATGGAAGCCATCAAGAACAGGTCGGCCGCTCATTACTTTCAACCTGGCACTCAAAGAAGGCTAATTCTGAACCTGTGAGCCACCGAGGGGAGTTCCTCCTTGCAATGTTCTACCAGCTTCAAGGATGTGGTGGCAGTTATAATAGACTTGGCAGCAGACTGGCTATAAGGAGCCAATACTTCAGTCTGAAACCCGCTGCCCGAATTCAGAAGCCGGTAGTAGTAGTGATTTTTAGGGATTCAGAGTATTGCTGTTATTGAATGTCGACTGAGTAATTCTGGTTTAAAACATGACTACTGTCCAATTCCATATCCAGTTCATGAAGAACTTACGTTATTAAAAGCAACTTCAATATCTATTATTTGTAGTGGATTGTTTCTTTTACGGATCCCATAACTTCGTGATTCTGTGGAGTTCCCTTTGGAGTAAGCATTCTGGGATTTTTTACAGAAAGGATCAATATAGATAGGATATTTCAAATTGATGTTGGATGAGCTATGTAATCGTTCTTTGACTACTTTTCGTCTCAGAAGCCGCATCGTTCCATGTAATGACCTCTTTATTGAATTATATTTTCAAAAGCATTCAATAGTCATTATCGCACTCGAATGCCGCCATTTAAATGCCATTAAACTTCAATCACTCAGACGCTACGTCATTTAATTAATCTCATTGAGTAACCCGCATCAGACTGACAATTAATTGGAAGGATGTGCACATGCATCTCTGATTTCGCTGAAAACAAACGTACATACACGCATTTACCGTGACAGGACGTGTTATGCTTTTGATTACACGCTAATTAACTTATCTCACTTGATTAGCAATTAAAAGGTGTTTAACGGAGGACTTTAAGTTGTCTGTCCATTGTCAGAGTATCCATTTAAATGGTAATTTGTAATTTTTACATGTACTCCCCCAGTGATACAAGGAAGGAGATTTATCGCACTTTTCACAGCTTCACTGACCAAAAACAAAAGAACAAACAATACACAATCTGTATGCTGCAATCAGTTGAAGGATATACAACGCACTAGGGAGCTGTGTGGATACAAAAGCATAACCTTGCTGAAACATGAATCTTATTCATGTGCACATTGCACAGGTGATGGTGCATTCAGTTTGGATGCTATGAAGAGCACAAAAAAAAAAAAAACTGAAAACTCTCCGTGTGTTCAACAGAGAATGTGGATAACATTTCCCAAAATGGAACTCTTCTTCCGATGGTGGGGCTTTGTTTAGCTATAAATCCCTGGCATTGTTTGCTGAGTTAATGAAATTGCAAGCAATGTGGCAGGTAGTTTTAACTTTTGGGCAATAACCTATTGGTGGGAAAGGCTATGCAGTTAATTTGCTCTGGAAATCCTTTACGCGGTTACCCAAGTGCTGTTTTAATCCCAACGTTCCAGCAGAGTTTTTAATTTGTTATTGGCAATAAATAAGCATTTATTCCTTTTAACTCAAAAACTAAAGCATTGTGTGCAAGTTGTAGAGTTAAAAAAAAAATGCCCTAGGGAAGTGTCAGCAAGCACCATGTCGAACGAGAGCAGCAGCTCTAAGCGAGTCCATAGAGGGCTCGGTAGTCACCATACTTTGATACATTCAAAGCTCAGGTGTATAAGGTTTTCCATAACAGCATCACGGTTATGGAATAAAAATGGCGTTCATGGACTACATTTATGCACCTGGAAACTTTACACACGTTGGATGCTGCCCAAAAGCAGCAGCTTGAACCAAGTCATCAATCAAGTATGAATGGAGGAACGAATGCTCGATGGCTGGAGTATTAGCTGTATGTTGCCTTACTAGATACTACTTATTTATATCCTGGGTGGATCCTAGAGCCTCTACAACGCCTACGCGCCATCGTGTGCGATTTCTGGAAATGTGCCTCAGCTCTCCCCAACTCTTTCCCAGTTGCCGTGCTTCCTTCTCCACTGTTCTGCGCCACGTACTCCTAGGACCACCTCGTATCGCTTGGTTAGCTATGGATCTGCCATCCTTTCGGAGAGTGTGACCAATCCACTGCCACTTTCGTAGTCGTATGGTTGTGCCTTTAGGTTTATGGACCGTTCTCTGATAAAGCTATTCGTAGGGATGCGGTTTGGCCAGAATATCCTTAAAATGTAGCGCAGGCACCTATTAACAAACGTTTGGTGCTTCTAATGATGCATACTAGATGCCATCCAACATATTATGTGACGCGTTTCTGCAGTACACTACCCGACAGGCACAACTGTGCATTCTGGGCGGCAGATAAGAGACAAATTTCCACTCTAAGAAAAATCCTGGAAACGACTAAGTCGCTCATGACAGCACTCATCATCTCGATCTCTGCCAGGCGATGGCCCAATTCAGATTTGTTTAAATGTGGGTGGACACGGGATAGTGTATTGTGTCATTCGAAATACTGTGAACTACAAACGAATGTAAAAATCTCTTACGACTTCATACAGTCAATATGGGCACTTCACCTGAAGAAAATGTATTGAACCACTTCCTGACCTACATGTGTCAACGTTGAACGACGAATAACCCTAACAATCCGTTGCTACTTAGGTTTGGCAACACAACTGGTCTCAAAACTCCCAAGTCAACTGATCAAATTAATGCAAAGCAAAGCACCAAAGCAGAGTACCTTTGAGCGAGAAATACTTAGTCATTAAACAGACTAGGTTCCACATGGGAGGAAAGTGAATAGAAAACTTGGTTTTTACAAATGGAAGCACCATTGCCGGGACCACAGAGGTAGCTCCGTCTCAGGCAGAGACTCTCCAAGGCAGAAGACGAACTAGGAGGCCTCGTAGTTCTCGGTCGAAGAAGAATAAGTCGCCGCTGTGATTAAAGAGATGGCAGATGAGCCATCAACATCGACCAGTGAATGGAGAGGGATACAAAACCATGGTTCTTGTTGATGAAAGGATACAGGAGGAAAAGAAGCGTGACAATCGCATTTTTGCAGAAGGCGTTACTCGTTCCGACCTTTTTCTCGGTCTGGTCGGTAAGATTGCCCCATATGATGGCTATAGGGTTCTTCCTCTGGGGTTTTTGAACATGTCTACAACAACAATCCGTAAACTCTCAAAAAAACTCTCAATATCCCTTTGGATATTGGTGAGGTTTGAAAGCTCGTACACCTTCTCTAGTACCATCCATTTTACTAATGAACCATGTGTGAGAATGGGTCTTACAACAGTCGTGTATATTCAGAATATCACAGCTAAACGTGTTTTTGAAAGAATCGAAGACTTCGTTTGCCTTTTTGATGCGTTTAGCTTCGAATCGAGATATACGCCCATATATCGATCTGAATTTGAGGCACTTAGTTCAATGCCATGAAAAGAACTGCTTCCGTCTTCGAAGGATTCGCTCCCATCCCTTTGCTACTAACCCAATTAGATTGAAGTTAAGTTAAGTAAGAAAGCAGGATAACCATATCGTCGGCATAGATACTCGCGTCCAAGTTTACCAACTAGCCTTGCGGTGTTCCTCTGATGACCCTTTTCCGAATAGTTACATGTCCTTGCTTTCTCGATTTTAGCATCTGTGCAATTCATTTCCAAAGGCCGATACCAAGATGAGCTCTGTGTGAATATTCCAGGATCGCGTTAGAGATTACTTTGTTGAACGTATTTGTATAGGGTATTCTGCACTGCGATCTAGTTGTCTATTGTGCCCCTTACTAACCTTGGAGAGGTCTGTACCCTAGTCAGAGTACCCCTTCGCCTACAATTCCTTTTGAATTGTACTTGACGGGCCTAGCTCTCTCCAGACTAGTTTCTTTTAATAATCTGAGAATGAGAAGTGGGTCCGTGGTTGGCACATTCTCTGCAGATATTAGGTGCTTGCCCACACGAATCTAGGAGGTGCTCCGGAGTCTCAATTGACTCATTGCAAAATCTGCAAAGGCCTTCATTTGCTATACCTAGTTTCCATAGATCGTCCCTCAGTTTGCAGTGTTCTATTATGAAGTCTTCCAGGTTCTTGCCCTGTATTCTTTTTCCGTTTTTCTTAATTTTTCGCGTGTAGTTTGATCCTCTATAAATGATTCTGTCGTGACAAGGCGTCCGCTTCTTCGTTATCTTTGACGAAGACGTGTCCAGGGATCCAGTAGAGTGTGACCTTATTGTTCATGCCTAGTTCATTAAGTTTATGAAGGCATTCCCATACATGATCTAGAAATACGATCTTTCTGTGGTCGATATGATCCAGGAAAGGGCTGTAACTACTGATCTCCAACGGATGTATAATATCTCCCACAGATGTATGACTCTTGCAGCATCACAGGTCGAACGGGCATGAGTTAGGTCAGGTTAGGTTGTACTGCATTGGGTGCAGCCTTAGGTGGTACCAAAAATCGAGTATCCTGTGACTATCCATCAAAAACCAGCAGTAGCTTCCTATGAAGCGGTGAAAACGATTGACGTCCAAGTTCGGCACCTCATTCTCCGTACACCTTTTTTGAAAATATCCTGCTTGTTCCTATGATTTTTTCAACGACAAATTCAGAATTAAGTTGCAAAGTTATCACATCCTCAAGGATATCAACTAATCTTTTCCCAAAATAACCATCATCCACAAAATACCCAAAATCACATTGTCTCTCCTCCTGACTGCTTTTTAATCTCTCAGTAACTTTTTCTAATTAAATAATTTTCTTAGCAAAATTCCCTCAAAGAAAATCATAATCTTCTCTTCCCCAGACAGCCAGTCATCCCCTAACGCAACAGCCAGCGCCTTGTCATAAATCCAGCTTAAAAAAAACGTTTTGTTCCATAAAAAAAGGTTCCTCAAGACGTCAAAAACAATTAGAGATAAATTAAAAGTTTTTTTCTGTTTGCATGTATCTGCTAGGAGGAGAGAATCTCTTCGAGACATCCATCCCCCCTCCTGACTGTCTGAGTGAGCATGACATTTATGATCTTATATCTGTCATGAAACAGCATTCCCTGTTGCTTGGTGTTCTTCTTTTAATTAATTAATAATTGTGGCTACATTACTCCAATGCCAAGGACTCTTGTTGTCTCGGCACATGAGGGTGCTACGAATTGTATATTGTCCAAGGTCCAGCATGGGCAATAAATTTCCATTATTGAGTTCGTTTTGTATGTACCGTCATCATGCCTACTATCATGAAACAAAACTGCAATGTACACCATCTGGTTGGAGCATTTAGTCCCTCCCGAACCCAAAGGAATCGACCTTTTGTGAGTGAATCGTTGCAGTTAATTTGCTTGTAAGTTGATATTAAATTGGCGATAAACACGAGAGGGTGAACAAAGTGGTTCCCATTGCTCCAGACATGCTGCTGTGAGGATTGCAGTTTTGCTTCAGTTTTGCTTAGAAGTGAAGTCAAGATGAAGGCAGATGTTATGCCGCAGGGTATTCTTAATCTGCTCTTTCGCTTGTAAGCGTTGCTAGAAAAGCGCTTAATCACTTAAATGTCCAATAATCCTCAACAATTGCTCATTTGAAGGAGAATGAATCATTCAATACCTAGTACGTAGGTTAGAATAGCAGGGTGCCACAGTCAGGCCAAAGGAAGCCTATTACTATTCTACAGGATTACTATTCCCTTTAAGCTCAAAGGAGCTTATACTATAAAGCGATGGAGACGGTTCATGACTGTATCAGCGAGTTCGCTTAAGTTGGCGAAGAAGTATTTTCCTAGGGGTGGCCTTCTTCGAGTTAAGAGCCTGGGGTATCGGCCTGATAATGGATATATAGAGCCAGTGATTCCAAGAGTTTGTTTTCCAGCAATATAGAGCCGTAGTAGGTTTTTTTTTTTATTAAGTCGCTCTAGGACGTTGGGCTTCTAGCTACATCTATGACAAAACCGTGGTACTTAGCTTTAAAAGAAAGTATCAAAGGGTTGCTCTCAAGAACTACTTCCTTATGAAGAGAACCACTTCGGTCCAATTAAAGAGGCATTCTATATAGGATTCCTAACCATGTTGAGGTATTTCCCTGATACAGTAAGGGGAACGTCATTTGCATAGGCAATTACTTTGCATCCTTCCACTTTCAGTAGTAGAAGTAGTTCATTTACCACTAGATTCCAAGAAAGAGGAGAAAAGAAGTCTTTTTGTGGTGTATTGGTGAATCTCCAAGCTGACCGTGTTACTGAATAACTGGTTCACCAGAGCGCCATCAACGTCTCAATTCCGAGGCTCGACAATGCGCCTGTGATTGCCCATCCCTCAATTTAAAGGAAAGCCACAAGAGTGTATTCCTTACAATGCAAGGATCTGTCGATGGTGGGTACCCATTTCATGGTTTGGATTAACAACTGCACCGAATGTGAACATTTTTGTTTATGAGAAACGATGATAAACTCCTAGAAGTCAATAGAACGAAGGTAGTCTGCCTCACGCTTCATGCTCGCTCCTGTGTGGCTAAACATGGGTCGAGTCTGGTCTATGGCATATCTGGCCTTTCAGTTGTACCGAACACCAGTTCTTATTGCAATGAAGGCCTTCTACCATCTGAGCCATTTCAAGATACCTGAAAAGCACATTGCAGTGTCCTTGGTAAATGAGCTGATCTCAGGGTTTTTGTTTCCACGAAAGGATGGCTTTGTTCTCCCACAAGTATTTCTCTATTCTAACTAAACACGTTTGATAAAGGATAGATCAGCAGTGATCTTCGACATTACCCGGACAATTGCGGACACGTAGTCGCAGAAAGTCACACAGAGCCGCTTTGGTGCATCCTCAATTCGGTAGGTCGCTGTGAGGTCACGATTTTAAAGATGTATAAAAGCAATACAATCATTGGTCATGGCTTATAAAGGGTGCTCCATCATTATTTCCGATAGATCCGGGGTAGGCCCCTGGTACGGAAAAGTTGGGCTTGGTCAGACTACATAGTCCCAGACCTTTATTTGTAGTGTACTAACTTACTTATGTCCTGTCCTAGGGCCTCTACAACGCTTGCATCATGTGTCTCAGCTGTCTCCAACTCTTTTCCAGTTTCTGTACTTCCTTCTCTACTGTTCTGTGTACCTTTGCGGAGATTGGGACCAATCCACTGTCATCGTCGTGTGGTCGTGCTTATAGGCTCGTATATAAGATCAGAGATCAGGCCATAAAGTCCTTAAAATATTCGGTAGGGACCTACAAACGTTCGCAGCTTTCTCGTGATAGTAGCGATCACTCTCTAAGTACCACATCCATATACCTGAAATGCAACAGTCGTAGCTTGTTCATTAAGCTAATTGCATTACTTCGTCAAACTGTGGGTAGCATGCCAAACGCAGATTTAGCCAGTTCGGTTCCACTATCGGTTGAAAGAAGATTTCCAAGGTATTGGACACTATACTCTCTCAACCGCCTGTCCAGCTATGCACGGCATGAGGTAATGAGTTCGGTCCTAAGGGTTTGGTGAGTTAGTTGCCTGCTTCCCTCTCCACACTTGCTTTCATTTGGTGAACGTCCATTATTCAACCGTAGGCACTCGAACGTGGTGCTACTAAACTTAGTTCGAGTAAACCCCGTAAACAGTGAGATCAATTTGCTCGAACTTAATTTTTCCTTGTGTCTTCATGTTATGCACTCGTCATCGTAACTCACCAGAGTCGATGAAGCGGAGGAACTTTGGGTATAAGGTAAAAAGAAAAGAATTTTGACAAAGCTGATAGTTGAAGCAAAAGGAACCATCTACATCTACCGCACCTCACACTGCCAGAGGATCCAAATGCAAACTAAAATGATGTGGTCGAGTAAATTAACAAGTAATTTACTCCGCAGATACTCGAACTTGGTTTGACATAAGCGTAGCTCCACCCTTGAACATTGAAAATTATTAAAGTACTTTTGATTTTGGTGAGACCAAAATTTTGGTTTACTCGAACCATAAAGTTGGTGCTCGAACAAGCCCGCAGACATGGAATTAACTCGAACATGGTTACCATGTTTGCTCGCACCATGTTCGAGTGTCTACCGCCAGCTTAACTGAAAACAAATGAGTTCCCAACGATTTGCGTTACTTCTTATATCCTTTTCAGTAGCCTTCATTTGCAGACCGATAAGTCAAGGACAAGGTGACTATCCCTCGTTCGAATAAATGACTTGACCGCTGAATCAATGTATTGCGAATGTCACCAACTCACAATGCATTCATCAGCATTCCCTATCATTTCGATAACTTTTTTTTGCAATTTATTTCATTGAAAAGGTGACTCCTGCTGTTGCACTGCAACATCCTTAGTCCTTGCTGTCAACGCATGAACTTTTGTTCTGCGTTCTTCTTTCCTAATGTGTCATTCAATTCAATTTATTTTTTTATTTTTTTTTGCGCCACTTCTTCCTCTGCAGTTCTGTCGGAATTTATTTTTTAAATGCGAAAGTTATGTTTGCTGGGAAATAATTTTCTTCCTGAAGAAGACACACCCAAACATTCACCCACATACATGTGTGCACGATATTATATGTGTGTGTGTGTGAGTGCTCTCCTAACGATTTGTTAGTCTCCACATAAATGTGTTTTTAAGCAGGTTTCTTGCACGAAGGATGGTAGAATGAAAAATACAAAAAAAAAAAAACTTCAGTAATGCAGTTGCACACGAGAGAGGCAAAAAGTTTCTTCGGAAGTGATTTTGTCCTTTTTACGTCGCACTAAGCACTCGTGGGTAAACCTTCAATTAATAGAAAGTTAAACTTTTCGGAGGATGCGAGTATTTCACATTTTTCGCTGCATTTGCCACACATAAATTCCTTTCGAAGGACGAAGAGTACTTCTGGCAGAGCAAAAAAAAAAAAAAATGTAACATCGTATAGCAGATTCAAAAGTCATAAATCCCCTTAAAAGAGAGAGAATTTTTCTTCTCAGGTATTTCTCGAAGGACATTTGGATTATCGCATTGGTACAACCAACCTGCAGAAGGATGAGAGGTGCGTTTTTTTTTTCTTAAAGAAAAAATGCGAATATTGTTGCCCAGATAAGTTTAGATAGGAAAAAAAGAAGATCTAGGATGAGTGCAAAATTCCAAGAAATACATACGTACATATATATCATATATTTATTGCAATCGAAGGATTTTATGGTGCACAGAAATTCACTGTAAGAGGATTGATTCAAAGGAAGGAGCAGATGTTTCTATTGAGAGCGTTATTGAGGTTGACAACTTTGTAAGAAGAATAACAAAGGTATTTCTACAAGAAACGATTCTCAAGACTGAAAAGTTCTCAGATCCTGCCGAATTAAAATGGTTCCTGCACATTTATATACACAGGTAGAGTCTTCCTCACTGAAGCAAGGAGAATATCTGACTTGCAAGTGAATTTGAAAGATTTTCAGCATGGGTTAGGGCGGGATTGATGTACACCCCAAGTTTATTGGACAACGTGTGGGGGTCCGCGGTTTTTCCTGAATCTGCATCAGCACTTGAACGGCGGAAGACCTTGACTTTGGATTGTCTTATGCGGAACGCAGCCTTTTCGAGTCCCACCAGCCTAGACTCGTTGATCAACAGCAGGAAGGAGGAACTATTGTGGAGTTTAAGGAAAAGCTTTCCCCAATCATTCTGCATATTGGGCAGCCAGGCGTCACCAACGATTTCATAAGAACTAAGGAAATACTTGCACAACTGGTCTTTGTATCTGATTACTGAATAACATGTTCAAAAGCCCTGATACTGCCCCACGCTTCACTGACCAGCTTGCCGTGAGATGAGCCACCAGGACGTTTGGCACCTCTTGTTGTTTGGGCAGTACTGGCCGAGGGTATTACCGTCGAAATCGGGACTTTAACACCCTTGGAACTTTTTGCCTTGCTGTTGGTCTCACCCAAAGGTATGTTACACTTATTCGCTTAAGTAACCTGTTTTTTCCTCTTCTTCTTCTGTTGTTGTTATTGTTACATGTCTCTCTTAGAAGCCTTGTCGATGTGTCCTTCTCATGACCGGTACCAGCTGCTTTTTGGCAACCCTTGGTAAACGTGGCGAAGAACGACTGAGGAGGACATATACTACTATGCACCACCAAAATTCAAGTAAAACTGGTAAGATTAGGTGCTACCATTGCCAGCTCCATTAATTACTTAATTATTTATTTAAAAATAAATCAAAATAAAATAGTAAACATTCAAGTAAAAAAATATTTAACCAACAATATTCGTTGGATGAATTTTAAAAATTTGCTACATTTATATGAAATGCAAATATGTTTAATTTTTTTTTTACAAATTTTGAAAACACTTCAACATGTATCCATGAGCACCGCTAACTCTTGCCCTCTTCCATAGTTCTATCTCTTTGTTGAAATTTATCGACCGGCTGAAAATTTACTGTGTTTAACTTTTTTATAGATCCAATGAAATTCTACACCACTTACATTGTCAGCTATTGTTTATTTTGGATTTGAAATAAAGGAAAATAAATCACCAAACAATGCTTTAAATATTTCGTTTGTGTTGTGTCTGTCATGCTAGAAAAACAGTATCTATTCAAATACAACTCACTTTCAAAGTAAATAGATAAATTAATCCTATTAAAGAATCGTTTGGCAAAAATTTTAATTATTTTTTGTTCTAAAGGATTAAGCGCATAAAAGGATGCATGTATATCTATCTAGTGAAAGTGTATTCGGTTGTAGAATGATGATTTTTCACAAGAAAACACTTAGTACATTTCAACACGAACGCAGAAAAAATAGTGTAAATTAAAAACGAATGCAAAAATTACATACAACTCTCCCCAGTGAAATTGGACACCAACCAAGGAGAATAAATATTGAAACATAATTCCACTTCTGTTTCTTTTGCTGCGCTGAACATGAGAAGGACTCGTCGTATGCTTCATTGGCTAAGAATCTTTCTCGAGTCTCGACTTATACCCACGGTACAGGAGATGGCAACCCTCTCTCTGGCTGAAAGCCGCGGAGAAGTGTGTAGTCTGGTTCTCGGCAGGGCCGGACATACATATGTATGAATAGATTCTTGTTTTATTTCTACATTTGCAGCTTCTGCAAAAGGTGCTAATGTTGGATGCCAAGTCAGGCTACATAGTCAATGACAACGACTGGCCAATGGCCAGTAATAAAAGCTACAACTCTAGAGATTTAGGGAGATGTCTTACTCTAAGCATCTACTAAGATTCTTCTACATGAGTTCAAGTAGTTGAAGGAAGTGAAGGTGTACAAATGAAACCCTTATCGAAACCTAGCAGGCAATCGACTGGGTCTGCTAGAGAGTCTTGGGGCCAACGCCTGACTCTCGCCTAAGCAGCTGGTCATAATTAGTCTCAAAAATTTTGGAGTCCTCGAGTTTTTGAGAAGTAGAAGTTAATTCAAAGGCCTTGATGGAGGCTTGACTATTCGGACAAATATTTACATAAAGATTCATAGCTTTAGTCGTTCACATGATTTTGAAAGGCTTCTCTGGATAACATATCTCGGAAGGGACATACATTTGTATCTATATCATAAACGTTAACCTATTGAACAGGCAGTAAAGCCTTTTCGGGTGGTTCTAGATCTCATAGAGACCTATAGGCTAAACTAGCCATGCAGCAGGACACAATTTTAGACTGTCAAGAATTGAGATTGGGACACCTCCCGCCTAACGCTCTGTCATAATTTCAGCCACATGTAGCTGTTGTAACCGTTGCCTTTGACTGGCACCAGCATTCTTTATAACACCTTCCATGGTCTATGTTCGAGTCGATGTTAGCATCTTTAGAGAGAGTCGACCCTAGATACTTGAAGTTTGTGTCTTCTTTTAGTGGATATCCGTCTAAAGGACGGTATCCAATAGTATTGGATAGTCTGAGATAGTCTGAGAAGTCACATAGCATATATTCACCCTTCTGTCTACTGATGCGCTGGCTTCGTGATTCTAGACTATTCTGCCATTCATCCAGCACATTTAAAGGTCTTATGCATTGTAGACTACTAACACAATATCATCTGCATATAGAATGTTCCAAGAAGTAGACCGTTTCCCCAACGACAGAGACTGGTATTAATCCCAAAAGTCTCCAGAGCAACTGTCTTTATATAGACCACTGTACATGCTAGACACAGTAGGAAAAGTGCTAGAGAAAATAATCCGCGACAGACTGGACCAGTACACCGAAGGAGAAAATGGACTGTCAAACCTACAATACGGTTTCAGAAAGAAACGAAGCACAACCCATGCGATACAAGCAGTTTGCAAGATAGCATGCGAAGCCATATCGGGAACCAGATGGAAAGAATGAAAAAGCAGTACTGCGCCGTCGTTACCCTCGACGTAAAGAATGCCTTCAACTCTGCCAAACGGAGCTGCATTATGAGAGCATTGAGGTACATCTGCGTCCCTAACTATCTGCGCCAAATAATAACAGACTATTTTGAAGATAGGACCCTCCACTATGATACGAAAGAAGGGCCTAAAACATATAAAATTACAGGAGGAGTACTACAGGGATTAATGTTGGGCCCAGCCTTGTGGAACATTATGTATGATGGGGTACTACGGATCCATAATCCAAGAGGAGTACATATAATCGGCTACGCTGACGATATAGCAGTAGTTGTTGTGGCTAAAACACTAGAGGAAGGGACGCAACACTGCAAAAACACAATTAAAGACGTGAAAACGTGGCTTCGTTCATCAGGTCTGGAACTGGCAGAACATAAAACGGAGGCTGTCCGCAAGAAAGTTGAGCGCCTGACAATAGAGGTAGGCGAACACACTATCGAGTCGAAAACCTTACATAAAGTATCTCGGAGTACTGCTTGACCATAGGCTAAACTTTAGAGAACACCTAGCCCACACAAGCGTGAAGGCTAAGCCAGAATAGCAGCAACGAGGGAAGAAGCACCATCAGAGCGACTGCAGAAGTAGAATGGCAACGACGATGGAGCACGATGGAGCACATCGAAGAGTGAACCACAAGAAAACACGGGAAAGTAAACTTCTACCTCACTCAATTCTCAACAGGATATGTAAGTTTTCGGGAATTCCTTCTCAAATACAATATCGCAGATGATCCTTTCTGTCGGCACTGTAAAGGAAAAGTCCAAAACTCCGAACACGTCCTTGTAGAGGGCAAACAGTATAAGCCTGCGAGAAACACTCTAGAAAGAGAGATTGGAAATGCGGTAAGCCCAAGGACCCTAATAAGTTTCATACTTTCAAGAAGAATAGCTTGGGTAATCGCCGTTTGATGTCACGAAAGGGTGATGACTGCCGTCAGTGTGGTCTTTGCGAGTATTGAGAACGAGGAAGCAAGGATGGGCTCTTGGACAGAGAGTCACAAGAAACAGATATAAGACTTTGCCTACTTGGGCTAAATGGTGAGCTCTATGGGCTAAGAAGGCCCTCGAACTACTTAGGTAACTCTTTGTAAGACACTTATCCTCCTGTATGGGGTAGATGTGTGGATTTTGACAATATCGGGTGAGCATGTCCTTGGTTATTTCGAGTCATCTTTGGTTCTATTTGCATAGACGGCGAGTAGAGAGAAGATACAATGCAGAACTACAAGGACATCGACTTGGGCATAACATACACCAACTAAGAAAGCTGGGTCACGTAGAGCAGATGGAGCTCAATGTTCCTGCTAAGCTTCAAATTCACCCCGGAAGAACACCGCTTTAGAGGACGACCACGCGGTAGGTGGAGCAAATAAGTGGATGAGGACCACACCAACTAGTGGAAGCTGGCTTATGAAGAGGTTTGTTTGTTGAAGCCCAGGTCCATCGGTTTATACCTTCATTTCTGAGCAAAAGTCTAAGCTACCTATTCACGCGAATTATTTTTAGAAAAACTTAGACCATGCCAACTTGGAAGACCTCCCGTTCAAGGTACACATGAAACAGTGCAATATTTTTCCTCACGAAACCGAAACACAAATCCAACTGCATTCATAACCTAATTTAAATTCAGGGTTTTTTTTTTTTCTTTTTTGTTTTTTACTTCTGCTGTAACTTTGACATATAATCCTCAACCCTGTAGAGTGTAATTACCGTCAAAAGCATGTGTTTCCTTACAATCCTGCACGACTTATTGAATGAAATGGGACGAGCATAGAGTGCGGGGGCCACATTCACTGGATTATAATTAATTTTAATGAATGCAACCGCAGAATATTACCTTGGAATTATTTATGTCAACACGCGAGTATGTTGTATGGGGAATAACAAGGACACTGTACAAAGGAGCTGCTGGGTCCATTTGTGAATGTAAATTAAAGATGGAATTCCTGAATTCCCTGCCAAGGTAGCAAGAGTAGTTCTTTGCTTTTATTTACACATAAAATAGAACAGCGGGAGGTCCTGCCTGCTTATATGCGAATGGAATTCTATTTAGTTTACTTTGCACTCAATTTGGAGATGCTAAATAGGACGTTGTTCTAGTAGTGTTAGGGGGGAAGGCAAATATTTGCTTTGGTAATCATTGGGTTTTGCATGATTTTGTGGTCTTGGTCATTTATGGTTTTGAGGTCAATAAGTCAAAATTGGCTTGAGGCAAATTTATAACCAAAATGTTCTAAATCTAATAAAGGAAAAAGACAAATCCGCCTGATTGTCCGAGATAAATTTGATCTCGTTCAATTTCGTTACAAATCACGTCTATAAATTTGATTAGGCACCAAAATTGCACGCTTTTCATTTTTCACTCTCGCATAAAGATGGGTAAATCCTTCGAATAAATCATACGTGGTTGAGGGAAAGTGAATGGTTCGCTCTTTTATTCTTCCTTGTAAGCATCAGCATAGAATGTGAGTTTTTTTCCCCTTAAATCCTAACATAGGAGAGCTGCCAATTTCCGCTGAACAGTTTTGCTCAATGAAAAATCATTTAAGGACATACATACATGTGCATGTCCTTTTTTACATGGATTTTGTGTATGTATAGTATGTTCTAAAGACAAGGACATGATGCTCGTGAATGATAATTTATTCAATGGATACTTCATGAGATTCGATGGGTGTTATCGACTAGCGTACTTGACTGTGGCGTGGAAGCAGGCGATTGATTATATTCGATTATTTTTAATACGTGAAACTTAAGATTGCACAACTCACTTGTTGACTTTGTAAAAAGAAATAGTCCTCGGTAGTTATTGATTTGAGTCTTTCCAATTAGCGCTGTTGGAAAAAGAGGAAGAGGCCATGCACATTGGCTTTAAATGTTTGAAGGCTGTTACCATGAGGGAACATAGAGCCTGGAAGTTCGGCTAATATATGAATCACTGTACTTGACAATACGTCCGGGGTTGGGGTTGAGGGTAAACTGATGTGCATTCAAAGCATGACGGGCTATTTCTCTGGAGCATTCTTGATGAAAAAAGCGATAAGACAGGGAAAGACATGAGACATTTCTTCGATGTTCTTGTGAGACTATAGAGCTTGCAATGACTCTATCACCTATAAGTTTTAAAACACGCTTCTGAGTCCTATCCAGTAAGTGTAAAACGGTCTTGGGTGCACCTGAGCAGACAAGAGGTCATCTATAAAAATGAGAAAGAGAGCCGGTGACAAAACTGAGCCCTGGGGGACACCAGCATTTATGACTAGAAACCATCCAATACAACCTGTATTGAACACCCTGAAAGGAACGGATGGAGCCAAATGTTCCAGCTAAGTACGGCTTCAAATTCACCCCGGAAGAACACCGGTTTAGAGGACGACCTAATTCTAATTCATTGAAGAAGAGAGTTGATGCCATATGCACGCATTTTTGACAAAAGAGCATGATGGCAAACTCTGTCAAATGCGTTTGAAATATCAAGCGCTTAAGTGATGAAGAGATTGGTCCCACTTCTCGGTGAGGTATGCCATCACATCACCAGTGGACCTGTTGCTTCGAAAACCATATTGCCGGTCATTGAGAAGTTTTCGTAAATCAAGATATTTCAAAAGCTGACGATTTATAAGCGTTTCCATGAGCTTGGAAAGAAGGGACGTAAGTGCAATGGGTCGGTAATCGGTCGGAGAGGAAGATTTGCCTTTTTTAGGGACAGGCTGGACAAATGCTGCTTTCCATCTACTCGGAAAGAGGCCAGAAGAGTAGGACATGTAGAAAAGCTTACGCAGAGGTTCTGCCAGCGTGGAAGAACACCTCTTCAGAACTATAGGAGGAAACAAGCACATGTACGCCAAAGACATCAAGATCTGCCGAAAACATAGCCGCTGTCCGTCCAAGAACTCGGCCTTTCGCAGAATGCACCATGGCGAATTTTATGTCAAAGCTTGAGCCTACACATGCACAGGATTCAACTGAACCAGGACCTCAAAGTCCATGTACAATGCCATTTGTTCGATGACTGGGCTCCCTATCAGTTAGAAGTTGACTCAAAATTCGGTCCAAAAATCATATCCAGCGATAAGGCCTATTTCTTGATGATCAACAAGCAAAACTGTCGAATTTATGACAATAAGAATCCACAAGAGATCCAGATGAATCCAGAAAAAGTCGCTATTTGACGCACAATTTGGACTGCCATGTCGGCATTATTGGTCCAAACTTCCAAGTCATCACCGTCACCGGCGATGGCTATCAGTTGATGATAACCAATTTCTTTTGGCTCCACTTGAATTATATAGACACCGACGATAGGATGGCGGTACGTTCCACACAACTCGTGCCGCGATGGATATTTTGCACGAGCTATTTCTGCACATGGTTGTCTCACGCGGAGGCGATGCGAGGCCACCGAGTTCGTGCGATTTGACCCCGTTAGGCTTTCTCTTGTGGAGTTTTCTTTAGTCACAAGTTTTTCTCCTAAGCTGCTGTCTAGAGAGCCAACTTAATCAATGTCCTTGGTCAAATACAGCCTGATTTATGCGCTTGACCTATGGACGCTTCGGATGTATGACACCCATCGAACCTGCGGCTTCATGTCACAGACATTTGAATGATGTTATATTCCATACTTAATGGCATACTTGAGCCTTTTAAACATATTACAAGTTTTAATGATATCTCATCCACAATTTTTTTTATTAAAATTTAAAGATAGGAAACCCTTGATGGTCCACAAGTAGAATATTATACTAAACTATGGTCACACTGTTTATGACGCTGCGCCTGCGGCAACAACTCTCACACACAGATTTCTCCCTCTCTCTTTGGTGTCCTCTTCTTTATACATCTATGCAATTTTAATATTGCATTTACATTATCCATTATCCTGAACATTGGCTTTTCCACCTTAGGGATGCATTTTCCCTGCTTTTTTCCTGGTTTCATCTTTCGACACTTTATTATAAAAAAAGAAAGAAAAAACTAAATTACAATATGGCTGTAACAAGAATAACTGCTTTTAACCGACAGACACACAAGACGAGGGTGACGACAAAAACTTTTCTCATCAAAATTGATTCAGGATTTTTCTCATATCCTTTCTTGCTATCCACCACCAAGCTGTCTGAAACATTCACCAAAGTACTGAATGTACAAGCTGGTTTTTGCTGCATCTCACATGCAGCACAATGTATCTATCCTTCCGTGAGATTTACGAAAAACATCCTCGTGTGCAAAGTAACCAACAAGTAAATTGAATGATCGCATGACTTACGGTGCAGGGTTTCTAATAAAAATAAGGAGAAGACTTTCGCTCTATATATTTAAACACGGGATAGTTAGCATAATTCAGAGGATTTACGTTGCTCTGAAAAGATATACCCAAAGATGGGAAGAGGAAGATTTTCTATGCAATTTCAGTGAGAATGATTTTGCTTTCTATTCCCTGGCGATGGTAATTTACTTGGAATTATCTTCTTTTCTTTTTCGTCCTTTGTATAAAGTGCTGAGAAAAATTGTGCCCCATGAGTTATAGGAGGGCAGCGAGGATATGGGTAGACCTGGTAATTTGCATATTCTTTTATGCTTCCTTATGGACTTTGTGATCAGGTACTTAAATACGTTTTAAGTTAAAACTTGAAGCCTTGTGCCTTGGATTTAGTAAATTTATGCAAAAAAAAAACATAACACTTCTAATGCACCGATATTGTGTGTGACGATAAGTAGTTCTCAATAAGGAGGCTGAGTTGCAGTGGCTATATCAGCCAGGCTTAAAACACGGGCACATACTAAGGAAGGCTATTGGACACTTAGACACAACCGGTATCAAGATTGTGGATTTTAAGACAAGAGACATGCTTCTCAGAATACCCAGTGCCAGTTACAGGTCCAATCGCTCCGCGGACCATAAGTAAAATCCGCCAAATCAAGAGGTTATGGAGTAATTGCCGAGGAGTGAATGGTTCAGGAAACCAAAAAATGTGCAATAATGTCCCTATGAGATGTTAGACAGTTAGATGTGTTTGTATTAGGAAGCCGATGGGTTAATGGTCAATACTAATTGCTAGAATTGTTGCTATTTTTGTGTGGTTTTCGGTTAAGAAATCCTTGTGTTCTACTTCAGTTGAATTCAGGCAACATCTGGCTGAATATGACATAGTTTAATATGCCCTGTCTTCTACTATTAGCATTCAGCAGATAGTGTACAAAGATTTTACCCCTGAGGGCCTTGAGCGGTACGCACCAACCAAAGCCAAATCTCGTCTCGTTATCTTATTCCCCCCATGATACTGTGGCCAGGTACCGCAAAGGAGACTGATACAACAGCCTTGACAGCGGTTTGGCTATCAATAAGGAAGGCAATTGTGTTAAGGGGTGTAGAGTTTAGCTTGAATAGTAGATAGGCCTCATGTTCGGCCTGGAAGAAGCTACAGAAGCTCCGGAGGTCGATTTGGCAAGGAACGTTGTGATTAGACTAGTTACCAGATCTTGTGGTAAGAGACTTAGGATACTGTTGTCACCATATGGCTTGGTATAGCAGCATCCTCTTGAACTGACCGCACACTGCTGTCAGAAACCTGACACGTAGATCGAGTGATAAAGGAGCAGAGCTTCAGTTAAACATGTCCTCATGGATGAAGTCTCCCATTCTTACCAAGTATTACGCTGCAATTACAGACTTTCTTTAACTCCTGTTCAATGTGAAACTTCCAGTTTTTGTTTAGGATCAAATACCTAGGACTGGAGGATAAGAAGAGTAATCGGTGGCTTACACGTGGAAGTGGTAAGGAGCATTAGGTCAGTTTTGCTTGTGGTGACAGTGATTATTGAAGGGAGCATCCCTGATAACATATTACCACGACACCCTTAACTCTGTCCCTGTCAAGTCTGCCATGGTCAATATCGAATTGCTAATAAACTCTTCCACGCCCAATTGGATGCCTTTAAAAAAAAAACACAAATTAATTGGGAGCCTATCACAATTTTTGGGACCGCATTTTCCATTTGAGCTCAGATATGAAATTGAATAATGCAAGTCTTTCCAGCTGTTTCGGTTGCAGTCTTGCGTACATCCCCATAGACAGGCCGACTTCCGGATACAGACAGAGACAGAAGGCAGAATCAGGAGATCCCACATTTTTTTACGATCGTAAGGTCAAAATTGATTGTTATATCGAGATGGCAATTTATTCACGAATCCAATACTTGCCCTTTATTATAGCGTACAATTAGCCAAAAGTAAAAATATCCACGAATAATTTATTCAGCACCTAAAGATATGCTTCAAATTGAGTCGAAAATTTTAAAATAATTTCAGTTGGGATTTCAAATTTTGATTTTATGAATAAATTCAATGACAGCATCTTTAGAGCTAGTTTTAATAGGTTCGTTCGCGTACCCTCCTAAAACAGCGAATTTTAACGAAAATTTACGAATTTTTACGAAAAGCTGTTAGCGTACGGAGAATTTTCGTAGTTTTTCGCAGAAGAGAGCGCTCACGAGAGAGTAAGAAATTTCCCCATGCTACGAATTTTAGTGCAAGAAATTTCTTTGGGCTGGTTTATGAAAACTGTCAAAGCTGTCAAACCGGTGTACCACACCTTTGATGTCTAAAAATGTGACTTGAACGGATTCTGCGAAGCTTCTAAAACAACACTGGTGGAACAATCTATGAAAATAATTCTTTACAGTCCTCTGCAAAATGATAAGGGTAAAACCTTGGGATTTAAGGGGAACGGACTCAAACTCTACCGTGTGTGACCAAATAGCAATTCTTTTTCCAATTGTTATATTTCAGCAGCTATCTGAGTTACAAATGACATCCAGCTGCCAAAATATTTAATAAGATTTTCCATTTTACTATGGATGACTTCACGTGCGGAAATTATTAAAAAATGTCATCGAAACTCCTGGTCAGTTGTTAAAACGCAATTTCAATTTCGACATGAGATCGGTCGGCAGTAAGGCTTCAGTGTGCAGGCCCCGTTGAAAAGCTAGAGCGTGAGTACACTCTTCTAAACCTTAAGCCACTGACTTAATAGAGATTGCTGCGAAATGAAGCAAACATATCCGCCATAGTGGGCAGTATCAAGAAGACTCCGAAACATCAATTTGGCCGATCAGCTGAATCGGGCAATGCCAGAGGGTCGACCCGGCTTATTTTGCGGTTAGACTTGAGCGTGCATCCGTTTATGATCCGTTTGACTCACGAATTGAACATCATAAACAACGCCGTGCGTTCGCTAATTGGACCCTGCAAATAAAATCTTCTCGGACGAGGTCCATTTTTGACTCAAGAACCAAAGCATCTACAAAGATTGACTGTTTGGTGTGGTTTATGGCAAGGCAGCATCATCGGGCCTTATCTCTTTCGAAATGAGGAAGGAGACACTGTCTCAGGTGTAGACCGATGTAAACCGACTTTTTGTGGCCAGAGCTTGACAAAATCGATAAACATTCGAGCTGTGGTTCCAAAAAGAAAGCCCAACGTGCCACACAAGCGGCCCAACACTGGTAGTTGTTAAGTAGAAATTTGGCAACTGAGTCTTCTCACAGTAAGCATAAGTCAATTGACGGCCAGCTGAAATCATGCGACTTGATTATCTTCTCTTAGTCTACGCTGACCAGCCAACCACTTTGGAGCTCGTCCAGCCAACTTTCGGAATGGCATTGGACTGAGCCATAAAAAATTGAACCGACCGCTTGAAGCACTGCTAGTAAAGCCGAGACAGCTATTGAAACGATTTTATATTCCACACATAATGGCATAAATGTAGATTCAAAATGAAGCTAAAATCAGATTTATATCTCTCGGCGTTGTTGTTTAATTTAAATTCTTTTTCTAATCTGGACACTCAATGGTTCCAAAGAATCTGGAAGGCTTTCCAGTTCAGTCCAGTGTCCTTTGAGATCTCTAAGAGTTTGCTCCTTATTTCTATCTGTAGCTACCTCACTCTTCTATAAAAATAGAAAGTAAATACACAAGTAGGACTTAACCCTTTCTAATCCCTTATCCCTAATCCCTTTCTGCTCTTCTTCCAAAAGAAAAAAAAAGTGGAGGCCAAGTATTTACCAAAACTTCCGTCCGTTCAAGTAAAATCTGTCCCATAAGGTTACCCCATTAAATGGGGTGATAATAAAAAAGAAAAACTTTCGCTCAACATCTAAACAACTTAACCCACAATACCGGACGACGACCATATGTAGTGTCCTCTCCGAAAAAGAGAACTTAATTAGTTACACTTGACCGCAAGTACTTAGGAAAATTGTCCATGTCCATGGACATTTACAGAGTAAAGTAATTTTCTCGCTTGTCATATGGCTGGACGGATGGTCATGGTATGTCTTCGAGTGGACTGTTGTGTGTGGAAAAAGTTGTTCCTTAATTAGTCTACGGATGATTACCGATTGACTTTAGTTAACTTTTCCACACTGCTCCTCTTCTCTTCTTCATCAAACAGAGTTTAATGGAAAATTTCCTATTGTTTTCGATGAGGGAGATGAATTAAAAGTTTTTTGCTAAAGAAATAAATGGCATTTTAATGAGGTTTCAAGGTGAAACTCATTTCCATTTCTGAGAATATTGCAATTTGCTTTTGCCAGGTCTTTTTTTAAACATCTTTTTGTGGCTTGTGTTTTTGATGAAACCAATAAACCACTGCACTTCTGCTGAAGGAGAAGTTTTGATTTAAACTTTGTTTACGAAAGAGAGGGCCACTGGAAGTTATCCTTGAGTGTGTCTTAATTTAGAAAATGGAACACGATTGCATTTGAAATTTTATGTTAATTGCTCTGCTCTTGAGAAAAATGAAAAATGCGGTGGGACAGAACAGACTTAGAAATAGAAAAATGTTGACCAATGAGAAAGTATCTATATGAAACTCGAATGGTAATATGGTGCGCCGTTTTACTTTTCTATGATTTTTTTAGGTTAGACAAAATGACATACTTTACGCTCCTTGACACTTCACAGTGACTAGATATTGACGGCTAAATAGCAAAGTAAAAAAAAAAGTATAAAAAGTAAAGACCATAATCAATGGGTGCCCTTCACAAACGCCTTATGGGAATGGGAGATTTCAACACCAAGGTATTAAGCGATACAAAAGTGCGGAGTCCACGTCCTTGGGTACATTGTTTCAACATAATCTCAGCTGAGTTCCAACTGACTAGCAGTGAACAGATCGGTCACATTGTGAGAGACGCTTTCTCAGAGATTATCGCCAACTCTTTGAAAAAGACCTGAAGTCGACATTTGTCTTTCCTGCTTTATATCTATTATTAGCATTCATACGTTTCCCTTGGATTGTTAAAGGGAAACTGTTCAAAATTAACCGGCACAACACATACAGGCTTAGCTATTCCAAGAGTGTTCCTTTAAGAGGAAAATTTTCTTTTTCTTTCCAACTCTAGTGTTACAGACTGTCTTTATAAGTATGTCGCTATTTCCTCTTCCTTTGTTCTATTACAACCTTTACTACACCTAGACGCATTCTTCTTTGATGACCCACCCGTAAGTTGTAACTGATAATGATAGCTATGAAGACCACTTGAAGTTTGGTTTGTTTAGAGCGAGGATGAATTTAATCTTCTCCAACGAACAGCTTTATTCGAGAATGAGTCAGGAACCTATCAACATTTCAATACGAAGGAGAAAGTGGCAGGACACATCCTACGGCGCGAAGACAATTCCATTGTGAAATACGCTCTGCAGTGGAATCCGCTCACCCAAGCAGGCAGAACAGCAGGACGCCCTAGGCAAACGTGGCTCAGAACAGTCGAGGAGGAATCGAGCTCTTTGGGAATGAGTTGGAGGGAGCTCAAACGCATCGCCAAACTACGAACAAGATGACGCGCAGGCGTTGTTTGACGACAAACAGAACTCACTCTGCTTCAGAGGATATCGTATTTCATCTATACTCCTTGGTAGGTATATTTAACAAGCAAGTGGTACCGAGTGTAGGCAACTGGTGAATAAAAGACTGGCCACGCTTCCATTCTGAAGAAGTTCAGAAAACACTGACTACAGCACTCTAAGTCTAAATTTTCAAATATCATCTAGATCTATCTGGAATGAGGATGCATTTGAATCTTTGCTATCTAGGTATACTGACAGCTCAAATGGAATTGGTGGGCCCATTTATAACTGTGAGTTAAGACTTGATATCGGATAAAGACATCCAGGACTTTTTTTAAACAACCGAGCAGGTATCAAATCCTTGGATTCGATGTCTAACTTCTTTAGTAGCCTTAGACTGCCGATCTTCTCTCTCGGAGACGGCGCCGGAGTTCAATCTGTGGTGGGTGTCGAGGCATAGAGAGATTCCAGGGAACTGTAGGAACGATAAACTCGCCAGAATAGGAACATTAGTGATGTAAAGTTACGTATAAAAAGCTTCACAAGAAGCTCAGAATGGTTCTAACGAGTGATGGTGAATCTATGATCCAATCTACGTGATATCACAATGGACCTACGACTGGTGTCTTTAGCTGGGAGCCACTTTCAACCATCGTTACCTTACCTTGGGTCCAGTTCATATTTTTGCTGGACTATTTGGATAGGATACTATTTCACAAAGTCCCCCCAAGCAGATTTTTTGCGGCAACATCGAAACATCCCCAAAAGATGGAAAGGAGTGAATATTCCTAGGACAGCCATGAGCTTGCTTGTCAACCCAAAGATTCTCTGCTTATCAGGCATTTGTCTTTAGGTCTTAAGGCGTTGAAAAGATTTGACTTTGCTTCCAACGTCCCAGCATGAGTACTGTGAAGCAATAGCAACTGCCCTCCATGTTTTAGTAGGCACCATAAAACCCCTTAAACAGGCTGATGGAATATAACTTGGCAGGAGCTTTAGAAAACTGATTCAATTCAAGGCTTCATCCACAACCACTCTTTATTTGGTGAGAGCGTGGGTCATCATGAATCCAAATTATTTATAGAAAATTTCCAAAAGAGTGTATTCAACAAAACATCCTCTTTCACATCCTTCCTAAAATAGCTCTCATTAATTCTGTCATAGTTGATTTCTCAACACCGTACCGGAACTAAGAGCAATCTTTTAATTTTTTGTCCCCCCAATCCCATTAAACAACCCTTAAAATTTATTGCGGCAACAACAAACAACTCAACCCTCGTCTTGTCATTGAAAGCCCCATTTCTCGCGAAAAACGTCCTCAGAATCTATCCCACTCAATGAACCCCTAAATAAGGTGAAAATAATATGGTTCTTTGGAGAAATCATTTTCCAATAAATATGGCAAATACCTCCGCTTGACATGGTTCATTGTGCCCTGTGGAGGCTTGTTGGTTGTTGGAAGGCGGGATAAAATATGAAAATCTCATCTAATTTGTATTTATTGACTAGAATTCGTGGTGGTCGGGTGTGCTGGGGCATCTCTGAAAAATCAGTGTCAATCGATGGGGAATTGAACAGGGGTCCTTTTGTGTCGCCACCCTTTAGGATTTACGTTCCGCAGGCAGTCTATTTTTGTATATTCCATTATGCGGCTGTTTTTTCTTTTCCCCCCTCAAAGGATAAATTGGAGTGGGGCATCACAACATCAGCGTTCGAGGGAATTGCAATGAATTACAATTGAAGTCCTTCAGTGGTACACGGTTCCTCTTATCTAAATCGATTTCTGATTTGAAGTACTTGCCGCCACGGGGTGCACCAAATTTTTCAAAGGAAAATTCTCTCTTAGAATATATTTTTGATTTATGATTAATAGGTTTTTGTTGAATGGAAATTGTGTAGGATAATAGCATCAGTGTGGTGTGGTTAATCTTAAGAGGCTTAATCGGCTATAGACAGAATGACAGATTTCGATTAAGCAGAGTGCTCCTTTGCATTCATTATAAGGCACAGACGATATATCATGTTCAGAGCTGAACCTACGAGAACCAAATTTTCCATGAGTAATGAAAAGCATCACCCGATGTTATTAAACTAGGATAACATGGTTATCTCCTTTAGATTGGTTCAACCCGCTGACGACGATAGCATTCTGACACAATTCAAGTGCTTTATCTGTTTTGCGATGAAGGTTGACGCACCCATTAGCCGAAAAAAACAATTATGGAATTGTTTTCGATCAACAAATGCAGCACAATCGCCTCCTATAAAAGCGATAGATACTCTTTGTTTGTTTCAATAATCGACGATCTGCTCAAGGCTGTCCACCATGAAAATCTATATCGCAACAGTTTTGTGCGCCTTGTTAGCCTCTTGCTATGGGTATTCCTACATCATTCCAGTTAGCATGAGTAAGTAGTCATATACGGGATTGCATCCAGTAACGATAGCTTACAACATCTGTAGAACATCCTGGAACTTGTTTCTTCAATGGACATATCCTTCAGAAGGGTGACAACCAGATGCCGACTACCTGTCAAAATATGCAATGCAACGAGGATGGCTCGATCTTGGTTCAAGGGTAAGGCCTTAACGCTTCAGAAAAATAGGTGTTAATTTAGAACAACTTTTGATAGATGTGGACGATTGGATCTAAAGGGGTGTACATTGTTGGAGCCAGTAAATCTGGATAAGCAGTACCCCGATTGCTGTGAAATGATGTATAGATGCAAGAGTAATGATGGAAATATTGTCATCAAAAAGTTCAATCAACTTAAGTCCGGTGATGGGGCTGAGCCTGAGAAGATGAAATCAGATGAAAAGGTAGAACAGGTCGATAGAGAAAATAATCCCGAGCAAGAAGATAACGACGAGGAGAATGTAAAGGACGAAATGAAGTAAAATCCAAGTTCATATTTCGTAAGAAGCATAAATAAAGAAATGCATACTTCATACTAATATTTACTATTTCACTTATGCGTCGGTTGTTTGGGGGAAGGGTCTTTCTCGTAGATACGTGAATGCCTCTTGCGCCAAACTACAAAGAACAGTTTGCCTCGGGTGCAGGTGCCTAGATGCACTGCTGAATCTCCCTCCTCTTGATACTTATATCATGGGGTGTTCGCTAAAAGCTATCCACAGACGCAGACGTGGTGGTTTTTGGTTTGAAACGCACTGGAGTCTTGATGATCTTATGGTCTTATGGATATGCCTTCTGATGCTTTGACTTCTTCTGATGCTTCAGTTGCGGCGCAAGTATGAGGTCGATTTTCCAGGTATTCAGGACTGGCTTCCGCCAGTTTCTAAGCCAGGACTGGGGTGTAGTTATATTTTCATGGATGGTTCCAACACCGATCACGGTTCAGGGGCCGGTGTATTTGTGGAAGACGATAACACAAGACTGCACTACTGATTAGGTAAGCATGCCTCTGTCTTCCAGGCGGAGATTTTTGCAATCCAAATGGCTACAATTCACATAGCTAGGAACAGGTGGAAGGGTTGTAGTATCTGTGTCTGTAGTGATAGTCAATCTGCGCTTAAGCCCTTTAACCTCATCCAAAATAGTTTGTGAATGCAAGAGAGCTTTAAACTGGGTCGCAAGATTCAATTTATTGACTCTCATCTGGGTGCCAGGTCACACTGGCATCAAGGGAAGTGAGATATCCGATGAGATTGCTAGACAAGGCTCAGAGGAGAGTTTCTGACCCGAACCTGCGTTAGGGCTTCCTGTATCTATAGTCAGGGCTTCCATAGATGTTTTTGTTCTTATGAACGCAATTGTGTGTGGCGTGACTCTTTTGGATGTAGGCTGACTAAACGGATGAGTTGAACACCTCGTCGTTACTTTTATTCTTCCAGGTGTGGTATGGGACATCTGGATGTGGTTGGCAGTAAATGTTGAAGACAGTCCCGCCACTATATTTGAATTGGAGGTATTCTAGCTTGAGAATAATCTCCAGGGCTCCAGTAAGTGTTTTTCATTGACTGTCGTACATACACAAACTAGTTTTTTATTTTTTATTTATTGAGCCTGTGTTGAATGAATGAAAATGAGTGACATTAAGTCTTGTTATCGGTGTTTTTCAAAAATTGATTTATTACACCGAACACTCTTCAACTGCTGTTTTTGGGGTTTATGTCGAGTCCAACTTGTTGCCAATCAGCCACAGGGTTCAGTGCCTTCGGGAGGAGATCCGAGACGTAGGTTACCTTGAATATACCACTGAAAAGTATCGCTATGTTGACTGCATAACCTTTTACGTACAAACATTCTTCGCTGATTATTTTTAGGAGTTCATTGAGTACAATGACCACAGGACCAAGTGAAGTGTGGACTTTACCTTGCACGATTAAAACTAGACAATTCAATTTCTGCCCGCAAATTTCACAAAATAGCCAGAGCCTAAATTTCAACAACAAATTGTAAAGACGGGATCTACAAAGCATTCGCAGTCTTGTGTTAACAGGCGAACTACCAATAGCTTCACACGTTAGCAAGGCGTCCAAATTGAAACCACTAGATGGCCCATCCTGCTTCATTTCATCACAACTTATTCATCCAAGTTGTTCTTGTCTCGGTGATGCTTCTCAAAAAATGCACACTAAATATTTATTTCAATGATTGTTTCTTCAGGTGTATTTACCACTCGCCACCTTTCTAGTTTCACAATTTGCAGTAATGAACTAAAGCTCCTTTTATGTCGCTTCTCATTGAAACTCAAGAATCTGCAACCGTGCTTTGACGAAAATTCCACCTCAAGTAAGCAGAATTTTGCCACCCATTTTTGTAGCCTTATGAAACTACCTCTCCTACCAAGGCAATGCCTTTCGAAGGATACTTACTCTTCTTGATGGCACATCTCTCGGAGGTGTAACACGTTCACATCAGCACCGGCACCAGCTAAAATAAGATAACAAGCAAAGCGTAAGCTAACGAAAGAGAAGCGTTACCTCGGTATGTTTAATTAGAAGCATTTTATATTTGCACAGGGATACGCGATATGGAATTCCCTCGCAGGTAGATGGTTTCCTAGGAGACAGGTTACCTTGCTTCGCTGAAAGACATACACATCTTCTTAGCTTTAAATTAGAAACTATGATCTAATTGATGCGGGAAAATACTTTACATATCTGGCTCTTCTGTTGAATTACTACGAGGATGATGGGGATGTTGATGTCGTGGGTGTTAAACAGGAAACTGAACTTGCCAAAAGGATATGTCAGAGTTAATCGAAAGGAAATCTTGTTTATGTGGGTGAGCTGTGTCAACTTTAATTGCAAATGAGCTATATTTGTTTGGTTGGAAACGAAATGAGCACTGACGTTGAGAAGATTCTTTGAGGTGCTTTCTTTTAAATTGGAACTGAAATATATTTTTCTGTATTAAGAAGTTTATGTGAATCTGATTAGACGATGGAGCTCAATCATGAGATCTATATATGTTTGTTTTTAGTATGTAATAGATAGTAGGAGGCGTTTTCCCTCTCTATATCTAAAAGCTAGTAGTGAACGAGCTACCTTACAAACTCTGGAGTTTCTATGACTATCTTAGGAAAACACTTCTCTAAAATAAATAAATATTCTCTCTAAACCCTTCAGTTGGGTTAAGAAATGTGGATTAGGAGTCGCACAATATTGAAGTGGTTGTCTTTGCAGAGAAACACAATATTCCTGACTCGCAACTTTGTACTCACAAACAAAGCTACATTTTTGGGTAGCATAGTAGACAGTATGTTAAGTTAGAAAGTTACTATCTTGGGGTGCCTAAAGCCACTATAGCAGCGTATAGTCGCAAGCAAGCTCTAGGAAGTAGAATTATATATTAGCTCCATATATCCATTGACAGGCCAATATTGACGTCTAGGTCGTCTGGTGGACTGCAAAGATCGGCTTGATTGTGACAAACAATTTCAGCCTTTCTAAAAACTGGGTTTCGATCTAAGCCAAACTCCTTGCAAGCGAATGGAACCCGCTTACCCAGGATGGAAGGATACGTGGCGCAGAACAGTGGAAAGGAAACCACGGCAACTGGGAAAGATATGGGGCTGGCGTTGTAGAAACCCTACAACCCATAAAGGGATACACGACATAATGAATGGAAACTCCTACAACGCTACAACTCATGTTTGACAAAACCTTTGGGACCTACATACCCTCTAAGACTAACTGGAAAAGTTGCGTGGGAGAAGGATCTACCTAACTGCCTAATAAGAACACATGTCACTATAGGCTAGGCCTCCTCTTTAATGACGTTTGCATAAAGCTGCAACCTTCTTTGTACATGTGCAGCTTTATCTTTTCCCGGGATCCTATATCTTGGAAAGTACTTCTTCGATAACTAGAGAATACCAGCTCAGGCATCAGGCACACCCATTGCTTTATAGCTGCTTGATTGTCGGTGTAGATGACCGATCTTAGAAGTAAATGAAAAAGGTCAAGTCAATCATCTTCTGCCCTCTTGCTTGGAGTCCCAACTAATAGACATTCGGTGATAGACGCAAAGATAAATGTTTTGCAAACCCATTAATGTCGTAGCTTGTAATGTTCGTGTTTTAGTCCTGGCTTCAAAATGATCCATGATCTTGGTTATAACAGAAAGGTTGGTGCAATTAGACACGTTCGTTGCTCCTCCGATCGCTAATCATAAAGTACCGAGACCTTGCTGGGGGTTTAGTATCCGCATCAATTTTGAGTGTCAAGGCGAAGATTATGGGCCCTCAGTCGTGGCAGCGCACGCACTGGTTTGTGTTTTTTTGTTCTACCTTCGGGCATAGACAAACACACATTGACACACTCTTATATAGGGCTTCTCGAAACAGCTCATTACCAATAGCACGTCTTTTTCTAGCTCAATCAATCCAGAAGAGAGTGTTACAGGACTTTGTCTCAGTTCTTCCATTAGCTGACCCTCAATAGTCGTCAAACAGACCACCATTCGATTATCGCTTTCATAATTACCATCTGTACTAGGCGAATCCTTAGAAACAGCCCGAGGTATGTTGGAGTTACATATACCTACATATGTATGTAAGTACGTGTTCTCAGATTCCAAGAATGAAAACATAAGGCTGGGGTTTTTCTTTTACTTCTTCGACAAACACAGTCAATCTATTGGCGTAGGAGAAATCCTTCAGCGAATGTGGTTTTCTGCTTTAATAAACCCATTCACCCATGTTTTAGCAGTCGCAGCTGCTTCATATCTCTCTGATCCATGGACATAGCAACTAAATCCTTGAAAAGCCAACGGCTCAATTATACCAATTAAAAAATTACTTAACCCGACGCCACACTCACTGAATCATGAATCGTGGAATTCCTTCCTTGTGACTTGAAGAAAAACGAAAAGTGCGCGCCATTTGTTCCTTCCAGTTTCTTTGCTTTGCCCGACGACGACGACGACTACCGACCCCCTGAAAACCACAGAATTTTATGATTAAATTATAAGTGAAGCAAAAGGCGCTTCGTTAAAGTTCCTGTCCTTGTTACCAACGTCATCATGCCCTGGTGTTGTTGGTGTAAGCGTTAGCGCTGTCCTTGCTCCTGTCTTTTCCTTACTTTCTGGCTATGTTTTGAATAATTAATTCCGTTGGCGGTGGTTTCTTCCAAGGACCAAAAGACGAAGAACCCTGAATTTGAATATGGTCGCGATGAGTAAACTTTGTGACAACCGCACTTTGTGATAACCACCCACTCACACAAGACATATAAGAGAGTGGAGAAGTAGCAGCAAATGGCAGACAGTAAGAAGAAGGAGAAGATCCTTGAATGATAGCAATGAATGAAGCTGAGATTTGAGCAAAATAAAAGGATAAACCGACACGATGGCGTACAAAAAGGATTATGAAATGATATTAAGTTTCTTTAAGTTTTATTTACCACTCACTCTCTCTCTCTCTTGATGAGCACAAGTTGGTTTGGGTGCAGCAGTTAGTTGGAAATCGCCCTGGCGTGGTGGCATATTTTTGAAGATAAATAGCAAGGGCGGTCTTAAGTAAACACATTCAGTAAGTAAGTGTTTTCTTTTTGTAGCTTTTTGATTTCTAGGGTTTTTATATTCTTAATGAATGGACTTTTTCTGTTTGCTTAGAGAATTAAATTTAACAGTGGCAAAGGGATAAAAATAAATGGCATATGTATGTATGTAGACTTTTACTTTTACTGCTTACTTTTCAAAGACTTCGGAATTTATCGATCTAGCTCAACTTTTAAGGCCTATAAAGTGGCGATAGAATAGACTAATGGAGGGAAGTTACTCAATCCACACAGCTGGTAATACTGTTTATGTATACTAACGCGCATATGTATATCGTATCGTAATAATAACCTTCCACTGTGCCGTGGCGCAGTGGTTAGTGCGTTGGACTACTACGCAAGGGGTTCCAAGTTCGAATCTAGAAAAAATACCATCAAAAGTTTTTTCGCGGCCCCACCTCTTCCGAGTGTCTGACAAGCATTCAAGAGTATAACTGTCATGATAAAGTTTCTCAAAAACCCCTCTGCCCTTCAGATACGACATTAAACTGTAGGTCCCTTCTGTACATGCCAAATGTATACCACGCACAACATGTACAGTTGTGAGAAGCTAGGTCTTGGCCCTCTATGGGCTGCTTACGGCCTAATATTTATTTTATCGTAATAATGTATTCGGTCATTGAAGGAAAGGTTTGGTGCTTAATCTCCAATCATATCCATCCCAATTTCATAGTAGTAGTTCATATTCGCTCGGAATGTACGAAGAAATACTGTGAAGTACAAACGAATATAAAAATTACATACAACTGTCAATTTATTCAATTAAGACATCACCAATGGAAATCTAATAACACTTTAGTTTCAAATACACTAAACCAAGCCTTTCATATTTCCTCTTCTCTCTTTCAACTTAGCTATCGAACGTGCCCTTTACATCTGTGTAACAGTTTAATATTAGTTCCTTTGTTATGTTGCCATGCGTGGCCATGATAGAATATAAAATATACCGCAGATTTCCGAGAAAAAACTAGTTTCGTAAATGGACACACACCTGGTTTACTACTCTCAGCTTTCAAACTTTTAAAGAGATGTTGACAGATGTTGTCTTACTCTCAGTGATCCCAATACTCCCATAGAGGCCACAGTGACTACTTTATACCTCAACTTCTACTTTCAGAGACCAAAGCGCACATTTTAAAATTTTAATCTCATATGGAGAGTTACTCTTGAGAGTTTACTGTCGAAAGTGCTCTCATGTGGACACGCCCCTTAAGACTTTCTCATTGCATGTAACTTCTTTAAATATGTTTGAAACTTTTAATGCATTTATCAGATAGAGCACACATTGGTACAAATTATCGTCGTGATCGGGTACATCACAAATGTGGAATTCTGACGAAAGTTTTAAAAAAAATTATAGCGTGTATTCTGAATCTTTGCATGATGAATCACAATTGAAAAACTTATTATGTAGTTTAATTACCAGAGCGATAGGTAGGGCGCAAACCCCTGACAGAGCGCCATAAACATGACGCTTAGACGTCAATTTTCAATTTATTTTGTCTTTGGTACATATATCATCAATCACATTATATATATACCTACATAAATGTGAATCTTAAACTGTAAAAAGCTTTCATTTTAATCAAGTTTGACGTTTCTGAATTTACCCATAAACACTGCATCTTTTTATGAATTCTCTGAAGGGAAATATCTTTACCATCTGGCAATGCTATGCACCGAAGAAAATAAGTAAATTAAGAAGAAAATTTCTTGAAAAAACTAATAAATGCTTTACCTACGTCTGAATATTAATTTTCTTAAATTACTTACGAAAGAGATCCAAACTATTCCACTAAATTCCATAATTCACTGCAATTTTTGTTCCGTCCAGTAATGAGCATTGTGCCAGATAACTACGAACACACTCCCAACTGAACCGTATAAATTGCACAGTGATACCAACGTCTGTAAATAAAAAAAGATTTATTTCACGCAACATGTTGACGAATTCGTAGGCAGCAGCTCTCTTACTGCGGATGACATCCAGAGTTGTAGCTAGTAAGTTCTTATTTTTCTTTTACGTGTAAATTTTGCATCTATATTGGCTACGGAAATTTAAAAAAAAAAACACAAATATTATCAAAGCCAAAACATAAAACATGCCTAAGCTTTTAATTTTTGCTGCCTGCCTTGGTATTCATGCGTTATAAAAAGAAAATGCAATACTTATGGTTTCAAATAGTCTGTTTTTCTACATCAGAAGAACTATCCGTTGGGCTAGTAATTGTACGAAAACTAGAGCGGCTCGTCTGACACCCTATCTTTTTGCAAAGTACTCTTTTTTTTCAAATCTCTTAAAATTATTCCAAATCTGAGTTTTCAAAATAGTGGGCGTGGTAGTGGACGGATTCTAAAAATTTGTCAACATATACAAAATTTTGTTCCTAAAAATTGATATAATTCTAATAAAAACAGTTTTTGTAGGTAACCACCCTAAAAAGGGGGCGTGCTCATATACAATGAATAATGAATCCAATGAATAAGGAAATGTCCATACATATTCCTTTGTAAGTTTTTTCGAGTTTCATATAAAAATACTGAAGAAAGTGAATATTTCGAAAAGTGGGCGTGTCAGTGGGCGGATTTTAAACATTTCTACACCTTTTCTGTCCCGATATCTAAAAACTTCGTATACAAAATTTCATTGTCCTAGATCAAAATTTAAGGCCCAAAAACTGCTGACAGACGGACGGACATGGCTCAATCGAATCTGCTATTGATACTGATCATTTACATATGTACTTTATAGGGTCTGCCTGCAATACTTCTCTATGTTACAAACTATGTATCAAACTTAATATGCCCTTAGAATAGGGTATAACAAAATGCATCACTCATACGAATGAATGTATTGATAATATGTGTCCGACGGAATCTAATTTCCCATTTGAATTACTGGTTCTACTAGCTTACTCTGTAGTACTTTGATTGAACGAATATGTTCACTCGCAAGGAAGTGGTGTTATCTAATTGCATACGATGTCGCGATCTTAAATACACATATTTCGTTCATACGTTACTCGCGATTCGACCTTTGATTGTCAGGAAAACAGGCCATCGCATTATAAGAAGCTATGTCTTGATCTTTTATTGATCCATTAAAACAATTTTGATACTAAAACTTGGAATAAGAATTGAGCTAAAACAATTGAATCATCGCAACAGCCCACCGCCCACATAGTCTTTTGGTTATTCAGGTCAAAAATGACGTATTTTTCAGAAAACTCTTAGGACAGTAACACAGTAAAGCAACAACAAAGTACATAACATTCGAATGTATATAATTTTATTCATATAATAACATCATCACTTCCGATTGCGATTCTACGCAGTACAATATTTTGTTTTCACTTACTCCACTTGCTTAGCCAATCTAACACAAATAACACACACAACAAACCAATCAAGGACACATCTCAAAGTATGTCATTGTCCTGATAGTATGACGAACCATCTGGTCGCTTGCACTTGAATCTCTGCTTACAGCATTCCGGATACGGTTTGTCCACATTTATCCTCTCGCCGCGATTACAATTCTGCAAGCGAATTTTCCCACAACTATTTCCGGAAAGGAAACAAGCAAAAATTAAATCAAATTCCACTAAATCCATCGAGCACAAGCTCACCCTTCGACCAGCACCGATCCATCCTCGTTGCATGTCAACCGCTGACATGGCAGCGGTCCAGCACTAACACCCAATTTAAGCTCTTCACTGCGATAGAAACATTTTCCGGGATTACCTGAGAAAATCACACACACAGAAACCAATGGATAGATGGATGGGTAAAAATCCTATGAAACTTCACACTCACTTGGATCTGCAGGAATGATTCCGGAATAGCCCTCCCCACAGGATGTTAGAATTGTTAAAACCACAAAAAATACACCAACAGCGAGCACTTGAATTCTAGTTGCGTCCATCGCTTGCACTGGAAATTTTCTAGAAACAATTCGGGAGTTCTATTTATAAGCGACTGAGTGGGCCACCGTGAGAGACACAGCAGAGAGGGGGTGCTGCTAATACGCGTACATATGTAGTATTTACAAGATGATTGGAATGTTTGGGTAATATTCGCTATTTTTATTTTGTTTTTGTTTTCATTCGCGGCACAGGGTCGCCTGGGGTTATCTACTTCGGCGACGGGGATATTTCAAAATCGCCGAGATTCTGAATTAGTTGTGCACCCAAATCGCTCGAGGAAGAAACAACCTTTACAAACGAAACAAAAAAATGCGATAGAATCTAATTTGCAATGTTTTACGCGGAGGGTAAGAATTTGTTTGTTGTCTACACCCGAAGCACAGAGGATGTTGAATGAGATGAGTGGATTTGAGGAAGGCTCGAGCCGGGAGCCGGACGACGACGGTCAGACGCGAACGAGTCTTATCACTATCGGAGATCTTTATATGCGATGTGGGAATGGGACAACACACACACACACACATCGAAGACACTCGGCGGGAAGCTGATTATGCTGAAAGTGGCTAAATGAAGTTATCAGCGCGAGCGTCATGTATGACGGAGGGTTGGGGTGGCACGGTCTAGGGGATATACATAATTCAATTTGTTTACTCTAATTGATGTGCGGAGAGGGATGTGACCTATTAGATTTTTTAAATGTAATTAAAAGCAGCGAACATTTCAAGAGAGTAGAGGTACGGCTAGCATTCTTTAGCTGCACTGAGAAAAATTACAAGTGCTGTAATAAGAGGCAGTATTTTTTTCTGTATCAACGCACCAAGGGGCATACAGAGCAAAGGCGGAAGCGAACCAATTATTAGTTTTACTGGACCATTCGATTGTACAACATTGCTATTTCCAATAGTTGCACTCGTGATTCGTCTTTTTAAGATATAGATTTTCCTTTTGGAATAAATAAACTTATGATAGCTACTGTCCAATTACGTACTAATAAAAACACTAAGGTTCAACGCAGACCGACCACAATGCGCCAAGAACTGTGGGACCATCAGCAGCTCACTGCCCGCCACAATCCAAGACCATTGGTGTGCTGTGAAAACTGTTTTCATATCAGGTGCTGAAAGCCATAGGGCGTGGCTTTCTGAGGAAACCTTTAGAAGGATGATCAAGGAACGAAAAACAGCTAAGAGCTCAGCAGCAGAGAGGATCAAGCTAGAGGTCCTATATCGCATGAAAATGAGAGAAGTGCAGCGTAGCATGAAACGCCACAAGCGCAATTACATCAGTTCACTAGCTACGGAAGCAGAAGAAGCCGCAGCAAGGTGCTGATCCATCGGATGAGGATCAACCAAAGAAGAACTGTTTACAGAATCACCAAAGAGCTCATAGGTGTCCGAAGCTCTACTCAACACCCAGAGAAAGGCTTAGATGTTTTGTTGCTTATATCGGATGAGGATCAACTCAAAAGATGGAAGGGGCATTCGCCAGCAATAAGCACCCAAGTCAGACTGAAGTTTCCGCAGAAAGAAGTTCCCGAATTTGCAGCACTGAAAACCAATAAGGCGGTAGGACTTGACGGTATACCCGCGGAGCTATTTCAAGGTGCGCCAGCAGCATCAGCCGAGCTATTGTTCCCACTTGTCGGGAGAATATGAGAAGCCGAGAGTTTTCCGGATGAGTGGAAGAAGGGAATGATCGAAAGGATCGTGCGAAAACTGGAAAGGTATCTGCGTGCGACCTGCTGTAGCCAAGATAATAGCCAAACCCTTTGAAGACATACTCGATGCCGAACAAGTTGGTTTCCGCTCCGGATCCTCCTGTGTCGACCACATCAACACCTTGCGGATCATGATCAAGTAGTGTGTTGAGTATCGATCACCACTTCACCTGCTGTTCATTGATTTTGCAAAACGCGTTTGATAGTGTCAATCGGGAATCATTTGTGTTGTCATTCGGGTTAAATTAATAGCAATTACCAAGGTTATATATGATGGTTCCACTTGTCACGTCTTGTCTGAGGAATTCGAAGTCCAAAGTGGGGTTCGACAAGGCTGCATTCTTTCACCGATGCTGTTTGTTGCTGGCGTATACTTTGCTTTTCAAATAAACCTAAAAAATAAGTCTTAAGGGCTTAAATCTAGAGACCTGGGTCGTCATTTTTTGACAGTATAAACGTCAAAAGTGTGCAATGGTGCAAACTTGTTTAAAATAGTTACCGTTCAGGGAAATTAATAACTCCACTCTATACCTACGGAAACAAATTCAAATCATCCTCCAAAATGTGACGCAAGATATCTCCACTGGTACCAAAATCCTGTTAACTCTCTCTCTCTCTTACCGCTTCAACCTGTTCATTGGAACGCTTTTGGTGTTGGCTTCCACTGCCCCGTGATCAACAAAATTCGATACCAAACCTCGAATAGTGTTATCAGTCTGTGCTTCTTAGCCACGATATTTTCAACGATATGCACAACATAGGTTATTTTGACACTGGCAGCTGTTTCCCGCTCGAAATCTTGACAGAAAGTCAGTATCATAGTAGTGCTGTGTCATTCGTTCAAATTTGATAACCGGATCCTGTTACTCCTCTTAAAAGATGATTCACCTGTCCGTGGGCTGGTCCGCAAAATAATATATTATTCATCATCCAATCAGAAATTCTGCGGTCCATCAAGAGAAACGCACAGATTTTCTTATGCAGAACTTCAAAGCTTGAATACATCTCTATTTCACGGCTTCGGAGAACAATTTCACAGACCTTTTCTTACGTTTACGTCATAAGGATCTGAAAAAAGGAATAAAGGAACAACGACTCTATTACAAAGACTAAAGGAATTGTTATTACAATGTCTGGATCAAAAAACCAAAACTTACCACCAAGTTAGAGCCTTAAACAACACCAATAAGCGCACCCTAGATACTTTAAGTCAATCAACACGGAAGATCATCATCTCAAAGCGGAAAGGATACTTTCCGAATTAATTTCATTTCGTCAAATTACATTATCCAACAAACAAAAGCCAAAAGTCTGTCCCTTTCTCCAACGGATGTCTCATAGTCCATTACCGAAAAGAAAAAAAGAAAAAGGGGAAAAGACTGTCAGTCAATGGCATCCCATCTATCTAACACCGGATGCAATAAAAGGACACTTTTCGTTAGAGAATATTGTTTGGGGTATAAGAGGAGGGGACAAAGAAAGGAAACGTAATGAAATTATTTCCTGTGTCACTTCATTTCGCCCTCAGAACTCTCTCATTCTTTGGTCTAGTTCGGTTGCTATACTCGTATATCTTTTCAACACTATGGCGCGTCGGATGTCATTGGGATGTTTACAAAATTCCGATTTCCATTTAATGAGTTTAGATGGCTATAAAACCGGATGTAGAGACCAATGGGTGGATAGGGAAACAGGTCAGTTATCCTTTAACTTTTGTTGATGTTTGCCCCCATAGTCGTGAGGGAATTCGAATTTGAATGTCCTGATGTTAAATTGATTTCTGATTCAGTTACTGATACGTAGTGGAATGTTAGGGACAATTTGTGGGGTTCAAGTTTGGTGCAATGACTTGCTTATGACTTTTGAATGAACGTAAACTGAGTGTTGGGTCGGAAATTGCTCTCTATGGTATAATAAGAGGATAGTATTACCGGTTAGAGCTATAGAAGAGAGAACTAAAATTCACACAAAGATAAAAGATTAACAAACAGAATCGAAGATGACTGTGTGCAACGGATTAAGTCGACTTTAGATATTCTGGGTTTAAGATTTCCGATTTAATTAAATAGGTAGGGTAAGACAAATACAATATTGTGGCTTTAGCTGATTGCAGTGTTGTGTTTAAGTATGGTGCTTTATGTGAGTGTCCAATAGGAACTTGACAACTTTGAATCTAACTTGTGAACGCACTCTTTCACTAATCATCAAACTGTCACTGTCAATTTATTCAGTAAACTAAACATTTTCAGCATGGTAAAGTACACGAACGAGCAATGTCTACAAATTAAAAAAATTTTCTACCGAAATTCGGAGTCGGTGATCGCAACCTTAAGAGCGTTAACTCCAATTTTCGGTCGTAATTCTCGCCCTAGTAGACAGGCAATAACAAGTTTAGTGCAAGAATTTAAGTCTACATATTCGTTGTGTGATGTTGCCGTGTCAGTGAGACAATGGGTTGGTCGAAGTGTCGAAAATATCGCTGCTCTTCAGGCGTCCATAGAAAACGATCCAAATCAGTCAATTCCACGGCGTTCTCAAGAATTGGGCCTCATTATGGCGTATTTTGCGTAAAGATCTTGGCTTACACCCATACGAGATCAAACTGACTCAAGAATTGAAGCCGATGGACCATTTGAAGCGACGTACGTTCTCCGATTGGGTTCTGAAGAAGATTCGCCAATATGATAATTTACATCGCAAAATCATCGCACACCGCAAGAAGCGCCGACACACTTGGATCCGAAATAGGTCCACTGTGATACCACAGAGTTTGGATCCTAATTCTCCAATACTCGATAGAACCATTTTGAGCTTCTTGTGAATCGTAAGAGACTTCTGCTGCATTGTAAGGACATGTGCCCTTCGAGTACCTGTTTTGGCAAATCTAAATGGAGAATGTGCCTCCAACCAGTAACCTGTTCAATTACGTTTTCTATTTCCCTCATAAAAAACGTCTTTTCTAAAGTGCCACGTCAACGTCAAAATTTAAAATGAATTTAATTTTCTCAAAAGCATTTTTAATTTATTTGCTCTTAGTCCTTTCCTGTACCGCTAAGCCATTCAATAGGCAAAAGAATAACCTGTCCAGAATAAATGAAAATGAAACCATAATACCTAACCAAACAAAGGAAATCGTCCCAACATCAGTGATACGGACAGACTCTCAATTCAATTGCAACGAAATAGCGGTACCTAACATTTTTAATTAAACAACATTTCTGATGTTTGCCAAAATGTATGTCTCTGTGGTAGAGAGAAAAGGACATAATTTTGTGCAACTTTACCGTCCGTCCACTCTTGCTTTCAGGTCCTTGTGGTGAGACGATCTCTGAAGTTCTCACCATCTGACATTTGTGGAGGGATATTGGTTTCGCCGAGAATTGTCATTACGGCAGCTCATTGTTTTTACGATACACAGTTGAGTTTGTAATTTGGTTCTTTAAGTTCATGGTGTTACTATCTGAATTGATTTTTGCTAATGGTTTCGTCTTTGTCCATTGGTACAGTGGTTTCTATAGGAGGTTCCCGAATATGTTTCAAGTGGTATACGGACAGGAGGGTGTTTTCCAGAGCACAGCGATGAACAGTCCTTTGGCTGAGCTTGTGGCTGCACATCCGAATTATAACGACAACGGAAGGATAAATGATATTGGAGTGATTCGATTGAAGAAGAATTTTATTGATGGAAGCTCCGAAATAGCAAGACAACTACCGTCATTGGGACAAATATGGCTGACGGAACCAAAATTTGAAATGATGGTGTTTTATATTGAGGTCAGTATATTATCAGTGAGCTTACACTTGTAAAGGCTCAACCAATCGCGATAGGGATAGCTGCTCGCACAATCTCAAAATCCCAGCCCATCCATAATTACATTAAGGAAACGCGACCGTATGTCAAATCGTTTTACACTATCTAACCACCTTCTACAGATTTCCTTTTCTCAATCTGACGCTTAATTTAGCGCGAAATCATGTTTAAAGTTTTCTATGATGAATTTTGGGTTTTTGGGTGGAAAACCCATTTTTTCGGTACCCGGGGTGATCCCGAATTTCGCTTATTTTGTCGATTAGGCGCTTAGTTTAGCGGGAAATCAAGTTTAAAGTTTTCTATGATGAATTTTGGGTTTTTGGGTGGAAAATCCATTTTTTCGGTACCCGGGGTGGGTGATCCCGAATTTCGCTTATTTTGTCGATTAGGCGCTTAGTTTAGCGGGAAATCAAGTTTAAAGTTTTCTATGATGAATTTTGGGTTTTTGGGTGGAAAATCCATTTTTTCGGTACCCGGGGTGGGTGATCCCGAGTTTCGCTTATTTTGCCGATTGGGCGCTTAGTTTAGCGGGAAATCAAGTTTAAAGTTTTCTATGATGAATTTTGGGTTTTTGGGTGGAAAATCCATTTTTTCGGTACCCGGGGTGGGTGATCCCGAATTTCACCCCTTTTTTCGATTAGTTTAAGGTTTTCTATGATGAATTTAGGGTTTTTGGGTGGAAAATCCATTTTTTTCGGTACCCGGGGTGGGTGATCCCGAATTTCGCTTATTTTGTCGATTAGGCGCTTAGTTTAGCGGGAAATCAAGTTTAAAGTTTTCTATGATGAATTTTGGGTTTTTGGGTGGAAAATCAATTTTTTCAGTACCCGTGGTGGGTGATCCCGAATTTCGCTTATTTTGTCGATTAGGCGCTTAGTTTAGCGGGAAATCAAGTTTAAAGTTTTCTATGATGAATTTTGGGTTTTTGGGTGGAAAATCCATTTTTTCGGTACCCGGGGTGGGTGATCCCAAATTTCGCTCCTTTTTTCGATTAGGCGCTTAGTTTAGCGGGAAATCAAGTTTAAAGTTTTCTATGATGAATTTTGGGTTTTTGGGTGGCAAATCTATTTTTTCGGTACCCGGGGTGGGTGATCCCGAATTTCGCTTATTTTTTCGATTAGGCGCTTAGTTTAGCCGGAAATCAAGTTTATAGTTTCCTATGATGAATTTTGGGTTTTTGGGTGGAAGTACCCGGTGTGGGTGATCCCGAATTTCGCTTTTTTTGTCGATTAGGCGCTTAGTTTAGCGGGAAATTAAGTTTAAAGTTTTCTATAATGAATTTTGGGTTTTTGGGTGGAAAATCCATTTTTTCGGTACCCGGGGTGGGTGATCCCAAATTTCGCTCCTTTTTTCGATTAGGCGCTTAGTTTAGCGGGAAATCAAGTTTAAAGTTTTCTATGATGAATTTTGGGTTTTTGGGTGGAAAATCCATTTTTTCGGTACCCGGGGTGGGTGATCCCGAATTTCGCTTATTTTTTCGATTAGGCGCTTAGTTTAGCGGGAAATCAAGTTTAAAGTTTTCTATGATGAATTTTGGGTTTTTGGGTGGCAAATCTATTTTTTCGGTACCCGGGGTGGGTGATCCCGAATTTCGCTTATTTTGTCGATTAGGCGCTTAGTTTAGCGGGAAATCAAGTTTAAAGTTTTTTATGATGAATTTTGGGTTTTTGGGTGGAAAATCCATTTTTTCGGCTCCCGGGGTGGGTGATCCCGAATTTCGCTCCTTTTCTCAAGCAGACGCTTAGTTTAGTGGGAAATCAAGTTTAAAGTTTTCTATGAAGAATTTTGGGTTTTGGGTGGAAAATCCATTCTTTCGGTACCCGGGGTGGGTGATCCCGAATTTTGCTAATTTTCTCAATCCGACGCTTAGTTTAGCCGGAAATCAAGTTTGAAGTTTTCTATGATGAATTTTGGGTTTTTGGGTGGAAAATCCATTTTTTCGGTACCCGGGGTGGGTGATTCTGAATTTCGCTTATTTTGTCGATTAGGCGCTTAGTTTAGCGGGAAATCAAGTTTAAAGTTTTCTATGAAGAATTTTGGGTTTTGGGTGGAAAATCCATTCTTTCAGTACCCGGGGTGGGTGATCCCGAATTTCGCTTTTTTTGTCGATTAGGCGCTTAGTTTAGCGGGAAATCAAGTTTAAAGTTTTCTATGAAGAATTTTGGGTTTTGGGTGGAAAATCCATTCTTTCGGTACCCGGGGTGGGTGATCCCGAATTTCGCTCGTGTTTTAAGCGAGATATTGCGATTTGAATTGTATCATGCCCCGCGTTCTCGTATAGGACTACCAATGCTTACAGCTTGGTTATATGGGCTATCGTCGGATAGGCAATTTTTCGGTTCAGTGGAAATCACCAAAACCGAAAATACTTTACCTCAATATTAGTCGATCCAAACAGTGACTGACTTGAGGATATGCATTTTTGCAACTTTGTTATTGCACTATGGATTCATATTCGAAAATACATTCACTTAAGCTTGGGTAACCCAGTTTCCTCATCAGAAATTAATGGCTGTAATTCTGTGTTTGGAAAATGTACACATTTTGAATCAAGGGGGAGCATTTGTCTGCAGACTTTGCGGTAAGTACGAGGGTTGGCTTACATGAAGGTACTGAAAAGTACTCAAAACTACTGCAGAGTATTGAAAATGAAAAGTACTAAGCAGTACTGAACAGTATGGAAGAAAATACTGAGCGGTACTGCAAAAGTACGAAAAAAATATTCAAAAGTACTGAAAAGTACTACAAAAACTAAAGGTAGGTACTTTTAGTACCTTTATAGTACCTTTTAATACTATCTAGTACTTTCTAGTACTTTTTTTAATTTTAAAAATCCAAAAGTACTAAAAAAGGTACTAGAAAGTACTAGAAAGTACTAGAAAATGCCAAAAAGTAGTGAAAAAGTACTTTCTAGTACTTTCTAGTACCTTTTTTAGTACTTTTGGATTTTTAAAATTTTTAAAAAAGTACTAGAAAGTATTAGAAAGTACTAGAAAATGCCAAAAAGTAGTGAAAAAGTACTTTCTAGTACTTTCTAGTACTTTCTAGTACTTTCTAGTACTTTCTAGTACTTTCTAGTACTTTCTAGTACCTTTTTTAGTACTTTTGGATTTTTAAAATTTAAAAAAGTACTAGAAAGTACTAAAAAGGTACTAGAAAGTACTAGATAGTATTGAAAGGGTACTAGAAAGTACCAGGAAGTACTGAAAAGTACCTAAAAGCACTGAAAAGTACTGGTAAATACAGAAACAAACTGAAAAGGTACCAAAAAAGTACATAAAAATACATTTAAACACTGAAACGTGTTGAATAAATTCAGAAAAGTTGTTAAAAGTGCTGAAACCTACTGCAAAGTACTGAAAATATGTACATCTACCCCACAGTTTATTAATCATTATTTGTTTGTGAATCGCCTCTTTGAGAATATTTGCTTATTTTGCTATCAAAGTGGAAGAATGTGCGATTTAACAAAAGGCCCTTTTGGTTTGAAAATTTCACTTAATTCATAATTCATGGCATATAAGTTGGATTTGCAGTCCTTCAAAAGCAATAATTTTACTCGTTCACGTCGCAAATTTGGTTAAGGAGTTAATTGCAGCTAAGATACCTATCGCTAGGTTGAACTTCGTAAGACTTCTAAAGCGGCAGTGATAGATCTGGTCAGATATTCGCTGCCTATACAACGACACCTAACTGGCTAGAAAGTAAATCTTATTTTTCCTCAGCGGCGTCTTTAGTCGGAGCAATACACGTTTTGACGGTTATTGCGATTTGAAGTTCAGGTTCGATGCTTTTTCCACCACCCTTCCCAGTGATACCTGATTTTCACCGGATCGCGTTTCTGACTATGCCATCTTATAGATCATCCTTTTTGAGTGTTTCCTCTTGAAGTCTTTTACTCAAAAATGGGTTTTAGACCGAAATGACGCGTTTTAAGCGAGCTATTGCGATTTGAAGTTCTCCTATACAAAACTTAACTCAAATTTGAAGTCCTAGAAACTGGTGGTACAAGGACTGTTAGATGGGCGAACATAGCCTTCGCAATCTAAAATAAGGAATTGCTAGCAATGGCAATGTTGACACATTTACATTTCATTAAAAACAGAAAAAACATTCGCATGCAAAGTATTATATTGTTATATTTCGTCACACATTGAGTTTAACTCAAATTCATGAGAATGATCAAGCAAAAACTTCGATAGAAATCCTCTGTTGTCTGAAGTTTGAGCATTGCATGCTTCGAAAATTCCGTCTGCAAAGAGTCCAGTCATTTTTTTACGACCACACAATTGTCCAAAGCGTACTTTTCTAGATGGTTCCTCGGAAATAACTGAAATATTTATAATAAAATATTGTATTCTTGATTTTCAATTTGTTTTAAATTCACCATTTGGAAAAATATAACGAATTTCAATTTTTGCGTCTCTCACTGAAATACTTGCATGAATTTTATATTCCAAGCCGGAATGGAAATAATGGCAGCAACTAAAAATATTTAGGTTAAACTTACTTTAAAAAAAAAATCAAATAATATGAACCATTGGGTAACCATTAGTGTCAAGAGATCTCTTACAGCATTCACCTTGTTAAGTATTACTGCCTCAGAGGGTCCTTTTGATAGGGACATTACTTTGAGGGCAAAACACGGATCTTGTTTTTCCAAATCTTTATAGAACTCAGCCGCTTGTTCTGGTTTAAAGGTAACCACTTTTCTATGAGTTATACGAAACCCATTCAGCAGCAATAGCTGGAGCATGCTGTTCCTTTGGTTTAAGTAATCTGATTTTATAATAATTAATGTATTCTCTGGACGCATTTTGTAAGAAAAATTAAAAAGGAATGAGTTTTGTCGCACAGAGCTTTAGACAGACATAGAGAAATTAGAAATAAGTTTTTGTGTAAACAGAGTGTTTTAGAAAAAGGTGAAGCAGACCATGTGCAGTAGAGTTGCTTGCATCAAGACAAACATGAACAGTTGTAGGGTCTACCCCACCCAAGCTGATTCATATTTTCAGTGTAAAACATAACCTATTGATAGATATCGATCGAAAGTCAACTTTATCGTCATCATCTCGTGGTCACTTGAACCTCATAGTGAATACTTAAAACAGAGTTAAGGGCCAACCATAATCAACATTGGGATATGCCAATGTCATAACTGACCGAAATGCTTCCTTATGTTCTGTCATCTCCTACCACTGACCAAGAGTATTATTGCTCGCACAGCCACCCGTCAACACAATCTACAATTTTTTTCCCTGTAGCAAAAAAATTGGGTAAGTGCGAGGAGGGCCTCGTGCAATAGTGTTCCGGACATTTTATATATATTGTCATTAAATAGAAGGCAATTTATTCATATCCTGCATAGGTACACCTAATACTGGTTTTGATATGAATAATGTAATGTCTTGTACGTAGGTATGTCCTAGTAATACTGAGCTGAGATTCCAGTCCATTTTAACTTACACTTTCAATATAAAACATGGCGTACCAAGCTTTTGGATAAAAATGAATGTAACCGTACTTTGCTTGTTAAATGGTTTAAGTAAAGCAAAACACTGGCAATACTTGACATGCGAAGGAATACAGCATTTAGAGTTTTAAAAACAAAAAAAAAAACAAAAAAATTTTTTAAAAAAAAAAAAAAAAATTAAAAAAAAAAAGTTGTTTTTTAAACTTATTTAGTTTTCAAAAGCAGCATAGAGCTAACATATACGATCCATTCGTGCAAATGACTTTGTTTTTGAAAAATCGAATTCGAATGCAGTAGCAGCAAGATAAGAGCTTATAGGGAAGTCCATGCGCTCTTCTAAAATCTGTAACTCGGGAACTACTTAGCAGATTCAGATGAAACTTATAACTTGAGCAAATCGTAGGATCAAAATGATCTGCTGTAAAAATTATTTGGATAACATGAAAACTGGGGGAGATACAGTGGGGTAACTAGATATCCCATTTTTTTCATTTTTCTCAGAAAATATATAAAATACAGGAATTTTTGTATTGTTTTTACAATCTACACTAAATTCTACGTATCTCCAATTTTTTTCATATTTTTACCATTTATGGTCTGGCCACTAGGGGTGGGGGGACAACATTTTTCAAATGTTTGGCGAGCTTTTTTGTTCAACAAATTTTGCCAGAAAAAAATATTTCTTACATATATGGAGCCCTTGCAAAATTCTCTTTAAATTGATATGCCACATGATGGGGAACAAAATAATTTTTTTTTGCCCTTCATACAAGGTGCCCAAAAAAGGGCTCCCAAAATGAAATTCATTACCGCCATCTTGTGCAGGCTTCCACATAATGTATACATAGCGAAAGTTTGAGCTCTCTATGTCTATCGGTTCAAAAGTTACAGGGCTGTGACAGACTGACGGACAGACGGACAGACGGACAGACGGACAGACAGACACCGTATCAAACCCATAAGTGTTCCGTCTTACCTTTTAAGGTCCGGAACACTAAAAATTTAATAAAACGAAAATGAAAGCATGATTACTGCTTTCGCACATTTCCAAATATAAAATATGTATAAGCAAATATTCATAAATAGTCTTTTTTAACAACTGTCAAATTCGCATATGCAATGAGCGACTGAGGGCGCTCCCTCTAATGTTCGGTAATGTTTCCGAAAGTGCCCGAAAACTGAACGAATCGACTCTGGGCTTATTATGTGTTGGCTCATAAGATCGTGGCTTTACATCTGCGTGCATATGCAGCCAAATGTTGATTATGCTTCTCACTTTACACTTATGTGTCATCTGTCATTTTAGTGAAAGAAGAACTGTCACTTTAAGGTGCGTTTGACTGAAATGTCTTATAAGTAAACGGCAGGTTAAAAACTAATTATTATTGAACAACAGTGAAAGCATACTTTTAATGTACATTCACAGCTCAGCGACCAGCGAATGGGCGAACCGCGAGCAAACCATTTTGAGCACATTTAGAGGCAAAAAATTTTACTATTCCCAAAGAAGAACGCTTAAATTATCTATCATTTTATAGAAGAAAAAAATGAATAGTAATTAAATTCTGCGAAGAAATCATCAACTCGCTGATTTTTCCGCGAACACTTTTGCGAACTGTCAAATTTTATTCACATTCCACTGCTGTAGAACGCAATCCACATTCAAGAGATTTTAACCTCACAAATTTATTTTCTCTTTGGCAAATGCCAAATGAAATTCGCCGATTGTAGCGACTAGATAAAAAAGTTGCTGTAAATGAAATGTCAAAACCTGCGAATATTCGCTCATTCGTTTTCGCAGTTCGCTGAGCTATGAATGGACCTTTAAGTTTAAAGCGTTTGCAGTTAGGTACAACTAGTACGAAGTTGAACTCTTTTGTGCCATTAGTTGCAAATGTATCTTAATGTATCTGTTTTTGTTTTTCAAACAAGAATGAAAGCATGCAAATGGTAACATCAAAACGAATGACAGCTAAATTAATAAGCAAATACAGGTGCGAAGCAGCTTATTATAGATGGGGTGTTCGCATTAGCCCGAAGCAGCTGTGTATTGGTAAGAAGTTCCATATGCACAAATATCTAACAACATTTTGCAAAAAGTTCCTCCCTCAGAGCTACTAGATCAAGAATTCTATCACTGTGGAGAGAGTGCGATCCTCTTGCTCAATGGCCAACCAATTGCGGTTTTATCCTTTAAGTTCGATGTAACATCAAGAATCAACAGCCTTCCTTATATCTATACCCAGCTATCAGAATATTCCGAATTCATTCAAAAAGCAATTTACTGCCGCGCTGATGTGGCATTAAGTCTGAGACCCTTACGAATTTGTTCGTCCATATTGTACGTGGTGATTTCGATGGGGGTTGTTAAATAAATTCGTGTGACAATGATTTGTTTTATTCCTATCCTTATACAGCAATTAGTTCTAACTGCTTACTTCCAGTTCAATCATTTCTGAAATCTAATTATCTTCCTCTACATATCTGTTGGGAGGAATTTCTATCGCGTTCCAGTTACGCAACACTCCACAAAGTTCGATGACGAAGAAATTGTTACAAAACAAGTTTGAACGACTTTTTTATGTACCGCTAAACGCTTACGACCATGACCATCATACGTACCTAACAAGACCAATCATACATAAATTTCTTTAAGTATCTATGTAGCTACACACAGTACCATTGATGGTACTACTGATGACTGTCATGAGTTTCGCAATTCATTCCAAGTTCAATGCACCGCTAACAACTGCCCGAAGCGCGTCAAGAAAAAGAAAAGATCAGTGAGCAATGTGCCACTCAGTGTCTAACGTCACAGCAGTTGACCCACATCCGTGAGATACTACTAGGTACGACTGTGCATAGCAAAATTATACTGACCAAGTGGAGAGGGAATCCAATGAATACGAGAATTTCTCTTCTTTCGTATCTTTGTCAACTGCGGTTCTATTAAACACCACAACCAGTATGTTACTTTCTTCGAAGGCCACCTGTTGGCACGATCAGTCATACTACGTACGGTACGCGGAATACTCGCGTAAAAATTTTGTTAAGTTTTCTTATTCGGTAGTGCACTTTCCCACTTTCAGACAGATAAGGGAGCTTAGCGAGTGCTTGGTATTCCAATCAGAAAAAGGAAAATAAGCAAGAAAAGAAGGAATTGAAATAAATATAAATAAACAAACAAACGATTAGTTGCAGTGAAAACCGAGTCGAGAAACGTGAAAAAAGGTGATAAATTGTTTCTTTCTTTTGCGGCAGTGCGATTGAACATGAAAACTGATGAGAGATGGTGATGATGGTGATTTCTTTCACCTAGTTAAGTGGTGTATAGTTAATTTGTTAAATAACTTTGTTTTTTTGTTTATTTTTTGTTAACAATAATATGTCATAGATACAATCACATAAATTTAAGTTAAAGACGTTTTATCATATAAAGTTAGTGAGTATCATAAATATTGGGTTTCATTTTAGAATAAAAACAAATAAGTTCGTTAATCAAGTGTTCTATTTTGTGAAGCCACTCTAAAAAGAAAAAAAAACTCTGCTTAAAGTACGTGAAAAGTAGTTCTTCCATAGTATGGTCCGACGCCTTGCGCTCCACGGCAGCGGAAACACTCGCAATATTCCTGTACTTTCCGCCACTGGACTTACATACACAGTCACCAGCGGGAAGAAGTGCGCTTCGGCTTACCAGTGTAGAATTATTGGAAGCCAGTAGCTTAGGACATAGCTCTTTGCTTGGGAGCCCCTTTTCTAATCTCCAAAAGGAATCGGACGAAATACTGATTAAAGACCATTCGAAGTAGTGAATATGGGGAAGATTTTTTGCCTATACAAGGATGAGTCTAAAAATAACGAGGGTATAGGGTCAGGTGTATATTCAAGATATGTATTAGCCTACACATGCCTCCAAGACTTCCGGACATACGTAGTGTTTTCCAAGCGAAGCTTCCAGCTTCTGCTCAAATCTGCGGAAACACTTGAGATGCGATCAATATCCAACAGGGACATCCCCATTTTCTTCATCTATTTACAGTCAAGTAGATACTCATAGATCAGACTTTATCACCATTAGTTATCTTATGCTGATGACCTGGCGATTTTCATTAGTGGTAAGCACAATTCAACAAAATCCAACGTCATGAAATGTGCATTACTTCAAGTCTTAGAATGGTTTAATAAGGCAGGATTATCCATCAATCCTAGTAAGACCGTTTTGGTGCTAGGAATACACAGGTCAAATATCTTGGTGTCAGCCTTGATAAACGGTTTAACTGGAATTCAAATCTCAAGTCTGTCACACAGCATATTACCAAGGCACTGTGGGCCAGCGGACACCAATAGGTAGAACTTGGGGTCTCTCACCCAAGAGGATACATTGGTTATACATAATGCGAGACACATTCAAAATTTCTTTAAAAAATGGGAAGTATTAACAAAATATTCAAAAAGACTAAAAAGTACATTTAGATACTGAAAAGTACTAAAAAAGTATTGATAAAGGACTGAAAAGTACTAAAAAGTACTGAGAAGTATTGTTAAAGTACTGAACAGTTATTAAAATTACTGAAAAAGTACTAAAAAATACTGAAAAAGTATTGAAAACTACTGTAGAGTACTGGAAATTACAAAGAAATTACTATAGGGTACTGAAAAATACTGAAAAGTACCGGAAAGTACTAAAAAGTGCCCAAAATTACTGAGAGAACACTAAAAAGGTCTATAAAGTACTGAATCTAGCAATGATGTGTTGAAAAGCAATTAATTTAAGGTTATGAGGGTGTGTTAACTTACCTACTCATCACGTCAATTGGAGACACTCTTGCACTTGCTCTTATTAGTAGAGACCGAAAGAGAAATAATTAAGTATTAAGGAGGTTAACTACTTTTTGGTATCGGTCTATCCTTAAACCAGTTTGTGCTACTAACAAATTTTAATACGTCCATTTTTGTAACTTTGCTAACTCTGCATAGCTATCTGCCAGCAGCTGCTCTTCCATCTCAGCAGAGATCTCCTCATCTGAGCTAACGGCCGGTGTAAGTAAAGACCATTTGATTGACGTTGCAACTGCTGCCAGTGCTGGAGTTATTCAAATACGCATATCCCTTCCTTTATAAAGACAAATGTACTCGAACAGCTCTTCAACATTAGTGACAAATACATTTCTATGAAATGAAAGTTCCATCCTCTTCAAAACAAAACCTACATTCCTTCTTCGGAGAAGCTATTGGCTTGTGACTGCCTTTCCAATATCTATGAAGTTCAAGGAGGCTAGGGCTAGGACTAGGGAAGTTTTCCAGCTCACTGTGTACTATTATTGGAGTCCAATCAAAGTGAACGTAGATTCTGATCGAGTCTTTGCTTGCTTATTTGCAGATCTCTTTGACAAGGCACCCAAACGAATTTAATTCTATTATGTTTAAGAAGAGAACTATAAGCAACATAAGTCCATTGATTAAGATAAGACATTTTTTAGAGGATGGCTAGGGATGCTAGAGAGATCAATTGTGCTTTCTAGCTGGCATCTAGTTCATTTATGAAGGTAAGGATAGTTCGAGCGAAGTAGACATCAGAGGGCGATACGAAGCCCTTCTTAAAGTACTTAAGTCGAACTATGGCAGGGCATTCACAGAGTATTGGATATGCCAGTTAGAAAGCCTATAATTAACATAACCTCATGTTTGCTTATGGAGAGATTGAGCTTTTAATTTGGCAAGCAAGCTGCAAGAGAGTTTCGAGGCAATTCCAAAACAGTTGAAGAAACAATTCCCAATTAGCTTCGACTTAAAGTTGAATCGGTTAGTGCCTAGGTTGATTTGAGAGATTTCTTCTAATGTATTCCCTGGCACAGAGCTCGATAGCGAATACCTCTGCCTGGAAGATGATGGTTGATTGTCCTAAAGGACTAGAGAGTTTGAAGTTTGTTCTAAAAATTCCAGCTCCTGTGCCTTTGCGAACTGTCGGCGTACCACATGTAGTTGTTTGAGGGATTTGATGATTGTCCCAAGAGCTCCGGTCTGGAATTGTGACTTCGAAAGGGCATGAAGAAGCGTATTGCTGATAGCAGGAAATTCATGTTTCTAGCTTTAGTACACTAGTAGCTGCAGTTTTCATAATGTGAATGAAAAGAGTCTTTTGCCGAGGATACGCAGCTTTTGTACGGCAAAGCACTGACGCAGCATGTGTTTGATTGACTCTACCTTCTCATCGTCCCCGTACCTTGTCGGATTCTGCATTCTATCTATGAGGCAAAATTGCTATAGCACAATGTGCTATTAGTACTCCAGTGAGTATGGGGATAGAGGGACGATCAATTGTCAGCAGGATTTTTGTTTGTAATTTAATCAATTTTTGCCATAGGGCACAAAAAGTTCCCTCAATTTCAGTGTTTTTGTTGTCGTACTACCTCCAGGGTGGGTGCACACCATCACTTCCTCTGGCTAGCCAAACGTTGTTGGAACAGTCTCAAAAGCTATATCATATCAAAAAAAAACCCATGGCCTTTCTGCAATAAACCAAAGTCTAACGAACTATTAAGCAATTCAGGGGACTAGCTACAACAATCGATAAAAACTATCGAAATGTGGTATTCGACATTACTGCTCTCGTAATCAAGCACTTACTATCGAAATTTCAGGTGACAGTACACGTTATGTTGCCTAATTTCATTCGAACACTACTGTGCTGTCGAGTTGTGTAGTGAAAAAAACAGAGATACAACAACGAGTCCTACTCAGTCACTCTTTTTTGAAGCAGTGAAGCTATTATCATTGGCCATTGACCATCCTTCGAACAGTTGCAACGACTTATGATAAAAACAGCGACTTATGACAAAATCGCCAATTTGGTTGGATGTTGCTGGCATGCAGGTTCAAACGTTGTATCACATATGGCAAGGCAATTTATGTTACGAAATCAACAAATCTCTCTTAGTTGTCTTTTCCTTTGATCCTTTCGTTGTTGCAGCCTATCTTGACATTCTAGTCCCTCATCACCATGACAGTATCGTCGCTTGGCATTCGATTAAGATGACGAACTTCTTGTTTTCTTATAGTTATGCACTTCTTGCAAATCAAGTTTTATCTAAAACACACATTTTTGATCTCGGATTAAAAACTGTTAGTTTTCTTATGAACTAAGTGATGGTTAGCAAATGTATAAGATACGGCTAATTTAACCCCGTTTTGACTATGGGTCAACAATTCTAAGATATACTTTCTGTATCTATAAACAAACTGACTAACTTCGACTTGTTATATCCGTTGTTATCTACTCTGTTTAAACAGAATTTAATTTAACTCTCAACAGACCGAATAAATGCTTCTTTTTTTGTTCACTCACACAATTCTTCTTCGTTCATGCGAATCCTCTTCACTCACTTTCGAGTCCATTTTCTTTCGCATTCTTCTTCATCTTTCCCAACCAGTTACAAAAGAGATTACTTCTTCTAGGCGAAATCAATTTTTCCATTAGGAATCCTTTTCTGCATTCAGCCATCCTGCAAACACAAACGAAGCATTTCAAAGTTATTTCCACACATAAACTCGGTATTTTGACTGACTGCATGTGCTTCGTTCGCCTCGAGTCAGTGCGGGGGGAAAATCCTTCTTTATCCCTTCAAGTTATATCCCGAAGGATTTTTTTGTTCACAAAAAAGAAAAAAAGAGAAATACCCAGGCAATTGAATCAAAGTTGAACGACACTCCAACGTGTTATTTCACCATCATCATCATTTCAAGCAAATCTTCTTCCCCCTGTAGCAGAGGACTCGCTGGAAGCTAAAGTTCAAGAGGCAATTGTCGACATCATAGCAATAGCTACTGGATGCTGTCAATTGTTCATCAATAGAAGAAATTTTCTTTCAATTTAAAGGTACCATGTCCAGACAGTGTTTAATATGGCTGCTATTGTTCGCCTTTGGAGCTTGTGGTGGCATGAAACGTAATTACGATGCGAAGTATATCCCCGCATGGAAGCAGAGGGTGAGTTTTCGTGATGCTGGAAATGCAAGTGCAATTATTGAATTCAAGTACATTGTTCCCCTTTTAGGCGTGTGAAAAGCCGAAACAATCCAGGCAGAACTCACACTACATATGCGACGAGAAAGGCGACGTCAAGTGCCTGCCCGGCTGGCAGGGAGATTTGTGTCAGGTGCCAATGTGCCGTAAGGGGTGTGATCCTATGAACGGTAAGTGTTACATGTTTCGTTTCTTTCTTTTTTTTCGCAGGATAAATTACTGCAAGTTTCCGCTGTAAAAGGTGCACACACGGTGCTGGAGTGTCCTTTTTAAGTGCACTTAAATCTTCTTTGTAAACCTCTTTGAAGGGGTGTACTAGGGGACATGAGTTATATTGCTGACTATATTCACCAATGCAGTTGAAGCCCGCCAAATTTTTTGAAGGGTTCATCCAATTAATATTTGCAAATTGCTTGTGACCTTTTTTCAAAAACGGTTATCAAGAAGGGGCCCTACGAATAAAGACATAATCTTTGACAGGACATTAGTCCATCAAAGAAGTTGTCAAAGCTTTGACATCTGTCAAATTTGTCTCAACCCTTTGTAGGAGAATGATCATGACTTAATGCTTTGGTCATATCCAATGAATAATGAAGAATTTCTTACGAAACAATCGATGGTCAAACTTTAATATTCGGTCCTTTTTACAGGTTACTGCCAACGGCCGGGCGAATGCCGTTGTAAAATTGGTTACTACGGAGAACTATGTGACAGGTGTATACCACTGCCAGGTTGTCAGCACGGCGATTGTACAAAACCTTTCGAGTGCATATGCAAACCCGGCTGGGATGGACTTTTTTGCTCTGAGCGTAAGTCATCTCACTGAACAACATATCCTTGTTTTATGAAATTTTTTTTATTGCAACCATGCATCATCTTTTTAAAAAAAATGCAAACCCCCCTGCAGCTACTTGCAAAACAGGATGTCATTCAACGCGGGGCTACTGCGACACTCCGGGAGAGTGCCGATGTCGGATCGGATGGGCCGGTGCGACTTGTCACGACTGTCAGGTACTGCCTGGTTGCCAACATGGCACCTGCAACAAACCATTAGAGTGTATCTGCCAGCCTGGATACGTGGGACTTTTGTGCCAAACGGGTGAGTGGGTATAAAGCATGTCTGTATTTTCATGTAAATGTTATTCGGTTGGGTTTTTGTAGCAATATGCTCGGATGAGTGTCACAAGCAGCGTGGATACTGTCGCAAACCTGGCGAATGTCGGTAAGTTTGATTAAAAAACCAAAAAGGGCTTTCACTCAATGACGCGTAATTTTTTGTTTTTCAATTTTTAGTTGCAAAGTCGGTTGGATGGGTCAGAACTGCGACAAATGTCACCCATACCCAGGATGTGTGAATGGTGATTGTGAGCGCCCATGGGAGTGCAACTGTAAGGCCGGTTGGGGTGGAATGCTCTGCAATGAAGGTTAGTTTCGCATAAAAATGTCATGGTTATCCATCAGCAACTGTCAATTACTTGTACCTATTGCAGCTTTGACGTATTGCTCGGAGAATCCAAACACTTGCGCGAACGAGGGCAAATGCGTTTCGCTGGCTAAGGACGATGGCTTTTTCCGGTGCATCTGCCCGGATGGATATCGAGGGAAGAATTGTGAAATCGAAACCGATGAGCATTTGTTACTGTCAGCGACGACGACCACAACCACGACAGCAGTGCCGAGGATAACGCCGCCACCGCTGCCACCATCCATGCAGCCATTAGGAGCGACACAGAGCATGGCGATTGAAACTTTATCCACTGTTTCTGAAAATAGGACAGCATTGGTGATGGAGTTTGGTTCAGCGAATAATCTAACGATGACAACAGCAACGTCGTCGGCTCCGGAATCAATTGTATCAACAACGGCAACATCTGCGAGTAAAGTTAATGAACCCGTAAAGGATGCCACTACCGATGCGAATGACGATGATGAGGAGGAGTACGAAGAAGGGGATGAAGACGACGATGAAGAGGACGAAAGTGATGAGGATGAAAGTAACAACGAAGCGTGAACTTAGTCCGGCGCAGGGTGTAAAGCTAGTTATTAACAATTGGACTTATTTATGTATACATTGAGATTTTATTTATTACTGCCATTTTTGTTGACGATACCGTAATGAGGAATATAAAAAGTTGAAAATTAAATTTGCCAATCCGCTTGAATTTATTAAACTTATACAGATGAGTACCTTCTGCTAAGTAGCAAAATTCTTTATGAGCTCTAAATGACGAAATCGAACGACAGACAAAGAGTTCCTGCAAATATCCTCAAAATATTTTAAGAATTTTGTTTTTCAACCAATGACTTGCACAAAGCAGGAGAACGCCATGCCTCTGACTTCCAGGCGGATATCTTTACAATCCTAACGGCTGTGAGTCACATCGTTAGGAATAGGTGGAGGAGTCGTAGTACCTGTAGCTGTACTATCGGTTAAGTTGCGCTTAAGTTGCGGTCTTGGTAAATCCTTCGACCTCAACCTCAATTGGCTGCGCCGCTTGTGAAAAAGGGTGACGACACTGCGGAACACTTCCTATGTGACTGTCCTCACTTTGTTTACATCAAGCTGTAGATTCTAGGTGAATACCGTTAATGTAAGGCCTACTCGAATTCACTAAGAAAAAGATCTTTGTCTGGGCCATTATTGTTGCCTATACACTTGCCTTAACGTACATATTTTATTTGATCATCCGCCAATTCGACGATTCGACCATCCTACAATCCGGAAATTCGATAATCCGCCAATTCGACCATCCGCCAATTCGACAATCCGCCTATTAGACAATCCGACAATCCATTAATTCGACAATTTTTCTTTTTCAAAAAAGTTAAGAAGTCAAACTCAAAATTGACAATTGAATTTTATTTTTTTTTACTATATAAATTGCTTATCTCTTTCTTCCACATTCCCTGTCGAATTCAAAATGTGAAAAAAGTGAAGACCAATTCTGCTTTAAAAACTTAAGAAAATTAGTTTCACTCGAAAGTACTTTTCAATCCGACTGTACACTCTAATCTCTATCGCATACTAACACACAGATGGCGTGCCAGAAATAAGCGCATTCAACCTCCAATCAGAAAGATAGCAACTGACATAGCTGTCATTCCCTGCAAATGTCATCGGGTGTAATTTTTTTTTCCTGGTGATGGTAGTTTGAAGAATTACGAAAATTAGTCCATAAATTGTCCAATTCCAACGAAAATAGCAAGGTATTTACCGCAAGAAAACATTTGTTTAAGAGTTGAGTTGAAAACCCAATAAAATTATCACGGATTGTTTATCATAGCGCCACAAATCCCTCGTCCAAACAAACTCTATTTCCAACTCAGGTTATGTGATGTAACAATTCTCTTATTGATTTCAGAAGAATGGCATCTGTATTCCGTGTGGGAATTGTCCGGCTGATGGGGTCTCGTCCCTCGGCCGGTCTCCTGCAGAGCAACTCCCTGCCAGCCGTCGCCCAGTCATGCAGCATCTCGAGCCGGGCAATGCGTGGCGGTCCCCGCGTCCCGAAAGGTAAACCCTATCCTTACCAAGAAAAGAAGTACGGAGTGTTCCAAGCAATGTTCGATAAGACCAGTTGGCGTATGGACGAAAACTCCAAAGTGATCGTAGTCGAAGGCCCTGTTGCCTCCGGCAAAAGCAAGTTGGCTAAAGAACTCGCTGAAGAGCTGGACATGCTGTACGTGCCACACGCAAGCATGGACACTGTCTATGTCAACTCCTACGGCTATGATTTGCGCAAGCTAGATCCTCAGTTGCCAGAGATGTGTCGCAGCTACGATGAGAAGAACTTCTGCCGCAACCCGAATCACCCACTGGCAGCACAGTTCCAGATTCGTATGTACATGATCCGCTACTCTCAGTATATCGACGCTCTAGCGCATGTTTTGTCCACTGGACAGGGTGTGGTACTCGACCGTTGTGTCTTTTCCGACTTTGTGTTTCTTGAGGCGATGCACAAGAATGGATACATTTCGAAGGGGGCACACAGTGTCTACCACGAGATTAAGCAAAACACCATCAGCGAACTACTTAAGCCGCATTTAGTTGTCTACTTGGACTGTCCCGTTGATGTTGTGAAGGTAAATTGAAGCTTAAAACTAGCTCATAAGCTCTAAACTGTTCTCTGTTCTAGAAACGCATTCAAGCACGTAACATTGACTACGAAGTTCAATCGAAGGTCTTTACTGACTCCTACCTCGCCGACATGGAGACGTTCTACAAACAGCACTTCCTTAAGGACATCAGCACACATGCTGAGATCCTCATCTACGATTGGACCGCTGAGGGTGAAACTGAAGTCGTCGTCGAGGATATTGAGCGAATCAATTTTGACCAATTCGAGGAGTATTTTTACAACAAGAAGATGAAGGACTGGCGTTTCCCCTTGGAGGTAGAATGGTGTGAGGCTAGAATTAAGTACTGCAACGAGAAGTACACTCTGATGAACTACTTCAATGTGCCCCGTATCGATGTTCCAGAGCTATTGCGTGATGCTGAGGAAGGCAAAATCTGGCGTGATGTCCTCAATTCTGTGAGTTGAGCAACAAATGGATATTGTCCAATGTAACATTGTGCATTTACAGGCTCCTGGAATGAAATATCGCCCTGGATATAACGAGGATATGGGCGACACTGGCATACTGACCAAGACAAAGGTACCACTACATGGTGGTCTATAATATCTTGAATTTGTTAGATCAATTGGTTAAAATAAAGATATGAGACATGGTGGTTCTAGTTTAGCCACTAGAGCTCGGTGATTTCCAAGTGAAAAAAGGATTTTAATTAAAAAACTCAACTGAAACTTCTGGTTTTGGTTGTATAGAGTATATATTCATTAATTTTCAATAACCTTCTCATCCTTTATAAGGTTTTGGGAGGATATGATCCTTAGCCGAATCCACCATCATTTTAAACAGAAATTTCCAAACACGACAAGGATAGATATCATTTTTGAACAATCTATTTTTAGACTTACAAAAGGGATGGTCACATGATAGCACGCCATCCATGCCACGTCCTGGAAACTGGTTGATGGACGTGCGAAATATGACTCAAAACAATATTAAATTAGAGAAAGTAGGACAGAGTTTAAAAGATAAGGTAGGTAGAGATGCATATATGAAATTATAGAAGACTAGTATATGAAAGAATGACCGTAAGTATATGCAGATAGTTTTTGAGCATTTAGATTCGATTCTCAATGTCGAACAGGCAGGCATGCACTAAATACTTCAGCATCGGCCACATAAACACATTACGGATCATAATCAAACAATGTGTTGTCTCCGCTTCATCTGCTGTTCATCGGTTTTGAGAAGCTTTCCGACAGCATGAATCGAGATGCAGTCTGCTTCACAATTGCAATGCGAAAAATTTGAAGCGCAGGTGGAGTACGTGAAGGGTGCATGTTCACCTTTATTGTGAGTTTCACCCGAACAGCATTTCCCCGGCAGTAAGAATAGCTTTTTTTATTCAGGCGAAACTCACATTCATGCTTATTTTGAGATTCGAATGAATAGTCAATTCTTTCGAATGTCTCTATTCATTCGAAAGATTTTTGTGTATTTTGAGATTCGAATGAAAAAGGTTCATTTTCGAATGATAACGCAAAATGAACATAAATAAATTTAACCCTCAAAGTCAGCTGTTTGACATTTCTTTTAATACAGGTTGACCATGCCTTGCTTTTTTTTGCGTTAGAACTCTTTTCTTTCTTTGGAAATAATTTTATTAGTTACACTTTTACAAGTTTAAAGACGAAATTTAAGTAAGACATTTTATGAAACATGTTTTGTATACCTATAATAATATCGAACACGAAAACAAAGCAAAATAAAATAACATACATGTATATTTTATTACAACTCTCTCCCACCATACACTCGGCACGAATCTGGTCACTCTACCTTTACTTTGAGTGCTGTCAGTAGTAAAATAAACATTTGCTCGGTGATTTGTTTTTAATAATTAGAGTTGTTTTTAGATGAAATAAAATGCTGCTTTCTTTTGTGGACAGTACAAATGATTAGGACATCATAGAAGATGTAAAACAAGAGTAAAAAATAAAGTTGCAAAATAATTTCGTGCATTCACTCGTCTTTCCTTTGGAGATTTGTTTACATAGAACTTGAGTGGGACTATTTTATTTATGCCAATTGCCGGCCACCAGTTTTTCTAATTAGAACGTGACCTATACCGACAGGATCAGAAATTGTCAATTAAAGTTACTTCATTTAATTTTCTAGAGAATATTAAAAGTATCTCACTATATTTACGTGTTTGTTAATCTATGCGCCAGGAAAATTTGTTCGAATGAAAAATGACATTTGTTTCGAATGAATAGAATCTCAAAATACGCACAACCAATGAACTTTCGAATGTTTGGATGAACTTTCTATTCTTTCTATTCATTCGAAAGTCAAAATACAGTCTATGCGAATTCGACTCACTTTCGAATGAATTCGAATCTCAAAATAAGGCTGAGTAGCTTTTAAAAGTTCAGGCCAACAAAAATTTTTCGGGTGAAACTCACAATAGGGCTGACTGTCACAATGTTCGTTCTTGGTGGTTATCAGCGATGTACTTCGTGCAGCATTGATGGAAGGATACTATGGAATTCACTGGACTATGATGTCTGATTGTAAAGACATGAATACTCTGACGATGAAGTTGACAACTTTCTATATCTAGGAAATGTTCCCTCGGCTAGCCCCGGTGGCACAGCAGAACCGGGAACACTAAAGTTACTTTCGGCTTGTTATCTAAAATCTGGGGTATTCCTTTCGTCAGCTGAAGTAGAAAGCAGCGACTGTTGCGTTCAATGTAGAATTCGGATTGCTTTATCGTCATGAAGAAAAGTTTAAGACATCTTCAGGATGAACGTAACTAAATATAGGTAAAGGGTTTTCCAATGGGGTCTTGACAACTTTGAATTTAATATGTGAACGCACTCTTTCACTAATCATCAAACTGTCACTGTCAATTTATTCAGGAAACTCAACATTTTTATCATGGTAACGTACACGAACGAGCAACGTCTACAAATTATAAAAATTTTCTATCGAAATTCGGAGTCGGTGATCGCAACTTTAAGAGCGTTAACTCCAATTTTCGGTCGTAATTCTCGCCCTAGTAGACAGGCAATGACAAGTTTAGTGCAAGAATTTAAGTCTACATATTCGTTGTGTGATGTTACAGTGTCAGTGAGACAGTGGCTTGGTCGAAGTGTCGAAAATATCGCTGCCCTTCAGGCGTCCATAGAAAACGATCCAAATCAGTCAATTCCACAACCTTCTTAAGAATTGGGCATCTCTCAGACCACATTATGGCGTATTTTGCGTAAGGATATTAGTTTACACCCAAACAAGATCAAGCTGACTCAAGGATTGAAGCCGATAGACCATTTGAAGCGACGTACGTTCTCTGATTGGGTTCTGGAGAAGATGCGCCCGACGAAGCTCTTTCTTGGCTCAATGCACAGTGGTTTCTCCCATACGACAAAAAGAAAAAAGTAACAGTACTTTTTTTTTGTATTTTTTAACATTTTCTAATTGAGAAATATTCCAAATTTACAGTAACAATCACTAAAACATTAATGTCATTTGTTTTCGTTCTTGTTTTCCTATCTGAAGTGAGCGTATCACGTGTCATTGTATAAACCAAAATATATTAATAATTAGAGCTCAATTTAAAGTGCAATTTATTAAGTGAAAACGTAAGTCCACGCAAATTATTTATAATGAAATTTCAAGAGCAAGGTATGTAGACTATTTTGCAATCTTGTTATTGGATTTTCATTTTTTATTTTTACTGTTATATCGGTACAACCCAGAAGAGTTTTAAGTTCCAGCTTTTTATTTTCCTGTACCTTTACATAAAGTTTTAATATATCCCTGAATTTTGCCTAATGATTAAATTATATCTAAAATATCGACAATAGTTCCAGTTTTTTGAAAAAAGGTGACTTATGACCCACAATCGCCCACTAGCTGTACAATTCAGTTTTAATGTTGCGTAGGCGTATACGTAACGAATGATTCTTTAAGACCTATTTTTTTCAATTTTATATAAAATACATAAAGTGAAATTGGATGATAAAAAATTTATTATGGCCTGAAAGAACAGTGTACGACATTTACTTTTTAATTATTTCTTTGTGTAAATGTTGCATTCATTCTCAAGATCCAATTCTGGATCACTGCTTCCAGCGTTGCGACCGGTATTGACCGAATAAGGCGACTTATGTTGGCTTTTAAATCGTGGGACGTAGCAGGCATATCGGTGAAGACTTTTAACTTCACATTAACCCAAAGACACGATCTACTTGGCCATAACGGCATAAGGCAATGACGCACTCAGTAGGTCGAGCATGCACACCATATGTTGCTCGAAGCGCACGACAAACATTTTTCACAGAACGCTGATTTTCATAATACAGTTGAATTTGGAGACGTTGTTGAGGTGTGAGTTTTTTAATAACCCGATTATTTTTGCATGTAACTTAACCCGATTCAATAAAAAGTTTAAACAAAATGGGTACAGCCGTTTGACAGTAAATCAGCTTTTTATTAATTTTACTATAAGTAAAATACAGTTGCTAATGCTTTTGGCTAAAAATCGGGTACACCATGTTATAGCAATTTGCACAAACTAGCCGAAAAAACTAACCGTTTTCCAGCAAATCTGGTTTTCATCAAATTGACCTTAAGTAGAGTACCGGTAATATAAGGGCTAAAATAAAAATTTCAATTTCTCCGCTAGAGATTACCCCACAGACCCTAGATAAGAAGTTTGATCAAAATCCGCTTACCCGTTTAGGCCGTAGCTTCGCTGATAGACAGACAGACAGCGATATAATTTTCAGACCTTCTTTTTTTAACTTCTCTATAAACGTAATATCAGAATTTATCAAAATCCCGAGATCGAAAATGTTCACGAATCCAAAACTTGCCCTATACATACTACGTACCTGCAAGTAAAAACATACACGAAATTCAAGAATAGCGACCAACGAAAACTTTGTTGAATCGTTTGCATTTGAGTTCCGACTGCTTTATAACAGGCCTTTTTTTAACTGTGCTTATGAAATTAACTTATTTCATTATTATTTTAGTAAATTGTAATTTCTTGTTTACAAAACAGTAAATTTTATTTATCAAAACCGATTATTTCAAAAGTTATAGATTTTTGACGCATCTCCCATATAACGAAAACCACTGTGCAATGGGTTCGTCAATAAGCAAATTATGCGTTATTGGTCGGGTGAAAATTCATATGTGCTTCAGAGTCACCACTTCATCCACTGAAAAATAACTGTTTGGTGCGGTTTGCATTCCGGCGGCGTTACTGGTCCATATTGTTCAGTCCACGGTAACGATCGTCACGTTACAGTGAATGGTCAGCGTTATCGCGCCATGACTACCGATTTTTGGCCCGAATTGGAAGACATGGACTTGGACGACATGTGCAACAGGATGGTGCCACAAGCCACACAGCACACGTTACAATCGATTTATTGAAGAGTAAGTATGGTGAGCGTGTCATCTCAAGAAATGGGCCAGTCGATTGGCCGCCTCGTTCGTGCGATTTATCCCCGCTTGACTATTTTCTGTGGACCTACGTTTAGTCATTGACCTATGGAAGAGCTCAGAGCCAAAATTGAACGCAAAATAACGGCCGTTTCGACCAAAATGTGCGGCCGAGTCGTTGAAAATTGGGTCGAAAGAATCGACCGCTGCAAAGGTGCCGGCGGTGGCCATATGAACGAAAACGATTTCCATTTATAAATATTTTGATTGTACTTCAAGCCGATAATAAATATATTGAAATATCTCAAATGGTTTGCGTTTTATTTAAAAAAAAAAGTTCTCAAGTCTTTATTGGAAAACCCTTAACATACGTACACATACGCTGTTCAGATAAGCACTTTAGTATTTTATTTTTAAAATTTTTTTCAGTTCAAACTGATCTAACATTCCAAGAGAATAGTAGAGAAAGCATAGAGTCAAAACGATGTCAAAGTAAAAATTGTACGTCCGAACAAAACTTAAAATAAAAATCGAATAGTAATCACCCCAATTCTTTATTTCGAATACGACAGTCGAATCCGACCGTAATCGCATAATGTTATCAAAAAGTCGTATATTTGTTCGTAAAACATAATCGGAAAAGATGCGACTATAGTCGGATTCGACTGTCGTTTTCGAGTTCAAGAATTGGGGTGATTGTTGCAAGCATTTATGTTTTTTAACGGCTGGTCGATGAAATTTTGTATTCGAGGTCCTTGCAAGAATAGACTGTAGTGTGAACGTTTTTGAAACACGCCCACTGACGCCTACTTTTCGAAAAAAAGTGTTTCAGTATATTTTTATTAAGCTCGAAAAATTATGCCTAAGCAAATAAGTATGAGATCTGGGCCTTGTTTCACCAACCACTTTTCACTTTGTACTTTGCAATTTTTCAAAAAAATAAATTCCTGCAAAGTACAAGTGCGATGTGTTTCACTAAAAACGCAAAGTTTTGACGACTTTGCATTTTGCAATTTTTCAAACTTGTTTGTAAAGTGAAAAGTGAGTGTTTTACCAACCAAAAAACGAATTTTGCCTTTGTAATTGTTTTGCAAAGTTGTCAAATGAAACATATGCGCGTATGTATGTACATATATTTAATTGCTCCCACATGTAATATAGGGGATCTGCATTGCGATTGATCGGGAAACTAAACTGACGGACTGCTTAAAACATGGATTGGACCAGTAGGACAACAATCAAATTTGTGGTGTAGTGCTTGCTTTACCACCTCGTGGTGGTCCCCCAGCAACTACATTTATAAATCCTTATGCATGTGGGCTGAAATTGCAAGCGCTACTAGCGTTTCTAGCGTTTTCTACTCCAGTAGGTAAGCACATTGCATTCAATGCATGCTTTCCATGTCTATTAATAAACTGCTCTTCATTTTCCGTGGGGGCATCAATGTTGATCGTAGTTCCGTCAACGCAACCAGCTCCACAAGGATCCTCTTTGAGCGAAGAATTGGGTAACTATTTGCAAAGAAATTTCTGGCCAGCAAATGGTGTGTCCAAGACATTCCTCGATTAGTGTGTCCGAAACTCGATGTAGTACCCTGCAGACTGTAGCGTTGCTTACTGCTTGCATAGCAGCGACTCCATGATACTGCCCTCCAATTTTCAATCCAAAAGAAGTTTTTGCAAGGGACTTAAGAAATTATTTCGTTGGCTTGTTAAACATGAGCTCATGTCCAATGTTTGCCAAAACACATTCAATATTCGTCCTTCTTAAACGGAAGCTTTCCAGTGTTGAAAAATCATTACCAATTTCAAAATTTGGCCTTAATTTAACAACTCTTTGTATATGGCTTCAAAACGGTTCATTTAATATTTTTATTTAATTGCACCAACAATCACAACAAAAGCTAGACTGGAAATGAACTTTTTCTTTGCATATTATTGACAAATTTTTCAAAATTTTAAATGTAAAGTGCAAATATTTGTTTGATGAAACGAAATGAAAAAAATTCTTCGCAAACTGAAAATACTTCGCATTTTGCAAAACTCTACTTGTCACTATGCAGAATTTGAAAAGATAAATTCAAAAGTTGAAAAGTATGAAGACTTACGAAATTTTACGAAAAATTGTCACCCCTATTCTTAAACTCGAGTATGAAGGTAGAGTCCGACCATAGTCGCATTTAGTTATCAAATAGTTGTATCTTATGAACAAATATAATCGTCGAAATATATAATATACCTTCTTGTATGATACGACTTTGTAACTAAATGCGACTATGTTCGTATTAGACTGTCGTATTTGAGTTCAAGAATTGGGGTGATTGTTGCAAGCATTTATGTTTTTTAACGGCTGGTCGATGAAATTTTGTATTCGAGGTCCTTGCAAGAGTAAGCTATACAAGTCTGAACGTTTTTGAAATACGCCCACTGACATACCCACTTTTCGAAAAAAAGTTCTTCAGTACATTTTTATGAAGCTCGAAAAATTATCCCATAGAAATATATGATTTCTGTTCTGACTAAAACTATGAAAGCCTACGAAATTTTGCAAAAATTGTCACCGCTATTTTGAACTCATGACGGTCGGAACCTTTTCGTCAAATATGACTGTGGTCGTATTGGACTGTGGTATTTCAGTTCAAGAAGTTATATTACACAATACCATTATTTTACAAATTGACTACTTTTGCGACTCCTAATAGATTTGTTCCCGTACATTCTGCACAAAAATTCGCAGCTTGTCAAATTTCTAAGCGCAGTGGTAAAATTCTCTCAGAGAAAGACAAATCCCCAAGAAAGTAAGGGAACGGTTTGAACAAACAAGCTGCCCACTTTTTAAACGTCACTTTTTTTGTTTTGTCAATAAATAACAACACAACCATTTGACAGAACTAGATTTTCGTAGTTTTAGTCAGTACGGGAACAGACCTTATGTTTTGTCGAATTTTGTAGTTTTACCCAGTGCGGGAACAGACCTCATATAAAATGACAATAATTTTAGTAGTAACAACGCAAATAATTCATCGACAAAGGCATATATGTAAGTTTATAAAATGTTAAGCTAAATATAGGGTGATTCTTTAAGACCTGTCCTTTTTTTAATTTTGAATAAAACACACATTTTTGAGACATTTACTTTTAAAATTGTACTTCATGTAAATGTTGCCCGCGACTACGCCGTACATGGTCCATTGTAAAAGGTCCAATTTTAGATCACTGCTTCCAATGTTCTTCGACCGGTATTTGCCGAATTACGCGAGTAATGTTGGATTTCAAATCCTGGATCGTAGCTGGATTATCACGTACCAGTCGTTCGCTTTATGGATCTTTAGATATTGTAGGTATACGTTTCTACTACTCAGCCTTTTTTTGAATTTGAATTGTGTAAGTCAATGCATGGAGGGATCACGAATCAAATGTAGTTCCACAACTTCTGCAGGAGTTTTCCGGAAAGCGTACGACTACACCCTACGTGAAACAAATAGAGAACCGTTGGCAAAGATAACAAACTAAAAAGCCGTCCCACATGAAAACGGAGAGTACGGAGAGTACATTACCTACAAAATGTCCATTATGTACAATGAAAAAAAAAAAGAACACCGACCGCGCCAATCTCCACTAATTTGTTTTTATTTATTTTTTTGTATTTAAAATATTATTTATGTATAAAACAAAAAAAAAAAATCAACTACAAGCTAATAAAATTACAAATCCAATGAAATTTACATAAAAAAGAAATAAAAATCCTCATTCTCAATAATTAGGTTAGTTTACTTGTCCCGATCGGGTTTGGAATCTGATTCTCCCCAAAGCCGGAACAAAGGTTAACAAAATATACACAAATATATACTCCTCTCGTATAAATAAATTCATTACTAAGTATGTTAACAACATTTTATATAATATTCATTAGAACTTTTATTTTAGACATTAGTGCCGGGTAAGGCATATATTAATATCTTTTGTGACTCTATCAACTACTAGCGATGTAGGTATCTATATTCTTTTAAGTTCGTCCCTTTTGAAACCCCTTATTGCGGAGAGTAATTGATCCCTGGGATCGACTGCCAATGACGTTGGTGCCCCATTCGAGTTCTGTTTGGTGACAACTGCTCGAATGATTGGTGGAGGTGGAGGCGCTGCTGGCACTGTTTTTACCGGAGAGAATTCCACGGGCTTTTGTGTTTTTTCAGGGATGTAAGTTTTGGTGATCTTAAGCTCAATTTTGGCACTTTCTGGTGTGGTGAGTACGGTCGGTGTTGGTTTTGGGGTATTATTATCCTCGGCGGCTAAAATTTTTTCCTTTAAACCGGTTTTGCGCAGTGTACCCTGTCCAAAAACGGGTTGAGTTGGCTCCACCGCGGGTTTGGACTTCATGTCGGCTTGTGTCACGGATGTTGAACGAAGGACGGTCACCGTGGAAGCACCATGACTCCTTGGAAGCGTGCTGCTGTTGATCGATTGTGGGGCTGGCGTTGTTGTTTGTGCGAAACCTCTGACCACGGGCGAAGGATTGGACATCCGACCGCCAAGGACGAATTTTGGCTTTGGCATTGTCGTTGGTGGTGACAAAGTCTGGGGCTGTGGTGTGGGGGGAGGGGTTACCGGCTCCTTTGCAATGGAATACCTCGAGTTGGTCTCTTTTAGAGGTGCCATAATAGATGTGCTCTTCTTATATTCGACGCTCCTCACGAATGGGAGTCGGTTTACAACTTGGTCTGGTGTCGAATTTCGATAGTTTTTCTGTTGAACTAAGTTTACGGTTGCTGTGGTTGTGGCGTTATGCCCACCACCGGTCTTGCCACCGAATATGTAGTCCCCCTCATTCTTTATGGACACCTGCGCTTTGGGACGCTCGCTCCAAGTCGAGAAGTTTATGCTGGGTGGACCCGAATATCGGTAGATCTTCTCATCAGTTGCTTTTGAGAGTTGGGTTCTTAAAAGCTTACTCTTTGGTGATGATTGTTCCATGGGATTGTTTGTATCACATGCGGAGGGAGGGGTCTTCGGTTCTTCGGTGCTACTCTGACTGGTAAGGCTGTTCTTGCGGGAGTTCAGAATTGATTTCATCACTTCGACGCTTTGAAGACTGGGTGATTCCCCAATGCTCAGTTCGCTTGATGATCGCCGACGACCGAGACTTTCTTCCGCCGGGGGACTGTGTTGGTTTTCAGAACCAAATTTGGCCAACGAGAGGAATGACGAGCTACGCGTGGCTAAGCCGTTTTCTGTGCGTAATGTGACTTCTTCAACTTGCTGTTGGCGGGTCGAGTGGAATGAATCAGAGCGTGTGATACTTCGACGGTGCTTAAGGATATTGGTGTTTAGCGTAATGCTGCTGCGTTTCTTATATATTTTAGTCTCCCTAAGGTCTTCTTCTTCCTCTTCGGTGACGCCCAATCGCTCTAGTGTGCTTATAAGCGGCTTTTGTTGAATGATCGTTTCAATGCTGTTGATGATCGTGTCCATTTCATTAATCACTTTGGCTTCTTGTTCTCCAATGCCATCGGGATCTGTGATCGATGGTTTGTGCTCCGTTACAGTCGACCGCTTCTCTACGATAACTGTTGGTTTGTGGTGATCTTGGGGCTGAAATTCATCCCTTATGATCGTTTCCTTCTCAGTGATTATCGCGTCTTCTTTTATGTGACTCTCTTTCTGACCCTTAAATCCGTCTTCAATGTCAGAAGTACTAAGTTTTTTCTCTTCTACCACCTTTATCACAGGCGGTTCGGGACTCTCCACGGGACTTATAGTTGTCTGTTCCAAGGTCAACGAAGTGAAATCCAATGCCGGACGTTCCTTAATGATAGGCGTGATTGGTGTATCTGGTAGAGCATCTGTTCCTCCTCCGGAAGTATCAGCAAAGTTCGGCGGAGCCGGAATCGTGAAATTTGACCACGAAGTTGCTTCTGATTTAATCGAACAGGTCTCTGTTGGAGTGCGCGTCTGATCTATGACTTCCGACTCATCGGTAGACAAAACTGTAAGATCTTCGAATGTCTTGTGATCCGATAAAGTCTTTACGATTGTCTTTCCAAGCTTCAGATTGTAGACTTTGATCATCTCATCATCATCAGAGCTGGATTCAAAAGGTGATTTACATTGTGTTGGAGAGTTTTGAACAGACGAAGGCATCGGCGATGGAGGTAGAGGCTCTCCAATACCGGAATCAGCCTGTTTGGATTGAGTATCGAAGCCATCATCAGGTGTGGTTGTTGCTGAACCTTCTGCGTTCGATAGTGCTCGTGGCTCTGGTGTCAAACTACGATTAAGAATGGTTTTAGACACATTTTGGGAGTTGCCCACTACTAGTAACTCAGGTTCTGGTGTCGATCTGCCTGTCGAAGATCTAGGTAGGGCGACAGGTCGGGGCGGCTGCAAAGTCGGGAGTGGTGGTGGCTCTTCATCCTCCGGTGTGGGAGGTGATTCTTCAATTGTTTCAGTAGGACTTTGCAGGGATCTTGGAGGAGGCGCTGGAGCCTTTTTAGCTTTCACGACTTTCTTCCGTGGTGACGGTTCTGGTAGATCAGACGTCGCAATGGTCGATAAATTCTGAACGCTGTTGTAAGAGTTGCGAGCGTTTTTCACTGCCACTTCTCCGTTGCACTTGGCAGACGTATCGGCTTCGTTTTGATTTAAAATATGCAGTGACATTGGTCTTTTCAAGCCAACTCCACCATTCGCTTCCACAAGATGCCCATTATGCTCAACAGAGCTCTTGTTATTGTTCGGGCTACCTTTGGTGTTCCCATTACAATCCACCGAGAGGTTGCTTTTGTGGAATTCATGGGTGCTAAGCACACTTAATTCCAGCGTCTGACTTAGGTTCGGCGATGAGACATGAAAGTCCTTTCGTGGAATTGGCTGCAGACCATTTGCTTTGGGAAACTTTGCTTTTTCGGGTGAAGGCGGTTTTGTGATTGGTGCCTGTGGGGTGACAACTTTTTCTGGTATGGAATTCTGACTTGGAGGTCTCGGTGCCAACCGTTTCTTCCTCGTCGGAGCTACAGGCGGCGCTGCTGATTGTATAATCGCTTTCGGTGTAGAATGGCGATAGTTTGAGTTCATTCCCGTAGAATCCATAGAATTCAGTGAGTTGCTGGAACTATATGGACTTGGTGTTTTAATGGTGTGCTTGGAGTTTCGACTGCTAAACTCTGACGACGAAACCGAGTCCCGACCTGCTGTAGTGCGATGGAGTTTGATAATCTCATCGGCGTTAAATGTGTCATAGGCTTCTGACTTGTGACACAAACGAATCTCTGATAATCCCACAGCGCCGATTGATAACTCACAACTGAAGACTTGACTAGGATCAGCTAAACAAAAAGAAAAGAAAACATTGTTATAAGACTTTTAGCAAAAAGGAAAGCAAGTCAAACTCACCTGGATGGCGAAACTCATATTTATCGGGGTCCATTTGTTTGTTTTCGCACACCAGCTCGAGGAGCTTCTGAAGCAACACTCTGGCCCCTAATCGTGCCACATACAGTTGATCCTTTGGCAGAAGGACTGTTATACGAAATGTCTGCTCGAAGGGGGCATTGCTGGTTGCCACCGGTAACGGTGTTATCCTATTCTGTTGCATTTGACTAGAGATATCGATGTTGGTTGAGGATGCGGTTACGCTTAAATTAGTCGATGATTTGGATAGATTGGTGTTGGCTAGAAAGAAACAACAATTAGTCAATAGAAAAGTTTATAGATAAAGACTTACATTTACTCTTTTTGCCGAGCAATCGGTTAAGTGTTGAGAATCCATTCTTCATGTTCATAGCAGTTGTAGAATAATCGGTTTAAGCTAAAACTTTATATTTTCTCCTTTAGTTTCTCCCTGATTGTAGCTCAGGTCAAGACTGTGCGTTATTCATCGATAGGCCAAGATGTGGTTCTAGTGTTGTTACTTCTGAAAAACAATAGATAAAGAGAGTTGGTACCATTAAGTAGGTTTTCATAACAAGTTGCACTTCAAGTGGCACTTTAAGCTGAGACTACTCTCTTAGCTAACTTGAAGTCTTATCAGCTTCGAAGTCCCAAGGTAAGTGGCATGAAGTCATTATTGCATGATGGTAATGTTCATTGGAAATTTCGTGTACTTGTATATTGATAGGTGTGCAAAGAATGTTTTTGATGAGTGGAAAGTTGGTGAGTTGTTTTATTATGTGCGATCTTGGTGTTTACTTTATATTGTGTTGCATGTGGTTATTTTTGGAATCAATTGTAGATTAGATAAGGTATGCCTCAGAGATGAGGCGTAGTATTTTCATTATTTCGTTTTTTTTTTTTCGATTAATTAAGAAACACGTTTAAACTGATTTATAAACTGTTTACAAACGGAAGACGATAACGTCGGGCTTGAGATTACGGAAAGTTCTTAAAGAATGTGTAAGCTTCTTAACAAATTGTGTAAGATAATAATAGCATACTTGCTCTCAGTAATGTCACGGATAAAAGTTTGATGAGGTTAAGTATTTTAAAGTGCTTTCATATTCGTCATTTTCAGAGCGTAATTTTGGCACGAAGGGGGAAGACCTACCTCCTTTTAAGTTGTCAATATTTTTGTCTTTGCTTTCCCTAATTTCGTACGACAATGAAGTAGACAATGGTGACCTTCGAAAAAGCCAATCTACTCTTCCGTTTTACGATCAAAAAACTGTAATCAAATCGAAATTGGCTTGGTCTATCCTATTGAATAACAATGTCTACTGCAAAACGGTGCGAAAATAAGAAAATTCTACCGCATCCATTGTATTTTCCTTATAAATATTTACGTACATACATCCCCAAGAAACTGGAATCAGTAATCCGGCAGAAGGATTCCATTGCATCCACAAAACCTACCTCGGCAACTCTCTTCCAATTGATTGATCGATACACGTGACTGTCAAAATTTACGAAGTATTTAATTTTGTTGTCAGTAAGGTGCTATTGTATATTTATGGGTCTGTCATTTCAGTCAAATGTCAAGTAGGTACAAGAAGTTTTATACTCCCTTTAGCTGGCGTAGATATTTCTCGCGTACTTTTTGCACTTGAATTCGTAGCTTGCCAAATTTCAAGAAGTGGTTGAACAAGAATAAGTTGAAACGCTCTCCTATGTCATTTTGCTTTTGTCTCTCTCTCTCTCTCTCATACAATTACAATTAATGATCGATTCAATTACGAACGACTAGTTGAAAGACTGAGAGGTCTAAAAAGGGTTGAACTGACAGATGAGTACACAGTCATTCTTTTTTTTCCTATTTTGTTGTTTTGCTAACCAACACAAAATATTTTCCAATATCAAGCAAGAAAAAGAATTATTCGCAACGAAAGAAAATTGGTTTCCCACCCGAGAGGAAGAGAAAAAGGAGAAACAACACACACACCAATGCCAGCTCTGCTAGCTGATTCGAGTTGAGTCAACCCCATTACAATCCAATGCATTTCAATCCGGGTTGAACTTTGCTTCAATCCTGTGTATATAAACACAGTAAATGTATTCACTCTCAGTTTTCGTGCGAATGAAACTGCTCTCTACATATGGACGTAAAAGTGAACGAAAACTCAACGAAACTGAGAGAAAAGTCTAATCGTGTGTACTTTTATTTTTATTTGATAGGCTACCATGCTTCCACCGAACCGAAATCTCGAGGTTTGGATGAACTTTTGCCGAAACCTCAGTAAACCGTTCCCATCAAGTCGAAATTATTTCGAATGTCATTCTCGTCCATTTTGAAGTGGCGGAAAGCAAAAAAAACAGTGTTGGGACTTAAGAGTGGGCAAATTGGGAAACCCACAAAAGTGGTAGATTTTTGAAACCATACCATAAATGCAACAAACAAAATATAGAGGTCCCAACACTAGCCGCAGTTGTTTTGACATATAATATTTTGACGTCTAAAAATGAACACCCAAATAAATTGAAGTTCACGCCTAGGCTTGATCGATTTGACAACCCCTTACGGACGTAGGTTTTGTAGGTTAAGTAGGTTTTTGCCGAAACCTCGGAGGCTTGGATGAATTTGCCGAAGCTTCGCGATATTGTTTGGTGGAAACATAGTATAAGTTCATTATGGACAACGGTTGGAAGAAATTGAGTGCGCTTTTCGTTCAGTTTTGACATAAGGTTAATCCCACCGATGTTCATAATAGTTGGGCTCATTTTCGATATTTATTTTTCGCTCACTTTTGCTCACATCCAAAAAATTGAATCCGTTCGTTGTTTTACCGAACTTCCAAAGTCGCCAGTTCTCAGCTTTGTTTGCAGTTAGTTATATATAAAAACAAAATACAATTTACTAAACAAAAATAAAAATGCATAGCGTTGTAATGTTTTTAAAGGAGACGGAGGAGAAAGCATTATTGAACTGTCATCCGTTCTTAATGAAACAATCGAAAACAATTCACATTACCGACAAGGGCACGATTGCTTTACAACGAATTTAAGAGATAGCCTTCAAAAAACCGAATTTTAATTTTGAATTAAAAGTACACATGTATGTATAGGCTTTATCGTACACAATGTTCGCTTTATATTAAACCTGTAACACAAGAAAAAAACAAATAATAATAAACCGTTTCGTATTTGAAAACAATACCGCTCCAACCGACACCACTTTGCCTACTAATCCAACATTTATCGAATTCGAAAATTTGTTTTCGATAAGTAGCCAAGCCATATAAAGTTTTTTCGGAATCTAAATTTATAACACCGCCGATAGAATCTGATATAGAAAATTTACTTTCCCTCCAAGGCCATCCTATATCGACACGAAAAACAAACTCAAACAGGTATTCTTTCATTGAAAACATCCAAACCCGTACGTCGAGATAACTCGCACAATGTCACATACAAACGCCAACAAGGATTATAAATTATACAGTATAGAGAAGCAAAAAATAGAACTTGTTCACCTGTTTTACATATTTAAACCACACAAACAAAAAGAAAACAATTTCAACAGAACAAATTTGCACAGACAAGATGCGCAACGATGACAGTTTTACTTTTTTAAGCTCTAAACATAAACTGCGCCGCCAAGTAAGCAAAATATTTTTGCATTGTGTCATCCAGCAGTGTTATCTCTCCTTCTGCAGTTGCTTTGTTTTTTAATTTTATTTTTATATTTTTCTAAACAATATTGTAGAACTCCATTTCGATATTAGCACAACGAGTGTGGCGTCAAACGCGCGCATTGGAATTCAAAGATCGCACAAGCACGCGGTTCAAGTTTGCTATTCTGTAAGTGCACGTCAACTACTATTCTTTTTAATAGCTATTTAACCCAGCTGTCAGATCGTAAACTTCAAATTAATATTCTAGACAACACAGATGAATCTCAATAACAAGACTTGAATCAAATAGAACTTCTCTAAGCCAGCCATTATGTAAACATAAAAATATCTGATGAGCTAGGTGCCTTTTGATCGGAGAAAATTGACGTTAATTTGAATGACAGCGAAATATTTACGATGTTGGTGATCTGAGTAGGAAATATAAGTATTTGAAGGCGCATGAAGTGAAGTACGAATTTTTACGAAAAGCTGTTCCCGTACGGAGAATTTTCGTAGTTTTTCGCAGAAGAGAGCGCCCACGGGAGAGTAAAAAAATGTCCCCATGCTACGAATTTTAGTGCAACAAATTTCTTTGGGCTGGTTGGTTAAAACTGTCAAATCTGTCAGATCAGTGTATTTTCAGCATTTTCTTGCTCAATCCTTTCGTTTACTTTTTTGCAATTTTAATTCTCTCTGAGAGAATTTCACCCCTACTCTTTGAAATTTGATAATATACCAATTTTAGTGCATAAAGTACGCGAACGGACCTATTATTTACTCTTTTACGAATTTTTGCCGAAAAAGTAAAGAAACGGATCTAATAATGAAGAAATTTTCAATATTTCATCCATTTCATGTGAAAGCGAAACTTTCCAATGAGATTTTTGGAATGGCCAAGGAGTCATCGCTCGTGTACTACCTAACAGTTTACCTAAAGCGATTGTCTTATAAAAAGATATCAACCGATTGGTTTTTTCCTTCCTTCCAGCGATTACGCTGAAGCCTAACTTTCAGCTGGTAGACCTGGCAACACCATAAAAACCAATTCAATATTATAGGTATTTTATCATTCTCGTGACCGCCTTTCAAGTGAGGGTAGAGTGTGTCAAGCCTAATAAACCATTGATAGACCGGTTTTTTTTTTATTGCCTCCCTGATGATTTGCTTGCAGTTTGTACGGCGTCTCCACCGCGATTGATAAGAAAAGTTGGAAAACCGCTAATAAAAACTTTGCTGTTTCCCAACACGTCTACCTATCGAATTCGGGCAACCCCCAAAGCTGATTGACATTTTATCAAGATCTCAAATGCTTTTTTTGAAAAAAAAAAAAATGCTTCAATAACGTCCTTCGGTGTGCTGTGCTTAGGATTTACTTCCATTCATAGGTGTACACGTATTTGGATTATTTTTTATGGAATAAAATTCGATGGTCATTAGCACGACTATAAAAAGTGTGTAATTGTTAAAATGATCGCAGATTGATGGATTTTTTTTTTCAATTTTATTTTTTTGTTAATTAATAAACTGTGCGTGTATAAATGGTGCTAAACTACTACTTTTAGATGAGCCTATGTTACACGCACTTTGTTTATGTCTAGCAAACAATGCGGAAGGTTTTTTTTTTTTAGTAGGCAAAGCGTGTCTTATGATCGTCGCCTGAGTGAATTATTTATTTAAAACGCCATTTAAGGTGTGAAAAATCGACAAAGCACAAAGATATGTTTCTTTTGAATCATGCTGAACGAATCTGATTCGAGAGTAGTCACTTTCATCGACACGGCAGATAAAAAAATATTTGATATTTGATGTGCAAATTATTTCATCTTCGAGGCTGAATTTATCAGTTGCCAGTTATCGTATTGATAAGTGGATACACGCAGCAGGTGGCTCAGAGTAAGTCGTAACTTTTGTTAGATTCAATTAAAACAGATTTGTGAAATTTAATTAAATACAAAATAATAATTAAATTGAAAGTGATTCTGATTATTTTCGAGGGAAATTTTAAACAACATTTCAATGTCAGAAGTGTTAAGATGCATGGTTTAGTTTTACCCCACTTTATCTTGTAGATAGTTAAATCTTTTACAAAGAAGAACGCACATGGTTTAAGGGAATCGCAGGAAGGGTTTTCCAATAAGGATTTCCGAACTTTGACAGGTAATTGTGGCCATATTGTTGAAGCACCATGTGTCAAATTACAGCTGTCATTTATTAAGTCTGTATTGCCAAATCGTACATGGAAAGTTACAGCGTTAAAAGCTCGTGTAAATGATTAGATTGTTTTGTGAAAGTGGGTCTTCTGTTCGAGCAAAATTTCACGCGCTTCACCCATTCTACGGTCGCCATAATTGTCCTTCTGATAGGAACGTTGATTGGTTGGTTGGTTGAAAACCGACCCTCGATGAGGATGCACTTAGACCAGGGGTAGGTCCATTGTGCTTACTCAGGGAATCATTTACTCCTTAGTATGAAGGAGCCAATTGTTGAGATCACTAAGATCTTGAACAGGAATTCATCTAAAGTTTCTAATGTTGGCAAGTGCGGGACACGTGCATAGGAGATGACTGATAGTCCCCTCTTCTTCTTCATGTCTGCAACTTCTGCAGAAGTCATTATAGGGGATGCCCAGTGATTTAGCGTGAGACAGAGCAGCCTTGCAATGTTACAGTGGCCGAGCTGTTGCCATCGATGGTTGGCTTCTCTAACCGCATCGGCATGGACAAGGTGTATTTAGCATAGGACGTTGGCGCCTCGATGTCGGTGACGTTTATGCTGTTTAGACCTGAGGAGCCTCGTCGGGCCAGTTCGTCGGCGTCGCAATTCCCTGGTACAGTTCAACTATCTCGTTCAGAGATACGCGACAGTCCTTCCCTTGGATCTCGTTGTGCTGGATTCGAGGGATTTGATGGCCGCTTGGCTGTCGATGTATATGACGATATCTGATACTGCATTAGCCGCCAGCCCGTCAGTTGCTTGACGAATGGCAGTGACTTCGGCTTGAAAAACGCTGTAGTAGCTAGGAAGGTTGAAGGAGAGGTGGATGTCCAGATCTTTTGAAAAGATACCAGCACCGAGTCCTTCTTGGGTAAAATTTGGGTTAGCGATGCTCGCGACTAGCTACGACGAGAGTGTGAGTTGATCTCCAAGAGTAAGATAACATCTGTCCACTTGCTGGCAAATCTTTAAAATTTCGAAACCTGAGAGTAGCAAACCATATTTCTGCAAGTTGCTCTCAGGTCCGTGTCCACTTACGAAATTTCTCTCGAGAGTGGCTTGAGAGCTACTCACCCAAATCTTACTCTCAAGTGGACAAGTAGGTACCTTTAGGGATCCTGACAAAGGGACACGTTCAGTTTCAAGAGACTAATTTGAATGAAGATGTCATAGTCAATATGGAGTTGACTCAGAGACATAGCCATTGAATAACTTTGATTCGTTGCAAAGAGTTTAAAATATTGTCATTGAATCTTGTACCGTAACTACGCTCTACCACTCTTCGTAATTGAGTGCGTCTCATTGGTTTTTATCACTCATTCCGACTTTCCCTTCATGTCATCAGCAACAATAATTTATTATCTGGTGTAACTATCTGTATCAAGGCTAACGAACGGAGTAACACAAATTGAAGACAAATTAACACATCTTCCAACAACCAACGCAACCCACTCAATCATTTGATGAGTCTACAATATTATTGCTGATCCAAAACAATTACACATCAATCACTGTGAATATAAATAAAGAAACAAAAAATGTGTTTGCTTAGCAAATCAGTTACTTAAATGTGGAACGGCAGCACATACTCGTACTACTCCTGGCAACGACACGTTGTTGACAAACAAACAATCAAAAGCAACAACCAAGTAGAGGAGAATGGAATTTTTATCGCAAGATATCGCACGATAATTGTTTTACAATGATTGAGGCAGCTATTAAGCACATGCGAATGACGCCATAGGACGTCGCTGCTCTATCAAAACATGAACGCAATACAAATTCCGCTTTCAGGCATATCTATCGCCTGTCGTTAATGAACAATTATTACATTCGCATAACCGTCTCACCTTGATTAGGTATTCTACTTTCACAAGAACTTACAACAGCAGATCTCAGTAAAATTCACTTAATCGTTCCCATAAATTTCCGAATCAAATAAAACAAATTATACCTTGGCTTTTTGGAATACATATGTATGTATTGAGAGATGGAAATTTGAATTTATAATTTTGATTCTCTCATCCCAAGAAACAAGCGATTGAAAGGTCAAAACTTTCGTTGAATAGAATTAATTTACAATCGAAGAATATTTTATAGACTGCGCCATCGTTAACAAAATAAACTGTGATCGGGTTTTATGATCGTTGTGTTGGCGTAATTTAAATACAAATGCATCGAGCTTAACATATTTGTTAACAATAAAGAGCGTGTCAATATGAATAACTATTAAATTATGGAAAATATGCTTCCGAAAAGAAATGCATGAATTTATGTAACAAATTGAAAGATTTTATACGGATCACAGACAGTATGACTGAACATTGTAAACTCTGTTTAAAGTGCAGAGTAATAGGCCGTAAGGAGGCAATGCACGTACTGAGATATATTTCCAGAAACCGCACAAGATGGCACGTAGGCGTTGTAGAGGCCCATACTTACTTACTTAAGGGCTCCCGGCCCTAGTAGAGTGCCTGCCTGAGACATTGCTGCCTTCCATCCTCTACGGTCCCGGGCACGCCACTTCCAGATGTGAAGACCAAGCTTTCTGGCATCCGCGACAGCTTGAAGTCGGTTCGGTCTTCTTCTCCGTCTCGAACCTGGGGGATGGGATTTGAAGATTCTCTTGGCTGGAGCATTGTTGTCCATTCGCACAATGTGGCCGAGCCAATGTTGTCTGCGTAACTTGGCTTTTTGGACTACATTCGCATCCTGGTACAGCTCATAGAGTTCGAGGTTGTATCTTCTCCTCCATTCACCCTCCTCGCATAAGGGACCCAATATCCGACGGAGTATTTTTCGCTAGAAGATGCCCAATATTTGCTCAGCTTCCTTACTTATCCCCCAGCACACGGCTCCATACAGCAGTATTGGTAAGATGAGCGTTCTATAGAGCATTAATTTGGTCCATCTAGTTAGGGGTTTTGAGCCCAGTCGTTTTGCCAAACCGAAGTAGCAGCGGTTTGCTAGGGATAATTCTTCGTCAGATCTCTTACTTACTTATATCCTGTATCCCCTTGTGGGAACTAGGGCCTCTACAACGCCTACGCGCCATCGTGTGCGATTTCTGAAAATGTACCTCAGCTCTGCCCAACTCTTTGCCAGTTGCCGTGCTTCCTTCTCCACTGTTCTGCGCCACGTACTCCTAGGACCGCCGCGTATCCTGTCATCCTGGGTAAGCGGGTTCCATTGCATCGCTTGGTTAGCTATGGATCTGTCACCCTTTCGGAGAGTGTGACCAATCCACTGCCACTTTCGGCTTGGTATGGTTGTGCCTATAGGTTCATGGCCCGTTCTCTGATAAAGCTGTTCGTTAGAGATACGGTTTGGCCAGAATATCTTTAGAATGCCGCGTTGGCACCTATTGACAAACATTTGCAGCTTCCAAAGGTGTCAATTGCAGGATTAATATTTGTCCCGAGGTAGGTGAACTTCTTAACTACCTCGAAATTATAGTTATTAACAGTGACGTTATGCCCAATGTAGAGGCCCATCGACCAAAAAAAGGTCAGACATAAGCAAGTGAAGTAAAAGGGTAGAATTAGCCTATAACGACCGTTCTAACATGGATGTTGGCACAGGGGCCATAAACTATTGCAAAGGTCTAAGAGTATACCGGTCCTTTAAAGTACACGACAGTGTCTTTCAGGCCAAAATCATCCCCGGATACAGGCTGCTGACATCACACGCGAGAGTAATATCGTTGGCAAAGCAATAACCGTCGATATAAACAGTCAAGCAGCTTTAAAGGCTCTGGCCTTAGCGGTATTTAGATAATACTTTGTGAGCATCTGTAAATTAGATCCAGATCAAATCCCATAGACAAACTAATATAGACGGTCGTCTTCATTCGATTTGACCGTTGGTTCCCGCAAGAGCAAAAGTACCACGAATTTTGAATGTATTCTGACGTTTCCGGCAAAATCGAATCGAAGCTCACGCATACATTCTCAAACGGCGGTACATTTCATGGGCGCAGCCATTTTCCTGTACATTTTGTGGTTGTTAATTGAATGACAGTCTGCTGAAAATGTGGTGTGCAAAAGGAAAGAAAGGGACACCACGATTTTTTTTTATAGTTACGTCTTGTTCGCACTTTCGTACACATGTATTCACAGAAAGGAAATTTAAACGTAAAGACGTTTGTCTATGATCAAATGCAGAGAGTCACTGCTGGGAACCAAGGCATATGACATTGAGAGAAACGAAAGAGCTGATGAGTTCTGTGTATTGCAGGAGAATGAAGAAATTATAGGATACCATCAATGTGTCCATGGACATATTTAGACACATGTGCTACGGTCATAGCGCTAAGTCCGAACTTTAAAACAAGCTGTACCTATCAGTTGGAACTACCCCCTTATACATAATCTAAACTAGAGTACTTGTTCCTCTGGGAGGTGAAATGTTGAAGCCTCTGTTAGCAACTGGTTTGGTAAGTATTTCACCAAATGTGTCGTGCTGTTGTTCAAATATTCCACTCATTTCTAATCATGATCATCAATTACTAACAGAACGAACAAAAAAATAAATATACAAGTTCACTGACACGACCTCAAAACTTCTCGAGACCCATTCACTCATTGCTCCTCTCATTATGTAACACTTAGTACCTCCATGTCATTTATCAGCGCCTTGTTTGGGTTAAACGTTCGAAGCATTGCCATCGGTTACGAACCTGTCTAACGTCGTTAAGTGTATGCCTCGCGCCATATATGTGGGTTTATGTCTAACGGAGCCCTTCCAAACAGCAAAATAACGACATAATTCGCGCGCGCGTTTGCGCTTCCAACAGGAAGTGCCAAGACATTTACATTCACCGTCCATCAAGATACAAAACAAATAAACCACCTATCCACCCAAGCAGCTAAAAAGAACTCCAATTATGATTTGTGTACGTGCGGCGTCGACATTGACACAAATTTGGGTTTTGAGCGCCGCCGCCGCCGCCGCACACACGGGAACGTGACCGGAAAATCTATCTTAATCAAAACGGATCCAAATTTGTGTAACAAAAATTTGGGTTCATCGGACGAATACTTCTCTAATTCGGGCTTACCCGAGGGTTCGTTGGAGCGTTTCAATGCCAAATTGGTAGCGGAAGTGTTGGTATACCGACATATACTCGTATCTTGCATTCGCGGCATTTTACGTTTGTTTCTGTATGAAAGCAAAACAAAGGAAAAGAAAAACTGTATTTTCCAAGAACGCACACCTGTCTGTGCTGCAGCACGACTGCACTGCGCTCAAAAGAAAACTACCGGAAAATTTTACTCGTATTTGCAAGGTGCACGTAATCAAAATTCGTGCTGTGACCGTGCGCGAAGGTTATTTCTTTGCGGGGCTTTGCTTTTATCCAACTGTATCTGGAGATTTGGTGTGCGGTCTCGGATAGAGATAAAGATAAAACGGGTGTGATTAGAAATTAATTATCTAAGAGGAAGTTGCTAGCAATAAACACCGGCAAACAAGAAGCTATTTTAAAAATGTGCACAGGGGTTACCAGCTGCGAAGTTGGTTTTCTACTCTAAAACATATAAAGATATTGATATCTATGTATGTTACTACTTAAGAAAATATAGTAGATAGATTGTCAGTTGGTTGAGGAGGGATCTGGTCTTCTAGTCACTGTGATTAAATAAGCCTATTGTGACCCACTCACACGCTAAAGCTGTTTCTGGATATCAAGGTAGATGATGAAGTCACCAAAGCCCTGAGTAAGCTACCATGACATGTTCTGCTTAAGGAATAACAGTAAAGTATTTTCCAACAGGGACATTGACAGTTGATTGCGGCCATATTGCTGAAGTTACATCTGTCAAATTGGTTGTCATTTATTGCCTGTCTTACCAAATCAGCATGGAGAGTTATAGCGTTCAACGACATGTGCAAATTATTGAATTGTGTTGTGAAAGTGGGTCTTCTCTTCGAGCATTTTACGGTCGCCATAATCGTCCTAACGTGAGGACAATTTACCATGTGATGAATAAATTCGAGTCATAATCAATCTGTCAACGAAACGCAAGATCGGCCGAAAATATCGCCCCTGTCGTGAGAGAGTGCAGGAGAATCCGAGGCAGTGAATTGCGGCCTGCACACAAGAACTCGGCCTTTCACAAACCACAACTTGGCCAATTTTGCGTCATGACTTGGGCCAATACCCGTACAAGATTCAACTGAGCCAGCTGATCAAAGTTAATGACCTTTGACAGCATCGTTTGTTCGCTGACTGGACTCTCGATCAGTTGGGATTAAGTCCCAATTTTGGTCGAAAAATCATATTTAGTGACGAGGCCCATTTTTGGATAATTTGGATCAAAATTGACAAATTTGGGCCGAAAACAGTCCATAGAAAGTCATTGTTTGGTATGGATTTTGGACTGGTGGCATCATTGGTTCGTACTGCTTTGAGAACGACATTGGCCAGGCAATCACCGTCAACAGTAAGCGCTATCGGTCGATGATAACCATCTTGTTGTGGCCCCAATTGAATGAAATGGGCACCGACGACAGGATGGCGCTACGTGCCACACATCCTGCACCACAATTGCCATTTTGCACCAGCGGAGGCTATGTGAATTGGCCACCGATATCTTGCGATTTGACCTATGTAGTTCTCTTCTTGTGGGGTTTTCTTTAATCACAGGTCTATGCTAAGTAACCACAAACCACCACTGCCCTGAAAGCCAACACAATCAATGCCATTGGTCAAATTCAGGCTGATTTAAGCGTCAGTGCCATGCAAAATTGGACGTTTTGGATGCGCGCCACATAGCAAAGCCACGGGGAACATTTGAATGATGTTATACTCCATACAGAATGGCATACATGGGTCTTCTGAATAAATACAAAATTTCAATGATATCTCACTCACAGTTTATTTTATTCAAATTCAAAAATAGGGAGCGTTTAATGGAAAACCCTTTATTTGGAAGAAGATTCTTTTCGTGCTATGAGCATTCGTTTTACGGCCTCATAGTGTCTTTTTTGAAGTTTTTGACTTATTTGCAAAACTTAAGATAGTGCTATGTAGTGTTAGTGAGTCTTAAAATAGATTTTAAGGTTATGATACTTTTGTTTACGGTTTATAAATTGCGTCATATACAAATCACAGCCTGTCGACATTTTTGTTTTGTTATACTTTTATGACTCTATGAGTATGAACACAATTTTTTGTGGTAGATTTATGGGAAAAATCTCCATAAACAGTTTATGTACAACTATTAAGTTTTGGACGTGCCTTTCGAATATACTAACAGCCTCATACATCAATCAATAAATGAATTTAAAAAGAGATTCCAAACGGAATGCGGAAATACGAGATGCTTTTAGCTGTTGGCCACTCTAAAAAAAAATATATATACATATATATAAATATGTATATTTAGTGTATAATTAAATTGTTTTTGAAAGCCCTTCAGATGGGATTTATTTCCAGGGCCTCATCAGCGCTTTTAGTCATGCAACTCTCATCAGTTTTCATTTCGTGATTAATTACTCTGGCAGTGCCTCTTCATGTATCTATAATTGCATTCTTCAAAATTACCCATAAAAAGAACACGGATTGGGTGGAAAACTAATTTTCCACTGAAACGATGGATAGGAAGACAAAGCAGATACGAGTATGGCCTGCAATTAGCTTGCATAATGCTTGCAAATGTTCGCAGAAGGAAGATACTCTAGGTGGAATAGGTAGTAGCTACTTTTCAGTTATATAAGCACCTCATTTAGATCAGAAGCGGCGATATTCCCTTCAATTAACTTTTTTTTTCTCGAACCCACAGCCTTGGACAGGTCCCATGGAACTGATATTCATTCCACAATACATAAAATGAATCTACATATGTTTCTTATGTATATATATGCTCATTAGATGATGACTGTTTTAGATATGGTAAGGTTACTTAAATGACATCTTTTGTGTGCTGACACATTATCTTGACACTTCTTTGAAATGAAGGTTATATTGTTATGTCGACCAAAGAACATTATCTTATCTAGGGAAACACACAATTCTTTTATCTGGCACAAAGCGCCACTGGAAAAGAAAAACCTAAAAGTGAATCTGTCTCAAGGCACTCAAAGTCCAACATATTTACTTTTCTAGATATAGCTTTAGGCAATCTTTCCATCGACCATGGATACATTTTATATTTATCACGATTTTTATCAACTGCGCATGGAATTTAAATGATAAGCGAATTTTTTTTTCACGAAGAAAGGGTGTCACTCTAAAAAAACAAAAAGAAGAGAGATTTGACTTGAAAGCAATCAATGAATTCGTCCAACGCGAAATTTCTTGAACTAAATTTCGCAGTATGGGAAAATTTCTTGGTCTCTCGTGAGCTCTCTCTTCTGTGAAAAACTATGGAACAAAAATTTACTATTTTCATAAAATTTCATAGAAATTCGTAGTTTTAGTCAGTACGGGAACAGACTATAAAAACGCGGCAAAATTGTGTCAACGTTTTGTCGCCCTCCTTGGGAAGACTGGCTTTTTTTGGGAAAGGAACAGCCTTGGCTAGATCTGAAGCAGCGTTTAGTCAAAAATATAGCTGTTGTGGGTCCAAGAGAATTCTGAAATAGGAAGAAGGCAAATGATGGCATCAAAGGATGGAACTCAGAGATAATTTTAGGGAACTAATAGAGTGAATCAGCTATCATGAACCAACAGAAATGTAAATGACAGTCAAACTTATGTAACTAATTATGCAAACCTCGAGGTAAGATTTCTATTCCATTGAAAATCATCATGATGACCAGACCCATTTTCAGCTTTAAAAATCCCTTTTCGTGACTAACCGAAATGATAGCTTCTAGGAAGAGAAGAGACATTCATCACAAATCTTCCCAAAGTCACTGGTAACACAAAAAAGAAGGCCCATAATTATTTCAAGGACAGGGTCACTGGAACTGGCACTGGTGAGCATTTTAGAATAAAGTTCAATTACTACTTTCAGGGGCAAATTAAAGAATTTGCTTAAAAGAAAAAGTGCAGTATGAGCAATGATTTGGCAACAAGCATTTTCTTAGTTACGCTACATTGGCAGATTCTCAAAGAGAGCATCAGAAAAGACTTGGAGAATTTATTGCCACAAAGTTTGAGACCTAACGGGGGAAAAATAGAATCCACATGACCATGATCAGTTTCATTCCGCTGGATTTGTACTGTAACAGTCTGATGGCCAAACTCCTGTAAGACTGAAGCGGCTACGATCATGGTCGTCGAAACCTTATAGCCATGCCTAGATACTTGTCGATACTCATCGCTTCTAACCGTTGCTTTAGAAGAAGCGGAGAGTGTAGTAGCCTAAGCCATCAAGCAGGCAGCTGAGAAGGCTTCCGGCTCTGCAATAGTTTGATCGAAGTTTGTGACCACCGGTAAATCACTCCTCAACGAGCTATCCAGAGCTAATACGGTGACCCTCTGCTATGCACAAAGGCGCTTATTTTTTGCTTTAACAATTCATGTGGATATTGAAGTAAACAAAAGGACTGACGAGCTTGCAAGAAAAGGGTCAGTTCTGCACGTATCGTAAGCTATCTTCTGTTTTGCTACCCATATGAGGTCTTTAAAAAGTAAAATAGACGATGAAGCCACTAGTCAAGCCAATCAACGCTGGACACAGGTAGATACTATGCAACGGCTAGGGCGCCGTTTAGACGTCACAATACATGGGTTCTCTTCAGCATATTTACTGGCCACTGTGTAATTGATATTAATACGGAACGACTTGGGTTTATGCAGTGACTATTGCAGAAGCTGCTGGGATTAGAAGGAAGGACACCTGGTGTGTAAGGGTGCTGTCCTATCTGACAAAAGAATTGCAGTTTCTTGAGTTAAATTAGTCTGACTTTAAGCCTTTCTCGATATAAATTAGGTTCTTATCCTCTTTTTAATCGAGTTGACACATCACTAAGTACTGGATTGCCCATATGCTTTCTGAGAATTCAAATTTTGTTCTATTTAAAAGGACACCTCCACAGACACCACTTATAATGACACTCACAACCTTTAGCTGTTAGAGGACACGAAAAAGTTACTACTCAGATGAAAAACGAACAGAATATTACAAATGAGAAAGTTTTTGAACTTTGTCCAGTAAGTGTGTTAAAATGATTCTCCTATCGAAAAACTATATCTATATGGAAAAATTTACTAGCGATATGCTTCAGAATAGCTTTTATACTAACCAAAGATAAGAATTACAATTGCTTTGTTCAAAGAACCAATATTTACTTAAACAATAAACATAAACTTTTCTTACGCAAGTTACTTTTTGTTTGTTATCGTTTTCCAGTAAAGAGATGATTTCATTACCTGAAATTAGAAAGAAATAAAAATAATAGTTGATTACTTGCTTATAAACTGGTTAATTATACAAATAAAATTTTCAATCAAATTCCAAAGATATTCTGTCATTTGGAATTCAAAGTTACACTCGAGCACGATTTGAGTTTTTTTTTTTTCCAAAGGTGTCATCGGCAGATAGCAACAATAAAATTTAAAAAAACGAAGATAGTAACACGTTTAATCAATTAATCACTGCACTCTGACAATTGTAAGCTCGTATTTTGCAAATATATTAAATCAAAATAATAAATAAGCACACATACATATATGCATACGTGTGAAGTTTGATGAGGAGACAGACCTGACTAAGTGCGGAGATATTTTGTTTGTTGATATGAGACATTTTACGCGTACGTTGACGTACGTTTAGCTTGAGAATAACTAACTGTTTATATACATATGTATGCACATTGACTTAAGTTTATTAAAAACAAATAAACAGTCAACAGCAAAGTCGAGATTTCATTAAAATTGTTCGTTTTGCATATAGACAACCTCTCAAACCCATCAGTGTTCTGGCTTTTATTTTAAGATCCGTGACATTAAAATTTAACCAATGAAATATCTAATGAACATTCCGTGCTCCGTTGCACAACCTACTACGGCTCGGCTTACTAACATTTGACGTCTCAACGGCTTCAATGGCGTCAACTGTTATGTGTGCCCTTGGAAACGCCCACTTTTGAAAAATAAAAAACAGTTTTTTCAGTAATTTTGTATGAAACTCGATAAAAATTATTTTGGGGAAATATGTAGATATTCCTCTATTCTACATATTTTCCATACATTATGTATGGTCACGCCCAATTTTTAAGGGCGTTTTTCTTTAATTAGAATAGGGTCATTAGAAAAATATCACTTCTTAAAAACAAAATTGAGTGCATGTTGAGACAATTTTAAAATCCGCCCAATACCATGTCCACTTTTTGAGAAAATTTACGTTTTGGAGTAATTTAAGATGGATTGTATTGATCGTTTTTAATAGAAATTCGTATAGTAAGAAAAACGTGTTGGAGGGAAGTTCTCCGCCTCCACTTAGCTTTACAGCATTATAACCTGGTTGGATCCTTTTTTCTTTTCATTTTTTCTTACTCCTGGACAATATCGACATGTCCACTTGCTATGCTTTCCAAGTGCAGACTGAATGCATACTATTTCTGCAGACTTCATAGGTGTTAGATGGTCGCGTCCAAGCTTGAGAAAGAAGGACCGTCAAAACCATCTGTGGCGCCATCTCTTATAGTTAAGTGTAGGTTAAGTATTACCAGTGATGCCGCTTATCAAGTACATGTGTATGTACATAATAGGCATTTAAAGCTTTGATTGTTTCAGTTCTATAGTCAACTCGAGAACGATGATATTCCAAGGCAAGTGTTCTCACTAAACTGTATACGGATCAAAAGATCAGTCAGCCAAAATGAGAGAGTCGCTTGAAAAAGTATAAGCGGTACCAAAACGAGGAATATTATTTCCGCTATTAGTGTTAAGATGTTCAGAAATTTTATGACGAAACTATGTCCAGCGATGAAGCTTAACCGATACGTCAATTGAGTATTGTCTGTAGTGCGCTACACTAAAATAATAGAACAGAATTGAAAGCTGAGCGACGCCGCTCTGCCGATTAGAACGTGGCCTTAGCCTAAGGTTGATATTCATCAAGAGCTTATAAATGTATTTGAAGTTTATGAAGCTCTTAGTTAACAATGTTTTGATTGTATTCACCAAGAAATAATAGGTTTCGGTCTATAATAAATCAAATACGCGAAAATTTCGTATTCGAAGCCATCAGGAAACGGGCACTTTTTCGAACGTGTCTGCCGTGAAAGTGAAAGGTAATCTACTCATAATTAAACATTTTTCCTCATAGGCTTGTCAAACTCCTTAAATGTATGAAATAGGAAAAATATACTTTAGCAACACAGCCCTAACCTAATTTATCTACTCCGAAAACTCAGATGTGAAAGTTCGAATCTCAACTCGCAGCCCGCTATGCCAAAGATCATAAGCTGAAGCTATTCCCACATCGTGGTATGATTGTCTTCCGCGTGAATAGAGTTGCTGGTGATCTCTTTGTGAAAGTATTACCGTATATGGTGTCAATGGCAGGAATAAAGGATATCAGACGGATGATGGCATTAAGTCAAAAAATCACCGCGAGAGTTCCGCAGGGGCCTTGGACCACTTCTGCAGAACATCATCTATGACGGTGTTTTGACGGCTAAGCCAGGATCAAAAATTGGCTTTATTCGGCCGGCTTTGAACTAGCTGACCAAAAAAACTGAAGCTGGCCCAATACCCAGTAGACAGACTGTTGAATATGCGAATTTTCGAGTTGGGAACTATAGAATCCGGTTTAAGGAGGCATTAAAATACCATGGAGTCATGCTCGACAACAGACTGATGATATTCGAAGTACATGTGGAGTATTCCAACAAAAGAATGCACTGGAACTGTAATTATCATCTTACAGAGTTTTTGTCTAGGCATAGTTGCAAGAGTCAGAAATACCTCCACAAATTTGGGCACGATAGCTCACCCTTCCGCCCAGAATGTCTAAAAGAGAAGAAAGACGCGGAGCACGTTATGTTCCAATGTAGACGTTATACCCCTTGGTAATAACGAATCTACGAAGCACGGAGGTCGTAATAGAAAACATAAGAGACACAATAGGGCATAAATGGCTAACCCGCACCGCGAAGTAATAGATGCTGGCCATCGAGGAAAGTGGTTTGAAGTGTTGTGTTTACTAAATACCACACGTTCACACCGAACGAAACCTAAGCTAAGGTTCATCCAATTTTGAGACCCTGCAGTCCTAGAGAAATTTTGTTGAAATATTGAGTTTTTCCATCAATGAAAAGTTGTCAAACCGTTTTGTGTTAATGTCAAAATATTTTTTGTTTTTACTTCCAGTTTAGAGAGACATATGTACAAAGAAATAATTAATATTTCCAGGCCACCAGTGCGATGAGAACCACTCTAACTGCGAATCTTGAGGCTATTCTCAACCTACCTCCGCTAGACATTTACATGAGATCAACAGCAGCTATCAGTGCCTTAAGATTAAGTCACACAGCGTGCGTCAAGTACGATAGGGCACGCAACCATCCTTAGCAGCTTTTTCGGCCATGCACCCACAACAGACTACACTACGCCTTACCTTGACTTCAAAATACCATTTACCTCAGCTTACCTTAGCAGAGAAGAGTGGGAAGACAGCTGCATACCAAATGCCGAATCCATAGCTATACGACGTCCTGGCAGTGACAACAGCTGCCCGTGAGTCTGCCGTAAGAACAATACCGCCAGAAGGTATCACTTTCTTTATCGAGAGCCAGGCAACTATCAAAGCAATTACCGCCATAGAAATAAAATCCAAGCCTGTGAAGTGCTGTTGCGAAGAGCTTAAGGTTCCTCGAACACAGCACAACGTTCTGCTCTGCTGGGTCCCTGGGAACGAGGGCGTCCCGGGAAATGAAAAGGCAGATGCACTTGAACTGACTAATCCTTCCATAAGCACCCCACCCTGCGCTCTCAGGCTTAAAGCAGGGAAACTGGCTATGAGAGAGTCGAACTTGAAAGATGGAAGTCCCTAGATACTATCAAAACCGCAAAACAACTATGACCAACTTTTGACAAGGCAAGGACCGAAAGAATTATTCGCAAGGACACAGAAGTTCACTGTCCGTGCTCGTGAGGGATACTCACGGGTCACAACACTCTGCGGTCTCACCTAAAGAAACAACGTCGGACGGGAGAAGAACTCTGCAGAGTATGAGGCGATGAGGATGTTATAGAGGACACTACCCACTTCCTCTGCCAGTGCCACGGACTCCAACATTCCAGGTACAAATTCCTCGGCAAACGCTTCTTTCAGGATCCAGGAGAACTTTCCAACGCCAACACCGACATGTTATTGAACTTCATCAGGACATCAGGTTGAATATATACGCGGGTAACGAGTAAGTACAACCATGGCAGTTGTTACAGATATTTATGGATTAAATGGGCAAGGGGTACTTTTTCTAAACCCCCCTATGAGTGACACACTGGGTCAGTGCTGACCTGAGTGCGGCGGGGGTATTTCGTTTCCTCTGCCAAACCACAAACCTAACCTAATCTTTCCAGCAAATTTAAATGAAAATAAATTATAATAGGTACGTTCGCGTACCCTCCTAAAACAGCGAATTTTTACGAAAATTTTGCGTTATTTTCGTAGTTTTTCGCAGAAGAGAGCGCTCACGAGAGAGTAAGAAATTTCTGTGGGCTGGTTTATGAAAACTGTCACAGCTGTCAAACCAGTGTATTTTCAACTTTTATTTGTTCAACCCGTTCGTTTACTTTTTCGTAATTTTGGCTCTCTCTGAGAAATTTACTCCCACTCTTCGAAATTTGATTATCTACGAATTTTAATGCGGAAAGTACGCGAACGGACCTTATTAGCAAAGAGAATATTCCAGTAGAGTTGTGGCGAACTTGGAGAAGAATTATTTACTGTCAGTGAAATTTCAATTTGATAGAAACGCCTCTCTGAAATTTCGAAAAAAGTTTACCGAAACATCTAGATTTTGGTTCAGTGGGAACATGGTATATTATTTCAGTCAACCAACTTAGCAGTTTGTAAGAGACATAAGAGTTTTTGCAAAGGACTATTTTATTCTCAAAAAAATAGACACTTTGGGTGTGGCTTCTATGGATCAAAGACTGCACTGCACTATACTATTATATAAGAAAATATGTATCTATTTACGGAGGAGAATACGTGAGAGAGACCACACACTACATCTTAGTTAATTGTTTTAAAAGAAAAAAAGGCAACTCTCATAAAACACCGCATTCCGTTCTTATCTTCCGCAAACCATTTTTACCATCAAAAATAAACACACACACATGTAAACACATAAAAGTAGTAATTAGCAAATCTGCGTAGTTCTTTATATTTTTTTGTCATAAATTCCAAAATTATCTGAAACACGCGTTCGTTTTTTTTCTTTGTCTGTCCACTTTTCGTCAAAAAAAAAAAAGGTTTACAATTGTGACGTACGTACGTCGTATACGTAACTTATTTTCAGTTTTATTGATGGTTTATTGAGCCGTTGATTAATAAGTCTGATTCTGATGCTATGGTCATTAATAGATATTTAAGACTAGAGATATTTCACACCTCTTTTGATTGAGACCACTGCACTGCGGATGGGTTTAACTTTGATGAATAAAAAAAGTATCTGCAAACTTAGTTAGTAACTATTATTTATGTATCTACCGTAACGTTTCTGATTTAGCTAACACTTCGCGATAAACTGACTCTACCTACGAAGCTTTTCCTCTGTCGCAGTCGTGAGTATTTTTTTTTTTTTTCGCGGATTTTTTTTTTTCAATTTGTCAAAGCTTTACATTTTATCTTATCACTAAAATAACAATTACAAACATACACATTTGTCGCGGTGTTATTCTTCCTCTCTGAGATAACTTATTTTTTTTTTTTTTTTAAAACGTGAAGTTCATTTATTCACCTTTGGGTTAGTTAACAAAAATAAAGAAAAGTTAATTGAAACTGTACACTATCGTGGAGAGATTTTTATCACCGTAATTCACTTCAGTCGAATTTTGACAAATTATGAAATAGAAGGTTTATGTCAGTCGGTTGGAAGGCAATTACACGATTAGCGCACCACTGATGGAGTACTGCTAATTTATTTGCTTTGATGCTTTGATGCAATATATTGTGCATCTTTGTCGCTGATGATCTAATCTTGAAGATGATTTTGAATTTTTTTTAGTGATGTCAACATTGGTACATGTAACCTTGGCTATTGTCTAACTGAGAGGTGAGGCTGTCATCCCTCGTGTGCCCATGCAAGGTGGGAGAGAATATTTTCCTTGAATGAAAAATCACGTAGTGGGCTTTGCGTATGCCTTTTTGCAGCCCACTGTTTGGAGTTAGCAAGAAGTAAAGACATTACGTTTAGGTTGTCAATTGATGAGCACAGTTATGGGTGAGTATACGCCGACAACAGAAGTTAAATAAAGCCTATTGGATAAGGTAATTATAATTGGAATTAGGAGTGGGTAATTAATTACAAGTCGGTGTGGTAATTCAAATGCTTTCAGATGGCAGGAAAGATGGGCCTACGTTTTGACGTTACACCTCGTTTAGTAGGAACTCAATTATATTTCCATGCCGGTTTGCATATGTTTTAGTTGCAATTCAAAACTGTTAGCACAGCTTATGCTAGAGCTCATCGTTCAAAAGCTTCTTCTTTTGCCTCGATTGGGTTTGAAATTCAATTGTTTTTTCTCGACTAGGCTAAGTCATCATCGGCAATAAAGAAACTTTTTGTTGATTAATTCTTTGATAGACGAGTTTATGGTAACAGACACTTAATTTGGCTTTTGTTCGTTCTTTACTTTTGCAATTGAAAAAGCCAAGTGTTTAAGTGGTTTCTGACGACCAGTCAATTGATGATGGCAATGGTGGAAAGAATAGGGTTTTCCAATAGGGATTTCCAAACTTTAAAAGGTAATTGCGGCCATAGTGTTGAAGCGACATCTGTCAAATTGACTGTCATTCAATAAGACTGCTTTGCCAAATCAATATGGAGAGTTATAGTGTTCGTCAACAGGCGAAAATGATTGAATTGTTTTATGAAAGTGGGTCTTCTGTTCGAGCAACATTTCGCTCGCTTCAACAATTTTACGGTTGCCACAATCGTTCTTACGAGATGACGTGATGAATAAATTCAAGTCGACCGGTTCAGTCATAAATTCACCAACACCCGTACGTCAACGAAATGCATGTCCTGCCGAATATATCGCCGCTGTCCGTGAAAGTGTGCAGGAGAATCCGAGGCAGTCAATTCCGCGCCGCGCACAAGAACTCGGCCTTTCCCAGACCACAACCTTGCATATTTTGCTTCATGACTTGGGCCTATGCCCGGAAATGTCTTAAATGACCGAAAAGCTCAAAGTTAATGACAATCGACAACGGGGCTTGTTCTTTGACTGGGCTCCTGAGCAGTTGGAAGTTGATCTCAATTTCAGTCGAAAAATCATACGATAGGAACGAGGCCCATTTCTGGTTCGTCAACGAGCAAAATTGACAAATTTAATACGAAAACAATCCACATGAGATCCATAAATTGCATTTCAGAGAATTTCATTGTTTGGGATGGATTTTGGACTGGCGGCATCATCATTTTTTGAGACAGAGCGACTTTAGTCAGGCCATCAGCGCTTGGCTTCAATTGGATGATATGGACACCGACTACATTTGATTTCAACTGGACGGCACCACGTGCCACACTATTTCCCTGAAAGCCAACATAATCAATAGCAGTAGTCAAATTGAAGCTGATTTATGCGCTCAGAGTTATAGAAACTTCGATGTTTCGGATAGACGTTACCTAACGAAGCCACGGAGGGTATTTGAATGATGTTGTACTCCATACAAAATGGCATACATGGGCCTTCTTAGTAAATACAAAATTTCAATGATATCTCACTCGCAGTTCGATTTATTTAATTTTAAAGATGAGAAATGTTAAATGGATAACTCTTAAGCTTTGCTCTCCAAGTAAGCTACCGCTATTTGAGCGTAAAGGGGGTCCCTCTTAATTAAAGGCAGAGACTTTGAGTTTTCTCGTGAACGGGAGCAGCTAAGTCTTCGTTGGACTACCGGAAAGCCCACAGCTGTCAGTACAGCGTGTTAGTCTATATGCCAAAGTCTGCGGACGAAATCCAATGATTCGATGCCACTCACATACATATGATTACAGAGTCATTGTGTCATAACGGAAGGGTTTCTTGAAACTTGCATACTACCTCCGAAATCGAGTATCGAATTCCATACAAAGTCGTCTAGTGACCATGGCGATTCGATTCACTAACCTCTTCCACCAAATACTTCTCTACTGTTGCGGGTTATCGATCTTTAATTACATATTTTCCTAAAAAAAAAACAAGTAGGTACACCAATGCGTTCCACCTTTCCACACCCATGTGACCATATTCAAATGCAAATCAAGTATCAACCGTAATCGCTCCCGCATAAAAGTCACATTGTTCGCCACCGTGACAGTGATGTATTCTATACTCCATAACAAACTGGAGTCAGGCATTCAACTTGTATTGAATGATTACCCATGTTTAACGAATAATTATCGCTCAAATGGCAGTCAAGAATGTCTATTTGCTCCTCTGATCACAGGTGGCACGTGATAAGGATGACAAATTACAGGTGTATATGTGTAAGTTACAAGTATGTACTACAACAAGTTCATAACCTTCGCCTTTCCCATGAATTTAATTTTTTTTTTTTTCAATGAAAACCCTGAAGGCAACATCCCTCAAGGTGAAGGCAATTTTCTAGTCGATGACATTGTTAGGCAAGACACAAATGAATCACGATCGCATACGACGACGGTTGTGGAGAGAAGAAGAGGAGTGACAGCCATTTGTTTCTAAAGGTTGGGTACACCAAATGGAGTATCTTGTTGAACTTGTGGAAGATTTTCGCCAAGCAATGTTACGGGTGTTGGGTAGGGGAAGCAACGTTTCGTCCCATTAGAATCTCTTAAAACAATTTTCCTATTATTTTCAATTTGCTTGCTGCTGTTAGTTAGCTAATTGAGTGTAATGTGATGTTTTTGGTTGGTTGGGGTTCGTCAGATAGGGCACACATGTCATATACTTAAAGGCAAGACACTTGAATATGAATTGTATTGCAACAATTGTTATAGACAAATAGTTGACTTTCATGATGTGCCTTCAGCTAAACCCAGATTTTGACAGCAGAATTCGACTGATCTCATACCTTATATTCTGTCCTGGTCCTTTGAGCTGCAATGGTGACTCATGTTGAAGGATTAGATGCCAAAATGGTCGACACTTCAGCTGGTGTCCCTAATGAGTCTCTAATGCCACGGTGGTGACTTTTAAGTGGTAACATCCAAGTGTCTCCTGGTAGCTGCAAATCCTCTACAAAACAAGTTCCTTATGAGATCAAACGGACTAAATCTAAGAGCAAAAATCAAAGACTTTCAGAAAAATAATTTTCAAGGCTTAAGGCTTTTGTTGTGATACGAGAATGCCACCAAATATCAACGCCCCTTTAAATTATTCACAAGTCTTTTGATGAGAAAATGAATTTGACCTCAGTTATGTTCCCTAGCATGCTACAGTTTTCCGGACCGCGAATGAAACATAGACTGGTTTTCCTATCAAAAGATAGCAAACCATCGCAGGATCCTTCCTTGTATAGACCTCCATGTGGTACCCATCACAAACTGGAGAACGCAATCGAACAAGCAAAAGATATTGCAGATCACCAGTATAATTTTTGTTCAACTCTATCGATGAAGTTCTAGATAGAGTACGAGTAGAAGACCATGGAAAGGTGGTAGTAAAAAGTACACAATCGTCACGCTGGATGTCAAAAATGCCTTCAACACCGCAAACATTCTGCGAACTCATTCTATCAAGAAAGTACCAGAGTACCTGAAGAAGATAGTTGTGGACTAGAAATAGAATTATTCGCTACAATATCGAGGACAGAATGAGGCAGTCACAAGCGATGTTTCCCAAGGTTTCGTACTAGGACTGCTACTATAGTGTATGATGACGTTCTCGGACTTTGAATTCTAAGATCTTCGAAAATTACGGGAAATTACGAAATTCGTTGGACTATGACATGTTACCTTAAACCTCTAGACTACACTGACGATGTTTGTCTACTTTCACATCGGATAATGGACCTCCGTCTTATGGTCAAAAATCTAGAAGCTAAGGCAAACATTGTGGGGTTCAAAATTAACACAGCCAAACCAAAAGCCATTAGCGTCCAACTTAACATCACCGGACAGGAAGTCGAGAAAGTTGAGAACTTTATCTAGGAAGTGTGGTCTCGGCAAACCGTGGTGGCACCGAACTGGATGTGTGCAACAGAATAAGCACACGTAGACTACAAGTCTTCGTCAATAAATGCTTAAGGTCGGCTTTAAGGCCGACCCGTATCTCCAACGAAAAGCTTTATGTGAGAACGGGCCAGGAACCTATAAGCATTACTATACGAAGAAGAAAGTGGCAGTGGATTTGACAAGCCCTACGGTGAGAAGACAAGTCCATTACAGCAGAACGCTCTAGGCAAACGTGGCGCAGAACAGTCAAGGAGGAATGGAGTTCTTTGATAGAATGAGTTGGAGAGAGCTCAAACGCGAGGCATTGTTGACGCCCTATGTCTCCCGAGGAGTTAAAGGACCCCAAGTACGTAAGTAAGTATTACAATAAAGCTATCGATATGGTTCAATGGAGAGTTGGAGACTATAAAAGTAACAGTCGGCGATTAATTGAACTAACTAGGCGTTAATATAAATGTAAGGCATAAATCTGAGAAGATGGTGAGAACTACGGCTATAATGGCAAGGATTATGTCAAATATCGGTCGACCAAAGAGGAAAAGATAAGAGATTGCTTCTATGGGTCTCACAATTCCTCTGCTATCCAATCCAGCAGTGTGCCTCTCGGACTTCATGCCCAAGAGAATCCATCTCCATCACCCTTTTAAGGCCTCTGTCCTAATCCAGAGTTTCTGGGACAATCAACTTACTCGCCAAACCTTCTCATCAATAGATTGGTATAGTGACGGATCTAAAATGTCAAGTGGATCTGGAGCTGGAGTCTCTGGTCCAAACTGCAAATTATCTGTTCCTCTAGGTCAAACAACCACTATCTTTCAGGTCCACGCTATCGAGCTCTTTGCCAGAGAATGCATTATCCTCTATACTTGCTGCTTGGGTAGCAATCAAGGCTCTCAACTCCAACAACTTTGAGTCTAAGCTAGTTTGGAGTCTCCAATCCATCTAGCAGCTTGCTGCTCACAATAATATCACACTAACTTGGGTCCCTGGACACATGGGCATCTCTGGCAACGAAGCCGCCGATGAGCTTGCCAGACAAGTTGCTCAGGCTCCTTTCATTGGTCCTGAACCTTTTTGTGGCCCACAAGTTAGTCAAATCAGAATAGAGCTCAGCAGACCTTATGCGATCCAGAAACGGTGAAAATATCGTATGAAAGGCTGAAGCTCGTAGGTGGCCATCTCACACTGTTACTGCTTAGAGGCTGAGTTTGTCTTTGAGAGATTCCCACCTTCCAAAGCCAAATTCATATGTATAGACTTACATATGTATGACCTCCATACAGAAACCGATCCATTTTCATTGGATTTAATATAACCAGCTGCAGCTTTACTCCGTAGCACAACTGCCCTTAATCTCGTCTCAGCAATTTTATGAGATTTTAGATAAATGTGCTAAGACCTAATCACAGTAATAAAACTCCACGACCACCTCTCTCTCTCTGCACCACTTTTTAACTGAGTACGCTATCATGCAAATCGTAAAAAAAAAGAAACAGCATTAGGTACATTCGATGGAGTTAATAATACAAATTTCACAGATAGAGTGCACACTCAATTCTATGACTAGCACCAGTTTCTGCAATAACAACGGGAGCAAGAATATCCAATGCCACGAACTATTCGCCCTGCATTATTCGCGCGCTGAGGCTGACACCACGCAGCAGATACAGATGAAACGTGCTCACAGATACAAACAGAGACACACCGACCGAAGAACGGTGAAGAAGGAAGAAATTGCATAACCTCCAAGGCAACGGGTAAATAAAATATGCACCGTTTCTAGGTTAAATACCGTTACTCACACTCAGCTATACATAGCAGAGGATATAATAGTGTTGAATGCATGCATCACTAGCGGACATCATCATCATTTTTGTATTTGTGTAGTCATCTTTGTCTGTTGGAAAATGTGATACCTACAAGAAGCAGGTACACATTACCGCAAATGTGCATACAGTCAACAGTGCACTCACAGTTAGCAGAGTGAATGACTACGACAACGACGACGGTGACGATCAACGACCGCGACAACGGCTTATATACTCTCTTGTTGCGGTTCGGTATCAGGTGGTGATGGTACATACACACCGCGTGCACCTACCTACCTACCTACTAAGGAAAGGGAGATGACCAGGTTTAAATCCCCCTTTTTGCATTTCCATCTCATTATTCATTTGAATGAGATACAAGATACCGCTGCGCTGGAGAGATACCTACATGTATTTATATCTCGTTTCAAATAGCTTTAGGTGCGATGATCGTTAATCGGTAGTCAAATGCGGTGATAGTGAGGGAGATTTTCAGATACTTTATTCCGTCATAAAAGCTGATCGATCGTCGATGGTGTTTTGCTGTTTTTATTTTCGGGGGAAAACAGTTTTATGTGGTTTAGATGTGATTTCGATAAAGTTAGTCACTGTGGGGAAATTCGCTGCAATCGGTTAAGTAATTTATACGTTTGCTTGCATGAATTTCAAACGAATGGAATGAGTGTAAATGGACCGCAAATACTTTTGGAATTGAGGTGCAAAATGAACGCAATCACTGGCGTAATATTCAAGGCCAATGCTGAGACTTTCTCAAGTGAATAAGTCAGTATAGCATTCTTGTTAAATGATTCACAATACCTGGCCACATTATCTTAATATGTTTATCAAAAGAGTTTATCATGGTTACTGACGTTTATAAAGGGTGATTCATTTGGAGGTACTTTTCTATTCCTATTTGAGTTTTTGACAGATAAAACTTGAGTCGTGTTGACCTGTCATTCTATTTTTGTACAATAGGTCCGTTCGCGTACCTACCCTCCTAAAACAGCGAATTTTTACGAAAAGCTGTTCGCTTACGGAGAATTTTCGTAGTTTTTCGTAGAAGAGAGCGCTCAGGAGAGAGTTAGAAATTCCCACATGCTACGTATTTTAGTGCGAAAAATTTCTGTGAGCTGGTTTATGAAAACTGTCAGATCAATGTATTTTCAACTTTTTCTTGTTCAATCCATTCGTTTCCTTTTTCGTAAATTTAGCTCTCTCTGAGAGAATTTTACTCCCACTCCTCGAAATTGGATAATTTACGAATTTCGGTGCAAAAAGTACGCGAACGGACCTAATATTGTTTGACATTTTATCAACGAGACTTAGCCCAACTCAGCGTCTTAAAAATAGTTCAAATGTGTTACCAAACTAGCGTTTTACGAGGATTTCAAACGATTCGGTAACAATTCTGCTTCTCTCTCAACAGCTTGTCTTGTCGATTTACAAAGAATACAAAATTCGTCTCCTTGAAGAATTAAAGCAGAAAAATTTTGCTCAGCAATGACGTATTTTCTGGCTGAAGAGGCGATACTGCCATACATGAGCTGAAGAACAACCCGAAAAGTTTGAAGTTTGAACTGGACCATGGCGTAGCTTCTCAGAATCCGACGTGTTGTGTGTGGTATACGTTTCTACACCTAAAGAAGGGACCTACAGTTTTTTTTCGTATCCGAAGGGAACTTTTTAAAAACAATTATACTTTTGGACTTTTGACAGACGCTCGTAAGTAGTGAGGCCGTTTGGTATTTTTGCTGGAACTTGATATCTCATAAGTAGTCCAACGCTCGAGCTACGGCATTCATGTTAAGCTATGTTCCTAAAAAATATATCACTCTTCAGTGAATTTTGATTCTTTTCCTCCATTACCACAAGAAAACATTTTCTTGCCACAATCCAAGACAAAAGGCAACATATTTACCTCAAATAAAATAATATCTACTAGCCCCCCGTAGCCAAACAACTTAATAGAATTTTTTTCCTGTAATTACGAACGAATATGCGCTTCACCAAAAAATTTACGTTTTTCAATAACAAAAAATTTGAAGTATGTAGATGACTCAAGTTATTTTGTATGCAAACCTGAGTGCCTGCCAATTAAATGTATTGAGGAATTTCTGATATTATTTTGGCTCAAATCAGACAATCACTTGAGATGGTCAATACACTCTCGAAAATGAGGAAGATTAGATCCGGTATCACGTAGACACAATTCAGTTATTGATGAATCATGTTTTGTTTTTATGACTGTTTATTCACTTTTTTAGAACAAAAATCGCTGGCAATTGATCAACACACTCAAAAAAAAAAAAAAGTGCAAAACAAGAAATGACTGCGGGTGAATGTTTGATTGTAGCCTAAGTAGCTGAACTGCAACTGATTAGTTTCAAATGAGCTCTACTGGCTCTGACAAGGCTAATTGAGCAACTGTCAGGCATGCATTTATAAGGGAGTCTGGTGTGTTCCAAGTTTGACCTCGCCTTGTTTGCTGAATATCTGTAGTTTGTCCTAATAAATATGGAAAGTAAATGAAATATTATGGCATAAGCAGCCCACACGGAGCCAAGGCCTAGTTTTCCACAACTGTACGTGTTGTATGGGGCAAACGTTTCAGCACGTACAGAAGGGACCTTCAGTTTTATGCCGTATACGCAGGAAGCTTTCTTAGAAACTTTCTCATGAGAGTAAAGCGGCCCATACACAGCACACTTGTGCGCACACCGGTGTCATGACACCGTGTGGCCTTTCACCACACACGTAACATCGATTCGATCGAGCCACCGACACCAAAAATCAAACTATTTTCATTTTACCCACACCGTGTCTGACACCGAGAAATCGGTGCGTGCACCAGCCCATACACACCACACTTCTTAGTGCACCGACACCAGTGTTGTGTGTATGGGCTGCTTAATACTCTTGGAGGTTTGTTAAGGTGCTTTATACCAAGCGAAACATTTAATAAACATTTCTGAAATGTTTATGGAACGTTTCACGAAACAGTGTTTCAGAAATGTTTCACTCGGCACTTTTAGACGCTCGCAAGGGATGGGAAATTGAAAAATCTTTGATGGCATTTTCCTGGATTGGAACTTGAAGGTAGTCCAACTCACTAACCACTGAGCAAGTGCACCCACTAGCACGGTAAGTGCTTCAGTTTCAAATGAATCAAATAAGTAGGAACGACAGAATTCCAGAAATCCTTAGTCGAATTTTATGACTTTTTTACACATACAACTTTATAAGATCAGATTAACTCAAGAACTAAAGCTTATTGGTCATTTTAAGCGACGAAACTTCTCAGAATTTTATCGGAAAGTCATCATCAGACTCATTTGGACTTAAGAAACATAAATCTGCCTCAAGAGATTCCATTGCATCCACGAAAAGTGTGGTGTAGATTTCATGTCGAAGGTGTGATTGGACCGTATTTCTTCTTCAATGAAAATGATCACCATGTTACCGGGGCATCTCTTTCCGCCTCCCCAACAATTGTAGCGTATTTCAGGAACTCAAAGAAGCCCTGTCATGGGACCATCAGGCAGCCATCAGGTCTTTAGAACATGAGGGATGGTATGACATTAGCTACTTGTAAACAAATACTCAAATGGATGTTATTAGGAATGCCAACGTTCTCTGGGAGAACAGTCATTTTTCCAGAAACTCTAGAGAGCTCCAATGAACTGACGCTTCTGATTCGTTTAGACCTGAGCCTCATCATCGGACACGCTAGACGTCTGCGCATCTCCTTTCAAAGCTGTAGGGCCAAGGAGGAAGAGGAAACTATCATATTTCTCATCTTCTATGCAACGTTAAAGAGGAACCTCAACGTGGCCTCTTACTTCTTTGATGGCCTTGGTTAGCTTGCTCGAAAGCTCCAGGTGGTTCTCCTGATAACCCCACAGGTTCATCAATCTCCTTTCTCTGTCTCCATTTCTGACTGTTTGTACACTTCCAATGTGTACACTTTGTAGTTTTCGATCGTTTACCTAAGTGTTTCTGTTTTTCGTCCTAACTGAGGGCAGGCAGCCACTTCAGTCTAATCTAACCTATGGTCAATGGTGTTCGCTATAGTCCTTAAATTATTTTTGGCAAGAACTTGACATCAAGGGAAAGTTCAGTAATAGTGTAGTTTCTAGAAATCGCCCCGTTGAATGGCCACCTTGGTCATACGGATTTATTGTTATGAGATTGTGTTAAGTCGTATGAGTATGCCAACAATACAACAACGTTAGAGGAGCTCATGAACGGTATGTGTAACGTGTTCTCGTTCATATGAACGAGACCGAATCCCATACTTAATTTTGACATATGTACTTTCTCAGCTTCAATTCAATTCAGCGTGTCTTAAAAAATTCAACCCTAGAGCTACAGTACAGTAGAACTTCAAGTATGGTTCCGCGAGTTGCTAAATCCCTCTTCATATTCCCAAGTCACAGCTGACGTAATGTAGACTCAGAACGCGATGAAATCACTCTACAAAATGTGTTTTTAATATGGTTTACTGGTCGAAATACAAAAAACAAATTTATTTCTAATTTGGCAATTCTTCATTCTCCAACAATCCATCGAGATGCATTATAAATCAAACGAACCAAACAAAAACCTATCTCATTCAACTTATCTATAAGAACTCTTCCTCACAGTTAGCATCTTTTTTTTCCAAATCATCTCACACAAAATAAAGAATAGAAGAATAAAAATTAAATCCATCAAAATTCGTTTACTTTTTCGCGGTCATCTCTTATTCGATTAGCCAAAAGTGGCACACAAAAGTTCAGTGTACCCTTTTCACGTCGTCGCGTCGGACGCGTACATACAGGCGGCTGGCGTTTTATCTGTTGGCGCAGTCCCACGGCGCACTCAATTCGCTTAGATCAATCGCCTGAAAGACAACAAAAACAAAACGTTTGTGCTAGCTAGAAATAGAAGGCAAAAAGTAGAAACCGTCAGTTAGAGGTTCCTCTATGCTGCTGGTGATTATCTGTTTTTGCCTCATTTCATTTCTTTTTCTCTGCTTGTGCAGCCGAAGAAGGAAGGTAAGTGCGGAATCTCCCGTGGGATTCTGTTTATGTTAGTAAGCAAGCAGTAAAAATGTTTTCTCTCGCTCTCTTCGCTGATCGATAGTTCACGATTTCCGTTTATGTTGCCTGAACTTTCCACTAAATTCCTGAGCACCGACACCGACCTAGGCAACAAGTAGTCGTTGCGGCCTGTCCCACCGTTTAGTGTCGGGGAATTTTTCGACCACCGAACTGGGTAATTGCATATTTGCCCTATTTTCCTGATCCGGTACAATGTGTATATTTTACTTAATGTTTGCTAGAACACAGTAGTATCTGCGTGGAGAGAGAGAGGGTCTGGTCTGGTCATGACATTGACTAATTACGTGACATTTGACTTCATTCGAAAAACGTGCAAAATACAATTGCCGCATTGTTTACACTCTCGACATAGACAGACTAGAATCGATTTGAAATGGTAACAGACTCGATTTGTATCTGTTAAACTAGACACTTACATAAGCACGGAAAGCAAGAAAAGATACAAATGAAAAGGCAGATATTTGAAGTGATTTTTATAAGACCGCTGGATGTGTGCGTCATTTTCAATCAATTTCTTGGGTAACCTAATTTTGCTGGGAAGAAAAATAGGTACACAGAACGTAGATCGAATAAAGTGTAGGTACCTCTAACGATATTACCTTAATAGAAATATAATTCCATGCTCAAGTGTGTGTTAATCTACGACTTAAATATCTGCCGAGTATTATAAAGTAAGACATTAAGCAAAAGGCGGAGAGCAAACGACAGTAGACAAATATTGCCGGCTTAATTTGACGGGTTTAGATAACGACTTCAAGTAAAGTGAACGACTGGGTCGCACGTACTTCCAGCAATGTCTGTATATATCCATTTAGTTTAGATTTGTTAAATTTTTTAATTGAAAACAACTTTATACAAAAAATATTTATAAATTTGTTTAATAAATAAAGGGTTTTCCAATAGGGACTTGGCAACTTTGAATCTAATTTGTGAACGCACTCTTTCACTAATCATCAAACTGTCACTGTCAATTTATTCACCAAACTCAACATTTTTATCATGGTAACGTACACGAACGAGCAACGTCTACAAATTATAAAAATTTTCTACCGCAATTCGGAGTCGGTGATCGCAACTTTAAGAGCGTTAACTCCAATTTTCGGTCATAATACTCGCCCTAGTAGACAGGCAATAACAAGTTTAGTGCAAAAATTTAAGTCTACATATTCATGTGTCAGTGAGACAATGGGCTGGTCGAAGTGTCGAAAATATCGCTGCCGTTCAGGCGTCCATAGAAAACGATCCAAATAAGTTAATTCCACGGCGGCGTTCTCAAGAATTGGGCATCGCTCAGACCACATTATGGCGTATTTTGCGTAAGGATCATGGATCATACAAGATCAAACTGACTCAAGAATTGAGGCCGATGGACCATTTGAAGCGACGTGGATTACGTGCTCAAAGCATTAAGTATGCCTTCCACACGTTTGCCGAGAAAGGTAGTTCTCAATGCAGTACAAGCAAGAATCGGTTGGTTTAGAGATTGGCTGGAACTTGCTGCAGGATGTGGAATGGAATTCGACGAACCGAACCTGCAGAATTCGAAGCCTCAATTGTACGATCTCATTAGTAAGCTAGATGAACAGGCTAGAAAAAGGTACTTGGAGGAAGCTGTAGGCTCACTACATCGGGAAATTTACAGTCAACTCAACCATAATCTGGAACAGAAAAATTACTTTCGGGATAGTTATAAAATAAAGGAATAGAGGTATAGATGTACCCCACAGAGGGGACCTACCCATCGTATGATGGAGAGAGGGAAGATATTTTCCATTTTATGAGCAGATGTCCAATCCTGTGCGAAGTAAGGAGGCAAATGTTTGGAGTTAATGGCCTAACAGAAGCTAAAGTGATAACCCTTCTAAATGAGGTGGAGGTGAATATTATTGTATTAGGTATAACAATGTTTGACCAAAATGTTGTAAGCCTGTAGTTTGTCTCTATACTGGCTTCATTATGAAGCATAAAACAATCCAGCAAATCAGTTTTTTATCAATTTGACTATAAGTGAACAGTTTTGTCCAAAAATAAGGTATACGATCTTTCTCAAGTAAGCCGACGTACAGTGAGGCAGAATACCCTCATAGTTGGCATTAAATCAACCAATAAAATTAGGAACCTAAAATTTTGCCTAGTTATTGTTGGGCTGTGTACAAATTTTTTAGAATTCGTTCGCTGACTTTTCAAAAAAATATGTTTTTTTACTGATTTCATAAAAAATACAAAAAAAAACTTTTTTACGTATCAGTGCAAGTAAAAGGGTGATCTGGCAATCAGGGGCCTATACCACAAAACTAAAACTGCTACAATTACTAGTGAAATTTGACAACTGTAGAAACAACACACCATCATTGCATGGTTTAGCTTGTAATTGCACTTGTAGTTTTGTAGTATAGGCCCCAGAATTATTATATTTCAGACACTCCAAATCGGCGATCTAATTTGGAAAACCAGTGGCTCTTTAGTTACAAGTTTATAGCCATACAAGAGAGCAATCCAACTAGCCAGTAGTTAAAACGCTTAAACATATGTATGTACATATTTTAAAAGATATCGGAACCAAAATTGTCTAGGCCTAAGAGCGAAGCTAATTGGGTCGGCTAGTAGAAATATATATACCTATATAGTTACATATTTGTAAAGCGTACTATCTTATGAGCCAAAGTATATCTTACCCCATCACCACCGTAATTTCAAAGTCATCATTACTTGCCTGAAAAATAAAAATACATAAAGTTATATATATATCTAAGCCAGAAATCAAAATGTTAAATGTTTATGTATTAATTAAGAAAAAAGTGTCTTAAATATCGAATTTATTGTATTATCTTCCTGCAATATTCGACCAAGTACAAGTAAAACCAACTGAAGCTTTCATTTAAGATATTTTTAAAACAAACAACCTTCCTCATTATTGGTTCAATATCCAACATTTTAAGTATCAAAAATGCCAATAACTTAACTGCTGTTAAGTCTCAGCTTTCCATTGATTTAATTTTAGCCTTTCTAAAAGCATCAATCGGATGCAAACAACGCATATCCTCAGCCCAATAACGCGATCATCGCCCTTTGTACAAATAGAATCAAGAGTGAAAAGAAAAAAACTTCCTTAAAACGACAATAAACAAAAAACTTGCCAAAAAACATTGTTACCAATCCACTCCAATTGTTTGGCGTTCCCAAGAGCTCTCTCTCTCGCGCTACGTATGTCTGTTGTTGGCCCACTTAAAATTCGTAAATAAAAAAATAACCATCCAAACAAACGTTAATTGCTTTCCATCAGTTACACCAAAGAAACAACGATTAATCCATAAATAAACCAACGAACGACTCTCGCACAGAGAGCTCTTGACCATCACCGCGTCGCCATCACCATCACCACATCGTCAACATCATCATCTCGGCAAATTCAAATTTTGTGGCCACTTCAGTTATTATTTTTGGACCAGCAAAGGGTCAATAAACCGTCAATTTACCGCTTCACGTGCAATACAAAAAAGAATATATTGTATCCACCAAAACAGTACCCAAATTAATCACTTTAATTCGCCGGATAATCATGCGGTGTCGGGCGCTCCAGGGCCTAAAAATAGAGTTTTATTTGTTTGGCGGACCATCGACTGGAATTCTGGTCAAGTGTGGACCTTGAATGGCATAGTGGTCCCCAACGAAATCAATCAAAATTCAACTAGGAAATAAATTACTTAACTCAAAGCGAAACCAAAAAAAAAAGTTATGGACGTGTGGATTCCATTTTATTGCACATGCAAGTTGCAGCGAATTGTATTGCGAGAGACTTTGGCAAGACTTGCTTACATAACCTCAACATCTGTTTCGAGTGCGAAACTTATTAAGTGTAGGCACACACTTAATCATGTTGTCGTTTGTAGTAGACGTACCTAACGTGAGACTAAGGAATGTTCAACAGTTGTAAGACATTTTATGTTCAGCCTACATTTGGCAGAATACAACAAGGCTATGAAGGCATCTGAAGTATGCGGCATATACTTGTGCCATCATAAGTGACTTTTTTTTCTAATTTCTTATTGGATTCACTGTAACTCGCATAGATGGTATTGTAGATACACTAGGGAGAAAAAGTTTTACTTGGTGTCAATCTTTAACTCGGTAGATGATCCAACTCACCTCACCTGTGGTCATGAAGTCGGTGTAAGGAAAGGCAAAAAGAGCCGAGGATAGCTGCCGAATTGAGAGTCAGCGAGGCACTCAATATTGAGCAGATACTTCTGCAAATGGAACGATATATGCTCCCATGGTTTGGTTACGTAGTAGGTCTATGAATAGAGAGTTGGATCGAAACCGAAAACTAATAAGGCGATAGGACTTGACGTTATACCCGCGGATCTTTTTCAAGCTATGCCAGCAGCAACGGCAGAGCTAATGTTCCCACTTGTAGGGAGGACATGGAAAGCCGATAGGAATGAAAAGGCAACCTAATGCAATGCAAAAACTGGAGAGGTATCTGCGTGCTGCCTGCTGTGACCAAGATATTAGCTAGAATCATTCTAGAGCGAATCAAAGAACACCTTAAAGACACACTCGACGCCAAACAAGCAGGTTTCCGCTCTGCATCCTCCTCTGTCGACATGAACACCCTGCGGATCATCATCGAGCAGTGTGTTGAGTACCGATCACCACTTCATCTGCTGTTCACCGATTTTGAAAAGGCGTTTGATAGTGTCAATCGGGAATTTATTTGGCATGCCCGGCGCAGGAGAGGCATTCCTGATAAATTAGTAGCAATTATCAAGGCTAAGTATGATGGGACCCCATGTCACATCCTGCACAGAGCAAGGCTGTCTGAAAAATTCGAAGTCCAAAGTAGGGTTCAGCACGGCTGCATACTTTCACCAATACTGTTTCAATTGGTGATTAGCGATTTGCGGTCTTATCAACAGGGAATGGAAGAATTCGATGGACTCTTCCATTTGAACTCAAACACCTCGACTACGATAATGTATGCCTTCTGTCTCACAGAATAATGGACCTACACCGAATGACAGCAAATGTGGAGAAGGAAGCTAAAGTCGTTGAAAATTAACTCGGCAAAAACAAAAATGATCAGCCTAGGACCGAACTCATCAACTCATGCATTGCTGGCCAAACGGTTGAGAGAGTAGAGAGTTTCCAATACCTTGGAAGTATTATCTCAACCGATGACGGATCCCAACTGGATATAGCCAGCCGAATAGGCGAAGCAAAATCTGCGTTTGGGATGCTATCCACAGTTTGGCCAAGTATTGCAATTGGCTTAAACACCAAGCTACGACTGTTCCGTTCCAACGTCGAATCCGTGCTGCTAAATGGATGTGGTACTTGGAGAGGGACCGTCACCATCACGAGGAAGCTGCAAACGTTTGTCAATAGGTGCCTACGCTACATCTTAACGATATTCTGGCCAAAGCGTATCTCTAAGGAACAGCTTTATCAGAGAACGGGCCTATAGGCACAACCATACGACGACGAAAGTGGCAGTGGATTGGTCACACTCTCCGAAAGGGTGATAGATCCATAGCTAACCGAGCGATGCATGTAAGCCGCTTACCCAGGATGGCAGGATACGCGGCGGTCCTAGGAGTACGTGGCGCAGAACAGTGGAGAAGGAAGCAGGGCAAATGGCAAAGAGTTGGGCAGAGCTGAGGTACATTTTCATAAATCGCACACGATGGCGCGTAGGCGTTGTAGAGACCCTAGGACCCACAAGGGGATACAGAGCATAAGTAGATAAGTCCGAAAGTTTCTCTAAATATGACTTAACTTTATAGATCCCTAAGGGCCTATAACGTGGACTAGCTCCCCCATACTTTTAGATGGAAACACTGAACTACAACGTCCAATGGTTCGACGAATTTTTTCCGCCTCGTACAATTTTGGGGAAACAATTTTCCAGATTTGGGGAAGTGTGTGTATCATCAGTTCTACTCCAGTTAATTCATAAAATATCCTTCAAAAAAACTCAAAAAATTAGGACGTTCAAAAAGATTTCATTTGACATTGTCCAATATGGCTGCAATATAACTCCTACCTTGGATTCATTAAAAATGAAAGAGACATGATAACAGGAACCACTTTACTGGCTGAGGTTTTCAAATGAAAAAATTACTCACTAGGAACTATACTTTACAACCTTCCTTTGATTTGGTTTTGTCCACAAAGTTTTTTTTTTTTTTCTAGTGGTTATAGCTTTTTTGCCTCCACTGTAAATAATATCAACATGACAGCTACTTAATGACGGATATGTTCATGTCGATTAAGCACAAGCGGCACCACCACCACCGCCACTATCCGTTATATTAGATAACTGAAGCGAGGAATCTAAGACTGGATATGCAAGCCTATCGCCTCACATATACACAAGTACATATGTGTATGCGGAGGTGCATTTTTTTGAGCAACATTTGGTTTACTTTTTGGTGAAAAAAGATAGACAGATGGATGATAGATTGTGACAACGGCTCATATCTGGGTAGGATGAAGATTTGTAATCACTTTCACTTGATCGAATCCGATCAGGTTTAATGTCTGAGGGAGTACCTTACCTTACCAATGTTGTTTGGTAAGTATTTAGACAAGTAATCTGGCGAAAATGTCTGTCTAACTTGCTTTTTAATTGTGTTATGAGTATTATGTTACCTTGAAATCATGTTATGACATATGTCTTACGAGGGGTAATCGGTCACCAGGTAAAGGTCGAGCGGGTGTATAGAAAATTAGGTCCTATTGTGGACACTTTTAAGCACATGTTGGGGTATTAACTCGTTCAGTGGAGGTGGGGTTTCAATGAAAATCATATTTTGAAGTTTCAGAGTCCAATAATTATTATGATGAAGGTTTATGCTTTGACTAATTATTTCGTGGGGGTAAGTAAGGTTATTTAAGATTTTTAGCAGCGGTGGAGGTAAGCCTGTCTTTAGATCAATTTTAAGCCTAGAAACGACAAGTAAACAAGTCCAAGAGAATGACAGACAGACTTGAGGGCTCAGTTCTGATAGAGAGAAAGATTACTGGGGAAAAACTTTGCTACAGATGATTAATCGGAACGAGCAGAATTTCAGTGTAACAACTTGATATGTTTTAGCCGAGTAAGAACGATCAGCTTCTAAGCTGTGCCCGTAAATTTATATGAATTTGAAAAACATAATGATTCAGGAAATACACCATGTTCATACAGTCCATTTTGTCAATTTGTGTAGATTCCTTCCCTGATTATGGTACCCTTCAGTTTTGCATATTCGTTGCCATTTTCGGTGGTTGCTGCAATATGTCTAGGATGCCTCAATTTCTAAGGCATTCATTACCTTAAAGCTGAAATACAACGCTCACATCTGATCTGGCACATTTAAGACCGATCATTTTAGATAAGCTTCAAAATCGAGCGTTTAAATTTATATTTTAGAAGATAGAGACTTCGTTAGCTATTTTAGCGCTTTTTCCATAAAAAAAGGCAGGTATTCGTCCCCTTTAAAAGTAAACCCGCAATTCTTATAGGGAATTGTGCATCCTATTGAAATCCTTCTATGGTTAATGTAATATATTGGAGGACACTTCACGAACTCTCCTTATAGAGTACGCAGAGTAATACTTCCTAATTCCGTCACCCAGACTCTGACTCTGATCGTACTACGTATAATATTTGTTATATGCATGTTCCATTGGTCTTAGTTGACTCCAGAACGCTTTAACATGATGACCAGCCTCCCCCTAATCAAGTGTGTAAAGCGACTCATTTATAGCCAAGGGGTATACTAATTGTATTAGAAAGGAGCCTCTCTAAAAGAGGCTTAGAGAGGCCTTAGAGAGTAACCATGATCTTACTGCTCTAATGCGGGGCTCTGGGAAAGCGTACGTTTTGTTCCTGCGTCTAGTGGGTAGTCATGATGAAGTAGTAGGTAGAAGTTGGCCGAGAATAAGTCGAGAGGACAGTTCTATTCAAGTGCAACTCAGCACCAGTCAAAGAGCCCCTATAATCTTCAACGTGGATCCTGCTGAGCCGCCAAAAATTGCAGCACCATTAAACTGTGCCAGTATGGAGGGTGGTAGCCAAGTTATAGTCTCCTGATTCTTAGGAAAGACAGGGGACTAGGAAACAAGGACTGCAGTGCATAATGAGAATGTTTATCAATTTAGAGACGGTTCCTAGGACCCACAAGGGAACACATGATATAAGTAAGTAAGTAAGACTAAACTGGTTCTTGCCAACTGGATCAGTGAAGCAGTCTCTACACTAGATTTATAACTAGCCACTCCATGTATTGGACTTCGCTACCTAAGGACAACAGAATGCGTAGTGAGTTCATGTACTCTTGTCGAATATTTCTTTTTAAAATTTGCAGAGTCTGTGGCTTGTTCTCAAGATTTAACGATTGACTTAGAAGTCTGGTGATCTTGTTGGCCAGTGAAAATCGCTCAAACGAGTCATTAGGCGACCGAATGCACACCCTTTAAGGTTTTCATTGTCGCGCATTAATATGTGGCAGTTAAAGGTCGTTGATCATAGCTCCGTATCGCTGATCAATCACAGTAACCGCAGCATCATATATCTCAGTGACTATATTCTTGTCAGAACGAGCCATACGAGGGCTTCCTGCACCTTTTCTGCCTCTTTGAGTCGCGTGGCAAAACGCCTTAATCTTTGACTAGTTAGCGTAGGAAGGTTGCCCGAAAGTTGCAAAATTTGACGATTATAGCGTTCCATGACTTGTGAACGTATATGCATCTGTTTACTTCTTCACAAATATTCACAACAAAACTGACATTTGGAAAAGTTATAGCAAAAGTTAGCAAAGTGGTTATTCTTTGGCCGCAAAGCAAGGATATACATAGTTGTATGAGCTTTTATAGAACAACCATGTAAAATTGGAAATAAATCATAGAATATTGTAAATGTTTCAAAATTGGTAGTACCACTTTCACTTTGCGTGCTTTGAAATTATTCGCACTTAAGCACTAAGCTGACCGATTTTTAAACTGCGAATCAAGGTTTAACCTGCATTACGCATAGAAACATGTTCCACTCTATTTCCTATCAAATTCAAGAAACACTTTAACCTTTTTATGACGATATTCATAAGTGAATCCATAAAAATGAAAGTTAACACAAAGCGATGAGTAACAAGAAAAAAAAAACATATTTTAACACTCATACCTTCGAATGGTGCTTAATCCCCATGCGGCATAAACAAATAATTGATGCCCAGCACTTTCCCCCAGTGACAACCAACAGCAGAAGTAGAAGTAGTAGCCCAGCCAGCCTCCAACGTATCCACACACACACACAAGTCTCTGACATTACACAGCTATTATTTCTAAGTGAAAAATAATTGTACTTGCATGAGACGCCATCGTCATTGATCACAATCAATACAGTCCGGTCTAAGAATATATAGATACACATAAAAATACATCGCACGTCACCATGTCAAATGTTTCGGGACCTGAAATGACGACGACGGCGTGCTATGTCGGCACAATTGACAGTCACCCGGGCAGCCAGCCAGTCTATGTGTGTGTGTCAGAGACATTGCGCAGGTGCGACAACGTTGTCCCTCTATTCCTTCTTGTTGCTTGACTATTGGATTTGTGTAATTGATTCCGAGAGGTGCAGTCGTCACCGTTTAGTTATGAAAAAATCAACGCACACACGATTTGTCGAAAATTTTTAATAAATCTATTTGTGGCTTGAATTTTATAATTTTTCTTTGATTTCCTTCACGTAATTGTCGTGAAGCTATGAGCGCCAATTATACATAAGGGCTAATGTCAACGATCGATTTATGGGAACTGTGCGATGAATTCTAATGAATTGGCTCGTCGTGCTCGTCTTATGAAAGTCGAGGATTACCTATTGAAATGAGATTCAACATGGAAGGCATATGAACCTTCAGCGACTTTATGATTCCTTTGATTCCTCCATACGAAACGACTTATAACATAGTCTAATGACAGTGCAAAGAGTCAGATCCCATGCAGGAGTTATCGAAAAGTAACCAATTAAAGTCGGCGTGCACCAGGGAAGCCTTCTCAGTCCTTTGCTTTTTATCGCAGTTCTATATTATCTGCTTTTGAAGGAAAAGTGACGGACCCTAAAGACAAAAAGAGTCAGATTCCATGCAGAAGTTACCGAAAAGTAGCCAATTAAATTCGGCGTGCACCAGGGAAGCCTCATCCGTCCTTTGCTTTTTATCAGAGTCCTATATTATCTGCTTTTGAGGGAAAAGTGCCGTCCCTAAATCAGGAATCAGTTATTCCTTGCTGACGAGTAGCTCCTTCAGGAAGATCAAACGTCCCTGCAATGATTGATATTTTGGAGGGAAATAGGTACCAAATTGGTGCAAAAAAGACAAAGGGTCTCTGGTGCCCCTTCACTCATCCACATTGGCCTATCCAAAACATTTTTGAAGAGAAAATTAATTCCCAAGTACCAAAAGCTCAAAAATTTGAAATCTATAAGATGTACGATCAATAGCAAAGCATGATCATGACATCACTCAGAGTGTATGAAGTGGTTGAAAAACTCCCCTACTTTCTAAGTTCTACGCCGCAGTTGTATGGCCGTCTAGCGCTCACATGCTGGGCAATGTACAAAAACTTTGAGGGCAAATCAACAACAGCTGAAAGAACAAAGCTTCGCATGACAGCAGGAGTAACAAAGCTCACATAGTAGCTCACAGTAGCGAAGCGATCCAAAACAGAGAAGAGTGCCGGTATCCCCTGAGGTAATACCTGCAAACCCCACAAGCGATCGTGTAGGTATGCAACAAAGTGGAAGCGTTGTGATCCTTCTACTCCTGATCATAGTCTCACTTAAAGGGAAAGAAGAAGATGTATGTAATGTTTCCTAAGACTGATCGTCCTGAAAAAATAAAACTGATCGTTCAAAAGCTCTGATTACCACTTGGATGGCGTCAGTGATCGGTATATGCAAATTAGCCTGAGTTAACGTAGTAGTAATGGAAAATTAAAAAGGTACTATCAAACGTTCAGCTGTCTTGCACGATCAGTAAGTAAGGTCAACTTCTCAACCAAAATACTCATTTCACAGCTCTACAATCACTTTTTGCCTATATAACATTCAAAAACCAGATTATTAAATTGCTATGTTCCAACAAATTGGATACTCTCTGACCTTTCATTGTCTTTGCAGAAAATTACAATTCAACAAGAAAAAAAAATCCATGCACGCACAAGAAGGCGATCTCCCCCGTCAATCGCAAAATATGTCACATCATGGCACATGATTAGATATTTCAAACTCAAGAATGTGTCTCTCATGACATCACCTACATAGATGAGAGCTTCGTCAACATTTTTTTTTTTTTGTGTAATAATTGTCGGTTACGTAAAGAAACAAAATGTGACACTCTCATCATTATAAATCAAAGATCAGAGGTAGTTTCGCTTTACAATTCATGTCATGTTTGTGTCAAAAACACTTTAAGAACATCGACCGCATTCCAGTGATCCAACACGGATAAATGAATAACATTTCATTGTTATTGCTTAAGAATAGCCAAGATGCTCATGCTACTGCAACATGAATTGAAAGGAAGCCTACGATCGTTGAACAAAAGAAGTTGATGTTCAGCCTTGATTGCGATTTAGAACCACTATCGTGCGCAGTGGAATTGTTTGAATACAATGTCTTGTAATCATTTTCAATTGATGACCAATTACGATGTAATTTTTATTTGAGATAGTCTTGCAAAAGTAGCAGAGGACTTTGAACTGTGAACAGCGACTGGAGAATTTGAAAATTTTATGTCATGGGGGATCACCCAAATCACAAAGACTGAGTCTGCAGATCAGTTGCTAGTAGTAGCCTTCTACCCAAAGAGTGATCACTTAAAAGTAGAGTGCAAGGTGAAAAATTGTATTGATGACGATCAACAGTGATCTCGAAGATCTTACAATCTCAGAAGATCAGTGCTTTTTGTTTTATCTTTTTGCTGTAAAAAGAAATTTGATTTAACATTAAAGATCACAGAATTAAAAACTTCAATCAATTTACTACCAGTGATCACTTAAGTCTTCGACTGTGGTAATAGAGATCATTGATCAAACTTGAATCAATTGTATCCCAGACGATGCTGCTATGGGGGAATAGTGAACTAGTGACATGAGTATAAGCCAAGACAAGTAAGGATGACTACTAGCTTCTGGCTTCCTTCCTAAAGGCTGATTGAGGCCAACATGCTCAAGGTTGCTTTTTGAATACATCCTCTATCGGATTCTGTAAGACAGGATTGCAAGATTTGGTCTCCAGACTTGACGGCTTCATGGACATAAAGGAAGCTTTTGATAATGCAACTTTTGATGGCGTGTGCGACTCGACAAAGTGCCTTGTGAAAGGAACAGCGACACGGAGTATGTGTGTTGTCTAGGGTATAGATAGATGCGGACTCCCCTCTTATGCTGCATGGTAGTTGATTCTCTGCTGACAACTCTCAATAGATCTCACTGTGACGCATAGGCATATGCAGATAACATTGCCGTGTTTTCTCTGGGTAAATCCCTAGGTTAGGTTAGGCGAATGGGTACCTTGTGACAGAAAATTCACAGCACACTTAGACCAACAGTTCAGGTCCATTGTGTCCAATCATTTAACCCTGTGAAGTAATATGATTCTCAGGAGGTCTATCAGCGCAACATGCCCAAGTCCTAAAGCTCCGAGAAGAAATGACTGCTAAGAGTTCTCTTTCTTTCAACGGATAGAGCAGGACTGTCACACAGCCCTGTTACGATTTCCAGACAAAGTTTCTGCAAATCAGTCGCTCTGCGTGAAGGTTAATGCCATAATGGCAGAAACGACTGAGTTTGACCAGAATTCATGATCTCTTCTTGCTAAAGGCCGCGCATAACCCTCTGGCGTATGTATCCAGATGAACAGAGAGCCTGTAGGCACGACCGATGGCTTCTTCTTCTACCTCTGGTCAAAACATGTTAACTCAAACCATTCAAGCCATTCTCAGCTTTCTGGAAGTGTTAGGGTGCTTTTGGGTATACGTGAGGCTTGGCAAGCATCTATTGATAATATGCGCCTATGATAAGACCATTTCTGCCTTATGCGTCGGTTGTTTGGTGGAAAGGTATTTTTCGTGGGAGCCGATACTCTAAGCTATGCTCTATACGTAGAAGTACTGCTGAATCTCCTTCTTCTTGATATATATCTTCACCGAAGGCTTTTCATAGATTCAGACAAGATGGCTATTGATATTAGCGTCTTGATGATCTTGCGTGACACCTACCCCATGACTCCTGTCTGGCGTCTGATACTATGACAGCCAGACCTTAGCTGCGGCTCAACTATGACGTCGACTTTCAAGACTGGCTCCAGCCAGAGTCTCAGCCGAGAATGCAGTGCTATCGTATCTTCCCTGATCGGTTCAAAATTAATAAAGAACCAGGAGCTAATGTATTTGTGGAAGACGAGAGCATTTGATTCCAATATACATGAAAGCAGGCCTCTGACTTCGCAATGCTAGTGGCTGTGTGCCACGTCCTTAGGAATAGATGGAAGTGGCGTAGCCTGGCTCAACCCTTGAACAACTGCCAAACTAGCAATGCTCTCCTAACTGGGTGGCTGGACTGATAAAGAGACCAGTTCACATCTCAAGCTGCAAAAGAGAGTCGATGACATAAGGAAGATGAAAAAGAAGGAAATAGATTGGAAGAGTCAGATGGGATTGAGAGGTTGGTCCTGCAATCAAATTCAAGAAATCTAAGGAAATCTAAATCCCAGTGTAGTGAAAAATTTTGCGATCAATAGGTCGCTGCGTTCCTATCCTCTGCTGGATCTTCAACTTGCACATATTGGATGACGAGAGAATACCCTATCTGCTGTCTACTGTCACCCACAAAATGTAGTAACATGTAGTAGCTACCATAAGCCACAGCATAAGCAAACGAAAAGAAAAAAAAAAGAAAGTCAAAGCGCCATTCACCTTCAATTCACTTCTAACAGTGATACTAATTCCAATTCGTTAAAATCCCGTTCCGCATTAATTATTCGATGAATATCAATCAAAAAATCTTACCTAGTTTAATTAATTTTACCTAATTAAACCGCAAATAGTGCATTTTAACTTCCACTAATAAATTGAGTATCTTTCTTTCTCAAATCAAAAAAAAAAAAACTTTTATTATCTCAAAGCCATTTCCCGATTTTACACCAGCAGGTGGTCGTCGTCGTCGTCGTCGTTTGGCTGCTCCTCCTATTTTTCTGCTTCTCTTCCGCAAAGATTAACAGCTAACCTTACAACATTTCTCACGATTTTATGACTGTCAACCCAGCCGAGGAGCCACCACTATTAGCTTCCAAACGTGAAGTAGCCTAAAATGCCAATTATTTACTGTGACTACTGTCCGAAACAATTTTTGTGGTTAGTTCCGGAATGTCTCTGCGGAAAGAAGGATTGCACCGGTAACACAGGTTTGGTTGGGGGTATCAAGTGAAATTTATTTTTCCACCTCATTCTCATGGAGAGAATCTCCATAGAAGAGAAAATTATTAGAGCACTATCCACCAGCAGGACAGGATGTAATTTAGACGTCATTGGATAATGATTTGACTATAAAAGCTTTACAAGAAAGTATGCCAAAAACCAGTCTGTCTGTCTGTCTGTGTCTGTCCAAACGACATACTTCGCGCGGTATACTGCATTTTTATGTCCAACCACAACAACCACGAAAAATATATTGAAAACTGGTTGGGACCTGCACCATTGCACCAGCAGCTAAAGTGGATGCAAAAGTGGTTGAGGTTGTGGCTAAATGTGCATTCGAGCAGGGGAACGATGCCAGGCACCTCATCTACCGCAGGGCTTTTTTTTTTTTTTTTTTGTGAAGTAAGCCAAGCCAGCCAACCGATCGTCATCATTCAGGAAGGCAACTTAATACGCAAGCAGCACGAACTCGATATCGATAAAAATAAATACAAAGATACTTAGTGGGGTTGGAAGGAAGGAGAGTCTCAAAAACTGAACAAATCACCATAAAGATGATGCGAACTCACTCACGCATAGCTGGCTGGCGGTCGTTGATCAAGTGAAACTTTATTGAACAAAGTAGCAATTTGTTTAAAGGGAAACCTACCGCTTACAATGAACTATCACGTAAAATTATTGAGGAAGAATCGTAAATATTGATGGTGACCCGACGAGGTCAAGCATCGATCATTACCGATCGACCAAGATTTTGAAGAAGAGTTTCAGGCAAATGAAAATTGTTGGCTTCAAATGAAATTTACCTCGTTATAACCTTATGGAGGTGGAGAGTGGCCATCGAACTGGATAGTCTCACTAAAAAAAAAGTTGCCACTATCAACTATGTAAGTAAGCATCCTCGATCGATTAAAGGCTTCAAACAAGAGCGTAGTTTTTTGTAAAGAATTAGCAGTTATAATGAACTATTCGTTCTCAAAGGATTACCAGTCTGTGGAGATCAGTGATTTCGATAGCAGGCATCTGGATCTGTCCAAACAACAACAAAATAACCTCCACGTGGTGCTACGTAACGTAACAGAGAACTAACGATGAGCGTATGTCAAATCCGTCTATGCATATGTAGCAGAACACTCGGAACTGCGCGATCACTCATGTAGAACCGGATTAGGCATCTCTTGCTGACCTGAATGTGTCATGTTACTCAGCAGAGTTCGGGAGCCCTTTTTGTAAGTATGTAGGAGACAAGGAGACACTGTATCGCCAAAGCTAGTTGTGGAGTAGGTCTTCAAAAACACGAAATGGGACAACAGGAGCATCAGCATTGATGTTCCTCTATAGCTTCGCGGATAACATCGCTATCATAAAAGACAATCTTCTTACAATCTCGAAACTCGCAGGTCTAAATATCAATTTCCCAAACCAGTTCCCATTGGAAACCGACGTAACCACGCAAGGAGGAGGTGGTAAGACACAAGTGTGTAGAATACGTGGTGAGACTAACAGGCAGCAGGGTGACAAAGAGACTTTTAAAATCGAGACCAAAGGAAGACTTGTGAAGAAGAGGGTAATGCATTGGCATGATGATATAAAGAGAGTTGTAGCGAATTCTCAAAGTACAAGTCCAAAGAACGTAGAAACATTATGAAGAGGCCTACGTCCAACTTTGGATGATGACGAGCCCACTCTTTCTATTTCTGATTTCCTTCATTAATGTATGCCAATTCGGCAGAATGGTTCAAGGACTATGAAGCCTTCTTTATTTCCACATGACCAGGTGTTAAGGACAAAGAGAGAGAGAGAGAGAGAGAGAGAGAGAGAGAGAGAGAGAGAGAGAGAGAGAGAGAGAGAGAGAGAGAGAGAGAGAGAGAGAGAGAGAGGGAGCTGCTATGTATCAGTAGAGTCCTAAGACCCACTCCGACAGCGACACTGGAAATTTTGTTCAATATGAACAGATGGTGGTGAATACATCCATTTGTATGGAGACAATCGCGTAATAGTTCAGTCCGCGAATCGGACATTCATGTAAAGCAAATTAGAGTTTCAAATAACACCGACTAGACGCTTCCACAGATCATGTGTTATAAGAACTTCGAAACCGACAAACTGGCAGACCATTTATCTTCCTACACACTACGTCTTCAAGGCTGGTACATGATTTAGGGGTGGTGTGTAGTCCCGTGAATTTTTCTAATCACTGGAGCGTTTTTCAAGCCGAAATCATGACGAACAAGGATTCTTTGAACTGGCTAAGGATAATATAAGTATTACTCTCGCTACTAAGATTGTGTTAAAAAAAAATACCAAAGATGAGATAATTGTACCATGTGCTCCATTAGGAACAAATCTGGGGTAAGCTAGATCACAAAAAGGCTCCAACAGTTTGTCAAGAATAAAGAGAGTTCTGAGCAGAACAGGTGCCATTATGGAACACTAGCTAATTGGGACGTATACCTTTAAACTGCATGGATGACAAAGGCATTGACGGTATTCCCGCAGAGCTCTTACGATCACTACTGATCCCTAAGATCAATTAGAGGGAACATCAACCCCTGCGGATCATCATAGAGCAGTGCGTTGAATATCGTTCGCCACTTCACCTGCTGTTCATTGATTTTGAGAAGGCATTCGATGGTGGCAACAGGGAGTTTATTTGGCGTGCCTTGCTGGCTATGCTGGCTCAAAATGTCACGTCCTGCACAGAGGAAGGTCGTCAGAGAAATTCGAGATCCAAAGTGGGATAAGACAAGGTTGCATTCTTTCACCAATTCTATACTGTTTGGTGATTGGCGATGTGCTTCGTGCAGCTTTGTCGACGGTAAGCGACAAATGAATCATATTGACTACGCTGACAATGTATGCGTACTTTCTCATAGAATTATGGATCTCCTCCAAGTGACAGCTGATGCTGAGGATGATGAATCGAATCCGTTAACGCAAGATGGCAGAATACCCGGCGGTATGAGGAGAACATGGCGCAGAGCGGTCTAGAAGGCAGTTGGGAAAAAGTTGAAGAGAACTGAGGCACATTGCCAGAAACTGTACACAATGGCGCGTAGGCGTAATACAGCCCATAGGTCCTACAAAAGATGACTAAGAAGATGAAGTATACGCCACTCCCAACTCGAAGGAGCACCTTGGTTAATTTTTCCTCGATCTCGGTGATCTTGTTAACATAAACATGACCCACTGCCAGCGTTTCATATTAAGCTCATCTTAGTTCAGAAAATACCTGATCCTTTGGTATCACAATAGACCTATTCTGACCTATGTGTCACTCCATCTTAACCTAGCCTAACTACTCATCAGCGTTTTCTATATTTTAAACAACAATACCATTAGTTCATAACTACACACGTCCACTGACAGATACTGTCTAAAAGTGGAACACAAATCTTCCAACTAATGCCCCCCCACGGCAGATGTACTAAATTCCTTTCTCATGTGCTGCCTTAGACAATTTTGCCTCAACTGCAAGTTCCACACAATGACTGACTGTCTGGCGGAGAAATGTAAATGTCTAGCTGTACATCTGACTCAAGGTGTTTTTTTATCTCTTTTTTTTTTTTTAGTTACAATTCGTTACAAACTTGAAGCAAGTGTCTATGTAATTAATAATCCCCGAGTGCATTTCAGTTTTCACACAATTCTTCTTCAGGAAACAATGATTTTTCACAGAAAAATATACAAAAAATGTGGGATAATAGTGCATGCATTACATTACCGTTGTAGATCACTTTTATGTGAGGCAGAGTGAAACAAAAGGATATACATAATGTGGGAGGAAATTTTCCATTTTCAAGTTAATCATTCACATGTTAATGGATTGTGATGTTGATCATCTGAGATGTAAGGCAGAATGTCATTTGTTTGCTGTAAGAAAATGTTGCTGAGTTATTTAACGGTGATGAGATGATTGAATGGAAAGTGCAACTTGAGATGCTGGAATGTGAATACATTTGCACTTAAGTTGGTTGGAGAATAATCGTATGTACATGATTGTGTTTGAGAATATCGATACGAAGCGAGGAAGAGCTTGGGATAAGCAAAGGATGCTTTACGCAAAATTGGGCTAGGACTTAAATATAAGGAATTGGAGAATATATTCAGGGACTTAAGAGAAAAAAATGCCATGAGGAATCAAGTATCGGCTTGGGAAATAAAATATTTTTACATATGGAAGTCTATTGGCAACAGGATAACGATGCAAAAAGCAACGAGTCGAAGCGACAGTGAAGCACCACGAGGAACAAACCTAGAACAATTGCGAGATAGGTGGAACTCTTCCGACAAAGATAGATTTGGGTCAGTAGGAAGCATGGAGAGCTGGAAGCAGTGGAAAACCTGAAACACATAATTTTCCACTGTCACTGGGTGTCGTCATATGTAAGGCTGATGGTGATCTCACGGAAGAAGCTTGAAAATCAGTCTATGAAACCTTTGCGTGAACGAGCAACGAAGGCAGGAGCGACAATGAAATGCAGCGCAGGTAGCTGGCAACGCAAAGGACGTAAATGTAAAAGACCTTGCTAGGCCTGTTTACACGCACGCAGCCAAGTTTCCTGGCCCCGTACAAAGATTGGTTTTAACGGCCATATTCTGGACTAGAGTACATCGCGTTACGGCCTTACAGTGGTTCGCCTCAGGAAGAAAACGAGATCTTCTATAACCAGTTTGGAGTAGTTTTTAATGCAACACCCTAGGTACTAATGGACCTGAATACCAATGTAGGCCGCGACAACGAAGCCCTCTCAAACATGTTATGAGATCACGAATCAGAAAACAACAATGACAACGATGAAAGGTTCGATCACCTTCTCATAGAGGAGTACAGAGCCTTAAATTCAGTTAAATATATACTGACAGGGAAGCACAAATTGAAAATTAATCACCAGTCGCCAGGAGAAGTCATCTAGACGTTTTGGTGAGTGTTGTGGTTCAGTGATTAATGCGTTGGGTTCCAGATTCGAACCATAGAAAATGCCATCAAAGTTTTTTCATAGCACAATATCTTGCGAGCGTCTGTACAAGGAAGCCAGTCCAGTCCTATACGGGTAAAAATGTATACCGCGCACAAAACGTATAGCCGTAAGAAGCTGAGCCTTGGCTCCCTATAGGATGCTTATGACCTACAGCCACGAAGGGGACGTGCAGTTGGTATGATATCACCATCTTATGATAGCTGTCGTAAGAAAATATGACTTGAGAACGCCCAGGTTCAACTTCAAACGACTGAGAGTTACCACAGTGGACAAAATCAGCAGGTCAGTGCCCCCACCCATACATGATCATTACTATGCTGTGAAAGGTGTTTTTACATCAGGTCCGGAAAAGATTGTCGGGTCTACTTCTCCGAACGAAAACATCTTATAGGTCCTGCCTTCAGCAGCAAAGAGGATCGAGTTTTTTCGCCCATAAGGTTGCTATATGAATTCGCACCACAAGGTAGGTAGGTAGGTAGGTAGGTAGGTAGGTAGGTAGGTAGGTAGGTAGGTAGGTAGGTAGGTAGGAAGGAAGGAGTGGTTGTATCGACAGACCTAGTCGACAGACCTAGTAGCACAAAAGTGCCGTTTTGCCTTTTTGCCACACACTCATGTAACCTAGACTGATGTTAACTGGTGTGAAAACCTAATTTAGAGAGTAAGAGAAGTTGGGACGCACACCGTTTCCGCGAGGGAGCCGTCGAGGTAGAACCCCTGTTCTACCAGCTTGGAAGATGTGGTGGCAGATATAATAGCTTTGATAGCCGCCTGGCTGTCAATAAGGATGGCTATAGTATTTGGGGGCAAGCCTCGCATACAGCAAGTACTTCAGCCTGGATGACACTGCACAAGTCCGGAAGCCGGTAAAAGATGGAGATTCTTAGAGATTCAGAGAAAACCCCCGCCCCCACTCCACAGAACCATCGGTATAAATTGTTGTTTCGTTTGTCACGTCGCCTAATTCCCACTCCTCCCTGGTTGGGAATATAGCCCTGACATTGTTATTAAAGTTCACTTTGGGAACACTATAGCGGGTTGAAGAATCTACCAGATCCATTGGTAGCCGATTCAAGATACTACTGTGACCATATGGTATGGTTACTAGGCATCCTGTATCCATTAGTCTAACCGCACTACAAGAGGATAAAAACATGATATGAAGGTCGAAAAGTAGCAGATGAAGTATAACGCTCAAGGCTTCGGTTGGAGATGTTTTTATGGCGCCAAGAGTCGCCGTTCTCTGCACTTTACTAATAAGTCTGATTTTATAGTATTTCCCTAAAGCAGGCCACCAGACCAGCGATCCATAGGATAGTGTAGGACGCACCACAGCAGTGTACAATCATATGACCATCTTTGGATGAAGTCCCCAATTCTTGCCGAATGTTTTGCTGCAGGCATAAAAAGTCACACAGGCCTACTTAACCCACATCTGGATGTTAAGCTTCCAGCTAAGTTTTGAGTCAATTACCACATCTAGGTACTTAGCGCTGGAGGATAAGGAAAGCAGCTGATTGTTGAGCCGTGGAGGCGTGAAGGTCGGCTGAGTGGCTCCATTTGCTGATTTTACCCAAGGCACCTTCCATAATCCCACTGATTACTGAAGGAAACATTCCTGATACCATGATCACCACGTCATCCACAACAGGACTGATATCAAAACGATACTTCATATTTTGTCCAGGTACCATACATATAGCTGAACACTTCGCCGACTATTTAGTCACACTTGCTAGCGTAAACGTCAATCGCCTCCAACGCTTCATAGTAAGCTCCTGCTGGTTTTAATGGGTAGACAGAGCGCATTCGATCTGATCGGTGTCACAACGGCACATTCTGGCCTAAGTGTGGCTGCAGTCATTCCCGCCAGCCAATCTAACCTCGGTATATCCAGCAGACGTCTTATTAACGAGAACCTTTGTAGGGGTATTAGCCCAAAAGTGTTGCTATAGGGTTTGCATCTGTAGTACCAACTGATTGGTATCCGTTGTCTGTTCAAGAACTTTCGAGCAGCAGACTATAGCATCATACATAAAAGTATAATCTTTGCACCAAACACCTCAAGTTCTAAATCACTTTAAGATACTTTGCTCTTAAACACTATTCGAAGCCTGAAGCTTGCTTTCTCACTGCATTTCAACCACATTTTGCCATCAACAAGTATTAGATCTCTGAAATACCAAGAGCATCAAATACTCATGATAACCATCGAACTAATCAACAGAGTTCACCCGAAGCCACATAACAATAGACAAACCACTTCCGCGGCTTAACCATACCCATACCCAAAGGCAACTTTAACAATAAAATAAATTTAACTGCTATTTTCTAACAAATCAAGCGGTCAACCCACAGCCATCAATTTCCAGGTAATTGATGAAAATCCATTTACGGGATAATGCGCCGCAATCAGCCACACAGAACAGAACAGCAACTACTCCCGGTCCCTTTTAAGATACATACTCGTAGAACCAACCAGATGAAGATCATTGCATTCAGCTTACCGTTGGTGCTTCCTGGCGAATCTCTTTTGCGACTAATAACTTTCTTTCAGAGAATTCTTCTTCTTTGTTTGCCTGGATTTTTCTTTCATCTCAAACAAGATTCTTGACTCTCGACACGCAATAAATGTCGCCATTAAAATGAACACGAAGCGACTTTTTGTGGATACAGCAAAAATAAGAGCCTTCGTTTCAAGGCGAGAGATATAAACTGAATCGCTGGGCTATTTTTTCGTTAAGCACAATATTGACAGCATCAGATACATCACACACATGCAGAGATTGAATCAGTGTAGATGCAAAACAAGACTACATAACAATGGAGCTTCATAGTTCGTTGGCTTTTGACCCTCTCTCTGCCCTCGTGCTGGCGGTGGCTATTAAAGCGATTTGAAATATTTATGAAGTATCTAAGCGAATTTGGTTGGTCGAAGTAAAAGTGAATGAAAAAACAAAACAAAAAAAAAAGGTGAAATATCTTCTTCTCAACAGGTTTTGATGGTGAAGAGATACACATGTTGTAATCTGCTTGAAGTTGCGCGAATATATTGCCGTGAAAATGAATTAGACATATGTATCTATTGCAGAAATATCATATGCAATGACTGTAAAAGAATTTGGCAAAAATACTTGCGAATTTTATGATTAATGAGGAAGTTGAAATCTCCTGTTGCGAGTGTTAATAATCGAAGCATAGTTGAATTATTTTAATTTGAGCTTTGGAATGTCAGAGTAAAATCCAGAGTGACCCTCAACCTTTCACTACTTGAAGCCAATTTGCCGATACAGTATAGGATTTGCAATGCTTGCGCAATATACCGAAGTGAAATACATTTACTACTTTCCGAGCAGCACTATTGTCCACTAAAGAGGAGGAACAAAGAGAATTGTGTTGTTGCTCCTAGAAGCCCACTTTCACGGAAATTCGCTGAACGCTTGAGAGGGGGAAGTTGATCAATATAACCAGACCTCGAAAAGAAGATTGGGACAATCTCCAATCTGAGTATTCAACTAAATCCAACCCTTGAAGTCGCCAGATGTGGATGCTATTATACAAGCCCTACTTCAAAAAAGGCAAGAGAAATCACTACCACACCTAACAGACGGGATATTTTGAAGTACAGTACAGGTCTTTATACCAAACGTGGGAAAGAAGATTCAACACTCAACACACAGACTCAAAACAATCAAGAAAGCTGTGAATGATAGCCTCAGAGGGGTTGTGTACCAAATACATCCCCATTTCACTACTGTCAACATGCCTATAGAGCGGATAGATCCATGAAGACGGGACTTTATCAGCTGACGGGAACCATAGAAAGGGCTCTTCAAAATAAAGAGATAGTACCCTGTGCCGTCCTTGTCATCAAAGGGGCATTTGTGATATTGAGCAGAGGAGGCCTAAAAGCAACTCAACTTCGAGGGACTCAATATAGACTCAGTTAAAACCACAATAAGACCATTTACGAGGAAAATAAAACTGGAACTAAAGACAATTCAACTGTCGGCTACGATTCTGACACTAGTAAATGAAATCAGGTACCTATGACTACAGCTCGATAATAAGCTCATGTGGAGCTGGAATCTCTGGCCCAAACTACAAATTATCTGTTCCTCTAGGACAAACGAACCACTGTCTTTCAGGCAGAGGTCCACGCTATCATATCAACACTCTTTCAGACAGCCAAGCAGCACTCAAGGCTCCCAACTCTTACAACTTGAGTCAAAGCTAGTTTGGAACTGTCTCCAATCCATATTGCAGCTTGTTGCACACAGTAATATCACACTAACTTGGGGCCCTGGACACAGGGGCATCCCTTACAACAAAGCCGCCGATGAGCTTGCCAGACAAGGTGCTCAGGCTCCTTTCATTGGTCCTGAACCTTTTCGTGGCCCACAATCTAATCAGATCAGAATAGAGCTCAGCAGATGGAAACGACAAGAATCGCTCTCCCACTGGAACTCTCAAAATGGCTTAAAACACGCCAAACAATTCATCAACTTCTCAAAAAAAGGGAACAAAAGATATCCTCTCTATGAGCAAATACAAAATGAAGAAAATCACTGATTTTCTAACAGGCCATTGCTCTCTTAATTACCACCTCAAATAAAATGGGAAAATGTCGCCTATGTCTTGAAGACACCGAAACAGCCCACGACAATTTGTGCGAATGTCTAAGATGGATGTACACGGACATTCTGAGACCTATAAAGCGATAGCCCGGACAATGCGAACTAACCTAGTCACAACGAGGACTAGCATGCTTCTGTATCACTGGGGCCACACGGACATGTTCAAGTGCTGCTATGAAAGTACTCATTGCAAAGTGCAAAGTAAAGTTACAGGAAGGAGCAACGAGCAAGAGACTAGGCGCAACTACTTACACATTTAAGTGGTACACAGACGGCTTAGGAATATGGAAAAAATAAGAAGCAAGAACTTGGAACATTACTGGAGGGATAAGACAATCTAAGAATCAACTGCGAGGGCTACTTCCGAAAAAGAATCGAGGCATGCATCTGCCTTAGCAAGAATTACCTACGGCTTTCCAATGGGAAACTCCAAATCCAGAGAGCATCTTCGAAAACTAGGAATGACACACGAAACATTGCAGCCAAACATATTTTCTTTGATATCCTCGAGGCATGCATGCATCCTCGAACTGTAGAGGATTTTGTGTCTGGGGATTTTGTGTTTTGGGTTTTTGGTTTGAAGATTCCGTGACTGGGGATTATGGAACCAACCCGACCTGTCATTGAGTACTTTTACTCGAAAAACTGTTTATCAAATATAGTGCTGCATTTGGTGGAAACTCTGGAAGAAGTTAATAGTCGTTGCAAGGAAAACATCATGTGCTGGGCGAAACTTTTACGAAAGATGAACATCGGACCATCTTAAGGCTTAATCGTGAAAACTACAAAGCTGAGCAGTAACATTGATTGTTGAAAATCCTATCTATAGACGAAACCAGGATCTATCATTTATATCCTCCAATGAAAGTCGGTGGGAAAGGTAATGGTTGGTTGGTTAAAACCATCCCTCGATGAGAATGCACTTAGACTAGTAGTTGGTCCATTGTGCTGTCGATGTGTAAAGGTGGGTGGGTCACCCTCTTACTCAGGGAACCATTTACTCCTTATTATGAAGGAGCATATCTTAGCCGTACAGGCATTGTTTAGATCACTTAGATCGTTGAATAGGTATTCACCTAGTGTGGCCTTTCTAATGTTGGCAAGTGCAGGGCACGTGCATAGGAGGTGACTGATTGCCTCCTCTTTTTCTTCATCTCTACAACTTCTACAGAAGTCATTGTAGGGGATGCCCAGTCTTTGGGCAAAAAGACCTAAACAGGGTGCTTTGCTTAGAGCCAATTTGATAAAATGCGCTAAAGGACCCCGAATAGAGCTTGGGGCTGAGAAAAATTATGCTATAGCTGCAAGCCATGTTGGGGTCGCGAAGGCCGAGTAGGTTGCGCAAATTCTCAATCCAATGGAACTAGCATGTACTCGAGGACGCTATCGTAGAGGAAATGGCCTTATAATGACCGCACAAACTCAAAAAGCATGCTATTTGTCGGTAGCTCCCAAATTGAGGAATAAGAAGGGTTTGGACCTGTGGAAGTGGAGATATACCACGACGCGAAATTAGGTGCCCCTAAAAATAAACCTTAACATCGAGGATTGGATACTAGCGTGTTCTACATATCAAGAGGGGAGTACTTTTGAAATCGATGAAATAGATTTAGAAGACTTTAAAAGTTATCAATAATGTCTTTAATCATGGGACTACGTACGTATAGATATTTAACATTTTATTAATCAAGAAAGAAGAGCAACATGTCTCCAATAGATCATACCTGTATTACTCTTTATCCCAATTAAGTAGGCTTACCTGAAAAAAAGAAGAAAACAAATTACTTTAGACTTTTATATTTTTGAAAAATATTTTAAATAAGAGCTGAAATAAATAAACTAATAGTCTTAACTCGTTTTCGAAGGACAGAGCTTCCTCATGAAAGCTATATCCTTCCTCCTGCTGTACTTTAAGATCATAGGAGGGGGATGTGTTGGAAACCATTCCGGTATCTTACACGACAGATCTTCAACGTCTTAATAATCTAGATAGTTACCCGGGTATACACGCATCAAGAGCTGTACTTTGTTCTACTTATATGTGGGATAGCAGGCACAGAATTCAATCCGCAGTAAGAAGACTAAAAAAATTGTCAAACACAAGCAATCTCTTGGTACGAAGTTGGTCTCATAATAGTCAAAGCTCAAGCAATAAAAGAGTTAAAGACACGAGGAGACATTCTTGCGATGCTCAAGTGAGACTGGTTGGGAGGTTTAGTTTCACTTATGTGACAGGACACCCCATTTGAATATGCAGCAAGATCGGTATTCAATGAGTTCCTCTACTGTGCCCGAAGAGAAAGAATATGAGTTGAGGAATGAGTATGAAAGACTAAGGGTACTGTCGTTAGCGAAGGAATGGACTAGATTAGAGGTAGCCGACAAGAGGTCATTTATACAAGTGAGAAAGAGAGCCGGATACAGAGCTGAGCCCTGGGGAACATCAGTATTTATGTGGTTGATATCAGATTGACTTGTTTTCTTACTTATGTCCTGTACCCCCTTGTAGGGCCTAAGGCGTCTACAACGCCTACGCGCCATCGTGTGTGACTTTGGAAATATGCCTCAGTTCATCCCAACTCTTTCCCAGTTGCCGTGCTTCCTTCTCCACTGTTCTGCGCCACGTATTCCTAGGAACGCCGCGTATACTTCCATCCTGGGTAAGCGGGTATGGACCTATCACCCTTTCGGAGACTGTGACTAATCCTCTGCAACTTTCGTCGTCGTATATTTGTGCCTATAGGTTCATGGCCAATTCTCTGATAAAGCTGTTCGTTAGAGAGACGGTTTGGCCAGAATATCCTTAAGATGTTGCGCAGGCACCTATTGACAAACGTTTGCAGCTTCCTCGTGATGGTGACGGTCCCTCTCCAAGTACCACATACATATAGCAGCTCGGATTCAACGTTGGACAGGAACAGTCGTAGCTAGGCATCCCAAACGCAGATTTTGCTTTACCTATTCGGCTGGCTATATCCAGTTCTGTTCCGCCATCGGTTGCGACAATACTCCCAAGGTATTGGAAACTCTCTACTCTCTCAACCGTTAGTCCAGCAATGCATACATGAGTTGATGAGTTCGGTCCTAAGCTGATCATTTTTGCTTTTTGCCGAGTTAATTTTCAGCACAACGACGTCTGCTTCCTTCTCCACATTTGCTGTCATTTGGTGAAGGTCTATCATCGGCGTAGTCGAGGTGTTTGAGTACGAATGTAGAGTCCATCGGATTCCTCCATTTCCAGTTAATAAGGCTGCATTCAGCACATCGCTAATCACCTATAGAAACAGTATTGGTGAAAGAATGCAGCCTTGAGGAACTCCACTTTGGACTTTAAATTCCTCCGACAGCCTTCCTCTGGGCAAGACGTGACACCCATCATATGTAACCTTGATAATTGATTTAAATTTATCAGGAATGCCTCTCCTGCGCAAGGCACGCCAAATTTTTTTCAAAGTCGATGAACAGCAGATGAAGTAGTGATCGGTACTCAACACATTGCTCGATGATGATCCGCAGGGTGTTGATATGGTCGACACGGGAGGATCCAGAGCGGCGTCGAGTGTATCTTCAAGATGTTCTTTGATTCGCTCCAGGATGATTCTAGCTATTATCTTGGCCACAGAAAGTGACAAGTTCAAATTCTACGAAAGTAAAACCGCACTGGAACTTAAAAGACTTCTAACAAATGATAAAGAAAACAAACAATTCCACTGAAATGGTTTAATTAAATCTTGTCTCCCTTATTTCCAGGAATTTTTCATTCCAATCACAATGGTATCCACTTGATGATCCGCTTAAAGCAGAATTTACATAACACGCTATTACACATGTCATTACAACCGGTTGGTGCTTACTTGCCACCTAATTGTCAATAATTTCTAATTAAACGCATTCACAAGAGTACATCTGTATCTCGCGCGACACGTTCCCTCTTACAACATACTGCAAACTTGAAAGTTCAGCGGGTAAATTGCAAACTCCACAGCCAGCCTCAGGCTATCCCTAGGCTGTTGTCATTTAGCCGTTTACGCGCCTCATAAGCATTCCAATGAGCCAAATTACAAACAAAACTCTCGTCGTCTAACTTACAAACAACAACTGCAACAACATGTTTGCAACGCCCACAGACAGTTCAATCGAAGAAAAATGATCATATTCTTCTCATTCCGGTCTAAAGTGGCTTCCAGCGAGTTATTATTCCGCGGGGCGTAATTTATGCAAAAAAAAAAAAGCACAAACAAATATGGAAGATGGAAGCAACGTAAACAACAGGAATCCGCACAATCAACAAGCGGATGAACGTGATTTTTGCATTTTTAATTGGTGGCACTTAAGTTCTCGTACTTTGAGCGCGCGAGATACTAATGAAGCTGGATTCTAAGCGGGCTTATAGCCTCAAGTCGGGCTTAGGTAACACCACAATTGCTTTTGTTTTAATAAAATTTTACCTTTTCATGTAATTGCACGCAAAAAAAAATCAAATAAAGAAGATGCGGGAACAGGGTCGACGTAATGATGATTGTTAATTGATTGCACATCGGTGTGGGTCAAGGCAGGAAAGTTGAAATATGCATAAAAGTGCTACTTATTGACACTTACACCGGATGAACTGTTCAGTATAGCCAGTCGACGAACAGTAAAATACTGAGCAAATATTTGCTCGATGGTACTTGGGACATTTTTTCGAACCACACAAGTGGGTATTGGGGACGAGAGAAGTCTGTCATTAAAAGAGAGCTTTTAAGATATGTATTTGGGATGTAAGAGTATATGATAGGAGACGTGTTTTTTTGGGCTATCCGCAGCCAGTAGCAGGCTGTCGGCAGCTAACTACGTGTGAATCGTGGTGTGGCGTTGGCTGTCAACAAAATATTAGAAATCAAGAGTTGTACTCTGTCCTAACGGACACCCTTCTTAACTGAACAGCTCTCATCAATGGACAAATTTCTTGGTACCGTCAGAGTTCGCTTATGAGAGAGTTCACTCTCGTAGGTTCTTGCTTTTGTTTTACGTCTAAAATTTGCCTCTACTGCCTGTGGAGGTTTAAAAAAAAAAAGCGGCTAGGTAGGGATAAGGTTTTACCAAAATTATCGAAGAAAAACAATTGGTAAACTCAATGCAAGAGTGGATCATGTTGGCTCGGATATCTGACAATTGCGGACCGCAGCTCATCTATTATCGTTAAGAGTTCGACGTCTTATCGCCTTGAAAAACTGACGATTTCGTAAAAAACTTCGTTTAACCGCCATTGCGCTCTTTAAGCATTCGACGTAGATCTCGTCGAGCTTCCGAAAAAGGGAATCCGTAGCCAAAATGTAGACAAGAATAATTTTGGAAACAACCAAGGAGCATTCATTTTCAACTCTCGACGGTGAACAGGCAGATTTTCGTGCTGGATTCTCCTGCATCTGCTGATTGTGGACTTCGAAAAGACCTTCGACAGTTTGTATACGGATGCTATCTGTTTGGACGGCAATAAGTGTCACGTCTGGGCCAAGTCTCGAAACAATTTGAACTCCAAAGTGGGGTACATCAAGGATGCATACTGTCACCGCTGTTGTTCTTTGTTGTTACAGTGAGGCAATCCATGCAGCACTGAAAAAAAGAAACTATAGAATTCGTTGCACGTCTGTTGGATAATGGTTCTCCATCTTATGGCCTACAATCTAAATGCTAAGGCAAACAAAGTAAGGTTCAAAATTAACATAGCCAAAACAACATCAGGAAGTCGAGAAATTTGACAACTATCAAGAAAGTGTAGTCTCGGCTAACCTTGGTGGCACCGAACAGCTCCAACGAACAGCTTTATACAGTAACGGCCCAGGAACCTATAAACATTACTATACGAAGGAGAAAGGATTGGACACATCCTATAGACGCCATAGGAAAACCTAGGAGCAGAACCATCGAGGAGGAATCGAGCTCAAACGCGTTGCAGAAGTACGAACAAAAGGGCGCCCGAGCGTTGTTGACTTCCTATTGCACCTGAGAGGTTAAAGGACATAATTAAGTAATTCCACAGATGAAGCTTCAACAATTTAACCGTAATTACTTGTCAAAGTAAGGAAAATCTTATTTGGTTGAAGGAAGGAGTTTTAAGATTAAGTACCCTTTGGCAGACGGGATTTGAGAAAACATCGATGTTTGTCCGATGTTGGGGAGGAACTATGAAAAAGCATTCTTGATCTTTTCTTCGGAATTTATACCTTGATTAACAAGTTCAGAAATCCAACGTATTTACCAGAAACAAAAAGTGCGAACAAACCTCCAACTTGGTTTCTCCAGACGCACATTTTGGTAAATTTCTCTAACAACTAAGATAGCTCTACAAACAAATATTAGTTAATATTTTACAGCTCACCGTTAGCTTTAATGTCTTTTACTTTACATAAAACATTAAAAATCTTTAAAGCCGCCGTAGCATGCTAAAAGAACTGCCCGACAACCCTTCTCCCCCGAAGAAACTAAAAAATAAGAAACCGATTTTCTTTTAATGAGGAGTTAATCGGCCTCTCATAAGAAAGACCTCATCATTATCTGCCGCCAATACAATTCCCGTCATTAATTAACTCTCTACACGCATTTGCCGTAGTTATACTATCTGGAAACACTTTGCTTTTGCATCTCCATTTCTCCACACGAATTATTGCTATACGTAGTGAAAACGCAAATGTTTAACAACGAAATCGCAGATAATTACGCGCTGACCATTGCAAAAAAAAAACTTACATACATATGTATATGCTACAAGAAAAGAAAACAAAAATTATTAAGAAAAAAAAATCAGCGCTCACGGGCAAATAAAAAGTGAAAACTTTCATTCGCACGAGCAACAATTGGAACTCTACTGAAAACTTGTAGAATGACGCACGCAGGTGCATCTCTAAGGTCACCCAAAGGTGATTACAACTTTTGCTTCTTCTTCTTCTCCATGGCATCTTTGTGTGTCCACAACATTCAAGTCTGATTGGGATCATCAAAAAGTGTAGAAAAACGAGTATCTCATCCGCACCAAAGAAATCCATTCAGTCATTATAATCGTATGCATATGCATGATGAGGGGTGACGGGCTAGGAGGAGTCTAGGGGGCTCAACTGGTATTTTCTCTGGAACGCACCAAAACCGATGAGAATAATTGCACGACCTCAATTCAAGGTCACACACAATGAGATGGAGGAAATGGAATAGGCTTTTCACCATCGTCGTCAAATTTTTGTTGTCTTGTTTTTATGTAACAAAAATTTGTAGCTCGGCACTTTTACAAAATGCGTTCTGCGCTTTAATGCCCTTGGAGACAAGCATGGGAATCTGTTTTTTTGGTATTTTTTCCGGAATGCACAGCCACGTAAAAGTAGAATTTGTTTTGTCTATTAAATTGGACAGGCAAGCTTTAAATTGACATTGCCCGGGGCAGTTCTCGAATGGATCGTAACTTCCCCGAAACTGACACAAGTAGTAGGCTAGGATTGGGCCCGCTCGGCGCCGTCATCCTTACCGACTGAAGTTGTGGCCTGGAGAGTCGCGCTGACTGTCAAACATCCACAAAGGTATCAAATTGCTGTGATACGCAGATGAAATTTACATCATCAGAGAGTTTGAAAGGACGACTTATGTATCGGTCCAACAAGGAAGAGAAGGAATTAACCCACCTTGCAGCAAGTATCATATACACCTTTGTATGGATCCGACGAAGAATAACCCTAGCAAAACATTGCTACCTATCAACTCTTTCTCACCAAATTCTTGTGAAACTTCCTCGCATTCATAACTTCCCGAAAACATTGGGCGGACACCGACGAGTAGACATTGGATCAGGAATCAGGAAACTATTGACAAATCCTTCTGGATAAACACATTCTGAGTATGCCTCTTGCTACTAGTAATCTTCTGTTTATGCTGGACGCCATTAATAAGTCAAAATTCCAATGAGAATGTCATATGTCATATCACAAGAAAACTTGGGCCCAAGCTGGACCATTGCCTCTCTCTACTGACATCCGTTTCTCTCTACTGACATTTGGTTCTCTCTACTGACATCCGCTTCTCTCTACTGACATCTGCTTCTCTCTACTGACATCTGGTTCTCTCTGCTGACATCCGTTTCTCTCTACTGACATTTGGTTCTCTCTACTGACATCCGCTTCTCTCTACTGGCATCTGCTTCTCTCTACTGACATCTGGTTCTCTCTACTGACATCTGGTTCTCTCTACTGACATCTGGTTCTCTCTACTGACATTTGGTTCTCTCTACTGACATCCGCTTCTCTCTACTGGCATCTGCTTCTCTCTACTGACATCTGGTTCTCTCTGCTGACATCCGTTTCTCTCTACTGACATTTGGTTCTCTCTACTGACATCCGCTTCTCTCTACTGGCATCTGCTTCTCTCTACTGACATCTGGTTCTCTCTACTGACATCTGGTTCTCTCTACTGACATCTGGTTCTCTCTACTGACATCTGCGTCTCTCTGCTGACATTTGGTTCTCTCTACTGACATTTGGTTCTCTCTACTGACATCAGCTTCTCTCTACTGTCATCTAGTTCTCTCTGCTGACATTTGGTTCTCTCTACTGACATTTGGTTCTCTCTACTGACATCAGCTTCTCTCTACTGTCATCTAGTTCTCTCTACTGACATCAGCTTCTCTCTACTGACAACTGCTTCTCTGTACGTGAAGATATCACGGGTCTGTACGCCCCTTAGATCTGTTCATATTATAAAGGACCTTCGTGTTCAACGTGCGTCCGTCTTCAAGTGCATCTTGGTGCGGATAACTATTACTACTTAACTGATTGAAACGACAAGACACAATATGACACTGACACTGCAGCACAATGGTCTTCGAGGAAGCACTTTCTTTGTCAATTCTTTTTTGAGCGACCCTTTAGTCGCGATATGGGCCAATAATGTAATACAAAGGGACACGAAGAAAAGACGAAATTAGTGCTCACAAGTAAGCGCATACCACTCTTGTAACAGATGGTTCCTTTGAATCAAACATATAATAATGCAAAATGTCTATTTGATCCTTCAAAGGATGACTATAATCAGCTCGACCCCAACACAAATCTACCATAGGAGTTCAAACCACATTCGCATTCATCTACGTTGATGAGCAATCCCTTAAAGCAAATACCATTTCCTGTTCGTTCACATATTTGTACAACCTCAAGCACTTCCGCTTCTTAAACTTAATCTCCCAACATACCGTTATTATCTTAACCAAATATGCCTCAGTCTCTTCGAACCTCCGCCGTTGAAACCAACATCATCATTAGAACGTCCAATCCAATCCATTTTCTATGCCAAACTCCAAATGAAAATGATTCCAATTATCCATCCGAACAACAACCATTGAAAATAATTGCAACAATTGCCTACGGATCCGCACCACGCAACGCAATCGTGCAACCATCGGTGCGCAACTGAAATAGTGTCACACTACCATAAAACAATTTCCTGTTTCTCCTCCATAGCTCTTCGGATGGCTAGTTGTGTGTGCTCGCAAGCACTAGCGCTGGAAACCATCTCATCTCGCACATAATAAATTGGATACCAAGTGTGGTGGTTGGTTTGGTGCTAGTGGATACCATCGCCACACAAATTCCACGACACAAGACTTGGACTCGGAAGCAGCAGAAATAGAAAGGAGGCGTGCCACTTGTTGCTGCTGAATTGCCAAACGGAAAAGTGTACTTCTGCCTTATGTGTGGCGTTGCACATATACATTGGTAAAAGTTTTCAAGCACTGATGATGATCATCATCTAACTGGAATTAGATGAAATCCCACGATGGGTATTCCGATGTTTCCTATTGCATTGGCCATACACCGGTTCATCCGGATTAGATTTGTGAATCTCTATCATGTTACATGTACGCGTCGTCGCCGCGAGATATCGGAGCAAAGATGCTGAGTTGGCATGCATGTGTGTTGTGTTGTGTGACAGCCAAGTGTCAATGGTATAAAATTCAAGAATTGATTGATTACAAGTTCTACTAGAAGCAGGAAAAGTTTCCCTCCACTACCGAGGAGGAAAGTAGCTGTGGCAATCAGGAAGAAATATGCGTCACAACAGAAGTAGAAGAAACTAACACCGTACATCGCGAGAAACGCTAGAGTAAGCGTCGACTGCGGTAATCTGATCCGAGCTGACAGCAACGCAAATGGATTTCATTCTAAGATTTCATTTCGGTTTCGTAATTGTGTTACGTGTCAAACCAAGCGAAATGGCTTCGAGTTTCACGAATTCTAGATTTCTAGATAGACACAGCTCACATATACACTGGAGTTAGTGCTGCAACGGGAATGAGTTTGCAGTATTTGGCGGAATAATTGTAAAAAGACATGAAATTATCGTATGAGTCATTGAGTTACAATGGCAAGTCAATGAAGCGATTCAATCGAACAATAACTCAAGGCAGGCACTGTAAAAATTAGGTTTACCACTCGGAGCTATATCTACTGCCAAAAACTCCATAGCAGAGCCGAGGTGTACCTTTTGCGATACGGTAGAAATAAACACGTCACCGGAAGTACTACGTGTACTGGTAAATAAGATCCAAATGAATCTCAACTACTGCGAAGCCACAAAAGGAGCAGAGATAGCCCTGATCTAGGAGCAGTAAAAACAACCCCCAAGCCAAAGGAAGATGGGATGGGTAAAGAGGGCACTGCTGGATGCGTTTGCTAGCTTTGACTTTGTGCTACTCAACCAAAGGAGCAATGACACACTGAATAATGACAGAGCAAGCTCTATCGTAAATTTAATGCTAGTAGAGATATAGCGAGGAAAATCAAGTGGCAAGTCTCTGACCTCTGCACAAACAGTGACCATTGGGCCATCATATTGCAAATAATAGAGCTGAGACGGTTCCAATGCTTGATAGCCTCCAAAAAAAGTACACAAGTTGGTTTGGGAAAGTAGCAGTCTAGACAGAGAGATATTCGATCACTGGTTGAGCAACATGGAAATACACAGCTGTTCAGCTAAAGAGCAGACCAACCCAGATGACCACTTGCCTGTCACCCGAGGATGTGACACTTCCATGCCACGAAAAGGCAATGGAAATGGGTGAATACCAGACTCAAACAATTGGAATGGACGGGATTCCCAATTTCGTACAAAAAATGCCATTTAAAGCCAACCAGAGGCGCCGGCAAATCTCTGCACAAGGTACGTGGAGGAAGTAAAGTTTCCTTTTCAATGGAAACGCCAAAGGCTAATACGAAAAGGCGACAAGGACGAAAGGTGCTAGAAAGAACATTTCAAGACATACTAGACCAGTACACCGAATATGCTTTTCAGATCAACAGCAGATAGCATCTCATTGCGGCAACTACAAATGCATTAAGTCTTAATGAATCTAGTCGATGAACAGAAAATCTCTCTGGTGACAGCTGAGACTCCGAATGTAATCGATATCGCTCCCACTTCAAATTCCAATTAGGGGATTCTGAATTAGACTTTTGTTTGACGTGATAGAAAACGGTTCACTGAAGAACTCAGATACAACCAGCACAATGCTATGCCAGGGAGCATGCTTTTTTTCTAAACACCATTGCTTTTCCTCTTCCAAAGGACTACGTGAATCCGCTTGAGTGATGGCACGCTTCACAATAAACAACTTGCTGGTTGGCCTCGAGGCCACCGGCTGTAAGGTGGTTGCGTATGGGGATGACGTTGCCTTTTGGAAAATTCCCAGACACTCTCAGCGAGTTCACAGACAATGCCATCAAACTGCTCACTACTTGGGCCGCACAATGTGGACTTGGGGTCAACCCTCAAAAGACCGAACTAGTCCTCTCTTCACAAGGAAATATAATATCCCCAATATAGACCCCCCCTACGTTTAATGGCACTAAGGGACATTTTGGACAGGAAACTAAGCTGGAAAGCCAATATTATAGAGCGCCCTGTACTGCCCTGTGCTCTTGTAAAAGGGCGATTGGTACAAGATGGGGACTAAAACCTCACGTCACCCTCTGGCTATATACGTCTGTTGTCAGACCCATACTTCTGTATGGCGTGTTCATCTGGTGGACAGCTCTTCGAAAGACTGTTAACCGCATGTATTTGTATATATGGAGTCCTAAGAACTGCTTCCTCCGCAGCTCTAGGTGCCATTCTTTGCCTCTTCCCAGTGGCTGTCTCTCAACTATTGCCACTCGTCTGTTCTAAATGAATTTAACCTCATTGATGTAACCACTGACTATACCCCCGCTAAGCTCAACTTTCGTCGGAACTTCCGTACATCAATCCCAGCTCGTGAAACATGGTCTAATCTGGAGCAGATGGATGTCGGAACGATTCACATCTAAGACCTCAGACGGAGTTAGTGGTGGTGTCTACACCTCTGTGCTTAACTTAAACACCTCTTTCCGCCTCCCTGATCACTGTATCGCGTTTTTCAGGTGCGAATTATGGCAATCAAAGAAGCTCTGTCATGGCTGAAGTGTAATGTACTATCTGCTGCGGATATTAGCATTTTCACAGACAGTCAGGCAGCTATTAAATCTCTAGAATCATCCACATCTCTTATGGAGATCTCGGAACAATACAACCTTCACCTATGCTGCGTGCCAGGCCACAGTGATATTCCAGGGAACTGTAAGGCTGATGAAATTGACAAACTTGGCATAACCCTCCCAATTGAATCCGTAACGACGGGAATCGGTATGCCAATTGCTACCTGTAAGCACCTGCTCAAACTTGATGATATAAGGAAGGCCAACGCTTTTTGGACTCATTGCCCCTTCCGAATTTCTAGAGAGCTCTGGTCTAACCTTAACCAGAGACGTTCAAAAGAACTGTTGCTTCTGAAGCATTCTGACCTGAGCACTATCATCTGAGCTTATTTGGCCTACACGCTAGACGTTTGGGCCTCCCATCTAACGAATTCTGTTGGAGTTGCAGGGACGAGGAGGAAGAAGAAACGATTCCTCATCTTCTTTGCAACTGCCATGCTCTAGCGTCACAAGAAGAAACCTCCACGTGGGGTCCTTTTTCTTTGACGACCTTGGCGACCTGACAGGTCTATCCGTTAAGCACCTTCTAAGCTTTATTACAAGTTGGTTTTCCTGACCCATCAGCAAAACCTCTTCTTAAGTGTTATTTTGTCCGGCAACCTCTCTGTACTGGTCCTCTGTCCCTCATCATTGCAGTATCGTAGTAATTGGTAGTGATATTCTTTCGTGGATAAGGTGGTACCACAATGGGCCTTTAAGGCCTAAGTGAGCTGGTGCCCATCTGTATCTGGGCGCTAGTTGCCACTCTAACCTAACCTAACCGATGGTAGGTTCCAGTACCAGAAATCCGCGAAAAAGCAGCACAATGGCAGAAGAAGTGTCTTTTTCAGTATATTCACCGTCTCCAGGGAGCGTTACCGATAGGGGTGTCGCTTAAGCCTACACGCTAAAGTTATCTAGGTGGTCAATGGAAGCCTTGACTGAAGATGCTAGAAGACTGACCACAGAGACTGTTCCTTAAAGATCTATGCAAGATTCAACTTATGCGACTACCATGATGCAACACTTAACGCCTAGGCTCAGCTTGTGTAAGAAACAATCTTAGCCCCACTCCCAGATCAATTATTTCACAACTACGACTTAATAATTATAAAAGAAACCATTACTCACCCGCGCAACTCAACTTCACTTTCGATACTCTCAAAATATTACAGTGCAACATATTTTGATCCAATTATGTACGAAGGCATACCTACTCCATCGAAAGGTTAAACATCAAAACGTTACCCAACACGTAAGCCAAGTTGAGAGTTTTTTTTTTTTGGGAAGTCCCCAAGTCATCACCCGCCAGAGTTCATCACTCGAACTCTAATCCACTTTCCACACACAGTCACACGCGTGTGTCGCACGCTCTTAACCGGGTCGAATGCATTGATATGGCGCAGGCCATCATGACAAAAGCAAATATTAAAAATCGAATCCGATCGGGTTCGAGACCCTCCACCATATAGCCATTCAAGAAAATCAATTGAACATGACAGGTGATTAACATAACCTAAATTCTTTGTTCGATTGCAGTGTGTGCCAAGATACGATTCTCTTCGGTTCTCTCTAGTAATCTCTCCCTCTCGCTCTGCGCCTCTCTTTGAACCGCGCAGCACTTTGTTGTAAGTGAAATCTTCAAACCGATCCGATTCGAACGCGGCGGGTCTAACGAGAGTTGTTTTTCGGTTTTTTTTGTTACCAAAGTTTGGCACAATTAAGGCAGGCTCACATGTGGAAAATGGAATCCAGTTTCATGTCGAAACTTAGAAGTTTTTTGTTTTTTTTTTTTGCGCTCTGTGACAAAAGTGGAGCAGTTTCTGCGCGCACAACAGAGTCCGCTGTCACGGACCGGACGAGAACGGGGCATTCTCCGCAGAACAACATCTCACAGAGGATTGCCTTGAAAGAGGTGTGCAAGTGGTGTTTAAATGCATGTGCACAGCGCGACCTAGTCGTTCGTATGAACATGCTTTCTCGTGAGGTGGTTCTCGGTTCTCTGTTTTTTTTTTCGTGAGTTTCACTGGGATTTCGCTGAGATATGCAGTTTCATATACTTATTTAGTATTTTGATGGAAATTTTGTTTTGTTTTGCTTTTTTTTTGTTTTGTGTACGTTGTAGCGGGTTTGTTTTGCTTTGCATTGAGTTTTTGTTTCTCTTACGGCGAGCGGGTGTTTCTGAGTAAAACGGTTAAATGGTCAGTTAGGTATGTACTCTTGGACAGAAATGGTGTGGGAACCTTGTAGGTACTTCCTTTTGCGTTACCTTGGCAGTGTTTGCGTGCAAGACCACATTTTGGGGTTCAAAGGATGGCCTTTTATGGAAACTGTTTCTGTTGAATATGGAGCTATGGTTGTTGCCTTGTCTATTGAATGCTCCCATTGAAGGCTTATTAACTTGCACGCTTAGAGTTCAATGGGTAGAGGACTTGTGTCCTGTGTCTTACAAATCCAAGTCTTTAAGTTAGAGGAGGACTCCTTAAGATGCAAAGACATACCACTTTAGGACTTTACTGCAGGGACGATGTTCGAAAATTCTACCAAAAGGTAATGAGAACATGCCAGGCTTTCAAAGCAGGAACAGAAGCCTGCAGGGAAGGCAATGGGGCTGAGGATACGAAAGGAACACTCATGTAGAATCTTAAACGGCGATGATGACTTATATACCACTGTCAGTCGGAACAAGCCATTCAACAGTGACGATGATAGTCAAGATTCCCATTTACCCGATCAGATTGCAGTGAGAATAGCGATATCTAAACATAAATTCAACAAAGCTGCAGCCAACGCCTCAGAAGGTAAGGAGCATGCACCAGCTTCTCTGCAAAATCTGATCGGACGAACATATGCCTGATAAATGGAACCTAGTTTCGTTTCAGATCCTGTGAACTTCTTCAATTATAGAGGTCTTTTCAGATCACATATAAGATCCTGTCTCAACAACTGCACAGGTTCTTTCTTATCAGTGGTCTTAGGCCCGCAAATTTCAAATATTTCCATTACGGCAGATCTTGGAAAAAATCCCATGAATATAGAATCGATACGCACCACGTCTTCATCGAGTTTAAAGTTACCTATGACAGCTTGTATAGAAAAGACTTATGCAGAACCATGTCTAGTCTTGACTTTCCTGTCAACTTCGTCCAACTGTGCAGAATGACAATGAAGGCGACAAGAATTTCTCCGAATACTTCGATGTCATGCGATCTTTTCAACATAGTACGTAAGAGAATTGAACGGAACTCAAAAGTCAACGGCGAGGGTACAATCTGTAGTCTCGCTTACGTCGATGAAATTGACATCGGAAGAACTCATTGGGCCGTCAGTAGTAAGATACATTTTTCAAGTATTTAGACCGAGATCGATGCAGCAAGGATGAGGTTAGCGGTAAATGAAAGCAAGCAATATATGATGTCTACAAAAATGGCCACTCAACATCGGCGTCTTGAACAGAATTCCACAAATGCTGATGCATTTTCGAGGTAGTACTTTGTCCACCTAGGTTCTATGGTGAGCTTCACGACACTGGGGAGATTAAACGGAGAAGCACGAAGCCCTAGTTCGAAGTACTAAGTACTAAATAAGACACTAATCATTCTAGTCCTGCTGTATGGCAAAGAAGCATGGACTTTGACATAAGGTCCGTTCGCGTACCCTCTTAATACAGCGATATTTTACGAAAATTCACGAAGAGAGCGCTCACGAGAGAGTAACAAATTTCCCCATGCTCCGAATTTTAGTGCAAGATATTTCTGAGGGCTGGTTTATGAAAACTGTCAAAGCTGTCAAACCAGAGTATTTTCAACTTTTCTTGTTCAACCCCTTCGTTTACTTGTTCGTAATTTTAGCTCTCTCTGAGAGAATTTTGCCCCCACTCTTCGAAGTTTGATAATCTACGAATTTTAGTGCAAAAAACATATAAATCTAATTTACAAAGCCTTGACACATTGACGGACGGGCAGATTACATGACGGTGTTCACATTGATCATGGAAAGAAAAGTTACGTCAATCAAGATATTTCAGAAGTCGCTAGACTTCATTTGACGTTTGGAAATGTCAACTGCTGTCACTCGAAATTGACACAAGTGAAAGAAAGAAGAAATTCAATGACACTGACAATTCATATGTCAAAATGCATCTGTGGAAATGTTCAGACAGTATTAATAGTCTGAACACGAAATTCTTTTTTGCAGACCGAAACAACAAACACAAAAAAATTAAAAACAAAGATTTAACAACTTTATTGCAAACAAGTTTTACAATATGTAAAAAACTTCGAGTAGGACGTAACATCCTGTATAATTTTTTAACACTTTCGGCGCTTTTGATTTTAGGTATCTACGGATGTTTCTGTCTATAAGTTGCGTCTTGGTGGAAAGTGAAACCACAACAATTCAGAAGTTGGTTCTAAATAAAAATGTTTAAAATTATGCTAATTATGTAAATTAGTATTTTCTGCAAATTAATAGACAATAATCCAATGATCATGACCTCGAAGGCAGTCTTTTAAGGAATGTACATATGACAACTCTTTTTTTCAAAACAAATTCATTAAATGTCACCACAGATGAGGAGATCCGCTTAGCTCGCGGTTTTCAAATCAAATCACGTACGACATCTACTCCCGACTAAAGATATTTATGGACAGCTTTTTGTGCTCCGTTTTTTTTTGTTGTTTTCTTTTACCAGTTTCACCTTGAAGCAGATCATCCATCGATTGTCAATGATAATTTAAAGCATAGAAAATAAGTTTTATTAGAGGGGATACTTCCAAGTTATGGTTCCTGGTGTGAATACAAATGTTTAGACATAAAAGATTGCTTATTTGTTTGGCAGTTTCAAAAGCAACCACATAACTCAATCGAGTTAGTATTTTACTGACAGATAATATAAATAATAGCTAAACCATTTAAAGATTCTTTAAAGTTGTATCAATAGAAATTCCACGAAAAACAAATTGGTAATTTTGCACAAGTCACATGGAGTTCCAAGAACGATGAATTTTGGTTTCTGTGAGACAGAAAAACACTCTGCACTCACTAATTATAGGACATAATCTATATTTATCATAAACATTATTACAAAATGCGATTCATTTTAGTATAAAAGCTAAGTTATGCACTTTAACGCGTTGAGTGATCACCTAATTGGAATTTGTCTTAGCTTATAAAGGGTTTCCAATAGGGATTTCCTAACTTCGACAGGCGGTTGCGGCCATATTGTAAAAGACATATCTGTCAAACTCACTGTCGTTTATTTTGTTCATTTTGCCAATTGCTATACCGTTCAACAACATGTGCAAGTGATTAAATTGTTTTACAAAAGTGGGTCTTCTGTTCGAGAAACATTTCGCACGCTTCGCCTGTTTTACGGTCGTAATGATCGTCCTACCGAGAGGACGTTTCGAAATGTGCAGGATAAATTCGAGCCGACCGGTGAAGTGAACAACCTGTCAATACCAGTAGGTCAACAAAATGCAAGATCTGCCAAAAATATGGCCAATGTCTGTGAGGAAAATCGGTGACAGTCAATTCCTTAACGCTCACAAGAACTCTGCCTTTCGCTGTCCATAACTTGGCGAATTTTGCATCATGACTTGGGCCCACACGCATACAAGATTCAACTGACCCAGGAGATCAAAGTTAATGTACATATACAACGTTAGCTGACTGGACTCTTGACCAAATGGAAATTGTCGGCAATTTAGGTCGAAAAATTCATATTTAGCGACGAGGCCCATTTCTGGTCAAATGGGTTCGTCAACAAGCAAATTTGTCGAATTTGGAACTATAGGAATCCACGCGAGATTCACCAAATTGCAATACATCCAGAGTGAGACACTGTTTGGTATGGATTTTGGAATGGCGCACTATCATCGGTTCATACTTCATTGAGAACGACGTTGGCTAGGCGTCAGGCACCGTCAACTGCGAGCGCTATGGATCGATAAGAAACAATTTCTTCGCCCCAATTGGTTGATATGGACACCGACAACAGAACGTCGCTACGTCCACACAGCCCGTGCCGCAATGGACATTTTGGTCAAGCGATTCCCGAACATGGTTATCTTACGCAGTGGCCATGTGAATTCGCCATCGAGATCGAGCGATTTCAGCCCGTTAGACTTCTTCTTGTGGAATTTTCTTACATCATAGGTCTATACCAATAAACCACAAAACCCTGAAAGGCAACATAATCAATGCCATTGGTAAAATTCAGCCTGATTTATGCGCCAGAGTTATGGAAAAGTGGACGTTTCAAATGCGTGCCACACAGCGAAGCCACAAGAAAAATTAGAATAATATAATATTCCATACATTGGCCTTCTAAATATATACAAAATGATATATCAATGATATCTCACTCACAGTTTGTTCTATTCACATTTTAAGATAGGAAACGATTAATGGAAAAGCCTTCCCAGCCTTTTTAAGTCGACCACTTCCAAATCACCTTCCCTCTAACAACTTTTGAAAGATATCATTATTTTATAAAAGTGACATGATAAACGTGTCACCGACTGTATCTCTTCATCCTACTTAGCATCACGTTCACGTTCCACTATTAACGTGTGCATTGGCACTAAAACGGCCATAAAAATGCTCTCGCTTTGTATTTTTGTTTCGATAAAGCGCAGTAGCTTCATATGTTGCCCCCAATCTTTGGCTCCAAATCAAGATCAAAACACTGCTGCGCTAAACAACAATTCAATTCGAAGAGGATGGACGTGATGCGATTTGACAACACCAACAGTGTGGACAACAGCACGCCGCCGCATTAGATGAGCAGCTTGGGATAGGTTTGCACAGTCATTTTTGACGTAATATGAAAGTAAAACTTATTCGACATTTTTTTGGCTAATAGCTTATGGCTAAGTGGTTTATTGACAACCACGTGTTACACTGAATATTAATCGTTTCAACGGAAGAAGCATAAAAAATTAACATAACTAGAGATGCCAAGTGATAAATGATGGACCAGCAACATACATACGTGTATCTTACTAAATTAATTCCACACGTTCATGTTAATTTCTACAAGTCATAAATTATCGTTTAAGACCAATGGCTAGCCAGAGTTGGCAGTTTACGATTGGAACTCCTACTCCTCCTCTCGCCCTGGCAAATACTAGCAATAATCCGATAATCGAAAACAAAAAGAAGTTGTTATTCAAACTGCGGGGTCTAGTCCTAGTAATACATGAAGATTTGGTTGGTTTCGTTTCAAGAGAAAGAGGTTATATAACAGAGCTCCATCATCGCCGAGTGCTGAGAGGTTAAGATTAGAAACGAGTTAGCTAATTGCGTTTTAGTTTTGTGGGAAATGTGGTTTGCCTTAGGGTTTATTTTAAAACAATCAATTAATAAAGAGATGGGGAAATTCCATAAGAACTTTATTTCCTTGGTTCCGGAGAAAAAAAACCAGTCACTAAATGAAGTTGAGCTAGAATGTGTCATCTCATAGTATGTACTTGTCTTAGGTAAGGCTTAGAAGAGTTGTGATAGGAATACTAGGCACCTAAAACGGTTGAAAGAAACATAAGCCACGTCACCCTACTATTTGATTTAAGTACCTGAAGGGTTTGCCAATAAGGACTTGACAACTTTTTTTTTGACAGCGCGATAACGCTGACCATTCGCATTAACGTGACGATCGTTATCGTCGACGCCGAATTTCGGTAGAAAATTGTTATAATTTGTAGACGTTGCTCGTTCGTGTACGTTACCATGATAAAAATGTTGAGTTTGGTGAATAAACTGACAGTGACAGTTTGATGATTAGTGAAAGAGTACGTTCACAAATTAGATTCAAAGTTGTCAAGTCGCTATTCGAAAACCCTTTAGTTAGTTAAGTAGATCCTTCAATTGGTTTTATGAACTTATTTCCTGCAGATTGCTAAGGGAGTTTCCCAGGTATGCATTTTTAGAACTCTCACACAGTATGGGCATGTCTTAGCAATACCTCCAAATATCCACTTCCGACAGTCTCAATCTACTGGCTGGCGGCGTCAAAAGACAATGTCTAGAAAATATTCCAATCATAGCCCCGGATTTCTTAAGGTTTGACTCCAACCTCAAGGTCTCCCAATAATCGCATCTGCGGTGAGTCATGTTGTGGTCTTTCAACACATATCGGTCCTCTGAAGTCATCGATAATATTGCCTATTCTATCGGGGCATTTGTTGCCCTCTATATCCCAGTATCCAAGTACAGTGTACATAGTGCCTTAATTAGCTCAGATTTGATTGCAAATAACTTAAGCGCTTTGAGCGCAGCGTGAATGTCAATAAGGATGGAGATATCCAGCTCAAGTTGTTCTGCAGCTTTGAGCACAGCTAGAACCAAGGCCTGGAAAACACTGAACAAGTCGTGGAGTCTCAGAGACATTTCAAAGTTGAAGTCTTTTGAGTAGATATTTGAAGCTGTAAAAGAAGCATTCTCATTCTGAAAGAGAACTTTATACTTAAGCCAAATAAGCTACGTCGCTATCCACTTTCCAATGAGTATCAAAGAAGAAGTTCCTAAGAATAGACCTGTGCCCTCAATTGCCAGCCTTGAAGATGCCTACATATGTTTATAAGCCAAGAAACACCTCTACTCGCCCTTGTTGTATATATTCGTAAGTCGAGTAGCAGAAAGTACAAGGACATCTCAAGTGGCTGATCTTTGTACCGCTGGCTGTCCCTCTCTTATGAACCCTTTCCTTTGTACTCACAATAGGACTTTTGAGCCTGGCAAAAATCCTTTTCCTTCAGTGAATAGAAAGACGTTTATTAGCTAAGGTAGGTACAGTGTTTTAGTCACTGTCACTTTCAGCACCATTATCATAGGATAGTGCCCAATTGCAGCTGTGGAACGAGTGCATGTATACAACAACAATCCGTGTCCAGACATGAATGGCTAGGGGTATATCTAGTCAATAACGAGCTCCTATAGACACCCGACAAAGGTCTAACGTATAACTTGACTTACCCTGGTATATCAGCTCTACCAGAATTGAGTTGCTTCCTCACGTCAATTCACTTAACGAAGGCACAGACTGTGGGAGATGCTGCACGAATCAGAAAGCGACGAGATTACCCTAAAATCAGTCGAGACCTCTGACTACGAAAGGATTCGAGGGTACATTAAGGCTACGTTTTCTCGATGATTTCAGCAAAAGATGAAGGTTCTGATCTCCCGAAAACAGGATGACATTGTTCCTGCAGTCTCAGATCTGAGTAATGTTGCTGGTAAGAGAGCCCCCACACCACACATGCACGCATGCGGAATCTATTGATTGTGGATGCAACACTGAAGGTGGATGCTGTAGATTGTATAGTTGTATGGAAGGTATAGGCGACAAAGATCGAAAGAAAGCAAACAAGAAAGCATTCTCAGAAGAAACATACTGGCAAGCCTCGAAACCACCGTAACAGAAAACCATGTGGCCATTATGGATCTAAAAGACTCCGATGGCAAAGTCACAATGCAACACCGACTACAGGTGAAAAACGAATCCTGATGTTGTTGGGTAGTCTTGTGCTGCAATTCTTAGTCCACTTTTTAAACCTCGTAAGGGTTGATTCCACCCCATCCAAGAGTCTACCCTGAGCTAAGATAACTAAGTCATATGGGAATATCGGCTTCTTATAGATTTTTAAACTCAATGAGATCTATGATCGATTGCTCACACTCAAAGTGTTGACATGGTCAATCATCAACTTTAAGAATGTGTATATCCCAGACCTACCCCTCCACGATCTCGCTTAAGGTCAAATGTTCTTTGGAATGCCGCACGGCAAACAAGTTTTTTTCGGCAACAAATCGTTCTATTCGAAACACCTTCATTATTGACATCAATAATGAGTCAAAAAAAAAGAATACAAACAAGAAGAAAACATTCAAATATTTGGCCATCTTACACTTGTACAAACATAACATTCAACTTTGCAACTACAAAAGCTGTACCGCCTTTCGATTGGCACTCCACACAATAAGCGCTTTTGACAAGATCATTAAGAGTCGACCAGTGATTGTTTGATTTTCCGTTTCGTTTTGCCATTTGATTAATCCAACTCAATCAATACGGCAATATGACAGCATCATTAATCAAAACGATCACAGTTACGCACGGCAATAGGGTAGGTGGGTAGATAAATCCACCGAAGAGTGAAGTCTGCTTCGGCATTGAATTGACATGGAAAAAACAATAGAATGACTTTAAATGACATGTTTACATAAATCATATCTCAGGTAGCTCTACTGCAGTAGATGGAGTTCAAGTAAAAAAAAAAAAAAACAAAGATTAGTAGCAACATGGTTTTGAAGCACAGGCACTTTATGGGTATTTGATCGATGGGTGCATTTGAGTTTCAGGGATGTTTGTTCAGATAAGAAGAGGAAAGTGATCACGGTTATTATATGACCGAAATTGTTTGAAGTAAATGTTGTTACTGCTGACCACGCCTTACTTAGTCTGTTCAGTATGTGGTCATGGGTGGTCACCATGCAACCAGTGATGTGTAAAATATTCGGAGGTTTAAAATCGATTCTTTTGATGCAAATGAAGATCAATTGACCAAAACCGAAAGGGAGGCTTGGTCCCTGGAAACGATAAGTGTAGGTTTGACTTAATTCTAGTCTTCTTCTAGACCGCATTATAAAAAGGGTGAAACTCATTCACGTCTTTTGACTACACTCGAGCTGAGATTTTGGAATAAGATATCGCCCTTTGACTCACAGAGTTGGTTGGTTGGTTTTAACCTGCCCTCGGTGAGGATGCACTTAGACCAGGAGTTGGTTTAACGATTTTTGGAGACGGTTCCTCTCTTTTGTTTCAGAAGTCCGATGGACCTGGTTTTATTTAGTGTGGGCCAGAGCAGCCTTGCAGTGTTACAGTGGCCGAGCTGTTGTCACCGATGGTTGACTTCTCTCACCGCATCGGCATAGGACATTGGCACCTCGATGTCGTTGACGTTTATGCTGTTTAGACATGCTGAGGAGTCTCTTCGGGCCAGTTCGTCAGCTTTGCAATTCCCTGGTATATTACAGTGACCGGGCACCCAGCAGATGGTGAGGTTGTACTGTCCAACTCACTCGTTCAGAGATACGCGGCAGTCCTTCACTGCCTTGGATCTCGTTGTGCTGGATCCGAGGGATTTGATGGCCGCTTGGCTGTCGATTTATTTGACAATATCCGATACTGATACTGCATTAGCCGCCAGACAGTCAGCTGCTTGACGAATGGCAGTGACTTCGACTTGGAAAACGCTGCAGTAGCTAGGAAGGCTGAAGGAGAGATGGATGTCCAGATCTTCTGAAAATATACCAGCACCGACTCCTTCTTCGGTTTTGGAGCCATCAGTGAGGATTGTCTGCGATTTATAGTGAATGACATCCCGTTGTGTCCCGTGCGAGTACCGCGTCACCAACCTCCAATCAAATTGAGCATCTTGTCCAAAATAGAGGGTTAGTATGGTATTAACTGTCCCTTTATGCACTGTCACTGCGCAAATATCTGACTTCAGCTTTCTGTTCTCACTGCTCATGTGTCCATAACATCAACATCCTAAGGATCCCCAACCGCCGAGCAATGATGATGATGATCAGCGTTTGATTATGTTTATGTTTTTAAGAGGGAAGTCTCTTATAGTGAAGTACGACAAGGCTGCAGTCTTTCACCAATATTTTTATATTTGTTGGTACTGCTGTCTTGTCGGCGGGAAACAGAGGCATTTTATAGACTCTTGCATCCGAAATTTAGACACCTAGGCTAAGCTGACGAGATATGCGCACTGTTTCAAAGGTATGGCTACCTACGTAATATACAAGCGCAAAATGAGACATTACTATGTGGAAGCGGTACGCTACTATCTCAAGAGAGCAGGGTCAAGGTCAGGAAATCAAGAAGAACTTGATGACGATGAAATCCCCTATGGAAGGAGTCCCGAACATTGCATTACAAGCAGTATTTAATTGGTACATACTCATCTATGCAGACGTACACAATGCTCGCCCGAAGGAAGAAGTTTTCTTTGAATAGTGATAATACCCCGCCGCAGGATCCTCCGTCATATAGTTCTCTCTTGACACAATGGGTAGAAGTCTGAACAACATAATAAGTGACAGATAAGAGAGTGCGATCGATGAAGCCAGAGTCCTCGCAGATCTCCAGTATGATTTTCGAAAAACACGTACGAATACAGCGAGAAGAAACATAGAAGGACTATAAATAATGTGATCACCACACTGTTTGTTAAGAACGCCTTCAACGCCACAAACTGGAGCGACATTTTGCTATCATTTAGCCATTCTTAGCCAAAAAGAATACTGGACTGTTTTAGAAAAAGATTGCTTCATGAGTCAGTATAAAGTCACATGCGGTGTCCCACAGGGTTTCCTACTAGGGCCACTAAATGATGTACAATACGATGACGTTGTTAAAAATATACGTCTTAACCGACGATGTAGCGATTGTTATATTGGCCGAACTTCTGTAAAAGTTAGAGCACTGAAGCACAGTATGAGCTTGTACAAACGGATGTAGGAAACTGTAAAAAACACCACCAGAGCCAAAGCAGTTAGCGTTACTATGCAAGTTTATTTCTTAAGCATGGTCTACAACAGATATTGAAGAAGGCGGCAAGAACAGATAAATGACTGGTCTTAGCAAGGGTTGTGATATCGATGGTGTTTTACGGTCTGATTCAATGAAATCATGCATAGTGGCTGATAGACCTCCAAGTTAGAGAAATCGAATGGAAATATTGCGCCAACAGAACAACAACGAATCGAAGTAATACTGAAATACCACTAAGGCCAGCTTCGAAGAATGACTCTTCTAACAAAGGCAGATGGTTCATCAGTATGAACCATGAAGAGCTGAACTTCAACCTGACACAGGTTGCTATTGGTCATGGATATTTTAGAGCATACCTCCACTGATTTGAACAGAAAGGCAACCCTTATTGTACAAAGTGCACTAACTAACCGTTTAGCAGCAATCAGCCAGATTTCCGCGGTTCAAACCAAAGAATAGAATTAGACTTTCGTCTTTAAAATACACTGGTGGAGTGCACAGCATACGTGTAGTTTTAGTCAACAAAAACTCGATAGCAGGCAATAACTATCATTTCAGTTTGACCCCCAAAACATAGAACTAGCAAGAAATTGAGAATTGCAATAATATCCTTTGTCATATCGTTGAGGTAGACCATTGTCGTTTAATTGCCTGTGAACCTGTGAGACATGGCTATCGATATTTGACAGTTTAAAACACGTTAAGCACACTTCTTAACTTAGTCTGTCTGTCCGTGGGATGTACACAAAACTGCAGCTTAAACTTCACATCTGAGCTTGATAGGGTCACAATTCGAGGTGAAATCTTGTTCTAGCTCCATTATTAACGGTACTGTATATACTTAGGACAATTTTACAAAAATTCAGTTTTTTCGAAAACTACTCTAAAGACTTTGATAAAATATTTGAGTTAATCCATATAAATGCTGTAAAAATGGCGTACCACATTTTTGCTAAAAATATGTCCGAATAACGGTACTTTTCTTAATAACTAATTTTAATATAATCGAAATATCAGCGAAATTTAATGTGATATGGCATTTAACTTAATTTTTAGTGTTCCGGACCTTAAAAGGAAAGACGGAACACTTATGGATTCGATACGGTGTCCGTCAGTCAGTCACAGCCCTGTAACTTTTGACATAGAGAGCTGAAACTTTTGCTATGTATACATATTGCTATGTATACAAGTTGGTGGCAATGAATTTCATTTTGGGGACCCTTTTTTGGACACCTTGTATGAAGAACGAAAAAAAAATATTTTATTTCCCATCATGTGGCATATCAAATTAAAGAGAATTTTGCAAGGGCTCCATATATGTAAGATATATTTTTTTCTAACAAAATTTGCTGAACAAACAAACATGAATTTTAAAGTAAATCGATTCACTCGTTTAGTCATACAGACAGACAAATAGAATCGGCAGACACACTATAACGAGCTTCTCTATCAACGTAATTCCAGAATTGTTTAATATCTCGATTTCCAATATTTTCACGAATTCAATACAAGTATTAGATCACAAGTGGAAGTAGAAACTTACTGGAATCTCAGCACAGTATTACTAGGACATACCTACGTACTTTTACACTGACTGACACTTTTCGAAAATAAATCACTTTTTTCAGAACTTTTATATGAAACTCGAAAAAACTTACTTAACCAAATATGTAGATATTCTCTTACTCTACAAATCTTCTATATAGTAAATATATAAGAGCCCGCCCACTTTTTAGGGGCGTTTTTTCTAAAAAAAAAAAACTGGTTCTCGTTGATTTCAATCAAATAATATCAATCCTTAGAAGCAGGCTTGAGTATATATTAAAATATTTTAAAAATTTGCCCACTACCACGCCCACTTTTAAAATTAAATTTTTTTGAAGTAATTTTATACTAAATTATATATAAATTTTGGCAAGTTTTTTGAGGAAAAGGCTACATACATTGCTATATAGGAAAGGGAGAGGGTATCACATGATTCGCTCTAGCCATATGTTTTTAAAGAATTTTTTTTAATGCTTAATGTTTTTTACTTCATTTTTTAAGTTTTAAAACTAACTACCGCAAGGTGCAAGTACGTACGACCTAGCCGTATACTTTATTTTATTTCATTATTATTCTATGCCTTACCTTAGTTGTTCTCAAAAATTTCTTCAACGCGGTAATATTCTGTAAAAAAAAAAGAGAAAAAAATGTTATAAAAAAAGTCAACAAACATACGCTTAAAATTACATAAGATTACTTAAAAACAAAAAAACACGAAAAAGTCCACCCAAAATTACCTCCTCAATATGCTATGACCGTCTGAGTGATTACATTACACACCCGTAGGCGCTGCTCCAAATAGATTCACGCAGCGACATGGCGTCTTGATATTTCCATTTTAAGGTATTTTGTATGCAACAATGTTGCAAATTAAAATATATTAAATCCTCTAAAGTTACTTCACAGTCGGGGCGCGTCATGTGTAACTGGATAGAATTTGCACAATAATATTGCAGACCGACGGAGACTGAGGCTTTCTTTTTTAACACGCAAAGCGATAATTATTTTCTATTGATTGTGATTTTAATAAGTTACGCAAAGCTTTTCATTTTTTCTTTTAAGGAAAATCAAACAAAATTGTGTAATGTTACATAATTCTGTCAAGAGAATTGTGAAACTAATTTAATTTAGCTTTCTTCTGTTTATTGTTTTGATTGAGCGAGCGAGTGATGAGTCGTTTACGCTTCGAATTTCCGCGAACACAAGTCGAACAACATTTGAGGCAAATTTTGCGAAGCTATGCATATTTCAGCAACGTATACGTTGTTTATTTATTCAATTTGATTCTAAATTATGTTTTGGAGCGGTTTGTTTTTAATTGAGACGCTTGGGCTTTGGAAGACAGTGACAAACGGCTCTGTGAAGTACAGGAGCTCAAGTACATCACAGATTCTTCTGAGCTCTTCCAAGCGTGCACCGGCTTTCGAAAAGGAGATGCAAGGATTCAATATTCAGCTGTAAGTAGCAGAAAGTGCTCAGGGCAAGTGTTAACAGAAAAGGCACTTTCACAAGTCTGCCCAACTGCTAGGATACGCAGACAATATTGACACCAAATCGGAAGACCCCTACAAGGCGTCGTAGAAGGATTCAAAGCAATTGGAGAGCAGGCGACATGAGTTGGTCTTGAAGTGAATGAGGACGACGTATACCTATTCTTATGATATCAACAAACAAAAAATTGGCTGTCCAAAACCTTTCACAGAACGTCGCAGGTTATGACTACAATTTCGAGTTAGGGACTCAATCTAATCTCACAACTGACACCTTTGTGGAGATCAAACGAAGAATAACCTTAACAAACCGTTGCTACTTCAGTTTGGCAGAAAAACAGGGTTCAAAACTCCTAGCTCGAAGGACCAAATTAGAACGCTTATCGTACCACTTCTGGTTGATGACACCGAGTGCTGGACAATATAAAGGAAACTGAGCAAATATTAGGCACCTCCAAGCGAAAATTACTCCATCGGATAACACATTTGTCCCCTATCCCAGAAGGCCAAATGGAGGAGAAGATGCACCCACGAACTCTATGAGCTGTGCCAGGATGTAGTCCAAAAAGTCGCGTTAAGTCTACTACATTGGGTCAGCCACATCGAGCTAATGAACAACAATACCTACTCCAGCAAAGAGTATCTTCGAGTTATAGCCCCAGGTTCAAAACGCCGAAGAAGACGGGTACAAGCAGCAAGTTGACACGGATGCTAGAAAGCTTGATCTTCGCAAATGGAAGCAGCATGACTGCAGAGGATTGAAGGCAGTTGTGTCTACGGATGGGAGGGAGCCATTTCAGTGAGTAAGGTGGAATCATAACTCAACGTAGTAAGTGGTTGAGACTTATGACTCACTTTATATGTGGCAATGTGAATAAAATATAAGATAGTTGATGTCTGGTCCCCAAGTTATTGCTGCTACAATGGGACTATTATGACTGCCTTATGTGTCTAAGATGATTCAGGATACTCATGCTGATGAAGAAGTCGCCATTATCTCTAAGAGAGCTGACCAATATTGATTGTGCTTCAAGTTAAAAGTAACGAAAAAGTGACAGTGATGTTCTCCTGATTCTTTGCCTTTGCTTGTTGATACAGCGTTCTGCTGTTCTGTTTGCAGTCCTCAGAATGGTCTAGCGCATAGGTTCAGTCAAGCAGCTGTTAAAGCTCTAGGCTCCATGATAATTATATCAAAGCTTGCACTAGCTTCTTAACGATATATCTAGAGCCAATGAGGTGACCCTCTGTTGGGCCACTTATTGGTGGAAACAAAAGGACCGGGCCTTGCTTTCAGCAATAGGGTCCTTCCCTCTGTTGCAATTCCGACGTGCTAACCTCTAAGGCGGACAAGTGGAGATACAGTAATTTGAAAGGGTTGTGGTACTTCCACCTCTGGCTTACAAAACCTTAGTGTAAAGGGCCTGGGAACTATTTTTAATACTCCTCTTGAAGATGAAGGAATATTAGGCAATGCATGAAGGCTTTTATCTACATTATAATGCGTCATCTCTTCTGTGGATACCCCGCTTTACGTACTCAAGCTTGAAGCAGATCAAAGTGGAATTCCTTAGATACCTACTCCTCAACAAGGAAACTAAAGCCAATTGTGACAAATCCAGAACCGAGACCTTTGTACAGTAAGATGAGAAATCGCGTTCCAGCCTCGTAGCCTCAGGGCATAAGGAGGATGCGGCATCGAAAGAGTCTATGAAGATACAAACTCTACACTGCCACTGTCAGGGTCTCCAATACACAAGAAATAAGGTCGTAGGGAGCAACTTTTTCAATGGCCTATGAAAACACCGCACAAGGAGTTTGATTGGCTGAATTCAGTAGGTGCAGCCACACTTGGGCCAGAAAGGCTCACAAACTAAGAGAAGCATTTTCTCGAAGTCACAGGATGGTTTGCATACAACACACTGCAAGTTATATTCTTAGACCGTGATTATAACCGGCAAAGAACTACATTTCTACGTTGTATCATAAAGCCTCCCTTCTCTACACCCTTAACGTTCAAGTAATAACCTCTAAGCCTCTAAGCACGTGTCCAAACCAAACGACATGACCACATTTGAGATGAAAAAAGAATGCCCCCCTCCAGTTGAATTCCATTGCAGCCACCTGTTCAGAGTTCCAAAACATTTTACATTCCACAGCGTAAGCTACACCAAAATCGCCATGTAACTCACATTCTTACATCCGACAACAGCCACTGTAATCAACCGCTTAAGTTTAATTAACTAAATTGCCCCCTAGGCCAGACCTTCAAGTGCAAACAGATATTTAAAAGGAAAAAAATAAAATAAAATCTCTGCCATCTCTGCGCCTGGTTGGATGCAGCTACAGCAACTCAGTATGAGTGTGTATCTAGAGATAGTCGATCAGGAAAAAATAAAAAAATGCATTCGAATGTCTTTCTTTCGATTGCATTGCGCATTTTTATTATTAAACTACACCTGGTAACCTTAGCAGCACAATAAGACATCAGTCAGGTGCTACATACAAAGTAGTAGTAGTTGCTGCTGCTGCTGCTGTTTGAGTGTATCTTTCGAATCTCTGAAGTTCCTTCAACTCTAAACAAAAACAAAAATATTTAATTAGACTTGATTGAGAGTTGATTTTGTTTTGTGGGTCACACTGTTTGTTCTTTGAGGTGCTGACCGACTCCCCCTCCAGGCACGATTATGGCTCTCAACTTGATGTATAAACGCGCGTGATATTGTTTCTTTTAATCGAAGTGGGTTAGGCGGTTAGGCCACTTGTCAACACTTAATTCGACGAAATCACAATTTGAATTGTTCAGCAATTTGTATCTTTTTTCAGTCGAGTACAAACACTTAAACAAACAATCGGCAAACGGCAACAATTTGTCAATTAGCAGCGTAGATAATCAAATTCTATTCATTCAAAGGAGGCGATTTGAGAAAGCGTTGTGCCCAGGTATATAAACACAAAATATGTAGCTTCTATGTGTTCCTGTGTGTCGTGTAAAATAAGGTAATGCGAGCCAGTTGGAGAAGCTGCCTTGTGTGGCAATTAAATCCATCTGTGGAATCATGTTTTTATGAAATTAAAATTCCACTGCCATAGAGGCGACTAAGTCGTCGTCGTGGTTGCATAACACAGATTCTCTGTCAGTAGGAAAAGAGAAGAGGATGCTAAAAGCACAAACCAGGTGATGCCATTTGATGTCAATGGCCGAGTGGAAAAATCGCTAAGTGAAACCCACGCACATGGAAGAGTGGTTTCTCAAGAGCCTCCCTCAATTGAAAGATGCATTCAAATGCTCCGGTCGCCGATTAACCAATTATTCATCCATTGGAGTCAGGCAAGGTTTAATTCTATCACCATCAATGGTTTTAGTACTAATATGGTTTACCGTAACTTGGTCTGAAAAGTCATTCAAAGACTGGCGTGCTTAGCCTGACTAGGGGCACAGTACCTAGCACCGCCCTTAAAACAATGCACTCACCTAAACGTCAAGAAATTAACTGAGATGAGTGGGGTGCACGAGCTATCGCTGTGTCTTAAGCTGGTCCAATCGTGGCTTAAATATGAATAATCTTACGCTGCAAATTTCAGTTAACACAGTCAGGGACTAGACAAGCACAATGTTCATTAACCCCCGCAGTCTTCACAGGCGGATCAGAATAGATGAAAGAGTGGGTTCGGCTATCTACTTATCGAAGTCTCGCTAATAATAAGGCTACCCAATTACGGCAGTGTGTTCCAAGCGGATGTACTGTCGATAGCGGAAGCGGCCTCTGTACTATCCATGATCCTCCTGTCCTTGAACAAAAAAGAAATCAGTATCATGATAGGTGTACTGACTAGGTGCAATGGCCCCAGACTAGGCATCAGCTCACCGGACTACTGTACGAGCTGTAATGATCTTGCCGCATGGGCAAGAGATTTTTCGGAGAACTGGACGACTTGGTGCAAGTCCCACTCGGGTTTCATCGAGAGTACATGTTGGTTCAACACAAGACCGACCGAACTGGTACCAAATAAGAATATGGTAACCACGATGATGACAGGGAATCACAATGAACCAATAGGCCCCGCGCAAGCACCCCTCATACCATACCATACCATGCCAGACCATACACAGAGGAAACGAGATACATCCGCCGCACTCAGGTCAACTCATTGACTCATTGTGTCACCCATAAGAGGTTTAGGAAAGTACCCCATCCGATGAAGCTTTCCTTGCTAATTCATCTGCCTTTTCATTTCGCGGGACACCCTCGTGCCCAGGGACCCAGCAGAGCAGAACCGGTATTGTTCTTACGGCAGACTCATGGGCAGCTGTTATCATTGACAGGACCTCCGCTGGGAAAACACTGCTGTGGTCAGGGAGTCGTATAGATCTGGATATACCCAGTGATTCGGATACCGGTGTCCATTTTTGATCCATCTGTGTAAATAGCTATGGATTCGGCATTTGGTATACGGCTGTCTTTCCGCTCTTCTCTGCTAGGATAAGCTGAGGTAAATGGTGCTTTGAAGTCAAGGTTAGGCGAAATGTAGTCTGTTGTGGGTGCATGGCAGAAAAATCTGCCAAGGATGGTCGCGTGCTCTATCGTACAGGGAAACTGGAAAGACACTAGCCTTTGTACTTTAGAGAGCTCTTTCAGGTAGGTGAACTTTTTTAACGCTGGTCAACATACGAGGCTGCCATACATATGTCAGGATGGGTACATCCAGAGAACAACAGAGGGAGCGTTGAGCAACCTTTCTAACAACCAAACCAAATGCCACTCTATAATTTATAACATCATCAGGATGGTTCCAGGGACCACCCACACCTTAAAAAAAGAGACGCACTTTCTCTATAAATCAATAATTTCATTTGCGGGTGATCAATTGATAGTTATACCAAAACAAGACCAAAAAAGCCCCAAACTCATAAAAGACCCAAGCAAGGGTGCGCGCTGCGTACTTCAAATTAATTGGCAATTACACGAAAATTTTAATTGCGTTCGGATGCCAATGACGAAGCGAGTAACAATTAAACAATCCCGCAGTTAATCAGCGAATCGAAAGCCCAGAATTTACAAATCCAAGGTTCGAGTTACCCAGCAACAGTTTATTGCTTATGAAGATTTATTTCGTCTCAGGCAATAAACACGCAGACATTCGCCTGTCAATTTGCGGCAATCATTGAAACCCAAGCAGACACACACATCCATCTACCGGCCAGTGTCCGTCCCAAGAACCATAACCACTTTGGAACAACAAAAGAATAATTATCACTATCCCCACCTATCAGATACACACACCAACTTTACCTTTTACTTTTTTATATTTATGAAAAACCTGCTGGACATTGTAACATGGATCTACTCGTATCTGTGTATCTATCTATCTTTATTTGTTGTATTTTAAGTTTTTATTTTTATTTTTGCGTCTCTCTAATGATGATGGAAGGCAGTGGAATGAACTCTTATTTCAAACACAGGTACCTCTTGAATGTTATTCCTCTGCTGCTGCTGTTGCTGCTGCTGGTTACTGGTTTGTTCAACGAGGCGTTTTGTGTACATGCATATACCTAGTATATGTGGAATGGGATCCGCTTGATGTGCAACCATGAAGAGGAAGATTTATTTTAAAGATATCTTTGTTGCGTGCCCAACGTCGCGGATACAGGAACAACGAACAAAAAAAAATGTATAACAAGATATTTATACTTACTACCTTGAGATTAATAGCCCATTCGGTAGGGCGCTAAACGCCCTTGCCAAGGCCAAGCTACCTATAGATGGTCGAACGAAAATTAGTATCCTCCTTGACAAGAGTATCTTTGAGCAATTTATCGAATGTGCGTTCCATTATTGGAGGCAGGGCTGTTCAACTGATGTCTGTCGGAACACCATGTGCACTTTAGATTTATGATAGACTAATTGCTAATGTTGGAACAGTAATCACAAAAGGTTGTTAAAAATAATTTGCTAAGCTTCAAGCCGGATGAGCAGTCACTCTACTAGGCATGATTCTAGACCTGAAACCTAGTTGGAAGCTCAACGGTAAGGAAAGGGTACACAGCTTTCTATGCCTTCGGCGAAAAATGGGAGATCTCTTTTGAGAAGCAATACCAGCGAAATCCAGAAGGCGACGCCCCTGCATCGGTATCATGGTATCAATGAGAACAACTCTGACGGCGACAATGGCAGCATTTACTAAAGTAGTTTGGCACCAAAAACGGCTATAAGACTGACGGGAGGCCGATTGTGATTATCGAACCCTTACGGCGATGCCTCCATTCTATCCCGATGGGAGGCTATCAGTGGATCGACGGAAACTGATCACATGAATCCGATGGTAACATTTGAAGGAGATTAAATATAAGAATTCCTGACAGAATTTACTGGAGGAACTAGAGAACCAAGAAGAAAAAGGAGTTGGCGCTCTATATAGACGGTTCAAAGATGGACATTGGTACGGAAGAAGCCGGAGTTTATTGTAAAGGCCTAGGCATAAAACACTCCTTCAGAATAAATGACAATTGAAGCGTCTTTCAAGCCAAATTCACCGGCTGCTAAAATTATACATAGACAGCCAGACAGCCATCAAGACTCCGGATTCTGTTCTAATTTGGTCGAAGTTTGTGAGGACCTGCACATCAGTCTTAAACGCATTATCCAGAGCCATTGGGGTGTCCCTCAGCAGTGTACAAGAGCGTATGGATATCGCAGAATCGAAAAACCTGATGAGCTCTCTAAGAAAGGGCATCACCTATCGCGGGTCATTCTAGTAGTAGCCTCAGTCAATTCCTCTTGGAAGAAGTTAGAAGACGAAGCCATCGGTTGAGCAAACAGACGTTGGGTTCATTTGGAAACGACCAGATCATAAACTCTGGTTAAACTCAGTTGTTATAACGCACGGGTCGTTTCTGGCGTAATTCCCACCCATTGTGCCATTGGCCTTTACGTGGAGCGACTCGGTGTTTTGCCTAATGACTAAGTTGCAAGGACGAAAAAGAAGTCAAATCCATTCGTCAGCTATTATGTGATTGTCTTGCCGAATCCGTCAGAAGGAGAACTGCACAATGGACGTAAGCTATGAAATATAAGCTTGTCAGAAATCACTGTTCATGGGTTGAAGTCAACGCGCTGATAGTAGCTTGGCTCACTGAAACTCTTAGCCCTTCAGAGAGAAGAGTGAATTCCTTTAATGAACGAAGCGAGCCACCCACTCGCTTACAGATGTACGCTTGATAGTTGACATATTCTCAGCGGGGTATGATATCGCGTGAGCGGCTAAACCCGAATTGAATTAAATTACAGTAGATTCGCTTAGAAGCGACTGCATGACAGTTGTTGACATACACTTAGGAAAGTGACATATACGCGTTAGCATTGCCATCTTCATTGACAGTCAAGCTACGCTCAAAGAGCTAGAGTCTTTTGTCTTGAAATCGTAGCTAATCAGTGATTACCGAGCAGTGCTCAAGGCTCTATGTGCGAATATAATGGGTGCCTGAACTCTGTTATATAGAGGGCAAGCAATGCGCCCAAACGCTGGCAAAAAACGAGCTCAAATCCAATCAGGGAACATTATTGACAGCATCAGGGCACCGATGTGTGTTGCCATGAGAAGTTTTGTCATTAGTATACACACACGCAGAGGGGCAATCTGCAAGGACATAGGGTGGAATATCCTCTCTGGAAATTGCCTTTTGAGCAAGCACGCTAGTGGAATCGGATATTTGTAGGTATTACGAGGACCTACACGCCTCAGAGGACAGATGGCATTACGCACATACTGTGCGAGTTTGAGGGTACTTCTAGGCATGCACTTGTATAGTAACCTAATAGGTAATAGGTATAGTAAGATCTGGACATCCACCTCTCCTTCAGCTTTCCTTGCTGCTGCAGCGTTTTCCAAGCCGAAGTCACTGCCATTCGTCAAGCAGCTGACTGGCTGGCGGCGAATGCAGTATCAGTATCGGATATTGTCATATACATCGACAGCCAAGCGGCTATCAAATCCCTCAAAGCCAGTAAAGGGCTGCCGCGTATCTGAACGAGATGGTTGGACAGTACAACCTCACCCTCTGCTGGGTGCCGGGTCACTGTAATATACCAGGGAATTGCGAAGCTGACGAACTGGCCCGACGAGGCTCCTCAGGTCTAAACAGCATAAACGTCACCGACATCGAGGTGCCAATGTCCTATGCCGATGCGGAGAGAGAAGTCAACCATCGGTGGCAACAGCTCGGCTACTGTAACACTGCAAGGCTGCTCTGGCCCACGCTAAATGAAACCAGGTCCATCGGACTGCTGAAACGTAAGAGAGGAACCCTCTCCAAAATCGTAAACATCCTCACCGGACACTGTGCCCAAAGATTGGGCATCCCCTACAATGACTTCTGTAGAAGTTGTAGAGATGAAAAAGAAGAGGAGACTATCAGTCAGAAAGGCCACATTAGGTGCATACCTGTTTAACGATTTAAGTGATCTCAACAATGCCTGATGATTGGCTCCATCATACTAAGGAGTAAATGGTTCTCTCAGTAAGAACCACCTTACACATCGGCAGCACAATGGACCTATTGCTGGTCTAAGTGCATCCTCACCGAGGGCCGGTTTCAACCAACCAACCAACAGGGCACGGGCGTTAGTTAAATTGGAAGAGAGAGGACAGAATAGGAAGCAGATGGTATAGTCGAATTTGAAACTCAGGTGATATTACTTAGGTTTCAATATTTATTCTCCATGGGTGGTATCCATATGGACTGGGGAGAGAGTTGTGTGTGATTTTTGCATTGGTATGTAATTCGAAATATTTTTTTCGCGTTGATGTGAAATGTTGAAATACACTAAGTGTTGTGACAGTTGAATGGATATGTTCGGGAATCGATCGAAGAGGGTTACGTTATAATTCACTATTTTGGTAATATGCACGCAAGCAGACCAAAAGTCATAGTTCTCCTCCTTCATCTACATACTATATTCACAAAATCCTTCTTTGTTCTACAACGGCCCTTTTAGGAATACATTCTCGCAAGAAATCACACAGCAAGAAGCCGAAAATGTCTAGTAATATTTATCAATATGCCCCGCGCCTCTGCCACATATCTTCCACCATTACAGGCCCTTCCGTTTCCATAGACAAAAAAAAAAAGCAAAACGGGTACCCTATTCATTTTACCTATGTACCCAATTCATAACCATCAAACTTGGTGCTAGTGCCCCCTTGCAGCCTTCCGTGAGAGAGACAGTTACAACCTATTATGCATATGCTCCGCTGACCGAAGTGAATGGTTAATGACTCATTTATTCAGACTTCATTTCCATGTCTATAATTAATTTTCTAATAATTTCCCCACCTCCTTTGGCACTACCATCAGGGTGATGATGATGATTGTTACCTGTCAGCTTGGAGAGGGCTCTTTCGTTTTTTCGTATTTGCTTTGTGTGTGATTACTTGTATATCCGCCTCTTCTCCTCCTTCCTCTATTGGATTGTCAAAATCTTTGGTCTGCCATCGGACTGATGCGTGTACGCGCCGACATCATCAAAGTCGAAAGAGTTGGCCAGCAAACTTGTTTTTTGTTTGTCTGCCTTACGCAATACTTGAGAACACCATCATCTGGTGATTGGAGAAGAATTATTTATTTGTCTCGGCGCACCTGTAGGACGGGCCACAGAATTCTGACAAATGACCTTGCCGCAGATTAAGAGGATTTTGGAAGGTCTTTAACAGGAAATGCGATTACTTTCGTGCCTTAGTGCCTTCCTCTTCCGTCACCTCAGCTAGGAAATGCACAATTCATAAAGCACGCTCGCACGGAAGCGAATGGAATCACAAAACCACCCAACCAACGCCTCAGGTCCTACTTGCAACTCATTTAGGAATTCATAACGCTAGCCGCTTAGCGCTTGCATGCAGGTGGTCAGCCACCTAGTCGACTCTAAATAATTCGCATTGTAAATCTACAAAATCACCGTCAAGATATGTGCAAATAAAAGTATTTTTTTTTTGCCCAATCTACTTGAAAATCTCAAGGCAACGCTGGACATTGATATTCAAAAAGGCAATTTCGAGCATTCAACCGACTCCCGGACTCGGAAAAGAATTCGATTCGGACTCATTTGCGCGCATAAGTAGCAAGCAGTACGAGTTCGTACGAGTAAACAATAAAATTTCAAATGCATAAAGCGATAAATAATTTTCATGTTCGCTGTTCGCGTAGCCAAGAGAGTGCTGGGTGAATTGTTTCTTGGTTTCGGACGTCGTCTCTAGGCATTGTCAAGTCAAACAGGTGTCCAGGGCACATGCAAATGCACACAGTCTGGCTCTGGACTTTGGAATGCCATGTGTGGAAGGAAGGAACAAAGCTGGCGCATTTGGTATTGTTGGCGACCATAAACAGTGAGTGGGTAGGTCATGTCTGTCGTGGAATGCTGAATGGCGGCGGCTTAGGAAGTTTGGAATTTGGAATAAGTCCATTTGCGGATTTGGATCAATTTCTTCTTTTGTTTTTTGTTCTTGTGAGAAGAGATTGAGATGCTAGATAGACTAATGGATTCAGTTTTAAGATCTCATTGGGAAGACCATTATTAATGTACAGAGTCAGCAGCTTGTGGACACGTCACTCATGTTTGGTGAGGCATTTAAACGGCCAACGCTGACCAAAAAGTCACCCTGACTAGGTTGGTCCTAAATGAAGGCCTCAACTTCTCACAATGACTATTGGCTAAGGGCTAAGAGTATGCTTCTCAAACATGGAGGCAATTCATTTCACTAAGATATAAGAAGACCTTCTTCTTTCCTTCAGATTCCCACGGTGTTGAGCTCAGTAATCTGGTATCACGATTAAAAAACCGAAGGCTGAAAATGGATCTAGTAGCAACCAAGCCTAGCAGTTGTAGCACTCTTGCCGGATATTCTCTTTGAGAGCTATCGAAGCCTGTGGCTTCCGCTCTAGACATTCGAGTGATCTAAACAAGACATTAGGCGAACTGGAGAGTCCGAAAATGTTTATTGTCGGGAGAGCCGTGTCTGCGGTTGCACCCTTCTATTGAAACCACATGTTCTTCGGTTCCAATTTATCAATTAGTTAGTCAACTAGTTCAGATCTATACGAATCTCAGACCACACCAGTGTTTCCAAACGGAGGTCCTGGCAGTGACAACAGCGGCCCATGAGTCTGCCGTAAGAACAATACCGCCAGAAGGTATCACTTCCTTTATCGACAGCCAGGCAGCTATCAAAGCAATTACCGCCATAGAAATAAAATCCAAGCTTGTGAAGTGCTGTCGAGCTTAAGGAGCTTAAGGTTCTTGGAACACAGCACAAGGTTCTGCTCTGCTGGGAAATGAAAAGGCAGATGAATTAGGAAGGAATGCTTGATCGGACCCACTTGAACTGATCCGCCTCTCCATAAGCACCCTGCCCTGCTCTCTCAGGCTTGAAGTAGGGAAACTGGCTATGAGAGAGACGAACTTGAGATGGAAGTCCCTAGATACTTGCAAAAATGCAAAAGAACTATCGCCAACAGGACAGACGTTCGCTGTCCATGCTCGTGGGTATATTGACGGGTCACAACACTCTACGGTACCACCTAAAGAAACTACGTCCGACGGAAGAAGAACTCTGCAGAGGATGAGGCGATGAGGATGTTATAGAGGACACTACCCACTTCCTCTGCCAGTGCCCTGGACTCCAACATCCCAGAAAAGGTCAGAAGTGATTGGGTGTCTTCAGGCAATAGCTGAGGACATTTTCAAATCTATATTGACGTCTCGTCCTCGACGCCTTCAGCCACGAGCACTACAAGGCCTAGCGTCTCCCCTATTAAGGAATTGACTGGTACTGATGACAGGAATTTATGATGCTAGCATTTGAAAGGAAATGTAGGACAAGAATGTCTGAATAGACTGACCAAAGAATCATTAACTAAAAGGGACTACATTTCCACGGCGACTAGGAAAGGTTATGAAATAAACAGAACAGTCGCCCCAAAAGATTCAAATACTTGGGCAAGTACCAATATGTATCCTTATAGGTACATATTCATAAAAGACACAGAATTAGACAGAATCTCTAAGATGATTCTTATGCGCCAAGGCTTATGAGGAGTGTAAGATTCTTAGTTAAAATTCCAAAAGAAATATACATATGTAGGTAGTGGGAGGCACAATACCGTTCATGGACGCCCAAGACATTCCAATGAACTGGTTGAAGTGGTAATAGAGAGTGCTACCGATTACCCTTCCCACATGTGTGGTACTCATCACCGTGCTCAGTATTTTGGCGTCACCAAGGGTGATTTGCATTTGTCTCTGTATAAATTGACTCAAAGAATATTGCCCACACTGATCCTAATATTTGGAAGCAAATTTCGATGACTAACAAGGCCGATCTTACAGTCTCTGGTGCCGTTAACAAACAAAATTGTCGCATTTAGGAAAGAAGAATCCATACGATATCCATGAGACACCATTGCATGCCCAAAAAGTGACTGTTTGGGCCGGCGTTTTCGCCAAAACCATCTTGGGCCATTTTTCTTTAGAGAAAGCGATATCGGTGGATAGTTAGCTCATTATACCTGAACACAAATCTGTGAAAGGACTGCAAATAAAATTCTGCAACTCTGCAATTCTCTGGACATCTGCAGTCAAAAAATGGCAGCTCTATGCTCTAGGCGAAAGACAGACAATGGTGGACGCCTTCTAGACCTTTGGATAAATAGGAAACACGGAGAGCTGAGCTTCTACCTGACTCAGATGCTTACTGGTCATTTATGTTTCAAAGCATGCCTCCACAAATGTGAGCATGAAGACAATTCTTATTGTCCAATGTGCACAGAAGCAGTGGAACACATAATATTCCAGTGCCCACGATATCGTGAATGCCCTAACCTCTTGGAAAACAGACTGGGTGTGGATGCTCAGCACACAAGCAGCTTGGAAAACACGGCAATGAAACCGTGGCTAGCATCATGACACGTCCTAGGAGTACGTGGCGCAGAACAGTGGAGAAGAAAGCACGGCAACTGGGAGAGTTTTGGGGAGAGCTGAGGCACATTTGAAGGCCCTAGGAACCACAAGGAGATGCAGGACATAAGGACTGCACCTCCCAATGCAAACAAAAATGTTTTTATCTGGATATCTGACGATGACTGACTGAAAATGATTACAAAGTTTCTATGTCCTGCAGGATTTTTTCCACCAAAGAAGCAACTGTGTTTCAGTCAACTACATCTTTCCTAAAGGTCATATTTTTTTTTATAAATATTAAAGCACACGACCTTCTACAGCTGCTAACTGGTTTCTAATCACCTGCTTAACATTTTTTTTATTAAAATCAAAATTTAATTTAAAATTTGAGCACAAATCTTCTGAGATAAACTCAAACACTTTGAAGAAAAATATATAGAAATCCAGTTTACCTTGGAATTCCTGTTGGATTCCATTGGGTATCATCAACTCTTGCACACAACACACATCCTTTTTCTAAATAACCTCGCGCACATTCAATTATTATCGCAGAGGCAAAGAAACCAAAAAAAAAAAAAAAAAAAACTAGTTCAATTGAGAAAACTGCGCAAATATTTTCAACAAAGACGATGTAAGTTGCCCCTTCCAGCTGTTTTTCCAGTTCTTCTTCTTCTTCTTCTTCGTGGCGGAGAGTACATCTTACCATCTTTGTCATCTCTTGAAATCGATTTCAGGTTCTTATGTCGCATTAAAAACTTTGTTATTAGGAATTATAATACAAACAAACAAACCTACATACTGTGAGGCTTTTTTTTTTTCGTCTAACATTGATGAGTTGGGTTTTTTTGTACCTCACCTCACCTACTCTGGACCGTCGTAATATATTTCAGAGATCTGTTTACACCTGTAATGGGTTTGTGAAGGATTTCAAAATGAAAGTGATTTGCTACCGCGAAGTCGGAGAGTAGGAGGCAAAAGCATTTAACTTGTCATTGTGGGAACGTACTTTTGATTTCATTTCGAACCGGAGGAGGTCTCTATGCGCGGCTGTAACGGATGTGTGCTCCATGTGCCCAAAGTGCGAATGGAAATTTTTAATTGAGAGCTTATAGATCAAATGCGTCTGTGTTATATAGTTTCGCACAAAATGGAAGGTGTCTTGAGATTGAGCAGTACCCTTGGATATTTGTCAGACGAAAGCAACAGATTTGATTCGAAAGGCAACATTAAAAATCAATTATACAGAACACAGAGTCAAGAAATTTAGTTCAAGCGAGGTTCCTCGAGCGGATGTAATGATTAGGGAGGTAATTACGGTTTATTTGTATCTACATCTTTCGACTACTCCGACTCATATTTATTGTCTATTAAATTTTAGACTTCGAGGAAAGTTAGCGGACTGGATGGTAGATTATTTGAGAGACAGGTATATCTGGGTAAGAATAAAGGACTGTTGCAGTAATTCAAACGAAGTGAAGTATGGGGTACCACAGGGGTCTAAACTTGGTCCTCCACTGTTTATATTGTAGACAAATATTTTGCTGAATTGTCCCTTTTGTGTACGCTGATGACATGGCAATTGTGGTATGTCATAAATCGATAGAAGAAGCGACAAGTTTGATACAAGAGGAATTCCAAGAAGCCGGGAAATGTTGTCACGACAACGGGCTTGTTATCAATGGCTCAAAACCCAAGCTCATGCACAATTGCAGCCCCCAATATCCAGTACAGTAAATAGAGCTCAAAACTTTCGAATGCAACAACTCTTAGGTATCACCATTGACTGCCACTTTCTTTGGGAACCACATATAAATAATCTACAGAAAAAGCTGAGAAGTTCCCTTTTTGCATAAGCCTGCTTAAGGCACAAATCGAGCATACACGTGCAAAAACAAGTTTATCATGCTCTTGTGGAGTCAAAGTTGCGGTATGGAATCCTGGCGTGGTGAGGTGCAGCACATTGAGAAGCCTCCATCTATTCAAGATAAGGCCATAACTTTGATGTCGCCAAGAAACAATAAAATCAACGTGGTAAAGGTTTTGAACGTCAACCAAATATTTGAAATGTGTGCTGCATTGGAGTCTTATGACGACCTTAGCTACAGAGTACCAATTCAACGGACGGATTTTACCAACTTCCAAGTTTTATCAACTTTTACGGAAAGAGGCAACTGAAGTACCCCATTCCGAATATTCTGTACAATATTCCTCAGAATTTACGATATATAAACCAAGTAATATTTTTTAAAAGCTATTACTTAATTTAGAAAGTCAACCTTAATAATAATTTAAACTGAATTTAAAGGAAAAAAAATATAAATTGTAGGCTTAAGTCCTATTCAGCACTTAGCTAAAAATTGTATCATAATATTTGCACTTCATTTTGATGATAGAAATTAATTAATAGTAAATAACCTCCTGTAGATAAGCCGAGTAGCTTCCCAGGTTTAACAAATGTAACAAATTTTAAGAATTAAATTAAAATAAAATTCAAATTCCTATCTCTACCTGTTATGGGGTAAGGCTTCACATGTAGGTAAAGGCTCAACAAGAAACTGAAGTTAATGTCATAATTCTGCGCTACGAATGTCAGTGTTGCTAGTACAACAGCACATCTTTTCCCTCTATATGTAGGGTGAGCTGTCAAGTCAACCCAGGGACCGAAAGGAGGTCCATTATGATACCAAATAATTGGTTGATCGGATCACGGGATATCTCTTAAACACAGTTAAGATTCAATTTTGTCTGAAGTGACTAAGTAGGATGAATGACTCAATCAACCCTCCCTCTCGAGGTGGACTTAAGGAAGGTAGATATTGCCTAACAATAGCAGTCTCTTTCTCAGACTAACTACCGCTGAGCATGTGTTAAGTAGGTGGCTGTTATTTGCCTTGTTTACTTCTGCAGAAATCATTTTACGGAGCTCCTATTCTAGTGGCATACGCGGAAGGCCTGGTTATAAATATGATCCATTTCAACGATTTTCGTATAGACATATGTTTACAACTGTTACATGCTACATGTTATAGACATATGTATGTATGTACCCAAGTCGAGAAGACTGGGAGTCAAAAAGGGTAGTAAAAAATCACGAGATCACCATTAACACTGATGGTTCTAAAATGGATTTAAGTAGGTACTAGAACTGATATTACTCAGAAGCACTACTGTCGTGTCTTTGAAGCCAAAATACTGTCAGTAGAAAAAACTGCTGTAGGTATCAATAAAAGATCCCTCCGTTGGATATAACTTTGTTAAGCGGCTCCGCAACCAATAAAATCCACTACAGTCAAATCAAAGGCAGACTCACTGATCAGTTAGACACCACAAAGTCAACCTGGACACAGCGAATGGAAGGGGGTTTAAAGGCAGATGAATTGGGTCTGCTTTGAACACCAGAGTGGCTAACACATCAATACTGCTACCGTTCGAAAAGCGGTGTAGTATTATTGGTAACTAATAGAAAAAGAGGCCACCGCCTCCTGGTTGTCCAGAGAAGACTGCACTACTTCTCGTGCCTTATGGCCAAAGTTGAATAGATCTAAACCAAAAACTCATTTTAGTAATATCACAAGACACTGCGCCATAAGAAGTACGCTCCGCGAATGAGTCCAGCGATTTATGCAGAAGCTGCGAATATGAAGAGGAGGTATGTAGGTATACAGTCAAGGCAACACATGCTGTGCCACAGCCCCACCTTTTAAGAACAGCACCTACGAATTCTATACCACAGATTCTTCTCCAGCACTGCAGACATAGCAGTCACGGATAATGAATCTACTTCTGGAATAGCACCAATTGGTTTAGGGTTGACCGACAGCAAATTATATGCCCACCTCCCAGTATTTAATTAATTACCCCTCCCGATCCAATACCAAGGATATGCACAATGGACCTTTGGTGCTTCAGAGAGCACGTGATCTTCTCTTTCCATCAAACACCCTCATAACCTCGCCTAGGGCATCACCAACTCTCGTAAGTTTAAGATCCCATATAACACAAAGAAATTTATAAAAAAACGTTACCCCAAGTCACAATCGCAGAGCACACCAGAGTTTGAGGGTTTGTTGTTATTCATAAGATTCAAACTTAGGAAAGTGAAACCGCATTGCATAAATAAACACATTAATCTGCATTTCTTTTGCTTGTTTTAGGTTATGCCATTCAGCATGCAACACCTACTCCATACCGCAAGTTATAAATCCCATCTTAAAGAAAAACTAGAACCTGTCCCCTTACTTTCATTCACAAATGTACTTCCGCGGTCCAACCAATGACCTCGTGCCATGACTGCGCGACCTAAAAACACACGAACAAAGCGGAAAACGGAATGCAACACATCTGTCTAGAGAGGATGACCTTGCTCAATGTCGTCCCGTTTCTTTTCTTTCTTCCCCTTCCAAACAGACGACAAAAAATCTTTTTCTCCTGCCTCAACAAACATGAACCATAAGTCATCGTATTCCCCTTTTTGTTTGTAGCAAACCGAGAACCCTTTCGCCATCGATACCAATTTTGCGGTCTACCACTTTGTCTTAATTTATAAAAGAGGGACTTACCCAATGAGTTGGTTTCTGGTATCCAATTCTACAGCTGATCCAAAACCACTTATGCACATTACACACACGCACACACAATGCACATTGGGAATTTATTTATTTCTGGCAGTAAAAAAAAAAAAAAATCGCACCGCGTAACCGACAAACGAAACGACTTTATTTAGGCGCACAAAATTAAGAGAAAGAATAATTCGTTATTGTAACAAATCACTTTTAATTAACGGATTTCGGTGTGACCGCCGAAACGCATAAAGCACGCGACAGTGGCGCACGCGCAACAATAAACAACACCCCACACACGCACTCTACCACAAGGCGGCAAAATTGAAAACTCAGCGGTCCAACGGAGTAATCAATAGTGGCGGGCGGTGGTGATCGTAGTCGAAATTAATATTTTTTTTTCTTTAATTCCACTTCATATCGCAAATGAAGAATCAATTTTTGATTTTTTTTTTTTTTGTAATTCACCGGTCCAAATTAAAATTTCCTAATCAATTTGTAAATATCCCACAGATGGAGGGGAAATTTTAAGCGCGCACTGAACGTCCTTACACTTCGAAACTATATTGGAGACTAACTCAAGCCGAGAAAATGTATTATGAATTGACTCCAAATCTAAGCTGAGCTGCGGAATGCGGTTTGAGTGGAAACTCAAAGAGATCGTTCTATTTTTGAGTCACTTTTACACAGTGGTGGCGGTTGGTGGAGTTAAGTGCAATCACGGCTTAAATTTTAAATGATTTAATGTATTTATGAATGGAATTTAGTAAGAACTAAATTGTATAAATTCGAAAGTGTTTGCTGGTCAAATGACAGTAGGAAAAGTAACATTCTATGCTCGAAATAGTTTTGAAAATATGCTGACTTTGTTTCTCTTCGAATCTAAGAGATCGAGTGAAATTATGCATTTTAAAGAGAGACCTATTCATACAGTCACGGACGGAAGATCGTCACAACTGCGGCATTTAAATTTATTTCGATTCAAGTAAAACTAATAGTTTTAAGCGAAATAATGATTTTCATCATTGAATGAGTAAAATATATATATACATATGTACGTAGGGTAATCAAAAAAAAAAAATCTGTAGGAAATTAATAAACATATATTAAGTTTGTACCATAGAGAAATATTGACTATAAGCCTTGTCTGTCTGTCTGGCACTAGTTTTTGGGTCTTTAATTTTGAGCTGGGTCGATGAAATTTCGAATATGCAGTCATTAGAAAAAGAAACATTTTCAAAACCCGCCCACTGACACGCTCACTTTTGGAAAATTCTCTTTTTCCAGTATTTTTACATAAAACTCGAAAAACTTAAAAAAAAGCTCTTAAATTTTCCATTATTTTTAGTGCAGTTCTTATGCAACACATATGTACAGTGTTGGCCAAAACTAAAGCAACTTAAACACAGATAACAAACACATGAGTAAAATTGCTTAAATGAAAATATATTCCTTAAAATTTTTATGTAGGAATATAGTGGTTACATTCCAAAATTAGATTATAAAAAAAAAATCCATTTATTTATAACAAAAACAAAGAAAAAACAAATAATACTAAAATATGCCGATTTTCAGCTGGACAAAACTAAAGCAACTCCAAAGCAAAATTGTATTTATATTCAAATTCGTTGTGTTAAACTCAATATTTTAATGGCAAAACATTATTTCAGATCACCGCTGGACACCTCCTTGGCATACTCTCCAAAATATTTAAAATTATGGAACTGGGGATATTATTCCATGCCTCTTTGACCTGAGTAAAAAGGCCCCCCTTTTCGATATGTATCCCGAACTATTCTCCGATCTACGATCTCCAAGAGGTTTTCTATAGCATAAAGTTCCGGAGAACATTCCATAATCCCAAATTTTCTATCCTGAAACTAATTTTTTAAAAGTTTTGAGGTATGTTTAGGTGCAGTATACTGTGGAAGTACCCATTTCAAAGGCAACTCCTCTTCGACATGTGGCAGCATAACGCCTTACAGGATAGTTTTGTACACAAATCGGTTCATAATTCCCTCTATTTTATGGATTGGGCCAATTCCATATCCATGGAAGCATCTCCGGACCATGACATAACCTTCTCCATGTTTGACCATACCCATCGAATATCGAGAAGTAGGTGCTTCATTGCTGAGCCGTCAAAGACGTCGAAATCCATCCGATATCTTAATATTGAATTTGTATTCATCAGAGAATAGAGCTGTCTTCCTTTTAGACTCTGTCCAGTTGATGTGGCCAGTTGTAAATTTGAATTAAGCCGTTTTGTTTTTGACCCAAATAAAGGGTTTCTTCACCACACTGAAAAATGAAAGACCACCATTCACTGCCCTTCGACGAATCGTTCTGGTGCGGATATTCATGTTCAATTCGTATCTCAACTCTCAGATGACATGAAAAGATTGCTCTTAATCTTTCTTATCACATATTTATCTCCCCGGTGCGTCCTAACTCCTGGCCTGCCCCCTCGATGAATCATTTTGACGGATTTGCTGGCCTTATAATATTTAATTAAACGACGTTTCACTGATTTATGAGTAGAATTAAGCATAGATTTCCTTGGGTAGTTCTATATTCAAAATCAGAATTTTTTTTTGTCCGTTCAGAATACTATTCCTTGCCATTTTTACAAAATAAGTTAGAGCAGCTTTTTATGTCTTCTGCAGCAAAATTATACCCGAAAATCGTCCAATTTTTTCTTGTTTGTTCATTGGCAGCATTTCTATAGCAGTAAATACTCAAAACAACGGTTACTTTTTGTTTTCCGTAACAGAAAATCGTTTTTTTGAAGAAAGAAACGAAAAGTTGCTTTAGTTTTGGCCAGCCGAAAATGGACCTTAATTCAGTTTTGTATTTATTGTTTTTTTAATTTACTCATAAGAGTGTTTATTGATTCTATATACTAATCTATAATATTCAGAGATATCGGGAAAAATAAATATAAAAATATTCTGGCTTATAAGCACTTGTAAAATCTTAAAACAATTGTGTGGTGTATTAGTTGCTTTAGTTTTGGCCAACACTGTATGTATTTAAAGGTTCCCAGTCAACAATACGAAAAAGAGGTAAAAAGAGAGTTCAATTTATAAAATAATTGTACTTACTGTTTTATTGCATTGAGTTCCCATCTACCATCAGTCATTTAGAGAAGAGCAAATGCAATTCAAAAGCCGATATCCCATTTCATCTTCCAAAGCACACACACATTCTGAATTACAGCTCTATGTGGTAAGGAAAGGTAACACAAAGATCGAGAGCTTTTCAAACACACCGCGCCGCGGTCAACCACTAGCACTGCGCTAACGAATTTGCACTCAAATGATTATACACACGCATGATTCGATAAATGGGGTAGGAACGCACTTGAACACTATAAGAGAAAGACAGCGTCTCTCAAATTGGCATAACACATACACATAGGCACACTTGAAAAGAGACTTTGTAAAAAACACAAACACGAAGCGACCGTTGCACTGATACGATATATGGGCAGGCACCCTACAATAGGGACTTTAAATTTCAGGAAACACCAACGCAAAGGCACTGGAAAAGAGACAACAGAGCGGTAATAAATTTGCACGCGAAAAAAAGCAGAAAGAGGGAGAGAAGCATATAAGCTTTTAAACTTTTTTCTTACTAACACTAAAAAAAAAAGACCACTGCTCTCATTCATACATGGAGACTTTCTCGAAACACCAACACAAAGCGAACACTACGAAACACGGACGCACTAAAAGAGAGACCACTAACACCAACACTGCACTGCACTTAAAAACGAACGACCCGATAACTACTGCGAGACCCGAACCGAACTTACCACAAGGAGAGACCGCGAACAACTGATTTGCTGCACCGCCGGATGTGGAGTTGTGAGCCTATGGAAACGGAAATTCATTTGACAGTCTATGCAGCAGAGTTGCCGTGGGAATTTAATTCAGTATATTTTGTTATTTAACTGAAAAGATAACAGCAGAGTTGCCATGTGACTAAAGTTCGGTATATTTTTTTAAACAACTTAAAATAAGGTCGCAATAAATTATTCGTCGTTAGTTTGATCCCTAAATATAAGTATATAACTACAAAATGTCTCCCAGTACGTAATACATTTTTATGACTGTCTTTTTGCGTTGATTTTTATTTTTTACCTCACAACTAAGAACTTTAAATTACGTAAGCCGGTCGAGGTATATAGATACAAATATTGCGGTCAATTTTGGCGTACTGGGTTCTGTCCCAAGTAGAAAGGGATCGACTAGGGAGCACTCTCAATTACTAACCACAATAACTGGTGCTGTTAAATTACAACTTTAAGATCACGCCCAGATATTGATGCATTTCTATAAGCTATATACCTCGAAATTGTAGTTGTCACCTTCATCTTGTTCACCTCAAGACCAACTCGTTTCGCCTGCTCATCAATTTCTGTATTCAACTCTACGACGTACACTGGGGCAGAATAATCTCAAAGTTGGATTTAAATCAGCCAATAAAGCTTGGAAAATAAACATATATTGCAAATCATGCCTTGGAATGTTTAGTAACGGTAAAGTAGGATGGTACACTCATGTCTCTTATTTCATTTTTTGATTTATTTCCGGTATTGATATACATATATTTAAGCTGCCCAGTGTGCGACGGCCTAAGGATATCTTCCAGCAGTTGGACGGATTTGTGAAAGATAGTGACACCTGCGCTGCGCACTATCTGCTCCAACACGATATTGAACAAATCAAATGACAGCGCAATTCCTTGCCTGAATCCGGTGCACGTTTGGAAGAGCTCCGAAGAGTTGTTTTCAAGTTTCGAGATAAGTTTTGCCTGTATCCCGAATTTGGCCATCGCCTAGTAGAGCTCTAGACGATGAATGCTGTCATAGTCATTAAAGTCTATGAAAAGGTGGTGGGTCTCGGCTTGAAATTCATTGGTCTTTTCCAGGATTTGTCTGAGTGTGAAAATTTGGTCTATTGTCGATCTGCCGGCACACATTCACACAATATACATAGGCTCACCTCGGAGGGCATGGGAAGATGGGACATATAGAGCTGAGACTCCAGTCATCGGACATGCGTTCCTCCACCCATACTTGGTGGATGACTTGGTGCATGCACCCTACCAAGGCATCACTTTCGTAGTTAAAGATATCAGCTGGAAGCCCATCAGAGTTAGCAGCTTTGTTATTCTTCTATTTTCTAATGGCTATTTTAAATTGTTGAATACATTGAAATCATAATGAAATTACCACTTTTCGAAAAAACACACATTTTGGATATATAAATGAGAATATTTTTTTATGCAAAGCACTTATTTTGAAACAAATATCTCAGTTTCTGAGAGACACTTTGTAGCGATATAAGTATTATAGGCCTTATTTTAAGTTATTTAAAAAATATACCGAACTTTATTTACACGGCAACTCTGCTGTTGTCTTTTTAGGTAAATAACAAAATATACCGAATTTAAGTCCCACGGCAACTCTGCTGCATAGACTGTCAAATGAATTTCCGTTTCCTTGGGGTCACAACTCCTCATCCGGCGGTGCAGCAAATCAGTTGTTCGCGGTACCTCCTTGTGGTAAGTTCGGTTCGGGTCTCGCAGTAGTTTTCGGGTCGTTCGTTTTTTAGTGCAGTGGTTAGTGCAGTGTGTTAGTGGTCTGTTTGTGTTAGTGGTCTCTCTTTTAGTGCTTTCGCGTTTCGGGTCAGAGAGAGACTACTGAATGTGTTGGTGTTTCTTGAAAGCTTGTCCCTTAGCGTTATTTTATAGCTTATGTGTATGCCGGCCTCCCTCTTTATAGTGTTTAAGTGCTGCTTTATACCGCGTTTGTCCCTTTTCCCCCTCCATGCGGTTTTTTTTAGCCATGCCACTGCCTATATGTTTCGTAAAAGCCTCTCCTAAAATAGTGTTTCCATGTATCGTATCAGTGTGTTAGCGGTGTTCGCCTCTCTTAAAGTGTATGCCAATATGAGAGAGGTTTTATAGTTTTTATATGTGTTTCGTCTTCCATCTCTGTAGTGTTCAAGTGCAACCTTATCCCGGGATAAGTATGTTTATCCCTTTTCATCTCTTTTTTCCGAGTTTCGCGTGTGTTTGTGTTTAGTAAATTAATTGAGTGCAAAGCTGTGTTAATAGTTGACCGCGGCGCGGAGCTTTTGTTTTAAAAGTTCAGTTCGAAAAGCTCTCGCTGTTTGTGAGGGCTTTTTTCGCCTCAAGTGCGGTAATTCAAAGTGTGTGTTGGTACATTCGAGGATGACAGGGGAAATTTCCGATTGCATTTGTTCCTGTCTAAATGATTGATGGAAAGTCCGAACTCAATGCAAAAGAGGGTAAGTTCCATGTCAAGCATTTGTCTCGCTCTTTTTCTTTCCTTGCTTTTTTATAATGCATGCAAATATGTATGGTAGACTGGAAAGGGTTATTTATTGCATAGGAACTGCACTAAAAAAATGTGGGAATTTTTAGAGCTTTTTCTTGTTTCGGATCCGGACACTATAAAGAAAGTCTCTCTGTTAGCCATTCTGTCACAGTCTTGTATCTTTTTAACGGTTTAACATAGAGAGCTAAAACTGCCGGTATGTACACATACATTATATGGGAGGCCGCACAAGATGGCGACATAAAAATTCTCGCTTATATCGAGTGGCACGTCAAATTAAAGAAAATATCAATTGTGTAGTGAGAAATATTTTTGTCTGGCAAAATTTCTTAACAAAAAAGAATGACAAATATTTGAAAAGTGTTTGCCTGGGTAGTAGCAGAAGCTACTGTTTCTTCCAATGGTCCGGGCGAGACTCTCTCATTCAGGCAGCTGCTATAAATGTCCACAAACAGGTTCATTCTTATTTTAGTCGTCGCTTTCAGGATTGTATCTGGGATCCGATCCAGTCCCAAACCTGTTGCATACCTCCAGAATTTCTTGTGAGGTTACCATAGGGGTTTGTTCACTACTATTCGTTCCCCCCAAAGGGTTTTCATCTGCTCCATTGCATAGCTAGACGAAACTCTAACGTTTGCTGGTATTTGTTGCCATTTTTAGCTCTTTTCGCGTTATCTTATACCGATGGTGGGGTTTTGTGAAATCGTCTGGCAATGTCTCCTTGTGCGATATCTTCAGTCCACCAATGGACAGTAAAAAGACTACAGCTGGAAGCAGCGGTGCTCCGGACAGACAGAACTCCTCCAAGTGTCAGTGTCAAGGCATAACTTTTTTCGAAATTCAATACTCAAAACAAAGGCCAATGCTTTTAGTTAATATTTTTACTAAATATACCGTTATTTTCAAATTTATTTGTTAGGCAGAACAAAAGATAGTAGTTAAATAATTTATAGGTACAAATAAGTGTAATAAGGCGGCATATTCTGTTTTATTCCTCTCAGATTTTCACTTGCTTCAAAGTAAGTCAAATTCCTTTTCTTTAAGAATGGCTCTGGGAATATGTCGAGTATTCGGACAGGTACACTTGCAGTCTTCCAAAGATATGCGATACGGTGAATCCAATCCTTGCTCTGGGTAGAAGGAAAATTATGTATGAATGAGCCTTAAAAGTATCTTAAACTACTTACTATCGATGGGTTCCAAATCATGATTCGTAATAACAAGTGATTTGGGAATATCCGTAAAGCACGTAGAAGCTGGTGTGGGTGAAGATTTAGTTTTATTTATCTAACATTGTACTGTGAGAATGTAAAGAAAAAACTTACGCGGTGGATTGTTTGTCTGAGTGGAGATTCTCGGCGTGTACCCAGTATTCGTACGGCTACCCAAAGACGGCTGATCTGTAGGTCGAAAGGCTAAGACTATGTTGGTATCATTGGTACCCAAAAGAAGTGAAAAAGAAATCCTTACTTGGTCTGTACGTAGATATAGGTATGAGGTGCTGATTTGGTGTCGTGTACGGGGTTCGAGTTACTCCATTTTCGTCACCCCTATGGTTTGTGGCATACGTTGGACGAGTGCCAACTCCAGCTCTCGGTGTCAGCGAATCTATTGCATTGTCGTTTGTCCCTTTTCTTATTGTATTCTCCGTAATTGGCCTAGCCGAGTCTGGGCGTCTAGCAGACCCTTTAGGCGTTATTGATTCTTCGGGATGTTCATTTGAGTTGAAGGGTTTGACTGTCTTATGTTTTGATTCTTCGACAAATTCGTTTGCATGAAAAGGTCTGACTGTAGTGTATTCCCTAGGATTCGCTGGAGCAGCTGTCAATCTTTCTGCTAAAAAAGCTAGTTTATACTACAATGAATATGTGTATTTACCTAAATAAAATTTACTTGGCTGAGTTACTCCATCTATAACTGGTTTACGGGTCGTATATCTGTCTGTATTTACATCTGTTGAATGAATTGGGTTATGTATCTGTGCAACATGACCCGTTGCACCCGGTGTAATCTCATTATCATTTCTGTTTATTTGCAAATCGTAAAGATCTTTACATTTTGGCAGAATTTCGCTGAATGTTATTTCGAATTCTTGGCCATTATTCGAAGTTACTTTTGTTGGAACATCAAGGTTTTGGTATTTAATATACACATCTTGTCCATTGCTTCTTATAACATTCCTTCTGTCGTGCCAAACTCCATTGTTAAAGAATGCACTGCAACGCAGGTGCACATCATTTTGACCTTTTATCCAAAAATTGTATTTAGTAGGCGTCTCTTCGCTATAAAGTACAGTGTATATTCCTGTATAGAAAATAAGACATATTTGTTAAAACATAAACAAATTTTGGAGTAGTTACCATTACTTACCTGTTTCGGGATCTAAAAGGTATCGTTGTGTCTCTGTAAGAGACAAGGCAACTGTTTGTTGGAGTAGCGTACATATAAGGACCTGTAATTGCGAATAAAAAATTATGTTTTATTTGGACAAGATATGTAAATTGGGGTATGACGACGAATGAAATTAGACAGAGGTTTTTTCATTCCCATCAGTCGTTGTCACCGCTTACACCAGTAGAAAAGGGAGTCATTCTGTACTTCCACTTATATGTATAACAGTTGCTGTTTCTAAAGCGAATTGTAATACTCCCAATACACCACTGGAAATTTAACTAAGGAGAAGCATTAAGGGTCGTTCCCAACCAACAATCTAAGTAAATAATGATGTCAATGATGTCAAGTGCGGGGCACGTGCATAGGAGCCGACTGATAGTCTTTTTCATCTCTACAACTTCCACAGAAGTCATTATGCCCAGTCTTTGGGCATGCCTTCCTATGCCACAGTGTCCGGTGAGGGTGTTTACGATTTTGGAGAGGGTTCCTCTCTTATGTTTCCGAAGTCCGATGGACCTGGTTTCATTTAGCGTGGGCCAAAGCAGCCTTGCAGTTTTACAGTGGCCGAGCTGTTGCCACCGATGGTTGGCTTCTCTCACCGCGTCTGCATGGACAAGGCTCATGAGTTCGGTCCTAGGCTGAGTGTTTTTGCCGAGTTCCCCCTCCACATTTGCCGGGTAAAAGCCAAAGATCCAATGCGTCATAAAAGTTGCCATAAGTTGCATTGAGTCCTACCTATTTCCAATTATAATTCCTAACCTTGCCCAAAAATTAATAAACTTTATTATAAGCAAAAACTTTTAATTAAAAATTCAAAGAAACTTTTTTAAAAATAACTTTCTTCTTATAAACTCGAGGATTGAAAGCTTCTTTTCCAGATGGTTTCCTCTCAAATAAGCCATAACTGGTATTTATTTGCACACCTAGTCGTGGTGTTTGAAAAATAGAAGATTCAATTAACATAGATTAACATAGTGTCTTAAGTATAGAACATCTTGTCACTCCGCATAAACAAATAGTAAAAAAAAAAAAAACTCACTCTCAAACATGTCTATTGTCATTAACATAGAATACAAAATATTTGCACAAATATATTTAAATTTAATAGAGGGACACGGTTGATATTATATAATTTTCCAAGTCCTACACAAAGAAAAAATAAACATTGGTCGCTTGGAAATGAATGCTAAAAAAGTGTAATAAAAATTCCAGTTAATTTATATGGTTTTAGCATGACAGCTTAACTAATTCGTGTTATATCCGTTCGAATTTAATTGCGATAGGAATGATGATCTAAGAATGTTAAATTGATGCCATGGTGTCTATCAGGCTAAAAATACATGCTTCCACATTCTTTATAGTTATTTTTGTTCGATTCTTTTGATCAGTGAGGTTGGAATGTGAACTTTAACATCTCGGTTTCTCCGTGGTTACGTGTTTTAATGGCGAGTATACGCAGTTGAATTATATCGAGCAGATAAGGCAATACATATATATGGAAATCCTACATTTAGTTTCAAATCGATCATATTATACCCTATCCATTATTTATAGCACCACTTGTACATAAAACCGGGTCCAAAAAGTGCGCGTAGGCATGCAAAATCGATGGGTGGTTTATAGTATAAGTAAGATTTTTTCGGTGAATAAAGGTGATTTCTGGCGGTTTTAATCCTCTAACCTCTCTGGTAGCATATGACGTTAAGAACATCTGCACACCATCTTATTTATGCCTAAGCAATGCATTTAAGCTGCCTTCAACGCATTCCTAAAGAGATCGATTCGGCCTCGACTTCCCTCAATCCTGCACATAGTACACTGCTGTCACATTAGTGGTGACAGTGTGCATCCTTGACGTACTCCACTCTGAACTTCAATTCCTACCAATGTGTAGTATGTGACACTTACCGCCTTCATGACCACACATGGTTTTGGTGGTCGATGTAAGAGCACAAAGCCTGCCTTTTCGATGTGGACAGTTGAGAGTTACTGCAGTGAACTTTTGATTGCTTCTAATCATAAGACAAGATTGTCTCTTAACTGTTAGAATACTCAGGGAAACTTGCGCCTGTTGCTAGCTGATATTTAGCAAGTTTGAGCGGCTGCTGTTGACAGACGAAATACGAAGGCGTATATAGGCTAACATAAGATGGTGATCTCGTTCTTATCTGATACCAGGTAAACGTCTATTTCAGACAATTTTATAATCAACAAGACATGAAGATCTTTCAGCACATTTCTACCCCCGATGACTTTCGATCAAGTCCAAGCCCAAGCTATAACTTATTTTTGAAAATGCCTTCCTATCGCCTCCGAACGATGAGCCTGATCTTACAGTTCCTTTTTCAATAATCTGCACATCTGATTATCTAATAGGGCACGGGCGTTTCCAAGCACTTTATTACGTGAGTTAGATTTTTGTTGTGGGATAGTGAACTTTATATTCGCTTAAACTTCGATCGTATTTTATTAACACTCATGATCCATATGGATCATTGGATTGTATGCATCATAACAACAGTACGAAATCTGGTTTTTATCAGCAACCATTTAAGGTGAGTTGCCATTTCAAATTCGGCAAAATACTTTTCTTAAAAAAATCGAAAGCATCAAATTCTCATTTAAAAAATAATCCATCCCCTCTCATGGCATGAAAGCTTTTACCACGCCTCAGAACCTTAATTTTCCGGAACAGCAACACCAAAAGCAACTTTGACAACCGTGGGGAAATTTGTAGAGCTAATGCCACAAATAACCTTTACTATTAGATAGTCCACTTCGAGGGAAACATTTTACACTGGTGAGCGAGAATGTGTTAGTGATTTTCCCTGTTCGTGATTTTCACACTAGCACATTCTCGCTCACCAGTGTAAAAACTTTTAGATCTTCTCCCTAACCTCCGAAGTGGACTATCTAATATGGGTTATTTATGGCTAATGCTTCCTCTTCAATGGAAAAGTTGCTGCCGACTGTTCCTCTGTCAATTTTTTTCTAAATACTATTATTGTTTTATTTTCATGGTGTGATCTATACAGATAATGGGTGATATTAAAACACGGCTATTATTACCATTATATCCATTGTGAATAAGCCTTATAGGCTAAGTTTGAAACCCTAGGAAAGCCTTTAACAATTGAAACGCCCTCCGGTGGAAAATATTTGCAGTATGGTGATGTATCAAAAAGTCCCAGTTCTAGCTAAGACACGGTTTAAAGGAGACAGTAAAAAGTCATATAATGGGAAAAGACAGTAATTTCAAAAGCGTAAATAAAGCAGTGCACATAAAGTGTTGTAAATAATGGATGATAAAAAAAATTAATAGAATTTATCCTACACGTTGCGCATAGACCTCTCGGAAGGACGTTTATGGCGACCCTAAAATGGACGAAGTGCGCGAAATGTTCGTCGAACATGGGACCCACAATTTAATCATTTACACATGTTGTTGAACTCTGTTCTCTACTCTACATGTTGATTTGGCAAAGAGACTTAATAAATAACAGCCAATTTGACAGATGTAGCTTCAACAATATGTCAAATTTCGGAAATACTTACTACTGACAGATTGAAAATGGGCAACTACTACAGCAGTGTTTTCTAAGCGGAGATCTAGCTACAAACAAATGGAGCCTGTATCACGCCATTTGCACTCAGACTGGAAACAAACAAAAAAGTTAACCATTGAATCTTACTGCTACAACTGACCGCCCGTATACCTCATGTACGAACATGTTGACAATGCTACAGAGATTGATTTCTATTGTACTTTTACTACCATTGACACACTTTTAATCGTCGTTAAAACAGGATAAAAGCAGCACTTCCTTCGGATTAAGAGAGCATGGCAGCTGCACAGAAGATGAGGTATAGTCTGCTCCTCCTTTTCCTCATCCATGCAGCTTCTGCTGAAATCTTTTGAAGGAAGGCTCAATCAAGTTGCGTGCGTTCCAATGATAGAGTGTCATGTGATGACAGCTTGCCCTAAGTGTCAGCAGCTTTATTAGGTTGTAGGAGCCCCTGGAATCCAGCTTAAGCCAGATCTGCTTGGTAATGGAGCAAGTGGTGCAGTTCACCTGCAATAAGTGGCGTTGATCGCATTTTGTTGTTGAGATTCTCCGAAGATTGGTGCCATGCCTGGTAAGTTCGTCAGCCATGCAGTTGCCATGGATGTCACGATGACCCGGCAAATATATCAGATCATTAAAAGATAGGCGACACTTAGGGACAGTTCTGCAGCTGAAGGTGGTCGACTTCAGAGATTCAATCGCGCATTGCCTATCAGTAATCATTATGATATTACTCCAGAATTACTTCAGCCACGACAAGGCCTTCTTCAGAGCCATTGTCTCCCACTGACATACACAGCAGTGATTAGGGAGGCGGAGGGAAGTCTTATAGCTATGATTTCGGTGAACACATCACTCCCTACTCCCGTTTCTGTCTTGGTTCTGCCCATATGGAAACTGATGGATCGTTTGCAAACCCTTTCATTATCCCCAAGTCTTTCTAGGGGGAATAAAGGTATCGCCAGTTTTGTTGAATAGAAATTGCTGAAGGATGTAGTCGGTATCTGAGTGGCCTATTGGGAGACTATTCCACAGAAAGGATCCTTTCATGTAAATGGCTGCTTTTGGGCAAATGGAACATTATGTCGGGTGTGGCAGTAGTCATCAGTCCACCACTGATGCAGACACAAGTCCTTCTTTGCACTAAATTGTTCATGGGATGTCTAGTGCGGTCCACCAGTCAGTCACACAATAAGTATTGGTCTGACAATAGACAAATGGAGCCAATGTGCACTATGAGGATGAAGTCTCCATTTAAATCCAATTGCCTTCTTACATCAGTATAGCGCAGAAATGGCTCATAAAGAATAGTCAGTGTTGGATGCCCGGGATACGAAAAGTGAGCGTGGAAAGCTAAAAATTTCACAGAGAGAGTGACCTCTCACAAAGGGGGCACCACAAATATCGTAATAACGATATTCCTTCGGAAGTGTCACAAGGTCGAGACGTGACAAGACTTGCGATACATACTAACAATTTAGAATCTAATACATACAACTCAGGGATGTCTTAGATAAAAATGTCAATGTTTTTGTGTCCCGTTGGGTAGGCTAGTAATTGCCGTGTACTTTTCACTAATTTCATAAACTTGACCACGAATAGATAGTTTTTTCACATAGATTTTTCGTTAAATAATAACTCACCAAGCAAAAGCTAAAGTTTAACTTCATTTTATCTAGATAAATTTTCTACAGTTTCACTTTTTCTACACTTTTTTTCTGACGAATTTTATGTTGCTCGAATAAATAAAAAAAAATTAATAACAAAACCGATAATATTCCATCTCGCGTGCCTTAGGGTGTTCTCAATCAACTGGCCAGCTCTTCACATTGACTTAAAGTTAAATAATACCAAAAATACTAATGATTTTTTTAAATATAATTAGCACTACATTAACGGTAACCTAAAATGTGAAACAATAATACAAACATATCTAGTTCTTAGCTAAAAACTAGCGTTTCCTATTCCCACATCTAGCTAGTGCTAAAATAAAACCAAAACAAAACTTTAGCTTTGTTTTTTTGGTTTTTTTGTTTTAGCGTTGAAAATTTGAAGTTTGCAACTCACGTGCTAAATTTTTTTATGATTTTCGGTGACCTTGACGGCAATTGCAGTTTCTTGGATATAGGAAATCCATTCCAATCCAGTTTTTCGCTTCCGTTTCAATACTGTAGGAATTAATTGAGCAAGTAAATATATGTATTTGAGTTAAAGAATTTTTTCAATGCTTTTTGTACTTTCGATAGTTTTACCTATCGCTAAAATGGGAATGTGACGCTTACAGAACATCGCGAGTAGATACAACAGCGGTCTTAGTACACTTGCTTGTGGTACTCTAGTCGATATTTGAGTTATCGTTTCCATGTTTCTTTGGTAGAGTCTCTTGTCGAGGTATGACATCAACATCTGGCCATTTTTTGCGTCTCGTGTCGTCTGTATGAAAATAGTCTCTATCTGCCTGTTTTTTTCGCAGTTGGACTATTGAAAGGTTTCCTTAGTCAAGTGTTAACTGCAGGTGGAGACTTGGCTGTGAGTTTTTGGCCAGATCCTTTGTTTAAGAAACCAGTTGTAGCAGGGGTTGGATAAAAGGATAAAGAAATCCATCGATTGTTTTTATAACCAATCAAAACAACCAAATCTCTGATAACCATCAAAAACAATGTTGGTGAAAGTATGCAGCCTTGGTGGATTCCACTTCATTTATGTATAATGTGGCATGTGAGCGCATCTTACGAAGTCACATTAGTTTTGCCGAATACATTCCCGGTTGACTCTAGCAAACACCTTTTCAAAATCAATGAACAGCGGGTGAAGTTGCCACCATCCTACCGGTTGATGATGATCCACAAAGTCTTATGTGGTCGACACAAGAGGATGCCGTATTGAATGTGCCTTACAGATCAGCTAGGGCTACTATCTTGATGGCAGGCGACTCACTTAGTCCTTGCCATTGGACTAGGTTGACTATCATATCTTTCTTCCATTAATTACGTTGTCTTTCTGTCTTCCAACAAGAAAGAACAGTTACTCGGTCGATGGGGTATAAAGTCCCTTTCTTGACTTTGTAATGCAAACTCGGTTGGCTTCAAGCACAGAGACTCTTAACGTAAGTCCAAAACGAAGATACACCTAAGTTTTATACTGAGTGTTCATTGTGGCTACCATTAGATGTTTCTGTTTCTACAAACAGTTCAGCTGCTAGTTCTGATATTCCCTCTCTGCTGATCGGATAGGTGTAAACAATCCTACTTCGGAAAAATCTATGACTCCTCTGTGATCGAACGACAATCCTTCTTAAGCCAACTTGGAAAGCGGCATTTACAGCACTTCAATGGTCTCTCATGGTGGCCACTGATTTGCTGATTATTTTCACATTTGGTGAGAACATATGGCTCTTCCTTAATGCTTGGCCTAATGTGGAACATTAAGTCGGTCGATGTTGATCCTTCACATTCTTGGGTCGTTCGATATTCCAACAGACCTCTCTTCCTCTGTTTTGGAACTCTGGAACCTTACTCTTACGACTTTCTTTGATGTCAAAATAGCCAATAAGGTTGGAAGTTGATTGCCTGTCCGGTGACACCCAGCTAACTGAATAGAAAACATTCGACTACCTTTAAGAAGATGGCATCATTACCATTGCGAATGCCCCATACTAGCGTGAAGGCTAATCGGGTGGTTGCATCAATATTCAGGCTAATGCCCAATATTGGAGGACCAAAGCAGCATATAAGAAGCCTACTTGTGACAGTTAGAAAGTCAATCCTCATGTATACAGCCCCCATATGGGAACCGGCAACAGCTGTAAACTCATACATGAGGGGGATAAATTCGGTACACAGAAGAGCATCTCTCAGAATATGCCCCGCATATAGGACAGTATCAGAGTAGTATACTTCATGTAATAGCAGCGCGAATGCCTATCGACCTGGAGGTCAGAGTTGCAGCATGAATGCAGAATAGCGACGACTAGGAGAGAAGCACCATCAGAGCGACTGCAAGAGTAAAATGGCAACGACGATAGAGCACGTCAGGACCTACAAATACCAAATATCGAAGAGTGGACCACAAGAAAGCACGGGGCGGTAAACTTCTACCTCATTCAATTCTTAACAGGACATGGAAGCTTCACAAATACAATATCGCAGATGAGCCTTTCTGCCTTCACTGTGAAGAGAAAGTCCATAATGCGGACCACGTCCTTGTAGAGTGCAAAAAGTATGAGCCTGCGAAAAACACTCTAGAAAGAGAGATTGGGAATGCGGTAACCCCAAGAAGCCTAATAGGTTTCATGCTCTCAAGAAGAGAAGCTTGGGTGTTTGCCGACAATATTATCGCAAGCATAGTGCAGGAGCTAAGGCTGGAAAACCAAACACAAAGAGCCGAAGAAGACATGACGTCAAAAACCTGCCCCTACGAAGGAATGCCTTGATCGGCGGTGCCGTAGGGAGGCAACAGGTCAGTTTTGGGGATCGGTGGCTTAGCACCTAAACATGCTAGAGCATGGCATAACTCCGTAGCACGGGCTTGTGATGATAATTGTGATACGCCGTACTCTAGGTGTTAAAATCCTAGCTCCATACGACTGCCAGGAAATTAAGCCCCTGTATGCTGTTGGGGTTACATTCTGTTCGAAATCGAGGTCGATGGTGCTCTAGAGCAAAGCACTGGATCTATCTACATATATTCGTTTGCTGCGTTTGAGTTTGTATACTCATCGTTCGGATTGAGGACACCTTTCCTAGTCTGGAATCGAAACGAATTTGAATAAAAAGACTCATATCTTCACAATGGGTTCCTTTATAATCTATCGTTAAGGGATAACAATATTACAATAAATATAAATACCAGTTTATACTATTAACAAATATTAAGTTTCGCTTCACACTTCAGCTAACTGAGCTTCGATCTGCGCTAGAAGCTAGCCAATCTATCTGAAACGTTGGTAGTCAGCCCTCTTGCTATGGACTCAATGTCTCACACAAATTTTTTACTCGTTGATTCACAAGAGTTGTGGGAACCTTCAAAGTATTCGGACAGGTACACCTGCAGTTGTCCAGGGATATGATGTAAGGCGCATTCGCTTTATCTATAAAGTAAACAAAGATGGCTTGAAAAGGACTCAGTGTTTAACGACACAAGACAACTTACTATAGTTAGAGCTGGAATAATTATTTGTTATGACAAATTCTTGACGATATCCGCATTCATGAACTGGGCAAGGATTTTAAAGTTAGAACTATACTGCGGGTATGGAATTAAAGGAGGCCTACCTTGAATTGTGGTTCCGTTGGTTGGTGGTGGATCTATGGTGGTTTCGGTTTTTCCGACAGTAGGTTTGGTTGGTTTATAAATTACGGGCGTTACTATCGGTATCTTTTGGGTAGTTGTGTTTGTTTGATCAGTGCAATTCTTTGTTGGTTCTATTGATTGTGTAGTTTTAGTTGATGTTATAACCTCCGGGGGAGTGGTGTAAGGATGTGTTATTATTGGCGGGGTTGTTGTCTGATTTTCAGTCACATAAACGGTTCTAGGTTCGGGTACTATGTGTGTGATTGTCGTGTAAACCACTCTGGTTACTGTTGCTGCAGGTGATAGAATTATATATATATTTTCTTAGTTTCTTTTTGTTTTTGGATGGGATGGGAAGCACACAAAGAAGTGCTGGCTTCTAGTCAAGTATCTACGAGTAAAAGCACCACATTAGGACCTAGGATTTGATAGCTGATACAAGCAAAGCAAGACAATCTTAGAGGAAGTGTTCCAAGGTACCAAAGCCTATTTTGCATTAATCGAGACCTGAGGGGCAACGTGATAAGCAAATAAGGCATGTGGCTTCGCGGGTCAACAGTTGTAATATACAATGCAGAAGGAAAGGCTAAAGAAATGAATACAAACACAGTCCTATACTGACGTCCATAATCACTATAAGGAGAAGGATAGGAATTCATCATTGGGATTCAACAATAAGCAAGCGACAGGAGAAGAGGAATGGCCCAAAAAACCTTGACCTGATGCTACCGGCATTAAAGCAAAGAAGATACCACGTAGGGTCAAGACAGACTCAAAACTGGAAACAGTGGTAAAGGTGGTATAAAAAATCAAAAGTTAGAAGCCCACAAAAGAGACAGGTATCAAAACCACCGAATTCAAAACGAACCAAGCAAACGTAGGACACCGTACTATCCTTGTCGTTAAATAAATCGATGAGAACACTGATGTAGAGGACATACTTAAGGGATCTCATCAAAGACAACCTTGGAGTGATAGTCACGCCACAAAACATTTTGTCCCTGTGAAATGCTTATGGAGAAACTCAAACGGCAACAGCATCCTTGCTGATGACCGGTTTTTTCAGAGTGCAATCACTAGGAAGAGACAATGAAGATTACTGCGTGCAATGCAACCATGTATAGGAGAATAATTAGAAGGATGACACCACCGTGTTAGTAATAGAATGAAAAAATAAGGACACTTTCGACCCGTTACAAGGTCCAGCGTTCAAGAAGGAGAATAGAAGCCTAAACACTTCTAAACTGACAAGGCACAAGGCAATAAAAATGACTGAAGAAAAAGACACCAGTCCTGTGATGTGCCTTAAAGAAGGTACATGAAAAGTGGAAAATACAACAGTTGGTCCTTATACTAAAAGGAAAAAGGCCTTCAGGAGAACCACTGTTCTAGAGATACAGAAGATTACTCCCAGTGGAAGAGGAGAAAGGAGCCCTTTTGGCTTTAGAAAAATGTGATCTACCTTTGATGCCATAAGAGCAGTAACTGACGTCGCAAAGGGCGCCATCTAAGGGGACAGAGGAGTCATGTTGGACAGTAAAAATGCTATCAACTTTGGCGAACAGGTTGCTCATTAGAAGACCACTCGCCAGAATTGATACACCATATTGTTTGCTGGTGGGTAAAGTGACGAGATGTACCAGCAACAGGAAGGCGAAAGGTCCTACAATGAGACTATCGGAGTTCCACTTGGATCGACCTTACTGTGGCATGTTCGAAAGAGTCCTACATGGCGTTGCCTGCGAGTAGACGGTAATTGGATTCGCTGATGATATTGCCATTGTGAGAGTAAGTGAACTGAATTGTGCAGTTGAATTTGCAACAAACTAAGCATTTGTCCGGATGAGGAATTAGGGGGCAGCTGTAACTAGCCGATCATAGAAGCTAGTCCAAAAGGTTTGTAATCCAATAATCAGGTCCAAAGAAACGGTTAACTATCTTAGAATAAAGCTGAACCACAGATTATGGTTCGAGACATACGTGGACTATTAATCCAGAAAGAATCGCCTACAAAGACCTCTCGACAAGAGTGTTAAGCCATCATGGTGATGGTGCCGATTGTATCAAAAGGACCCAGAGCTATGTGGGATGATACAACGAAAGACAGATTGACATACAAACTTATACCTGCAAACCAGGACTGGCGAGAGTGTAAACATGAAGACTCTAACTACAACTTAACGCTGTTCCTTCCTGGCGGAAGGAGAATTGTATAGTAGTAACTATTCTTACAACAATTGTACAAAATAAGCTGTGGAGAAGCCTCGGAAGCAGCAGAAACATCAGAAACAGCAGGAACAATACCTTGATGTGCTAACCAGCACTGAGAAGTAGTATCCAACGGAAGTCCGGCAGAGAGAATGGAAAAAGTGCGCACGGTGTGCCTTTATGGCATCGGTTACTCTATGTGTGAAAATCCGATCTCAAAAAGCTGTATTCTCCTAAACCATGTTCCGCCGACTTGGACCCGTGTTGGATTCTTTCTGGACTAAGTATTAAGCTGGAAGCTTAATATTGAACTGCGGGTTAAGAAGGCCTGTGTGGCTTTCTATGAAGATGTTCATAGAGTTGTAGTGCGTCCTATACAGATCGATGGCACCAGAAAAAGATAACACCAAAGTGAAGAGAACAGCGGTTCTAGGCACAACGGGGGCCACGAGATCGTGTCCAACCGAAGTTCACTTGATACAATTCGACGTTCATATTTTTATCTTCATGTAGTGCAGTTAGACTAAAAGAAACAGGATGCTGAGTAACCACACCTTATGGTGGTAACTCTATCAACTGACTGGATTATTCTCAAAGTGAAATTTAGTAACACTATCCGGGCTAAAGGAATGGAAATTGGGCGAAGTGACAAACGAGTTCTAATCAACAATTCTCGCGCGGAATTTCTCCAAATTCTTCAAAATCTCAACTTCCTACCGGCTTCTGGATTTGTGCAGTATCTTCCGAGGTACTTGCTGTACGCCTACTCACCCTAAACACCATAGCTAGCCTTAATGACAGCCAGGTCGCTATTAAGACCAACTTGGAGACCAGGAAGACTACTCTCCTCGCTGGTTCTTACATCCGATAGGTTACATGAGTTGTGATGATAAAACGGCGCCCCTGTGGTAATTATGTAGCGGCAGAGGTTGCTGGCCCATTCCTGGCTCAAACTTCAGTCGAAGCTGAATCTTAAGCGGTCCATACACACACCACTTGTGCGCACACTTGTGTCGGTGCACTAAGAAGTGTGCTGTGTATGGGCTGGTGTGCGCATCGATTTATCGGTGACAAGACACCGGTGTGCGCACAAGTGTGGTGTGTATGGGCTGCTTTAGAGAAGAAGACCTTATACTTGCGCACCAGCTCGTAAGATACGTGCCGGGCGGCTCTAGACTATTTTAGACTATACTTTGTATACTAAGAAGGCACTTACTTGTAATTGGTGTTGTGGGTATTCCGGGCGTTGTAGTCTTATTAGTGGGTGGGTCTTTACGACTTGGCGTAATGGGTGGGGTTGGGGGTGTTGAGGGTATTCCAGGTGTTGTTGATTTTGTGGTCCTTAGAGTGGTTGTGCCTTCAGTAATGGGCGCAATGGGGGGTGTTGGGGGTGTTCCAGGTGTTGTTGATGTTGTGGTACTTAGAGTTGTTGTTGTCTCAGGAGTTGGAGTTGGTATTTTAGGTTTGGGCGTAGTGGAAGTTGTTGTGGGTCTTCTGGTCGTTGTTGATGTTGTAGTTGTTCCCTTAGTGGTACTGGTCGTTGTAGTCTTATTAGTGGTTATGACTTCAGTAATGGGCGTAGTGGGGGGTGTTGTTCTAGGTGTTGTTGATTTTGTGGTACTTAGAGTAGTTGTTGTCTTAGGAGTGGTTGTTGTGTTAGGAGTGGTTGTGTCTTCAGTAATGGGCGTAATAGGGGGTGTTGGGGTTGTTCCAGGTGTTGTTGATGTTGTGGTACTTGGAGTTGTTGTTGTCTCAGGAGTTGGAGTTGGTATTTTAGGTTTGGGCGTAGTGGAAGTTGTTGTGGGTCTTCTGGTCGTTGTTGATGTTGTAGTTGTTCCCTTAGTGGTACTGGCCATTGTAGTCTTATTAGTGGTTGATTCTTCAGGACTGGGCGTAGTGGAGGAGATTGTGGGTATTCCAGTAGCTAAAGACAATAAAATTAAATTATTCAGATTGCCCTGTGTTCTTGCTTAAAATGCAAATACTTGTGTTATATGGAACTTTTGTCGTATTTAATTTTGATTCCTGCATGACTAGTGGGTCTGGGTTGATTGTCAGCTTGTATAGCTCCAAACATCTAGGTAAAATCATTGCGAACGATATTGTAAGGTTATCACCTTCTCTAGTTGTAAGTGTAATTGGCTCATCTTCGTTAGTGTTAGTGTACACTTTGATAATACGTTCATCATTTATTATAGTCCTCCTTACGTCGTACCATTTGCCGTTGTATAAGTAGCCATGACAAAGTAGGCTGACATTATTATGACCAGTTACCCAGTAATTGTATTTGTTTTTAGTTTCTTCGCTGTAAAAAACCGTATACTTTTCTGTATACATGTGAAATACGACACATTGGCATTACCATAATATTTGTAGTTTATAAAAAGCATCTTACTTGATCTAGGGTCGAGTCGTTCTATTTGTTCATCTGTAAGCTTAAGCGTGTGCGAAAAAATTTGTTGTAGCATAGCACATGCTAAGATCTGAAAGAAAGTAGTTGTTAAGTCATATTCACAGAAGTTGATATAGCTACATATGTATACTACAATTTAGAGGGAAAATTGAGTTCACATAAGGACCATTTCAGACACCGACTGGATTGTAGCTACTTTTGCTGCAATGTTCACAATTCACAAGTGTTCGACCAAGTATCAATGCATCCACAAGAATTGATGGTTACGTCCGGCTTATGGCATAGTAGCATTATCGGCCCAAATGAGGAAGAACACACCGTTACCGGCAATGGAGCGATATTGGCCGACTTTCCGTGACTACAGCTCAACAACATCGATATATCCGAGCTGTGGTTCCAACAAGATAGTAAAAGAGTTTCATGCGACATGTGACTTGACTGCATCGAGCCCTAAGTCTACGCCAATTAGCCAACCTCGCTCGAGAGGAATATCCGAGACTCTATTGCCAGAATAACGCCGTACATATTGGAACAAGTCATCAAAAATTGGGTCGACCGCTTGAAGCACTGCCAGCAAAGCCAAGACGGCCATATGCTATTTCACACTTAATGGCATGAATGTAGCTTCAAAATAAGACCAGAATTGATTTTATATCTTACACCGTTCTTATTTTCTTTGATTTTTATTTTCCTATCGTTCTTATCTAGTCACCCTTAACAATCGAAAACAAACGCAAAATCACTCGTTTTACTTGTGAATAAAAACTAGATTAATAGTAGAAATAATAGAAATAAATAAAAAACAATAAACTAAGGTGCACTGCGTTTCCGTAAAGTTTAGAAAAAACATACAAACCCACAAGATTGTCACTACTCCTCCACTCTTTTAATTATAGAGTCTTCTTAATTATATTAAGAAATCAAATCAATAGTCTAATGACACTGAATGCTAGAAATGTTGTCAAACACAAAATTTATGCTAATTTATCTATTTTTATTCATTTGTCATGCAATACCATTTCGTGTCATATCCGCTCGAATCGTATTGTCATAAGAATGATGATGTAAGCGATTTTTGGAATTATTGGAACGAAAATATGAATCTTTTCTTTTATGTAGAATATTGCCTTTTTATTAAAACTCATCATATTCTCCATTTTGTTTTAATTGTTAATGGAACCACAGATCAGGGTTACCACTTTGCTGTAATTGGAGTAAAGCTTCTGCATTTAGGTATTTCGAAATTTATACTACATGCGAGTACTTCATTTTTGTATTAATCTATAACGCACTTCAAGACCGAGAAAGTCGATCCCTTTTAAACATAAAACATAAAAAGTTGATATCAGTCAGTATCTATGAACGAAGCCACTCAGACTTCAGAATGACATCCACTGACGGCCGCCATTGCATGTTGTGTTGTGAACTAGCACACTACTCACTTCACTTACCGTTTTTATGTAAATAATTTGTCTTGAAATTGTTATTGAAAATGATTTCGCTTTCAATTCTATGAAAATCCTGCCTATATAATCCATTTGGAACAGATCATATGGTACTCTACCCCTTTCCTATGTACAATACCTTCTATCGCCAAAGTTTTTGAACGTTCCTCAAATTTATTATAAAATCGCTTAAGAACTTGACTTTTTTGTAAAAAAGAAAATGGGCGTGTCAGTGGGTGGCTCTTAAAAAAGTGGCAACGCTGGCACAAAATACATATTTCTACTATTTGGCTGTGGACAAATCACAGTAGGTATGTATTTATGTGGGGCGATTTTGCAACCGAAATTAGTTGAGCTTTTACAAAGACAGTTCATTTTAAAGCAGTCGTGTCTACGGGATGAAAATTAAATTGGAAAAAGCAAAATTATGCAAGTTGGGATCGAGGTCATAATGTACGGTGGATAAACTTCAAAGTTGTCAATACCTAGTGAGTATTGCTTCAAGTGTTGCCAGATCTTAACCGGGAAAGCTAAGTGCATTTAGCTTGAATAGCAGAAGAAGTCCCTTGATTCTTTTTATACCTAAATTGTACTGCAAGTATCGGATTCATGAAAAAATTAAATCGATATAATATTAAATTCCAACAATACGTTGTAAATCTGTCCGTTTGTCTGTCTGTTTGCCTATGTGTTTGAGACACATTTCAGTCACAATTTGAGACCAAAATGGAATTTTTTAGAAAAAAGACAATTTTCTCGAAAACAGCTGCAAATATTTGAATTGAATTTCATATTTCAATTAGTTTCATCAATTGTGAAATTTTTGACTTAGAATATGTACCTATAATGGTATTTTTATCTTGCGCCACTCGAGATAACAATGAATTCTGACATTACGTTGATGGATAAGTTCGAAAAAGTATGTCTGTCGGTCTGTCTGTCTGTGTGTATGTACGCTGGACTGCAGCCTAAATGGCTGGGCCGATTTTCTTTAAACTTCCTATCTTAGCTCTGTATGGTCACAATTCGGGACGAAATTGAAATTTTCATTCTAGCCCTATTATTAACGGTACTAACGGTTCTAATCACTTTGATTAAATTACATATTTGAGTTAGCCTGGATAATGGCTATAAAATGGCATACCACGTTTTTCGGTTCCTTTACTGGTTTTAGAAATATGACAATTTTTCGGTCAAAATTCAATGTATTTCGCTCAAAATCGAAATGTGGGAAGCATTTAATGTTTGATGAAATGTGGCCTCTAAAGTTATACAAATTGTTTTAAAAAAATATTTAACAAAAAATTTTTTTCAAAAATTTATTCATTTCAAACTAACAGCACATAGATGCAAGTACGTACGATCCAGTAGTGGACTTAATTTAATACTTAACTTATTTACCAAAAACTACCATTTCTCGGGTTTACTTAAAGATGGCGTTTCGATAAAAATCGAAAATTTAATCAAAATTTACTAAAATGTGTCATTCTTGCTCTGAAAAGTTTTTTTTTCCTTTTCTGTATAAAAACTTCAAATAACTGCATAAAGGTGCAAGTATATACAACTCAGTAGAACTCTTTATTAATTTTTTGTATTATTTAACTGATCTTCATAATTATCATTCATGCAAGGCATGTTGGATACCACACTGATCGCTCATTAGTCACTATGACGCAGAACGACTATTACCAAATAAATAATGAATGCTAATTGAGTTCTATGCTAAAAAAAAATCTGGGTGACTGGGAAACCCAGAGAGTTAACACATACCATGGGTTGAAAAGCGAAGCGCCCTAACTAATACAATTGACAAAATCTTTATTAAAGTGTTTTCACTGATGATTTAGAACGCGTACGCTCTTTTGCTGTCATCTCGGCTCTTCAATTGAGAGTCCGAATGAGGCTATACCAGAGCGCAAATAAATCTGTCATAATATGTACTAGGAACCATGCACTAGGATAGGAGAATTGAGATAAGGAGTTTGGATTGAGGCGGTTCAGCAGTTAAGCCTGCAGATATGACCAGAAATTTAAACAAAATTGGCAGACCTTCTTTTTTGAACTTCTGAACAATGGTAAAGAAAACTCTTGAGCTCTTAACCCTCCTGAGATTCATATTACTATCTGCCTGATTCTAACACCGGACTTTCCTTTATAGCGTTCCCATGGTTAAAGATTGGGTACAATGGACCTAACCTGTTGGTCCAAGTGAGCAGTGGCTCACATATGTATTTTGTAAATCAGAGGAAGGCAAGGTCTTTATTTAAAATTTAAACTTACAATATATGGAAATGCTTCAAACTGTCTGGAGCGGATCGTGCCATACCATATTCCATTCCTTGTATTGAAGGTACATACATAGCCTCTTCTTCCACCATTATACTTGCTCAATAAAGTTTTTTTTACTAATATCAAATTTGCTCTAAAATTTAGGACTGATAGTGGACGAATTTTGAAAGTATCTCAGCAATACATATGTACTCTACTTTATTTATAAAAATTAATATAATTTTAAGTAGTGGAGGAAAAATATTTTTTTTTTTAAAAAAAAGCCTCTAAAATATAGGCGTGGCCATCCACGAGAGGGTGAGAGAATATCTACAAATTTGGTTATGTAAATTTTATCAAGTTTCATGTAAAGTTACTGAAAGAAAGTGCACTTTTCGTGACACCATGAGTAGATTTTGAAACGGACAGACGGACATGGCTCAGTCATTTATTTACTTATGCTTTATTGGGCTTGTCTCCAATATTTCTCTATGTTACAAACTATGTGTCAAACTTAATATACCCTTAGGATAGGGTATAAAAATGCGTTCATGGGTAAATCTAATTTTTAGTGTTCCGGACCTAAAAAGGAAAGAAGGAACACTTATGGGTTTGATACGGTGTTTGTCTGTCCGTCCATCGGTATGTCGGTCTGTACGTCAGTCTGTCACAGCCCTGTAACTTTTGAACAGTTAGACATAGAAAGCTGAAAATTTCGCTATATATACATTACGTGAGAGCCCGCACAAGATGGAGGGAATGAATTTCATTTTGGGGGCACCTTGTATGAAGGACAATCAATTTTTATTTTGATCCTCATCATGTGGCATATCAAATTAAAGAGAAAATTGCAAGGGCTCTATATATGTAAGAAATATTTTTTTCTGACAAAATTTGTTGAACAAAAAAGCTTGCCAAGCATTTGAATAATGTTGTCCCCCCTCTAGTGGCCAGACCATAAGTGGAAAAAATATAAAAAAATTGGAGATACGTAGAATTTTGTGTAGATTATGGAAAAAGTACGAAAATTCCTGTATCAAATATGTTCAAAAAATGGGGTATCTAGTTACTGGACTGTATCTCCCCCAGTTTTCATGCTATCCAAATAATTTTTACAGAAAGTCATTTTGATACTGGGATTAGCTCGAATTTTAAGTTTCATCATTGAGACGAATTTGGCATAAAGACCTTGGTATGACGCCATACAAAGTCCAATTGGTTCAGGAGTTGAAGCCAACCGACCATCCAATGGGTTTTCGCATTGACCCCTAAGTGGGCCTGCGATCGACCTAGAGAAGATGCCGATTTTGCCAAAAAAAATCATCTTTTCAGATGAAGCTCATTTTGATCTTGGCGGGTATGTAAAATTGTCGCATTTGGGGCACAGAAAACCCGCACGCATACATTGAAAAGCCGATACACCCAAAGCGAGTTTGGTGCGGATTTTGGTCCACAGGCATGGCCCAATTTTTCTTCGAAAATGAGCAAGGCGTGGCCGTTACAGTCAATGGCGATCGTTATCGGGTCATGTTGAACGAATTTTTGTTTACAAAAATTGAAGACGAGGATATTGGCATTGTATTTTGTTTCAACAGGACGGCGCTACGTGCCACACAGCCGAAGCTACACTCGCTGTTTTGCGCCCTGTTTTTGAAGATCGCATTATCAGCCGCAGAGCTGATGTCGTTTGGCCACCTCGGAGCTGCGATTTGACTATTATTTGTGGGGTGCCGTAAAAGATAAGTGTTACGCCGACAAGCCAGAGACAATTGACGCTTTAAAGGACAATATTCGTGAAGCCATTGGTGAAATACAGCTGCACACAATCGATAATGTGCTTAAAAATTGGACCGATCGTGTAGGCTACTGCATGGCCAGCCGAGGTAGCCATTTGAATGAAATTATTCTCCATTATTAACCGGAAGGATTGTACTTTCAAATAAAAAAAGAAATTTGAGAAAATATTCAGTAGTTTTTTTTTTATAGCATTTTCAAAAAAAAAAAAGTTATTTGGCGGACCCTTTATTTAATGACAATATAAAATGTCCGGAACACTATTGCACGAGGTCCTCCTCGCACTTGCCCAAATTTTTTATTTATATTTTATATATAATATATATTTATATATATTATATCAGGGATATATTTATCCCTGAACCGAATGCACAGTAGCTTTATCCACTAGCCACGGCACACACCATGTTGCACACCAAATATTATACAAAATTTTTACTTCTTTTGAAATTGATAGTTTTTTCTTTTCTGTCTGAGACTTAATTTGTATTTTATAATTCACACCTTTTAACGTATTCACTTAAAACATCAGAACACTCAAATACCATTGATTTTCACTTTCAATTTCAAAGTCCTTTGATCTCGTTATCACACTGAAGCACTGTCACACATAACTCAATTTCAGAATTCACTCACCAAAATAATACTCCACAGCTTCATGATGTCAAAGTTAATCGTTTCATGTGTGGCAAACAAAAAAATGTGTCCTAACAATTTTGCACAATGTCGCGAAATAAATTTCGTTTAATAAACAAAAAATCCTAAACAAAACTATTCACTTGTTAGTTTATACTACTAGACTAGAGTCTTATGTTAGGCGTGAGAACAATTTCAGAAACCAAAACTATTTTTTACACTAAAACTCCGAATATTAGATCAAGAAAATCTTGTCGCTTTAGGTTATTGCGATAAACTGACAATACAATGCACAATGCCATGAACTTAAATAGCAAAAAAAAAGGAGACAATCGTAGACAAAATTTTTAATAATTTGTTAAATTAAATTAGCACTCGTTTTAAATGTCAAAATATCATAGTTTTTAGCAAGAGCAGATGTCATCCAAACAAACTTTTTTTGTTTTGCTTTTGAATTATTAAATGTTGAACAAACATATAGATATGTACTTAAATAGCGCGAGTCAATATTGGGTTTGCTAAACATTTTTAATTTGAAATTTGGAACAAGTCTGATGATTGCAATTTTGAAAAACGTAGTGCAACGATGCTTGAGTTGGTGGATTTTTTCGTTTGACGTCACTGTGCGTAGGACTGATATTAAGCAAAGTGTTAGCATGGGCCCATGTCTTCCGTGTGACTGAAAAACATCCCAAAGAATTGCTATGAACTACTACTACAGCAGATCACAGTCGAGTACGACAATAGAGAAACTCTTTGGAGGGGGTTCCTTCTAGATTCCTGAAAATTCTTACGGACCCTATCCAAAATGTCCTTCGTACGCTAACAAATCGCCCTACACAATGCTGACTGGGAATAAGACACAGACAAGCCTAGTCTTTATTTCCTATCTCCTTTATGACAGTCAACCTCAACCTTCTCGAAAAAAGTATAAAGGGCGGTCTTAATACAAATGAGTGGCGCTCTTTGAAACACTTCTGGTGCTCTGTGCAGGTTACTGTATCCTCTGCCGCTTGATATCCTTGTGGCTTCTGTCGCCATTTGTATAATTTCCTCTTCCTTTTTTGCTTTTTGCTTTTTAATCCCGCCACTCATTGCTCTTTAATTTCTCTAATCCTGAAAGTGACCAGTCAAACTCAAACAGCGAATAGAATCATTAAGGTCAACGGACAAGAGTATGCCCTCAAGCAAACAGTACTATCTCCTTTAATGTGGTGTCTTGTTGTGGATGAAGTAATCCTTCACTGGACCTGAATCATTTTGTGGAGTAGGGAATCGCACTAAACGCGTAAAAAGAAGACAGGGCAAGAACCTGGAATAATACTACAGGCCTTAGGCAAGCTAGGAAACTACTGAAAAAAAATCTAGGTTTGCATCTTACCTTAGCAAGAATAACCTAGGCATCCTAACCGGTTTTTTAACAGGACATTGCAAACTGAGGGAGCATCTACAGAAGCTAAATGCCTGTGCAGATTCTGTAATGAGTTAAGTGAGACTCCGGAGCACCTCCTAGAGTCGTGTGGGGCATTGACCCACAAAAGATTGAAATATTTAGACAAGCACTTAAGCAGAGAATATGCCACCCATGGAACCACTTCTCATTCTCAGATTCTTAAAACTGGTCTGAAGAGAAAGCTCTAAACGGAACTATATATAAGTGCATGACCCTCAAAGGAATTGTAACCGAAGGAGCACTCTAAAGAGGGTGAAAACCTCACCAAGGTTAGTAGGGGCACTAGCTCGCGGTGCAGAATACCCTATACAAATAATAATAATATGGAGGACCTGTACAGGCTGAGGTGTAACGTTGTATTCGCCAAGAATGTTAGTATCGTCAACGATATCAAAGCGGCATTACAGTCCCTGGATTTATCCATTGTTACATCAAGGGTACTCATCGATTGCTACTCGTGTCGTATGGAGATGTTGGATCAATCTCTGTTGGGTGAAAAAGCCAAAAGGAACACTTTTCTAGACATCATTCCGGATAAACGTCATTTACGTATGCCCTTAGCTGGATGTAAGCTTCTGCTTAGGTCAGACGTTATCGAAAGTATCCTTTGGAAGGGAAGAAATTTCTTCACCCTATCTGGCTCTGCCTGCTTAAAAAAAACTCCACCTTGGGTCTTCTTTCTTCGATGATTAATCTAACCTAAACTAAAAGGTGCTGATTGTTTCTACACCTCATGAATGCAATCGCTCTCTCTGGATCTCGGGATCATTAAATCCTCGGATATTTCAATAGTATAAGTGTGTAAGCGAAGAGTCACTGAGACTTCTAAGATGTCACCTGATGCCAAAGTGGCCAATTTGGCTAGACGTTTCTCATCTGTCACGGGCAGGCTTTGTGATCAAGCATGACAAGACAATAGGGAACAAATCTTTCGTCGTTGCCATTATGGCTGTGTAGTGGAAGTGTTGAATTCTGCTCCCGTATTTGGCTGTTGAACTTCTGTCTACAAATGTCTGGCAAGAAGTTTAGGTTCTGTATGCTGTTGGGGTTCGAAACCATGTTGCTTGTGAATGGTCTTCTATTGCAGAAAAGGCTTTAATGATATTGGACTTATCTATATAAGCTTTTGCCGAGTTTGTGTACACAGCTTTCGGATATCACCAACTCACAATGCGGAGTACTGACCCTAGTCTAGAACTGGAGCTAAGTTATATAACTTTAAATAAAATAAAACTCATATTTTTTACAATATTTTCCTTTATGGATTTATGGATAAGAGAATAATAATATAACAATAGATATATATACAAATTTATAGCAGCTGCTAACAAATATATTTTCGCTTGATCCGTTGAAACTTCAGCAAACAGAGTGGTCAGTGGAACAAAGCTCAAACTGAAATATGTTTGTTGGTAGTCCTCTTTTTGTCAATTTAAGGCCTCAACCATTTTGCGTATTCTCTTTCTCTTTCTTCTAAAGCAACTCTAGGAATTCTCCTGGTATTCGGACAGGTACACACGCAATCCTTCAGAGATATGAAATAAGCGTCATTCGGTCCATCTATAAAGTAAACAAGGATGGCTTGACAATGACTCGTTGTTAAGCGACACAAGACAACTTACCATTGGGAGGCTTTGAATCATAATTTGTTATCTCAAACTCTTTAGGATAATCGCATTTAGGAGCTGGACAAATATTTTAAAGTTAGATTTGTTACCTAGGAGTAATTACTTAAAAGAGACTTACGTTCTATAGTTGTGCATGTTGTGTTAGTAAACCGAGGAGTTGCTTTTATCGGAGGTGGTGATAGAGGATTTGTTGTTGGGGGCTTCGGGGTAGTAGGTGTTGGATTTGTAAATTTCGGGGTTTTTTCCGTGGACTTCGGAGTAGGAGTTGTAAATATTATGTATTTTGTTGTGGGCTTCGGAGTTTTAAATATTGTGCCTTTTGTTGTGGACTTCGGAGTAGTAGTTGTAAATTTTATGTCTTTTGTTGTGGACTTCGGAGTAGTAGTTGTAAATTTTATGTCTTTTGTTGTGGACTTCGGAGTAGTAGTTGTAAATTTTATGTCTTTTGTTGTGGACTTCGGAGTAGTAGTTGTAAATTTTATGCCTTTTGTTGTGGACTTCGGAGTAGTAGTTGTAAATTTTATGTCTTTTTTTGTGGACTTCGGGGTACTTTTAGTTTTTCCTGTAGTTTTCGCTGTATGTGAAAAAATTATATTCTTTAGTAGATCACTCATACGCGACTAGTAAATTGTACTAACACAAAGCATTTAAGGCTTCATTTAATTGATTTTCCGCCGCATTATACGAGCAAAAGCAGGGTATTTGTTTCACCATTTCACAAGTGTTTCAAGCTTATAGTAATCTGTCTTTTCCTCTCCCTGGATTTATTTTATCATCTGTTTTGTGAACCTGCATTCATGCGAATGATGCTATCGACTATTTATATGGTAACACAATTCTCATTGGGACCCCTGATTGCGGTTGCAGGAAGATCCAAGGCATGGTCAAGTCTTAAGGACATCCCATCGGAGTCCTTTTTTTTTTTTATTATAATTTGCGCGCACCATTGCAGGGGATATGAATACCCTCATACTGATTATTCAGGTCACGGGCGTTTCAGAAAAGGGGGAAGAGGAACAGAAGCGGTACCTGTGCACCTTGGCTTTGAATGCTTGAAGGCTGTAGTGGCGAAAGAATACGGAGCCGGAAAGATTATTCCACATGCATACGTATCGTTCGGCTTATGAACGAATCTCTGTATTTAACGGTAAGTCCGAAGTTGGGCTGGAGGTTGAACTGATGTGCATTCAAAGCATAACGCGTATTGCAGATGAAATTTTGAAGGGGGAAATGCGTTTGGCTATTTCTCTGGAGCATTTTTTCAAAAAAAAAAGCGATAAAAAAGGGGAAGGCAAGAGACCTTTTTTCGATGTTCTAGAGAGGCTATGGAGTTTACAATGTCTCTATCACTTATGAGTTTTAACGCACGCTTTTGAATCCTGTCTAGTAAGTGCAAAACGATCTTAGGTGCACCCAAGCAGAAGTGGGCGTTGTACTCCAGCTTTGGACGGAAAAATGCCTTATGTCGGGGTAAAGTATTTCTTGCACCGCTTAAGGAATCCTAGACACTTTGCTGCGTTTTTGGCGACCTCGAATATGTGATCGTTCCATCTGAGATGATACACATACCGGGAATAGCAAGTCTTTCGGTTTCCAGTACCATTCATGGATAATGGTTTTGAGGTCTGGTTTCTCTTGACTGGCAGTAGACAGCATTGGATGCATTAAATTCCAATCTGTTGGCCAAATCCCATTTGATTATGCTGTCAAAATCGGAATTTAGTAAGTTTCACATACGTTTCCGTTCCTCTTCTACGGCCGAAGAGCAGGGACGTGAGTTGGGGAACGAATCTGAAAAACTGAGAGTACTGTCATCAGCGAAGGAATGGATTGGATTAGAGGTAACAGACAAGATGTCATTTATAAAAATAAGAAAGAGAGTCGGAGACAGAATCGAGTCCTGAGGAACACCAGTATTTATGTGGTGGATATCAGACTTGATGCGTCTTGTATTGAACGCTCCAAAAGGTCATTTCTAATCCAATGAAGAAGAGATTCATCGATGCCATATGCACTCATTCCCGACAAAAGAGCCTGACTCTGTCAAAAGCGTTTGAAATATCAAGCGCAACTATCTTTGATGAAGAGATTGGTTCCACTTCTCGGTGAGATATGCCATCAAATCAGCAGTGGACCTGTTGCTACAAAAACCATACGGACGGTGATTGAGGAGTTTTCGTGAATCAAGATATTCCATGAGCTGACGATTTATCAGCGTTTCCATGGACTTGGAAAGAAGGGACGTAAGTGCAATGGGTTGGTAATTGGATGGAGAGGAGGAATCGCCTTTTTTTTGGGGACAGGCTGGACAAATGCTGTTTTCCATCTACTCGGAAAGAGGCCAGAAAAGTCGGACAGACAGAAAAGCTTACGCAGAGGTTTTGCCAGCGTGGAAGAACACAATAGGGGAAAACCACCTGGACCAGCGGATTTGTGTATGTTAAGACCTTGAAGGACTCCTGCAACTGTGCGAGTGCGAAAGTGGACTTGTCCCATAGAAGAATCTACGCTCTCGAGCACAGGGACAGACATAGCACTATCTTGCAGTGTGGAATTAGCTGCAAACTGTGCAGCGAGCAGATTTGCTTTGCCTAAGGGGCTGACAGCAGGAATGTCATTGTAAATGAGCGTTTGGATGGCAGATGAGGCAGAGTTTTTAATGTTTTCGACAAACGACCAAAAATTTTTACTACCTTTGAATTTTTTGCCTAAATTTTTGGTACGTAGAATGTGGGCATTGCAGTCTTTTCTGGCTTGTTTAAACTTCTTTCGGTTTTTCTCAAATTTGTTGGCTTTATAAGCCCGACCATTTACAATCTGATAGCCTCCTTGCAGCTCTGGTCGAACCATCAGTTTACCTTAGGTTTAATGCTCTTTATTCTGTTAGGAATGAAGTCATTCATACCTAAGAGAATCGTGTCAGACTAGTGAGAGAAATTTGAACTCAGTGAATGAGTTAATGGAGTCCTTGTATTCCCTATTTAGTTTGAAAGTGGTAGAAGGTTTTAATAATGCCTTTAGACAAAGATCTGTTCCTAGCCAAGAATATCTTTGATCGGGATTGGGACCATTTGAAAAAGCTCGACTATAATATGTTTCTCACTTAGACTCCAGTCAAAACCGAATCCGAGAGAAGTAAACCACATACTTGCGCAGGAATTGGAATTTTGACACCGTAGCACGGAACGGCATATACATACATAGGAACTGAGTAATAGAATAGGTGTCGCGTGAAGTCCTCAAAGCTCCACTGAGGCTTTAAATAACTTTTGATTATACTGTGTCCATATGTACATAAGTATGTATATTTAGAAAGTACTTACTTGGAAATGCTGGTGTGGTTGTAGGGATCATCGTTTTTGTAGTTGATTTTTTGGTTGGTCCAGGATTAACAGGGGTAGTTTTGTTATTAGAAGGTTGTTTGGTGTAAATAAAGAAAGGTGGCTTATCAGTTCCGTTCGGTGGTCCGGGCTTATCAGTGATGATAGTTCTGTTCTTAGAAGGTTCTTTGATCACATGTGGCCTTGCTGTAGTTGTTAGAACTGTAACGGGTCAATTATAATATCCGCTCTCTGTTGTAACTTCAAAATCACTTACTATTTCGAGTTGTGCTTGGTGGTGGTAAAACGACGGGATCTATTTCTGTTTGCATTAGATTTAAATCAGGCTCACCTGAACATATAGGTAAAATAAGCTTGAACGATAGTGTAATGGTCTCGCCATTTGAATCTAAAAATGTAATTAGCTCATCCGGTTTATTTCCGTAAGCTTTATGATGAGATCCATTAACGTATATATCCTTCCTTAAATCGTACAATTTTCCATGGTTTATGAACGCATAACATTCTAGTTGGACTCCATTTTTCGCCGTTACTGTGTAATGATATCGGTCATCTAATTGTTGGATTATAACAGCAATGCTGTCTTCTGATCTAGGGTCTAATATCTTTGTTTGCTCCTTTGTAAGTGAAAATGAAAAAACTTGTTGCAGCATCGTACTTGCTAGGACCTGCAATTGAAGAAAAAATTTGCTTACTTAATCATTATCATAGAAGTTGAACTAGTTCTGCAAAGGGGATGAGCGGTCAACTCTAATGTTCGAGGTCCTCAACTTCATTGACAGTGGTCGCGTTTCAAAAAAAAAAAAAAACAAATTATACACCCAGAGTCATCTCTTCTTCTTTTCATTCTCGCTTCGCCCTTCATTGTCCACTTTTCTTTTTCTTTGGCGGAAATCATCCTCACTAACCGAGAAACTGTATCAAACTGAATCGAAAACATATGAAAATAGTACAATCCGTCTGGAGCGGATCGTATGATACCCTATCCCTTTGCTATACACATAGCTCCTTCTTCCACCAATGTACCTACTTTCTTGAGCAACTTTTTACAAATACTTTATAAAACTACTGCAAAATACGAATTTGCTTAATAACGGGGCGTGGTTGTGGGCGGATTTTGAAATTTTTCTACAAATACTGTATTTTGTTCCTAAGAATTGCTATTGTTTTCATGAAAAGCAGTTTTTTTTTTAAATGAAAACGCCCCTAAAAAGTGGGCGTGGCCATACACAATCTGATAAAATATTTAGGGTAAAAGAATATCTTCATATTTATATAAGTAAGTTTTAACGAGTTTCATTTAAAATTACTTATAAAAGTGAATTTTTCCAAATGTAGGCGTGGGCGGATTTTGAAAATTTTTAGACTTGTACTCCTTTTCCAAGGATCTCGCATACAAAATTTCATTGATCTAGCTAAAAATTGTAGCTAAAAATTGCGCATCAACTCGTTGCGCAACCACACCGAAAACGCAGTTGATCAACTCGAGAAAGCGAGTTCAATACAAGCTGATCAACTAGGTGTAAGTAGCTATTCAATAGTTGAATGAGTTGATCAACTTGGTGTACGAGGCTATGCAACAGTAGAATGAGTTGATCAACTAGGTGTACGAGGCTATTCAACAGTAGAATGAGTTGATCAACTAGGTGTACGAGGCTATTCAACAGTTGAATGAGTTGGTCAACTAGGTGTACGAGGCTATTCAACAGTTGAATGAGTTGATCAACTTGGTGTACGAGGCTATTCAACAGTTGACTGAATTGATCAACTAGTTACTAGGTGTACGAGGCTCGGAAGTTGGTCAACGCGAACTTGCTCAATTTTTAGTCGAATTGCGTTGTACGAGTGGGTACGAGGTAATAAATTTGTTCGAGTTGAATAAACAATTGAATGGAGTTGGTTGCACGCGTTGCGCACGTAGTGGACGACGGCCATTAAAGCCTTTGCTAGAAACAGTTTACGATGGCTTGTAGACTGTAGCAGATTTGCTAGGCCACACAATGAAAATAAGAAAAACAATTCAAGCTAACTCAAGAGGAAATAGTGTTTATCGGAATAGAGAGTACAGAGCTTGTTTGCAAAAATCCAAATCGTAGTCCAGTCTGCCGGAATTTCTAAACATACCTCAATAGGTGTAAACTTAAAATACTATGAAAATTTGAATAAATATGCGAATATTTTATTATAAGACTAGGTTAAAATTTTTTAGGTGTGACCGCATAAAATTCGTTCCAAACTGCGTGAGTTATTCTTAGCAGATGTTTGGCAGGGATAATGTGAGCTTATTTATTGAATGGATTGACGTATTTAAATGTCAAGTGCAACCTAACATTTTTTCGATTCTGATTCAATGCTAATCAAAGGCCATATGTGCATTTTTAATTTTTTTTGTTCTCTATAGAGGCTGTCAAATTAATGCAAGCGATTGCTATCTGGAAGCTTGTTCACCCTGGGTTGTTATGCATATTTTACGCACACAAAATTTATGGTTCGTCTAATACTCACAACGTCATTCTTGAAGCCTACGTTATCCTTAAACTTAGTCCACTGACTGACTGGTGGTATACAAGGGACGAGCCACAGAAATTTTAGAAGAGGTGTTTGCGCTGTCACCGCCCCACGCTGAGTCTTAGATTCTAGAAGCGCATTTTTTAAAACAATGAAGTAAGCATCTGGCATTTTTTCAAGATTTTCTGTTTTCTGCCGTCTATTCCAAGATGATGATATCATATGGGAAATATTTGAATAATAAAGCATAGGTAACCATCTGAAAGGGGGAAATGTTAGAATTCCTCTGGAACGGATGGTATGATTCCGCATTCCTTTCCACTAGAGCCGCTTCTCTCGCAAATATAACTTGCTTAGGAAAGACTTTTTGCTTGCGCCGATAACAAAGGACAAGTATTGGATTCGTGCAGATTCTAAATATAGGAGCTTTGAAGAATTTTGACCAAAAAAGTGCGAAGGCGGCTGCAACGATTTCGTTTAAATTATAAACTGAGACAAGTACAGACAAAGGATGATTTACCACATTTTGGGCAAAAGTTGTTGTAACGGGACTTATGGCCAATTTAACTAAAAGGTAATTTTCTTTAAAACGGATTAAACGATATTATTAAAGTTGGGTTACAAAATATTTGGCCAAAACTCCGTATAACGGTACTTTTTCAAGGACTAAGAGGTTTTAGCCAATTTGCTGCAAGGATTTGCTTTAAATTTTATATTTCAACTACTATAGTAAAGTCCTTTAAATTTGCGTAGCACGTTTTTGATCAAAATTGTTAATATTGTCCTATACTACGTATCGGTGCAAGTAATGAACTCAGGATAATGTAGGCACTTCATTTGTAGTATCTGCTTCAAGTTTAAATTGGGCACTTATACAAGGACATTTTACATAAAATTTCGTCGATGTAGTTTAAGGCACACACGACATATGTACATGGCTCAATCGACTCGCTTAAGGACACTGATCATTTATACACATCCAAACGCAAACACATCCCTTTGGAGAGGGTATACAAGACTCACCACGCACAAAAGCACTTTTAGTCCCATTTTGCTTATTATTTGACCGAAATTCGTAAGGACCTCTATAATTCTAAACACACAATCACTTGTTTAAATTATCCTTAAACCTTAGAAGAAATTTTCCGACGAAAGCCTTATAGTCGAGGCTGATAGTAATAAACTGACGACTCTTTAGAAACGGAATTCGGTATAAATACCCTGCCGTCGAACAGTAAAGTTGCAGATGAGCTGCATAAAATGAATTAATTATGAATATAGTTCTGTCACTATGAACAAAATATTTATTTTTTTTTTAAATTTAATTAACGGTAAGCATAAATCAAAAACCAGAATACATATACATATGTTCCGATGCAAACATGACTTGCAACCATTTCTGATTTGAATAATACTTTGTAGTGCCATATTCTAAATAAAACTGTCACTCATAAAAAATAATATATTAAAGATATATATGCAATATGCATGTTTTACAAATAAAAAATGAAAATATACAAATTCATTCATAAGCCAAATATTAAAAAGGTTAACAAAAATAATCAAGTCTTCAAGCCTTCTTCAGCCTCTCAGGTTATAAATCAATATTCTTTTTTCTATATAGTAGAAATCGCTTATAACGACATCGATGTCGTTTAGCTGAACTCCTTGATTGAACCATCATCAGTTGGAAGAAGGGCCTCAATCCATCTGACTTTACTTTGGGAAAACGCAAACATTGTATTTTGTTCCTAAGAAGTGATAATCTGATAAAACTCCAAAATTTGAGAAAAACGCCCCTAAAATGTAGGCGTGGCCATACACAATATATTAAAAATATGTAGAATAATAGAATACCTGCTTATTTGCTTATGTAAGTTTTTCCACTTTCATGTAAAATTACTGAAAAATCCACTATCAAAATGTCATTATACCCTATCCCAAGGGTATATTAAGTTTGATACATAGTTTGTAACATAGAGAAATATTGAAGATAGACCACATAAAGTATATATATAAATGATCAGCATCAGTAGCCGAGTCGATTAAGCCATGTCCGTCCGTCCGTTTTTAGGGCTTAAATTTTGAGCTAGGTTGATGAAATTTTGTATACGAGGTCCTTGGAAAAGTAAGCAATACAAGTGTAAACATTTCTAAAATCCGACCACTGACACGCCCACTTTTCATAAAAATCACCCTTTTCCACTATTTTTATATGAAACTCGAAAAAACATGAGCAAATATGTAGATATCCACTTAATCTACAAATCGTCAATACATTGTACATGACCACGCCCACTTTTTAGGGCGTTTACTTCAAAAATTAATTTTCCAGTAAAAATATTAGTTTATAGGGCAAAATAGAAAATTTTGTGAATACATTTTCCACCGCCCACTAACACGACCAAATAAGATAGGGAAAGGGTATCATACGACTCGCTCCAGGCGGATTGTAGCATTTTTCACTGGTTTTTGAAAATTTTTGAATTTATTTTCTTCTTCCAACTGGTGATTTAATTATGTACATCAAAACTGTAGGGACTTTCTGTGCAAGATTTTGCATAGATAATTTTTATTGCGGTCGACACGAATTGATATACCAAGTTGCAAATAGTCCCCTCGGTAAAATGGACCCGTTTCTATAAAAGAATTGAATCACTTGCTCTTCATGAAGATTTGGCTAAGATAGGCTAAATAAATGACAGCCAATTTGAGGAAATTCATTGTTCATTCTAGGTTTCATTCGAGACGAATTAAATGTCATTTTTCATTCGAGCAGAAATTGTTGACGAGTCCGAAGGAAGTGGAGCGGAGAAGCGATCCATCGTAGAAAAGATGGAACAGGGGCATGCCTACATTTTTCTACTATTCTATTGAGAAATTTATGCGAAATGTTTACGAGCACTTTTAATTTTCTGTTTTATAAAAAAAAAACTGATTTCGAGAATGAAATTCAGTAGATTTGTTCTTCTCACTCGAAACATAGAATAAAAAAGATTCAATCTCTAGCTAAATTCAGAATAAGGGTGAATGTTGCAGGTTTCCGAACGCAGTGCGTTGGATAAGACCTTGTATGTGATATGCCTCGGGAGTTGTTAGAAAACATAGGATCGCCTTTTTTGAAACTTGTTGCATGCATGGAAGCCTGTTAGACCTAGCGGTTATGTTGTTTTTCAATTTTCTGATGGCTATATTAACTTTTCCAATACTGGTTTGTTCAACTACTGAAAGAAGTTATCCCGTTTCTGGGTATCCTATCTTGTAAATCATCCCTTTTGAGTATTTTCTCTTGAAATCTTTTATTGAAATATGGGTTTTTAGGCCGAAATTGCAATGCATTTTCCACCATTCTTTTCAGTGATACCTGACCCATCCAATTTTCACCAGATCGCGGTTTTGGCTATGTCATCTCGTAGATCACCCGTTTTGATTCTCCTTAACGAGACAGTTGACAGTTTTAACTTGTTTAACAAGTACTAATTATTGTATTTTCGTACAGGCCTCAGGGAGTAAGTTTACCACTTTGCTCTTAAAAATTTTCGCAGTTTTCCATTGAACGTTTAAACCAATTTGACTAGCTTCACAGTGGACTTACCTTTATTTTTGAAAACAAAACTTTCAAAATTTCAAATTATCAATTTTGTTAACTTCAAGTATTTATTTATAATTTTTTTTTAACAATAGAAACTATAATCCTGGCTGTCGACTTTAGCTTAAGAAATTCGGTAAGATGTCCCTCTGTCTGGTGTTTGTTGTTTGTCAATCTAAAGGTCCTGTACCTAACGCGGTAAGGGAGGGCATAAGCATTCGCAGTAATTTCCAGAATCGTCCTTTGTTTTCGAGTAGGTTTTAGTGGTGGGCGCGTAAGGTGGCGGAAGGTATGTTAAAATCCCCGAAGCTGTAAAAGATAAAGGCATATGTAAGGATACTGTAGAGAAGGTGCTATGTTTCTGCTTACTTTTTGTTGCTATGCAATCTCATATGGCCGTCGTGGAGGTTATAGATGTTTGCTCGTCTGTACCGGGATCACTTGTAGACACACTCAAATCAGAGAAAGGAGTTTGTTTAGTTGGAACTAGATTTCCAGCAGAATATGGAGTATTTTCCGATGAATCATTTACTGGAGTAGTTATGGTTAAAAAGGGATTCTGCCGAGAAGGAGCGGTCATAAACTCAACGGTCTAGGCATGAACAACAAGGTCTCTCTACTCTACTCTACTCTACTGAATCATTGGCCAGATGCCTTAGACAAGGAGCCACAGAATCCTTCAATGGACCTGAACCATTTTGTGGAATAAGGGATCACACTATACGCGAAAAAAGAAGACACGGCAATTCTACAGGCCTTAGGCAAGATAGGAAACTACTGCGAAGCTACAACTGAAAAAGATTCGAGGCTTGCATCTACCTTAGCAAGAATAGCCTACGCATCTTAACTGGCTTCTTAACAGGACATTTCAAACTGAGGGAGCATCTACAGAAGCTAAATCCCTGTGCAGATTCTGCAATGAGTTAAGAGAAACTACTGGTGTGGAAAGAAAGCTCTAAAGGGAACTATTTCATCTAGGTATGACCATTAAATACAATTTTAAAGGAATTGTAAGCTAAAGAGGTTGAAAACCTTTCCAAAGTTAGTAGGGGCACAATAGACCACTAGCAGTAGACGGAGCAGAATATCGTAAACAAATAATAATAATAAGGTGGCCTGTGCAGGCTGAGGTGTAACGTTGTATCCGCCGAAAATATTAGAATTTTCAAAGATATCCAAGCGGCAATACGTGTCGTATTCTGCTCCCATATTTGACGGTTAAAATTCTGTCTCCATATGTCTGACAAGAATGTCGGCCATGTATGATGTTGGAGCTACCAGCTATTCGATAGCATGGTGCTTGTAGATGGTCCTCCTGAGCATAAGACTTTATGGACTTATCTATATTCGCTTGCTTCATTAATACTTACTTATGTTCTGTATCCCTTTGTGGGTCCCAGGGCGTCTACAACGCCCTACGCGCTCTCCAATCCACTGTCACTTTCGTCGTCGTATGGTTGTGGCTATAGGTTCATGGCCCGTTCTCTGCTAAAGCTGTTCGTTAGAGATACGGTTTGGCCAGAATATCCCTAAGATGTAGCGCAGGCACCTATTGGCAATCGTTTGCTGCTTTCTTGTGATAGTGACGGTCACCCGCAGTCGGTTGAGGCAATACTCTCAAAGTATTGGAAACTCTCTACTCTCTCAACCGTTTGTCCAGGGAGGCTGATCTTTTTTGTTTTTGACGAGTTAATTTTTAGCCCAAAGACGTCTGCTTGCTTCCCCACTTTTGCTGTGTCATTTGGTGAAGGTCCATTATTCTGTGAGACAGTAGGCATACATCGTCGGCGTAGTCTAGGTGTTTGAGTTCAGTTGTAAGAGTCCATCGAATGCCTCCATTTGCAGTTGCTAAGGCCGCATTAAGCACATCGCTAATCACCAATAGAAACAGTATTGGTGGAAGTATACAGTCTTGCCGAACCCCACTTTGGTGATGATGATGATGAACAGGATGAACAGGAGGATCCAGAGCGAAAAACCTGCTTGTTCGGCGTCGAGAGTGTCTTCAAGGTGTTCTTTGATGCGCTCCAAGATGATTCTAGCTAATATCTTGGCCACAGCACACTTCTCTCATCTTCATGAACATTCACTGGTTATATTCATTATCTTAATTTTCGACAGAAAAAAAAAAAAGAAATTTTCAGCTTACTAAAGCCACGATCATTTTATGCTTTCATATATAAAGGTGGCGTTGGTCCATCACCTTTCAACTCATCTAGTTTATTTTCCGTTACCTGACTAATTGATTAGGGATAACAATATTACAATAAATACAAACATAAATACATAGTATTAACAAATATATTTTCGCTTGATCCTTTTTAACTTCAGCAAACAGAGTGGTCAGTGGAACAAAGCTCAAACCGCTGAGATATGTTTGTTGGTAGTCCTCTTTTTGTCAATTTAAGGCCTCAACCATTTTGCGTATTCTCTTTCTCTTTCTTCTAAGACAACTCTAGGAATTTTCCTAGTATTCGGACAGGTGCACACGCAATCCTTCAGAGATATGAAATAAGCGTCATTCGGTCCATCTACAAAGTAAACAAAGATGGCTTGACAATGACTCGTTGTTAAGCGACACAAGACAACTTACCATTGGGAGGCTTTGAATCATAATTTGTTATCTCAAATTCTTCAGGATAATCGCATTTAGGAGCTGGCAACAAATGTAAAATAAGATTATACTGCAATTACTAAGTTTAAAGAAACTTACGTTCATAAGTTATGCACGTGTCCTTAGTAGTCGGCGGATTCCTAGTAACTGTTATGGTACTAGTGGTTATTATAGTAGTAATTGTGGCTGTTGGTTTTATGGTTGTAATTGCTGGCGTTTTGGTAGTAGAAGATGTGAACTTCCAGCTAGTAGCACTTGAGCTTATGGTACCAGTGAGGGTAATTGTTGGTGTTTTTGTACTAGAAGATGTGGACTCCGAGCTAGTAGCACTTGAGCTTATGGTACCTGTGAGGGTAATTGTTGGCGTTTTGGTACTAGAAGACGTTGTGTACTTCGAATAAGAAGCACTTGAATCTATGGTACCAGTGCGGGTAATTGTTGGTGTTTTTGTACTAGAAGATGTGGACTCCGAGCTAGTAGCACTTGAGCTTATGGTACCAGTGAGGGTAATTGTTGGCGTTTTGGTACTAGAAGATGTTGTGTACTTCGAATAAGAAGCACTTGAATCTATGGTACCAGTGCGGGTAATTCTTGGTGTTTTTGTACTAGAAGATGTGGACTCCGAGCTAGTAGCACTTGAGCTTATGGTACCAGTGAGGGTAATTGTTGGCGTTTTGGTACTAGAAGATGTTGTGTACTTCGAATAAGAAGCACTTGAATCTATGGTACCAGTGCGGGTAATTCTTGGTGTTTTTGTACTAGAAGATGTGGACTCCGAGCTAGTAGCACTTGAGCTTGTGGTACCAGTGAGGGTAATTGTTGGTGTTTTTGTACTAGAAGATGTTGTGTACTTCGAATAAGAAGCACTTGAATCTATGGTACCAGTGCGGGTAATTCTTGGTGTTTTTGTACTAGAAGATCTGGACTCCGAGCTAGTAGCACTTGAGCTTGTGGTACCAGTGAGGGTAATTGTTGGTGTTTTTGTACTAGAAGATGTGGACTCCGAGCTAGTAGCACTTGAGCTTATGGTACCAGTGCGTGTAATTCTTGGTGTTTTTGTACTAGAAGATTTGGACTCCGAGCTAGTAGCACTTGAGCTTATAGTACCAGTGGGGGTAATTGTTGGTGTTTTTGTACTAGAAGATGTGGACTCCGAGCTAGTAGCACTTGAGCTTATGGTACCAGTGAGGGTAATTGTTGGCGTTTTGGTACTAGAAGATGTTGTGTACTTCGAATAAGAAGCACTTGAATCTATGGTACCAGTGCGCGTTATTCTTGGTGTTTTTGTAGTAGAAGATGTGGACTTCGAGTCAGTAGCACTTGAGCTTATGGTACCAGTGGATGTAATTGTTGGTGTTTTGGTGCTGAAGAATGCTGTTGTTATGAAATGGAAATTACTATATTGGATCATTTATATACAACTAAGAATCTGTGCAATCAAAAAGCATACCCTTTGTTGTATATTTAACTTTAAACTTATATACTTTGTCTAAATTAATCTAAATACATTTATTAATTTATTTGGTTTTGCCAATTTTAAACATTATTTAAAATATATCATTCTTTATGCAATCGTTGAAAAAAGAACTTCTTTTTAAATAAATCTATATAAAGCAAAAAAATATTAGTACACTTCACCTTAAAGCTTCGATTCATTATTTTCTTACGATTATAGGTTAGAAATATTTTTACATTTTAGGTTAGGTGTCGAGCGGAAAAAAAAATTACAAAGCTCCTGTAAAATGTACAAGATGGACTGTTCCACATAAAACTAACAACAACTTAAATATTAAAATATCTTCACATTACGAAATAAATGTGTTAAATTAACATGGTATATCAATGACGTTGTTAGTTGATTTATAAAGATGTCATGTTATTTAAACATAATTTTCTTTTAAATCAAATACGATCACATTTATTTTATGATGGTCACGGGAACAACATGAGCAATGTTCATGTTGATTTAACATTAGTCCTTTATAAATACCACAGAAGTGGATTTCAACAAGCCTGCTGATATAACTTGGAGTATCTGCTGCTTTGAAGGCTATTGAACAGCATATTAAAATTTTAGAATATTTAACTATACTTTACCCCATTCGCAGTAATAATTCTACACTGTATGTGTTCACTTCAGCACAAATAAACAGATCATCATATTGCTATAAAAATTGACCGCTACATCTATCTACTCTTAACTTGAAGACTTCGTTAATGTTAATGTTAATGTTAATGTTAATGTTAATCTTGTTAATCCATACATGATACCCGTAAGTGAAATCAATTTGAGAAAGAAACATGTAGATTACACAGGTCAGCGTTGTTAATTTTAGTGAATTATATATATGCGGCTCCCATTTTGGATAAACATTATAAAAAATATTAATTTTACCAAAAATTTTAAACAAGGGAACATTTTCATATTAAAATAACATGGTGCACGATATAAGAACTTTTAAAATATAAGGATTGTTCACGTTAACTCACACTTCTGAATGTTAATAGTGAAAAATCCTTGAAAAATAACAACACGGTAATTGATTAAATTGTGGTTGATTTTTCAAGATTTTTTTGTCTAAGTGTAGGTACTCAGAGGCATTCGCTGTCAATGAATGGCTTACAACTGCTGGAAGCGAATCGTGTTAGTAGACAAGTGCATACAGCTATATTATTTAGATTGAACTGTGTCTTAAATTTAGAGGCACTTACTTTCTCCAACATCTTTGGATATAATTTCGTCAATTTTACTTTCATCCGTGATAACATTTTTAAAAGTCAATTCACTTAACTCCATGCATCTAGGTATAATTTGACTGAACGATATTGTAACGTTGTCACCTTCTGTAGTTAAGAGTGTAATTGGCTCATCGGGTTGATAAGTATAAACTTTGATAATACGCTCATCATTTATTAGAGTCCTCCTTACGTCGCGCCATTGTCCATTGTTCCAGTGTCCTTGACAAATTAGAGCGATTTTATTATGACCTTGTACCCAATAATAAAATTTCGTAGCGGTTTCTTCGTTGGCCAATATCCTGTACTTTTCTGTAAACAGAACACGGCACATGTTTTTATTATAACATCCGTAGTTTTTTTTTCTAAAGCAGCTTACTTGATCTAGGGTCTAGTCGTTCGACTTGCTCTTCTGTAAGTCTAAGTGAAAAAATTTGTTGAATCGTCGAGCATATTAGAGCCTGAAATAGACGAAAAAAAATTATGTGCTATGGAGTTAATATAAGAATAAATAAATATTAGAGCGTAAGCAGCCCATAGAGGGCCAAGGCCTAGCTTCTCACAAGTGTACTTGTTGTGCGTGGTATACAGTACTGCACGCATAGGAGGGACCTACGGTTTTATGCCGTATCCGAAGGGCGGAGGGTTTTTTTTTTTTGTGAGAAGCTTTCTCATGACAGTTATACTCTTGAATATTTGTCAGACACTCGGAAGAGGCGGGCTGTGTAAAAACTTTTATGGTATTTTTCTGGATTCGAACTTGGAACCCCTTGCGCAGTAGTCCAACGCAGTAACTACTGTGCCAGAATTAAGAGATTAAAGACTTCATTATTGTTTATGACCTCACTCACTCGACCGTGCTTGGATGTCGTTTACAGGTTAATAATTGCCTATTTCTCCATTAAAATGGATTTGAGTTGATTTTTGCTGGATATGGTACTCGTACAAATGGATATTCTAGGAGATAGTCGTTCCATAAGCGTTACGGTAAATGACAGGGCCTGTGATCGTTCTTAATCCATTGAATGTATACTCTGTGATGGTAAGACCCATACTTATCTACGCCACAGACAAAGTTAGCTATCTACAACATGGAGCACGGATATAAAAGTCTCAATGAGGGTTGAAAATACTCCTCCTCCTCTAGATAAGTTCATGAGTAGCATAGTGTCAAAAGCACGACCCTTTCAGAAAATCTAGCGAACCAAACCTCGTATAAACAAAGAAAAGATCATGTCACCTTCTCTACCTTGGAGAGTTCGTTCGATGAACTAAGGTAGTGGTGTCAACCTCAAACCCCTTTAGTGTAATTTTTTATGTTTGAAGTATGGCAGCGGGCCACATTTCTAATAAGGATTTCCGAACTTAGACAGAGAAAGGCAGTATTTGGTGGAGATTTTGGACTGGCGACATCATCGGTCCATACTTCTTTGGGAAAGAATTTGTCCAGTCCATCACCGTCAACGGCGAGAGCTATTGGTAGATGATAACCAAGTTTTTTTTTGGCCTCAATTGGATGATATGGACAACGACTATGCGCGGCTTCAACAAGGCGGTTCTACGTGCCACACAGCCCGTGCCACAATAGACATTTGGTGATTTGTCTCCGTAAGACTTCTATTGAGGAGTTTTTTGAAGGCACCATAACCCACAAACCAGCAGTGCTCTCAAACACAAAATAAGTCACCTGGGCATTTAAATGATGCTTTATTATATATAAAGCCCTTCGGATACGGCATAAAACTGTAGGTCCCTTCTTTACGTACAGAAATGTATACCACGCACAATACGTACAGTTGCGAGAAGCTAGGCCTTGGCCCTTTATGGGCTGCTTACGGCCTAATATTTATTTATTTATTTATTTTTTTATTCCATACATAATGGCACACATGAGCTTTCTAAATACAAAAATGTATTCTATCTCACTCACAGTTTGTTACATTTAAATTTAAAGATAGGAAATGCTTAAAGGGCCTTCATCTGAATGCTTCAATTGAAATGCGCATTGTTCCGAACTGGGATGAGTTGCCAAAAATATAGTGATCTTTGGAAAAAAATGACTCCCACAAGGTGGCAATAATTCAGTTTCAGACGAACTTATGAGTGAGTCAAAAGAAATCTCGCCGTAATCTGCAGGGAGGGGAATGACCTTTTTACTCCCCTTTTTCTATTTACACAAATACGACTATAACAATCATCTTTACTATCGTGCACAATTATCTGTCTCTTTTTACAATATTGTCCCCTCTTACAGAGTTGAAGTTAGAGTGGGAGCTAAAGCTAATACTGTTTCTGCGCTAATTCGGCCATCATGAAAGCTTTCACTAGTTGGGCGAGACAGCAATACTCTTTATGCACATCCTTAATAGGTGTTGGAGGGAGACAGTCTGCTCCTTGAGGATTGCTTCCTTTGACACTTCGCTGTTGATCGTCTCTTTCGTTTTGTTGGGAACCAACAGGGCAGTGTTGCCACTTTAAAAAAAATGGTAGGTTGGACACAAAAATGTGGTAGATTATAAAAAAAGTGCTTTAGACTTGATAACATTGTAACATTGACGTATGTATGCTACCAGTGCACTAGAAAGAATACCTTGCATCACATGATGTGCTAAGAAGTATGAAGAGAGAAAGAATTTCCTTACCACGCAAATGAATACGCAAAATCATTGAAAGTGGGTATATGTTGATTTTCGAAATGGATTGGAGGAATTTATATACCGAGTTTAATTAGTTGATTCCATATGGTCACGGCAGAATTGGAAAAAGTGGTCAGTCTTAGCCTGAGCTAAAGGATCTACCGCAAATCTGTAACGAAACTATTTTGAGAAGAATTAGGGTCTTTACTTGTTTTGGCTACCTGGTCGTCCGAGGGCACGATGATTTCGTTACAAGTCCCACTTGGGAACACGATGAGTTTTTCTTTAATCAGCTCGGTTTAATATCAGGAAACCAATAGAAATATGGACCAAATGGCCCTCGAGTAGCTCCCGCTAATAATTTCCTCTTTTGTACTATACATTTCCTTTGAGCTGACAAAACAGGATGTTTTATTTGTCTTTGGTTGGTTGGTTGGTTGAAACCGGCCCTCGGTGAGGATGCACTTCGACTAGGAGTAGATCCATTGTGCTGCCGACGTATAAGGTGGGTGGGTCACCCTCTTAGCCGTACAGGCATTGTTGAGATCACTTAGATCGTGGAACAAGTATTCACCTAGTGTAGCCTTTCTAATGTTGGCAAGTGCATAGGAGGTGAGCGATAGTCTCCTCTTCATCTTCATCTTTAGAACTTCCACAGAAGTCATTATATGGGATGCCCAGTCTTTGGGCATGCCTTCCTATAGCACAGTGTCCGGTCAGGGTGTTTACGATTTTGGAGAGGGTTCCTCTCTTATGTTTCAGAAGTCCGATGGTTTCTTTTAGCGTGGGCCAGAGCAGCCTTGCAGTGTTACAGTGGCCGAGTTGTTGCCACCGATGGTTGGGTTCTCTCACCGCATCGGCATGGACGAGGCATTTAGCTTAGGACGTTGGCGCCTCGATGTCGGTGACGTTTATACTGTTTAGACCTGAGGAGCCTTGTCGGGCCAGTTCATCAGCTTCGCAATTCCCTTCCTCGCAATTACAGTGACCGCCACACAGCAGAGGGTGAGGTTGTACTGGCCAACTATCTCGTTCAGAGATACGAGGCAGTCCTTTACCGCCTTAGATCTCGTTGTGCTGAATCCGAGGGGTTTGATGGCCACTTGGCTGTCGATGTATTTAACAATATCCGATACTGATACTGCATTAGCCGCCAGCCAGTCAGCTGCTTGAAGAATTGGCAGTGAGTTCGGCTTGGAAAACTCTGAAGGAGAGGTGAATGTCCAGATCTTTTGAAAAGACTCCTTCGGTTTTGAAGCCATCCGTGAAGGTTGTCAGCGATTCATGGTGAAGAACATCCTGTTGTATCCATTCTGTTCTGTCGGGTATTAAGCATTTGTAGCCCATTTTAAAGTTGTTGTCAGTGGGCAAGTGTCGGTGACCTTTGGAAGATGGCGTTGCATCAAAAGTATTCTGGCATGTCCAGTGCGTTGTTGCTCCCATTGTTTGGAACTCCTCAGTCTTATTGCTGAGCAGGCAGCCAGTTGTTTGCTGACGATGTCAGTTGGAAGTAGGTGGAGCATTCTTCGGAGCACTGCAGTGGGAGAGGTTCTCAGTGCACCAGTAATACTGAGACAAGCAACTCGTTGAGTTTTTTCCACTAGGATTGGATTTATTTGTCTTAAAGCAGGCTTTCTTCCGCCAAGCCTACGTTGTGCTAGAATTTGAATGTAGTCCAAAAAGGCAGGATACGCAGGATTGGCCCAGCCACAGCTACGCTCTAGCCAAGATGATCTTGAAATCACAGTCCCCAAGGACGAGATGGCTGTAAACACCAATACAAAAACCAAGTTATCGGGGATACCAGATGAAAAGCAGCCCCACCTCACGGAGTCGTTCGGAATTTCAGAATTCAGGAATGTCTACTTGATAGGTGTAAATTTAAAAGACAATAAAATTTGAATAATTACTTGAATAACTTATTAAAAGACTAGGTTAAAGTTTTTTAGGTGTGACCGCATAAAATTCCAAACTGCGTAAGTTATTCTTAGCAGATGTTTGGCAGGGATAATTTGAGTTTATTTATTGAATCGATTGACGTATTTAAATGTCAAGTGCAACCTAACATCTTTTGGGGTCTGATCCAATGCTAATCAAATGCCATATGTGCATTTTTAATTTTTTTCTCTATAGAAGCTGCCAAATATATGCAAGCGATTGCTATGTGGGAGCTTGTTGACCCTGGGGTGTTATGCATATTTTACGCTCCATATTGCACGCTTATTATCCTTATCCTTTAACTTGGACCTTTATTAAAAGCTTTGACGGGCGTTTTACAAGGAGGGAGCCAAAAATTGTGAAATAGTTTTCAGAGTTGTATTCCAAGCACTGCCACCGCCCCACGTTGAGTTTTGTGTTCTTAAAAGAATGAAGTAAGCATCTGACATTTTGTTTAAAGTTATTCTGCTTTCTACCTACTGTCTATTCGAGGATGATGATATCATATGGAAAATATTTGAATGAAATATATATTTTTTTTTATATAAAAACGTTAGAAGTAAATCCTGATTTGCTACAATCTTTCTGGAAAGTATCCTAAGATACATTACTCCTGTCAAATTAAAAAAAATGTGTAATATGAATCGCAGGAGTTCCTTCAGCTAAATATTGTGTAAGTCCTCCGGATTTGTGAAGAAGAAGCTAGCGATAGCCTTCATTCTTCCGACAGCCGCTTTGTCAGAAAAATTCATCTCTTCCTACTAAGGACCGGCAATGAAGCGCTGATTGTAGCACAAGTAGGTATCTAGATGTCGATTGACTCGATCATCAGTGGGACATTTGTATCCCAACACTGAAGAGAGCCTGCTTTGCATGTAACGTCGACTTATTTCTTGCTAGCTCCTTAGTCCTTTTGTTTCCTAAATTATGTGTCCTGCACCCAGCAAACGGCTACCGTATTTGCTTTGGATATATCCTTCACAAACTTTGATTCAATTTTTGTGGGGATCACAGCCTGATCAGCCTGACTGTCTATGCAAGTAGTTATCGCTTTGCCACGATATTGCTGTCGTCTGCAATTGATATTTTCGGCCTGAAAAACACTGTAATAGTATTTTACTCTAAAGGAACGGTTAGAGCCTTGCAATGAACTCCGGTCCCTGTACCAACACTCATCTTAGAATCGGCGTCGGAACAGAGGGCGAGTTCTTTTTTTTTCTTTTTGATGGTTCTGTGGTGCTTCTGTCCAACGAGGGCTACTGCCCTTATTGGAACTTTGCTACTCTAAAGGGTTGGTTTGACGTTCGGTAGCTGTCCCATGATGGCAGAATATCTAGGATTTCCAGGAGAAAATTAAGCAAAACTGCTGGTGGGGAAGGGGGGGGATTATCCAATGACGCGTGGGATAATAGGGGTCTTTGCTTTCATAAGACTATGCAGGACACTATGCACTACAAACTTTTACGCAATACCCTCTTTGGACAGGATATATAGAACTCATCACTCACAAAAACACTCTTCACCGAATTTTTCTACATATGTATTAATCTTAATGATTTTTTTTAGCAACTCTATACTTCTACATGAAGTAAAATTATCCTTGAAACTAAGTCAGCCAGCAGGCTATCAGTATCACTTTTCACTTTTTTTTTTTTGTTGGAAGAACGCGTAAATGTAATTAAATCAGAACAGAGTCCTTGGTTTGAGTAAAACTTCTGAAGACAGCTTTATCATTTAAACTGATATTAGTTAACTGAGGACTATTTAGGCACTTTGTTTGGGATACGGGCTTTCTTGTTAAATTACTGAAAGTGGACACTTAAACACTGTTCACACTGACATAGCTTTGGCAAGGACTTTGTACACAAAATTTCGTCGAGATAGCTCAAAATTTAAGGCACAAGGATTTGGGGCACACACAGACACACATTGGTCAATCGACTTGCGTAAGGACATTGATCATTTATACATATGTAAACGCAAAATATACCTTTGGAAAGGGTATACAAAACTCACCACGCACAAAAACACTTTAAGTCCCATTTTGCTTCTTATTTGACCGAATTTCGCAAGGACCTCTATATTTCTGTACACACAATCACAAGTTTAAATTATCCTTAAACCTAATTTGTATAAAAAAATTCACTACACATTATAAATAAAATTAGTCCTTGATTTGAATAAATTTCCCGACGACGAAAGCCTTATCGTCTAGGCTGATAGCAACCAACTGGCGACGATCTACGAACGGAGCTCGGTATAAATACTCTGCCGTTGAACAGTAAAGTTGCAGATGAGCTGCATAAAATGAATTAATTATGAATTTAGTTCTGTCACTATGAACAAAATATTTATTTTTTTAAATTTAATTAACGGTAAGCATAAATCAAAAACCAGAATACATATACATATGTTCCGATGCAAACATGACTTGCAACCATTTCTGATTTGAATAATACTTTGTAGTGCTATATTCTGAATAAAACTGTCACTCATAAAAAATAATATATTATACATATATGTATATGCAATATGCATATTTTACAAATAAAAAATGAAAATATACAAATTCATTCATAAGCCAAATATTAAAAAGGTTAACAAAAATAATCAAGTCTTCAAGCCTTCTTCAGCTGGTCATACTATAAATCAATATTCTTTTTTGGTAAAGTAGAAACCGCTTATAACGACATCGAAGAGAACCCTAGTTGAGCAGGACTCCTTGGTTGCATCAAAATTTTAGGCATCAACAGTAGGGCTGTAAAGGAATGCAATTATTACGGAATGCATTCACATGAAGTCATACTAAGAATTCACGTAGATTTGTTTCAATTCAATGGCTTCAATAAAGACTTCAGATTGAAAAAAATAAATCACCATTTTGAAGTCATGACTGCAGCAATCAATTTTAGCATTCAGAATGGTGAAGTCAAAAAGAATGCAATCTTTTTGAATGCTCTGCATTCTTTGAAGTCACTCGAAGTCACTATCATTCACTGATTGCATTCATTTCCTTGAAGTCAGTTTAAGTCAGTGACTGCATTCACTTAGTTGTAGTCTTTTGAAGTCACTTGAAGTCTTTGAAGGCAGGGTAGACAAGGCAATCACTGACTTAATAGACTTCAAATGACTTCAAAAGACTTCAACTAAGTGAATGCAATCACTGAATTTATTGAAGTCAATGAATTAAATCATTTTTCGGAGCATTCCAAGGAATTATATTCAAGAATGACAGCTCTGAATTCAACAAGGACTTACTTCGACCTGTCCTGATTTACTTCGAGACCAACTTTAGGGTTCCCTATCATCATATTTGAATAACAAATAAACTGTGAGCAAGATATCATTAAAATTTATTTATTTAGAAGGCCTATGTACGCCATTATGAAGGTCGAAGGCGTGATGCAAAATTCGCCAAGTTGCGGTCTGTGAATGTCCGACTTCTAGTGCGCGACACCAATTGACTGCCTCGGATTCTCCTGCACACTTTGACGGACAGCGGCGATATTTTCGGCAGATCTTGCGTTTCGTTGACGTACGGGTTGCTGGATGGCTCATTGAATCGGTCGACACGAATCGATATACAAAGTTGGCAAATAGTCCTCTCGGAAGGATGATTATGGCGACCGTAAAATGTGCTAAATGTTGCTCTAACAGAAGGCCCATTTCCATAAAACAATTTAATCACTTGCTCATGGTGTTGAACACTATGACTCTTCATGTTGATTTGGTTAAGATTGACAGCCAATTTGACAGATGAAGCTTCAACAGTTTGGCCGCAATTTACTATCAACGTTCAGAAATGCCCATTGGAAACCTCTGGTGCAAGTTTGCATGAGCTCAGAACAGTTGTTTTCAAATTGTACAGAGATCGTGTAGGTAGGTATCCTTAATTAGACTATCGCATGTTAGAACTCGCGACGATAAATGCTGTCATAAGAGACTTAAAAGTCTATGATTCGGTTATGTGTTGCGACTTCAAATCCGTTGGTTATCTCGAGGATTTTCCTGTGTAAAAATTTGGTACATCGTCAATCTGGCAGACAAGACAAACACTATTATACGCTACGTGTCAATTAATATGTTGCAGAAAGGTCTCAGACGTTTACGCAGAACGTTGAATAAGATCTTGTAAGGGTGGGCCATCTAGAGGTTTCTTTTTAAATCAACACTGACAGCTGTTTCCCGCTCGAATTCTTGACAGAAAGACTTCTTGACAGACCTCCACGGGATGAAATGAGTCGCTTTACGCTTGCTTGCCTGCTGTATGCAAGTTTGTGCAAAAAGTTCGTGAAACTGGTGTATTAGTGGACATCCTCATGGTCCTCGTCGTCGTAAGGTACGCACAGACGAGAATGTGACTGCTGTAACCAAAGGTGTGAGACTAAATTTACGAATATCAACTCGCCATTGATCTCACCAGAGCCATGTTAACCGACTTTTTTTCACTGAAATTGAAGAAATGGATTAAGACGACCGACCACTGGTTCATGGAGGATGGCGCGCCATGCCACGATCAATCTTTTGCGCACCGCACAGCCGGTCATGAATCAACCACTTAAGGTCAATATCATCCAAGCAATTCGGGAGCTACAGCCCAAAAGCATCAACAAGTTCTTGGAAAATTGGAGTACGCTTCTGTGAAGTAAGCCAAGGTAGCCACTTGAACGAAAGTGGGTGCCGCGTGGCTCACTGGTTAGTGCGTTGTACTACTGCACAAGGGGTTCCAAGTTCGAATTCAGAAAAATACCACCAAACGTTTTTTTCACGGCCCCGCCTCTTCCGAGTGTTAGATAAACATTCAAGAGTATAACTGTCATGAGAAAGCTTCTCAAAACCCCTCTGCGCTTCGGATATGGCATAAAACAGTAGGTCCCTTAGAAATGTATACCACGCACAACACGTACAGTTGGCCTTGGCCCTCTATGGGCTGCTTATGGCGTTAACTTTTTTCTGTATGAGACATATAGCTGGGATATGCCTCGGGAATTGTTAGAAGATATTGGATCGCCTTTTTTGAAACTTGATGCATGATCCCTACGCAGTCGTCACCAGCGGTACCTGACCCATTCAATTTTCACCAGATCGCGATTTTGGCTATGCCATCTCGTAGATCATCCGTTTTGATTCTCCTAAACAAGACAGTTGTTAGGTTTCACTTGTTTAACAAGTACTAATTATTGTATTTTCGTACAGGCCTCAGGGAGTGGTATAGCCTTTTTCAACAAAATTCGTATCGTAAGCTTACCACTTTGTCCATACAAATTTCCACAGTTTTCCATTGAACGTTTGAACCAATTTGACTACCTTTACAGTGGACTTAGCTTTGCTATTATATGGATCTATTTTTTTAAAAATCTTTAAAATTATCAATTTTGTTAACTTCAAGTATTTATTAATAATTTTTTTTTAACAATAGAAACTATAATCCTGGCTGTCGACTTTAGCTTAAGAAATTCGGTAAGATGTCCCTCTGTCTGGTGTTTTTCGCTCGTCAATCTAGCGGTCCTATACCTAGCGCGGCAAGGGAGGGCATAAGCACTCGCAGTAATTTCCAGAATCGTCCTTCGTTTTCGAGTAGGTTTTAGTGGTGGGCGCGTAAGGTGGCGGAAGGTATGTTAAAATCCCCGAAGCTGTAAAAGATAAAGGCATATGTAAGGATACTGTAGAGAAGGTGCTATGTTTCTGCTTACTTTTTGTTGCTATGCAATCTCGTATGGCCGTCGTGGAGGTTATGGATGTTTGCTCGTCTGTACCGGGATCACTTGTAGATACACTCAAATCAGAGAAAGGAGTTTGTTTAGTTGGAACTAGATTTCCAGCAGAATAGGAAGTATTTTCCGATGAATCATTTACTGGAGTAGTTATGGTTATAAAAGGATTCTGACGAGAGGAAGATTCACTCGGAGATTTTCTTGGAGGCGACGTCTGAGAATAGCCAGTATAAGTGGTCGTCGATGATTTGATTAAGGATCCAGTAGGTGTCGTGGGCTTGACGATTTCAAATGGTGTATTGAGAGGATTCTTTGTAGTAGGAAGAGCAGAACGGAACGATGTAGTAGTAGGGGTCTGAGAATAAGAAATAAGCTTGTTCCTATCCGCCGTGAAATCCCCAGGGTGGGAATGACTTGAAGTACCGTCAGATTCTCCGGTATTTGATGGAATCGTATTGATAGTTCCAGTTAAAAATTCACCCGAAGTTTTGTCGATTATTTCGTTTGGAATTAAGTTTGTAGTTGGAGTCGTAGGGTTGGAATTTTCGAATTTATTGAAGCTTATAGTTGGCAATTCGCCTGAAGTTTTGCCAGCTCCTCCTGTAACTGATGGAGGCGTAGGGTTCACATTAACGAATGAAATTGAGCTTGTAGTCGGAAAAGGTTTATTAAGCGATGAAGATTTTCCTGTGTTAGTTGCAGTTATAGAAGGCGATTGCGTGGTCCGAGAGCTAATTGAAGTATCACTTGTTATTTTGTCAAGAGTTCTAAAGGGATACTCAATTGAGAATGTATTCGGATGAGGCGTTGTAGGCGTAAGCTTATTTGGAAAATCATTGATAGATTTCGGAATTATAGATCCACTCGTTGACCTGGGGTTGACGATTTCAGATGGAGTTTTAAGAGAGTCCTCAATAGTAGGAAGAGGAGAGCCTTCATCCCTTACAGTTGGTGTGGGTGTATAAATTGGATCAGAAGGTGAAGAAGGATTCTGAGAGGATAATGTATTCTTATCAACAGTTGGGGTATCACTTAAAGTTCTGTCAGATTTGTTTGGAAAAATTGATGGAAGCGTAGGGTTTATTGGAATTGGAGATCCGCCTGAAGTTCTACCAGATTCAAATGGAATGTTACGGTCCACTACTGGGATAAAGCTTGTAGTTGAGGAATCGCCTGAAGTTCTGCCAGCTTCTCCTGTAATGAATGGAATCTTACGGTCCACAAGTGAGGGGAAGCTTGTAGTTGAAGAATCGCCTGAAGTTCTGCCAGGTTCTCCTGTAATTAATGGAACTATACGGTCCACTAGTGGGATGAAGCTTGTAGTTGAAGAATCGCCTGAAGTTCTGCCAGATCCTCCTGGAATTAATGGAACTTTACAGTCCACTAGTGGAATGAAGCTTGTAGTTGAGGAATCGCCTGAAGTTCTGCCAGATCCTCCTGGAATTAATGGAACTATACGGTCCACTAGTGGGATGAAGCTTGTAGTTGAGGAATCGTCTGAAGTTCTGCCAGGTTCTCCTGTAATTGTCGGAGTCGTAGGGAACGCCTGAGAACCTGCAGTTTTGTCATATTTCTTTGCCGTTCTAGCAACAATCTCATTTTGATTCTGATAAGGATCTCGAGAAGGTGTATATATTGTAGATCCACTCGATATCTCTTCGTATGGAGTCTTGGGAGAAGATTCCTTTGAATTTGTAAATTCGCTCGTAAAAGGCAGAGGAGTAGAAAACGACGAAGTCGAGCTTACAAATGGATTCTTGATTAAATCAGGTGTTTGTCCATATCTTGTACTTGAAGATGTACTCGCTGTTCCGACAGATTTCCTTATTGCTACCGTCTGTTTGGATATTTTACCCCCAATTTGTGGAAATCCAGACGTTGAAAGAGTACCCGGAGATCCATTTGTCTGGGGTGTAAAGTTTCTAGAACTATGTGTTACTTCTACGTGGATAGATGGAGCTGAAGAATATTTATCTTCGTCATCCCTATTAGTGAGTGCTATACACCTTGGCAGATAGTCTAGAAAAAGTCTGGTGTCATGAACTATCTGGCCATCTTTTATGGGATAAACATCAACTGGTTTGGTTATGTCCCTTACATCTCGACGACCACGACTATCGGCGACATAACTGTATTTATACCACTTTCCTCTCTCATCCATCCATCCATAGCAACCCATTGTCACTTCATCCGTACTGGTGTCCTTGTATTCGAAATCATGAACGGCATTGATGTCGCTATGATATCTATGGGCACCTAATCAAAGAAAAAAACAGTTAGATCCGTTACTGAACGTATCAAAACTATACCTGTCATAAAGTCCTGCCTAAAAGTTTGGTTCTGGGATGTTATCGGGTTTTTAATATTGAAAACCACTTGAAGGTTTTCACTCGCCTCAATGGCAAGGCTCCCTTGCAGCCCGGAAAAAGCCATCATCTACAAGAAAATAAGAAGAAGATATTATTATATAAATTGGAGAATTTTCCTTTGAATATAATTCACAGATGAACTTGTACTTGTATGCCTAAGTCCCCAAATAAAGCTTAATAACCGGAATATTTGGTTTTTGAAGTTACCAAGTACCAATTACCAAGAGGAACGAGTTGCAGACATCAGAGATGCATGTAAAGTCTTCAAGACATAGGCGGCAAGCATCCGTTTGGACTGTCTATTTGCTTGAGATGCTAATTGAAAAAAGCAGTGTCCAGCTAAGAGGTCTGTAACTAAGTTAGCCAGGTGTTTGCTCATGCAAAGGATATCCTTGGCATAGCTTAAGCCATTGAGAGAGTATATCTTGGCAATCCTACCTATTAAGCTCTGTCTCTGTATGTAAACTACAAAAAGGAGACTGGGTTCCCAATCTTCGTCAGCACGTTCGTTAAAAAGGATCGCCCTGTATTCAGGGCTCATTTTGTTGTGTGCAGCTGCAAGTGAGCTCCAATTCATCTTCGACTTAAGGTTAAATCACATGGGAGCTTTAAGAGATGCGCGCCTGTCCTCCTCTAAGGAGGTTTGCATTCTTCGGGAAAGAGTTCGATACTAAGGAATTCTGTCTGGAAGATGGTGGTTGATATCCTAGAGGGAGAGAGAGTTTGTAATTTGGGCCAGAAATACCAGCTCCGATCTCTTCTATATTTTCGAGCCGTTAGTGTGTACCAATCTAATAAACTACTTGTTTGAGGGATTTGACCGATTGGGGATTCGCCTTGGCAAGAAGTCTGAGAAACATACTGCTGGAGAAGGTAGCCTCGGTTACGGACGGATAACTTGTTGACGACCTTTGGCTATCGACAACGGACAACGATCGGATTCTGGAACATTAAGACTCCTGGACTCACTCCATGAAGGGCCTTATAACGCCAGATTCCTCCAAATGGAATGAAGGCCTTATAACGCATGCTATAAAATAGACATCCTAGGGTTAAGAGAAATAAGATGGTTTGATGCTGGGGAATACATCTCCCCAACAAAAAGCACTGTCATGCTCTACTTTGGTAAGCCAGCTGGAAGTCCACGAAGGTCCGGAGTGGGACTGGTGTTAACTCCAGCAGCGCGAAAAAGCCTCATTATCTTGGAAGCCCCACAGTGACCGGATATTGACGGCCAGGTTCCAGAGTAGAGTAAGGAAGGTCACCATAATACAGTGCTACGCTCCGACAGATGACGCGGCTGAGGCTGATAAGGACAATTTTTACAGTCATTTAGGCACCGTCTTCAACCAGACACCAAGCGGCGACATCGTAATTGTGATGGGGGATCTCAATGCCACGGTACATAGGTAGCGACAACTCTATGCGCAAACACGTGATGGGAGTTCACTGCCTTGGAGACCGAAACGACAACGGTAAGCAGTTTGTGGACTTCCGCAATACCAACCGCCTAATCATTGGAGGTAAGCTGTTTGAGCATAACACCTGCCACAAGATCAGTTGGGTCTCGACTGATAGGCAGCGATCATCCAACCAGATCGACCACATTGCGATTAGCCGCCGTTTAAGAAATAGTCTCCTAGACGTCCGAAACAGACGTGGAGCTGACATCGTAGCCACCGGGAAGATCTTCTGCAAAAATAGTTTGCGAAAAAGCCTAGCCTTACTAATTTCTTAAAGCGTTTCAAATTTAGCTTTGGCCAAATTTGTTTTGTCGATAGCCATGTTGTTGTACAACTAAGATTTGTACCCTTGTTCACATTTAGCGATTGGTATACCTAAGGTTCCTTTATTAGGCGCAATGTTACCCATCGTTCGTATTCGGGCGAGTTCCGAACACCCAACACAGGTTAGTAGTGAAGTGTTCCGCCATCTCTGTGTTCGACGATCGGCAGTCGAGGACTACTAGGGACTTGATATCAACTGAAAAGATACAGAGATCCTTAGCGGGTATTCCAAAAGAACTTCTTTAAACTTCATAATTCCGACCGTGAACACGCAACAAGAGTTTGGTAGACGGGAGGAGACCCTGTTCATGCCAGTTCTGCTTTATGGCGCTGAAACATGGACTTTGTTGGTCGCTTTATAAGATTTTCGGTCCCGTTTCCCAATGAGAATCAACGACAAACTATACAAGCTGTACAGCGACATCGACCTTGGGTAGTACATGTAGAGCAGTAGAGGGCCATTAAAGTTCAAGGGGACCTCTACTAATTTGGAGTACACAACTGGAGCCAATTAACTAGACCCAGGTTCACTCCGAACTGTAGCACCATCAAAGAAAAAGACGGAAGAAGAGCTTAAGGTTAAGACTTTCTAAGAAAACACCTCCACCAACTCCGTTCTTCGTAGAAGTGAATCGCTTACTCTTCTACATACAAATGAACAATCAATATTTAGGAACGTCTCGAGAGAATGTAGGCCATAAGTAACGTTAAGTTGACAATTTTTCAATGACAAGGAACCCATGGATGATAACTAGGATGTGATGTTTACTCTTATAAATTTTTATTCCAAAACTGTTACTGGTAGCAGACTGTTCAATGTTACTGTGGCGAATATCTTGAGCTTGACTGATTGAATACTCTCTCAGCAGCTAATCTTGAACAATTTTCTGAACAGGACTTGGTTGATGCAGTAATACACCTCAAAATGGGAATGTGAAAAACGTTCTTAGTTGCTTTACTTTACTTATGAAACATGTTCCCTTTGAATAGGGTATAAAAACTTATTGATTTTGTGGATAAAAGCACCTAAAAGAGCAAATATTGTGCTGGTGAAATAGATAACAACAGTTATAGGCAGAAGACAGCGAGAAATCATCCCAAACCATTCGTTTTCCGTAACGAAAAGAATATAAAATTTTTTTTGGGGAAACACCTTGTTTTCATAACTAGTTCTAAAGAAACATAAATCATAGATTTGCAATAGTACTACGTCTTATGTTTCTCTACTGCTCAGAGTTTTGGTTTAACCAATAAGAGCTGTTGTATGCTGACACATTTTTCATTCTGACAAGTCAAAGTTATTAACTAAGTTTTGTATACTAAGATTACGTAAACAATAATATATGTCAGTCATATGACCTTCACGCGCATATTTCTTGCAACTAACTACTATGTGCTGTATCGCATGTTCTGACATTTTAAAACTCGATAGATAGAGAAAGAAGAACCTTATTGATTGTTTCCGCTAACCACCATACATACCAAAGAGGTTTTTCGACATTTTATACATGTATTAGACTTGTAGCCTTCAATGCTCGAACTTGTCGGGGGAAATTTAAGTTGCATCAGCCAAATATTGAACAAAGTGTTTTACTGGATCGCACGTCCAGTGCTGCACGGGTTTGGAATGCTGGAAACATTCTTTATATGTATTCGCAAACATTTGGTATGACAAAGCCGTCAAATGTTAATTGAGTCGTTCAGAAGCCGAAGCGATTTCACATTTTTTTTAAATCTCCTTTTCAATTATTAAATATTCTTCTCATGTTTTTTTTTTCTTTCATCATATTACTTCTTCGTTTCATCTGTGACAGAAGACCTCAATAATAATAATAATTTTAAATTCTTTTTCCTTTGGTGAGGTTATGATCTTGAATAGGAGGCTCGCAACCCTCCTAACTTAGAAGACTTTGCGCATTCATTCATTCAAATTGTGCTAATTGTCTTAATAAACATATTTATGAAGCAAATGTCAATGGAACAAAGTAGAAGAACATGTTTTTTTTTGTTTTGTTGTCTATTAAAGTACCGTTAATATGAGATAGTGATGGGCAATCGGGAATGAAAACAAGTTCGTCAGAGATAAAGTCGACCAGAGTCATTATTGACCCGTGATTGCTTTCCTCTAAGTTCACAATCACAATTACGCGAAATGTACAAGGTAACTCGAAGAGTATCACCCTATCCGCAAATGCTTTTGCAAACTGTGACAACTGTTAGTTTTGTTTTCGTATCTGTGAAGTAAACAGATGCAGTACATGGACGAACCATAAAACGCCCCTGTCTACACATTTCCTCAAAAAGAGGCGGAGCCTCTTCACATATGTGAACGAACGTATGAGCAAGACGTAACTATAAGTATATCTGGTTTCATGCTTTCCTTTAGAACATCAACAAAGCGTACAGAATGACTCTGCAAAATGGCCGGGCCCTTAAAAACTATCACCGATGTGTGCGTGAGCTCTCATTTGATTTTACCGGAGACGTCAGAATTCAGTCAAAATCGGTGGTAGTGTTGGAGTTTTGGTCAAAACGCGTCGATAAGCCATGGAACCCTACACTCCTCAAGATCTCGGAATACCCGTGGCTTCTTTTTACGAAATAGTATATCAGTATTTTTAGATTGCCCATTCCCAGACCACTAGTCGATCGATGGAAAAACACATGACAGAAACTGCGTCGGCAGGGCTCGTAGTGCTCGTTTCGACTAAAATATCAGCTTTGTTCAGTGACTCTGTACTGTATAGTCCAGCACACTCTTTTCTGCACCTACTTTTGGGGTAGAATATATTCGTGAGAAGTGTCATAATGAAATATACGTTTGACTGCTAATAAGAAGAATGCTTTGGGATACGTTCTGACTTCTAATCTGTTCTGATAGTTTTCACAAACTTTTTCAATCACTGAACAAAGCTATCATCACTGTGCCTAAAGATGTCGTGACTCGTGAATGAGCAATGTCAATGCCGACCAGTGACTACTAAGCGATACAGAACCTCAATCAACGAGTTTTCCTGCCGCAAATTGATGAATTGGAATTAGAGGACATGTGGTTCCCACAGGGAGACGCAACCACATACACAGGTCCCGCGACTTTTGACATTTGATCAATGTATTTTCAAGCCGCCTATGGTCGTTGAAAATAGACACAGACTCTGGGAGCTCTCAGAATATCCGACAAAATTGCGAAAACGCTATAAAAATTGCCCAATTTCTTGTCAGCGGGCACACTAGACCTATGTACATATGGCATCTTCAAAATGTAATGTATAAATATTTAAAGCCCAAATAAACATTTATGTTAGAAAATATGATCATTTGTGATCGAGTTGCTACCTGTTTTGTTCTGAGTATTTTTTTCTCACCTTCACTGTTTTCTGTGACAGCCGTTTTGATAGTTCTCGGTTGTTTTGAGGTTAGTATGGTTTATCTTGAAAAACATGGTTCAATTAGATAGACTCTTTCTAAAGGATCATATCAACATAACATAAACATAAAAGAAGTTATAACACGCAAACGTAGCCACGAACATATATTTTGTTGACAGCTAATGTCAAAACACCGAAGTCACACGTACCAACTTGGGAACATACAAATTCAGCTGTCGATAGCTTGCAGCGGATTATCAAAATGAACTGCTGGTTGCGGAGGCTTAAAAAAAACACGGCTATTGTCGAAACATCATTATATCTAGACAGAGCCACCGTTTGGTGTGCTTTATAGGACAGTGGAACCATTGGTTGAATGTTACAGTCAAAGGTACAGAGACTTGTTTCTAACTTTTTCATACATCGATTGTAAGGCATTAATCTTGCAGAGACGTGGTTTGAGCAGGACGACCACACATCGCGCGGTACAATCAATCGACTGAAAGGAACATTTCAGGAACACTTAATTCCACAAAATAAACCTGTCAACTGGTCAAATAGTAGGTCCGTCGGCATACTCTCCCAAAACAGTCATTTTTTACGAAAAACTTTTCGCGTAAAGAGAATTTGTATAGTTTTCCATAGAAGAGGGCGCTCACAAGAGAGTAAGAAATTTTACAATGCTGCAAAGTTTCGACTACGAAATTTCCTGGGCTGGCATGCTGCCGTTTCTACTGTCCTGACATCTTTGACAGTTCGTAATTTAAGTTCTGTTCGCCAACCAGTAGTTGTGAGAAATTTTAGTAAGAAATGGGTGACTCTTCTGGTGTCCCTGATAGAGGTTAAGCTTTCACGCATTGGGTTTCGAGCGAGCACACTATTCACTACGTAATTCCCATTAATAAAATCTAAGAATAGTTAAAATTAAGTGTGACTCTATTTTAAGAGGGCTCTACAGAAACGAGATACTGAAGTATGTATTACCAGATGTGTCTACAAAAAAGTTTAAAACACAATGAAAACAGAATTAGCCATTGATTCTACGCATTATTAATTTATTTATATTTATGTACTCCAAACTGGTTTATAAACTCCATGAGTTATCTCGATGAAGATATCGAGTTTGATGATTTAGCTGGCGGCGTTGGTGAATTTTTAAATATACTTCTGTATAACGTCTCCTCTTAATTAAAACTGACGATAACTTAAAAACCAATAAACAATTAATCTGCATAAATCGAAATATCCCAAGAATAAACTCAAAAAGCTTTGAAAAAAAAAACAAGTTGTCAAATCAGTTTTTTGGATTCAATTTCTTTACCGAAACGTAGCCGATTCAAGTGAATCCTCTTAAGGTGTTTAATCTATGTTCAACCCTACAAATATTTAGAACCTAATATTACCCAAACTCTATATCTTAGGATCTCTAAATAAATACCAACTTGCTCACTCTGTCACCAGCCCCCTTTAAAATGTGCAATGCAAATTCTAATGCATTCCAATTAACATTCGATGACTGTTAATTGATGTTAAATTAAAAAATGAATAAGAAAAAAAAATAAATAAATAAAGCCACCTCACCAGGTTATAGCTTTTATGATGTCATGATTCATGTTTAAGCGTTCCAGGTAGATTAATAATTTCTTGGATCTTGTTTTATGGCAAATAACTTCTTAAACTTTATCCTCAATGTGAATGTGACGATTAATAAAGCTAACAGAACTCGTCACTTACTAAGATTGCTTCAGCTACTTGGGCAATTTCTAGTAAGCAAGAAGCTTACATGCACCATTCCCATTCATGTGTTTGTTGTGACGTTTGCTGTACACGGCTCTTGACAAGCAGGTTACTCTCGAGTTAATTTTAGCGATGTCGCTCTCGAGGAAACAGCTCAAGTTACTCATTGAAGTTTCCATTGCATCTAGTATGTATATTTATGTAGTTTAGGGCAAGATTGCATTTGTGAACAAATTTAACCTAAATTTTTTGTTTGATTTAGACATTTTAGTGCTCTATAAACTATTTGATTGTGGCATAAACGTTTCGTACGATTTTACTACAAATTTTATGTCATTTCGTAAACGTAACGTACGTATTTGTTATCCCGTACTACCTAGAACGTGTACCTGTTAACGTAATTCGTTTTACGTCAACCACTCGTAACTCGTTTTGTTGAAATGTCATTCGATCACTCTGCGGTCAACGTACAATCGACAATCGACTAACAAAAATGAAAGTTAAAATATCTAAAATAGATTGTAAATTCACAAATCCGGGAACGTACAACCATAGTAAACAAAACCAGTAATTTTTGTAATAAAAGAAAGAAAAGAAGAACATACTAGCGACCCACCCTAACTTTAAGAACAAATGAATACCAAATACTTTGAAAACACCCTCTCTGTGACAGGGGCTCTTCATTGCAGAGTAATAGAGTTTGCGGCGGTAAAACGCGCTCTGTTTGTGTGTCTGCCTTTAGAGAAAACTCTTGCGAAAATCTTTGGTATGAGCTGTCATCGTCCAAGGCTAATTAGTGGGACCTCTTGACATCTGAGCACCTTTTTCGCTGTGTACATTCTGCAAAGGGGTATAGAAATCCTTCAAAGTGGACATCTTCTCAAGAGTTAAGATATTATTCTCACAGTTGATCGCCACTTCACAGAGCCCTCCAAAGTGAGAGCTATCTAATGGAATGAACATCTCACTTGATGCTTTCAGCTGCTAATGCTATTGAAATCTGTTTATGGTGTTCCTTGGATCGTACCAAGGAACAGGGTTGCCAGAGTTCCTTGGAAATTCCTCTAAGAATATACATATATTATGGCGTTTTCCACTCCTGGGAATACATTCTGGCAATGCTGCTAAGAAGGCATCTGTGCACAGATCACTGGCGACTTTCAAGCTCAAGGCCTTATTCACCAAACAAACAGGACAACCCAAAGTATTCTTTTATTTGCTTTGGATTCCTTTAACTTGTTAAGCGATGAAGAAGGCAAGTTCCAATTTTGTTGTCATGATGTGGCTTGACATATGTAAGTGAAAACAAACCCTACGATATCCCTTCCTGGTGAAACGACAATCCGAATCAGGATTGAGTGGATAAGAGTAGCCACTGTATAGTAATAGTATAGACGATATTTTTTCTTCATGTAAAAACTCAAAAGTATTATCTATTATTTTGGAGATTCAGAGCTTGCTCCAGTTCCAATGCGAATCCAGTCCACTGGCTCACCAAAAATCAATTAGTTTTGAAGTGGTGTTCGAACTTTCCGAACAAACTAGACTGACAAATTTGGACTTCACTAGTTAGTAACTAGAATACTGAACGTCGCCAATGAACCAGTTACGTGAAGCAAGCAACCAAAGATATCGTTACGTAAGATACGTGATAAATGCGCAAGATATACAATGACATCCAGCTGTCTAAATACTCAGTGAGATCCGTCGTTTTATCACGGACTGTTTTTAACTTACCGAACTTTTATAAATTATTATAAAATTCCAGCTTTGCTATAAGTACGTAATGTGAATTTCTACGTGAGGTAGAGACACCAGAGAGTCAACGCAGCTTATTTGTATATCTGTATAAAGGATTTAACCGATGACGCGAGAATTGAAGCCACGCGATCATAGAGAAGGCCTTGGGCGCAGGAAGTGTTGGCCAGAGATACGGATTTTATTAAAAAAAAATCGGACGAAGCCCATTTTCGGATCAGCGACTATGTCAACAAGTAGAATTTAAATTATTGAAGCGAACACAATCCACAAGTGTTCGACCAAGCATTAGAGCATCCATAAAGATTGATTGACTGGATTGATTGTCCAGTTTAGGGCATGACGGCATCATCAAGGAAGAATAATGGTCTCAATTTTAACCGCCTATGTGGCCAGAGCTGGAACACATCGATATATCTGAGCTGTGGCTCTAACAAGACATTGTTACATGACAAGCGACTGGGTAGTCTAACAGTGAGCGTTTATCAATTGGCAGCCCAATCATGCGACTTGACACCACACGACTATTTTCTCTGGGGCTACGTCAAGTCCTTAGTCTATGCTAACAAAGTCAAACACTTTGGACCAGCTCGTGGAAAACATTCGAGACATTACTGAGGGACTAACGCCGTACACCGTTTTGATACCACAAACTCGCGCTAAGCTGTTTAAGAGGGATGTTATTGGTTCTAATTATTTGCAGCTAGACCCAACCCGTAGAGTTTAAATAAAGAAAGAGATCTCCAATCTTTATTTCAGCTATAGCGCTGAGATCCTCGAAGAAGCGTTTGCCAAGCATAGTCAGCCTGGTCCTTGGTCTGGATACCTACAGAGGAAGAGATGCAGAGATTCTCTCTCATAAGTATCCGTACATCTTCTACAAAAGGAGTTATGCGGGATACCAAGCCTAGCCGCATGTTCTCCGCCAATGGCCAGTAAATACAGGTATGTACAATCCTAGCTGGGACATGTCTTTCTTTATATGGCGCAGTTAGTAAGAGTATTCCACTTGTGATTTGCAAGCTGGACCATATGAAGAAATAAGCAGCCCTTAACAAAGCCTAGCGGAGAATCGACAGTTTTTGCTAGAGAACCATCAAGTGTAGATCCCCTTTCTGGCCAGCTTGTGGGCTTGTTCGTTGCCTTCATAATTACTAGTCTTCATACATAAGATACGTGATAAAAGCGCGAAAAATCAGCTTTAGGAACAGATCAAGGTGTATGGACCGTGATCCTAATATAAGCCATTGTAAATACAAGAGGACATCGGACCGATCTATGTATAGGGTGACCAGATAGCAATGATACTTTTTCCGATTGTTACGTTTCAGCAGCTGTCAAAATTATCAATGACATCCAGCTGTCAGTATATTCAGTAAGGTCTTTCATTTCATCATGCATCATTTCACACTTGTCAAACGTGCAGGAATTATAAAAATATCGAAAATTTTGGCTCTGTGCTGCGGTCGATCGTCATCATGGCTTCACTAATCAGGGGAATCATTCCATCGTTGAATATTTTGAGCGTGATCACACTATTTTGGACCTAAGCCACCAACCAGACATAGATTGGTGTGTCAGCGTTATCCCGGGTTGTTTTGCGGTTAGATTTGGGTCTACATTCATATGAACGAGGACTATATACTCTCTAATTGCGCGCTGGAAATTTTAGCCGCAGATCCGGATTTTGGGTAAAAAATCACCTTCTCGAACGAGGCCCATTTCTGGCTCTACGACTAGTCAACTAGCAAAATTGTCGTAAACATAATCCACAATTTGTTCAACCATGCATGAATGGATCCACAAAGATTGAGTGTCCAATTTAGGGCATGGCGGCATCATGGGATCTTATTTATTTACCGTCAGGCTTCAGGTGTAGAGCTACCTTCTGCCACCAGGTGTATCCGAGCTGTGGTTCCAACAAGATGGAGTTACATCCCATACAAGCGAAGACAAAACAAGATATTGTGGAGGGGAAATTTGACAATTTTAAGAAACTAGCACAAAGACTCCGTACCAAACCAGCTTTTCATTAAAATCCACATTCTCTAATCCTTTAAAGGATTCTTCAAAAACACAATAGATTCAATATGTATATATGTATGTTTCTTGACTGCCTTTATATTAATCTTCATCAATCAACCAATCTCCAGATGGCATCTTTTGGCTAAGCAGCACTTAAGCTTCCAAAAGCCTTGTTGGCAAAACCAAAAACCCAAAAATCCAAGTCCAGTCGGGTGGTGGAATTTCTAAACAGAACACATAAATGTCAACATAACCACTTTAAAGACAGGATGACTAAGTATTAACCTGTTGTGATAGGTCTAAACTCTAAAAGCACTAATAATTTGAATAATTGTGTGAATAATTTATCACAAAACAGAAATCGGTTAGTGGTGGTAAGCCCCTGGGTTAATGTTTCACAGGTGTGGCCGACCAAATAAAGTCGTTTCATGCCAAAGACACTATATTACGCGTGTGTGTTATTCCTAACATACCAAATGGCAGGAATAATTTGAGTTTATTTATTGAATGGATTGACTTCCATTTAAAGGTCAAGTGCAAGCAAACATTTTTTCGGGTCTCTGTTGCTGATCTAATGCTAATTAAAGGTCATGTATGCATTTTTAATTTTCTCTCAGTTCTTGTCTTTGTTGTGGCTGTCAAATAAATTCATGGGAATCCTATCTGGGAGCAAGTTAAAATTCCATGCACTGTCACCTATCCAACGTTTGGTATTGAAGAAGCGCTTTCTTTAGAACGATGATGTAAGAATTTGAACGATGTTCTGGTTTCATCCGTCTATTTGAGGATGATGATATCATATGGGGAATATTTTTTGAAAAGTAAAGGATCACCATCTGGTTTAACAGTTGAAATGAAATACTGAAACCATAGTCTGTTTTTTTGAAGGATTTGATTCACTTACCACGCACAAAAACACTGTTAGTCCCATTTTGATGCTTATCTCAGGGATTTTCGTAAGGAACTCAATAATTCTACACACGCAATCTCGAGTTTAAAAAAGAAATTATCCTTAAAACTAACAACGCATAGGTACAACACGCATTCACTAGAGAGTTCAAATTTTCACTTTCAAAGTTTTTCTGTTGAAGGATATAAATAAATAAAAAATTAAATCACAACAGAGTCCTTGATTTTGAGAATAAAATAATTTCCGACGAGAGCTTAAACATACAAAAATCGATAACCGTACGTCGATAAAAGCTCATCGTATCGTTTAAGCTGATATTAATCAACTGACGACGAGCTACCCACTCAATTCAGTATAAATACTTGATCGTTAAACAACATAACAATCGGGTAGATTTGCAGATGAGCGGCAAAAAATGAATTAATTATAAAATTAGTTGTTTCTCTCTGAACGAAAATTTTAGTTTGAGTCTTTTAATTAACGGTAAACTTAAATAAAAAAAAAAAACCGGAATATGTTTTGGTGCAAACAGGACTTGCAACTTCCTCTCTAGACCAGCTGCTATCGACCTATCCAGTCGAGGACCAGTAGAATGCGGTAGCACGCGCAACCTGCATTTTTGGTACAAAGTAAAAAAAGCTAATTATAAATCTGTCTACGAGTGAAGGTATACCCCGGAGTTATGACTCATGAGAGCAAATTGAGAATGGCAGAATCGTATTAGAATAGTATTTGTTCAATTGTGTGTGTGCCCTGATTAAAGGTTCGCTTTCGAGAGAGAAAACGTCCGTGAGCAAGTTCAAGATTGATGCTTTGTGTGAGAAGTGGCGAGAGAGATTTTTCACTCAGTGTCTAACTCGCATGAGATCTTCTTTTGTGTAGTACAGGTTATTGGTAAGATTGACGGGACTTAGCTACCGCATGGTACCATTTTGGATAAGATTTGCTTGACGTACATTAGATCATCAGTAAAGTATGTAGGCACTAGTGGTGGCACTCTTTTCTCAGTCTTTTATTTTTATAATCAGAGCGTGCCAAAGGGAATATGAATACCCGATAACCCGATTGATAAATTCGAAGGAAAGAGTTGGTGTAGTGAACTCAGGTTGTATTAGTCTTCAATATTTATTCTAAAGTTGGGTGCTGTTGTAGCTCAGTGCTTAATGCGTTGGACTACCGTGCAAGAGTTTTCGAGATCGAATCCAGGAAAACACGATCAGCGAATTTTTAAGTCCCTTTTGACCATCTCACAAACATCCAAGGTACCTACGGCATAAGTCTTTAGATGCCTTGTGTACGTGTGGAAATGTATACCACGCACAACAGTCGTAAGAAACTAGGCCCTTTATGGGTTGCTTGTGGCCTAATAATTATTTATTTGTATTCTCCGAATTAATGCCAAAAAGTGTATATGATGTTTCCATTCGTTTATAATTCACAGAATTTTTTACACGTTCATGTTAAATTCACTAAATGCTTCAAAAGTGAATTATCTAATTTTGTTGCCGTGAAAATTAAATGAATGTTGTTGGTATTGATCACCCAACCCCTCATTCAATGATCCAATATACTACCACTCAGCCGCTAGATGGCAGCTCTTCCGCGGGGAAATTCCAAGAGCTGTTGTTAGAATGTTACTCTGTTTGTTTTAAGTGTGAAAAGTGCCTTCCCTAGTTGACAAGGTTTCGAAAAACATATGTACATAATGTATATACTGAATTAGAAATGGTTCTTGTCATTATATATATTTACATACATACGAAGAGCAATGAATTCGAGAAGTTAGAGCTCTAACTAATCAACAAAAAAGCTGAGTATTGGCTTCTTGGTCAAACCAGACTGTCTCTAAGACGGTCTTTCACGATATGTTGGAAGTAGTAGCATCCTATTAGAACTACTAGTTTTGCCTTATGGAAGAAACCTAAGTTTTGTTTGTTCACAAGCCTACTGCGCATAAAAGGCACATCGATACTAAACCCGATCTTAAGACTAAGGCTCGACATAGACAGGCACCGTGACATAGCCTTGCCACCATCTGCAACCTTCTCAACGTTTCTGCAGCAGAAGTTTCTTTCTTCATAAAACCGGACATTTGGCGTGTTTTTTTGAAACCCTCACAGCCAGCAGTTCATTTGGACAATCAGCAGTAGGCTTTCGTTACCAACATTTTTGTATCCCCTAATTGGTAACTGTGACTTCAGTATTATGCCATCAGCTGGCAAAAAACTATATGTTCGTGAGTTATAATTCTTTTAACCTTAAGCCTAAGCTCTTCTTTTTAACCTTCAGCTTCCTTAATTATACACCAAAACATATTTGACGAAACAAAAATGATTGAAACTTTAAAATAATAGACTCACAGTTGACAATTGTTTTTCTGATTTCTTCTATTTATTTTCTAATATTTTAAAACATCTACTTAAGATGGCATTCCTCGCCAGTATGTCTCCTACTGCGGATGAAATCTAGAGTTCTAAGTAAGTAGTAGGTTCTTGTATTGTATTACGTGTAAAGTTTGCCGCTACTGCCTATGGAATTTTCAAAAAAACACACAACTGTTGTAACAATTCACATTTTGGTGTTAACAAAACACTTGCGTAGCATACAGATTTTGACATTAAAGTCGACACAAATGTCAGTGGCAGTACTACCAACTTAAAACAAAAAAATATTTGACAGAATCGAAGGTAGTGAGTAGTGTTGAGTGTTGAGTGAAATCTAAGACCGATTGAGTAAAATGACAAACAATGTTTTGATAAAAATAGCCTCGCATATTATTTACATAAATTGGAACACAAGTCGGTCTAACTCGAATCATAAAAACAAACATGAATAGCTATGTCTGTCTATTTCTTAGCCAGCTTTTCACATCCAAGTGCTATACGGTCACAACTATAAAAGGAAACCTTCTCAAAACCATAAACATAATTTGAATAAGTATGTTCTAGGTACTTCCCTTGAGTGTCTTCTCATATAAGCTATCAGTGCTGCCAATAAAATTAAGATTCTGAATATTTATCATACGAAAACGAAATTCAGTTTTGAAGAGAGGCTACCGAAATCACTCTCTGCATCTTTTCTATTCTCCGTGCGAGTGACCCTAAGATCTAAATTTTATTCTGCATTATTTTTACGGTCACAAGGCGTTAATGAGATAGCGTGGGCTATAAAATGTTCTTGAGTAGATGTCTGCTTGCAAATTAGTTAGTATCAAATCTAGTTGGCAGACATCTGTACTGTTTAAATTGAGATAAACAAGATTTATAGCCCTGTCCGGCCAGTTGCCATATCTGGTTTCGTTTTGCTCTTTCTTTTGTGATAACTTTTCGGATATTTAAATCCACGATCTTATTGTTATTTAATTTTAATTTTATAATCATTTGGTTTATTATACATACCATTTCCTTTTATAATTTAAACAAATACGTAAATAGATTTCAATATTCTATTTATTTTAACTTCTTTTGTTTTCCTTTTTTTGTTTTTTGTTTTGTTTTAATTTAATATTTAATTTCTAGGAGTCTAGTCGTTGTTTTTTTTTTTTTCTTTTAAATTTTTTAATGGATTTATGTTGCTTGTTTAGTAAACATTTCAAAATATAGTGTTTATTCTATTCGTCATAAGTATTTTAATTGAAATTACTAAATTAATTCTCATAGAGATATTTGTATTTACTCGTACTTTAATTAAAGATTTAATGTTTCTTTTTTTAGTCAATGTAATTCTATTATCCTTATACACAAAAAATGTTTAAGTTTTATTTTTTTTTTTATAATTTATTTTATTAATTCTAAGAAATTAGTTTTTTAAAAAAATAACTTTTATTAAATAAAAATCAAAAGTTGATAAAGCTTAACGTATGAGAGGCGGTTGTTATTTAAATTGTTTTTCTTCTATTACACATTTATTATTTATATAATAAAATCTAGTTCAGTATAATATGCTTCTAAGGTTATGACAAAGTGTTTTTACAATTATTTGATGTAAATTCAATTGTTTAAGGCAAAAATTGTTGTTTTTTTTTTTACTTTAAAGAGAAAATGGACTTTTTTTTGTTTAGTTGCATTTGTTATATGTTAGATATTTTTTTTTTTAACTTTTTGTGTAAGTGCTTTTTGTTTAAAAAAAAAAAAGTGAGATTTATGGACTTTTTGCATTGAGGGCAGATTATGGAATTTGTATTTCTTTTTTGTTTTTAAGTGCAAAGTATGTGCACTAGTTAAATTTAAATATAAAAATAAAAAAAAATCACTCAAATTATTCTGCAGTGACATATGCCTAAGGAGTTGTGATACTTGATCCTTATTTTTGAAAAGAAAATGCTGCTTGTTCTTCGAATTTTCTATTAGTCTATTTTTCATAAAGCCTTTCGAAAAATATAAGGAATGCTCCGCAACACAAAAATTTAGATTAAATCTTAAATATTTTTTTTCTAATATCACAGATATTATAGTAGTGTAACAAACTAGACGGATGGATTTCAGATATTATAGATATTTTTGGGGATATTTGCATCCCTTTAACAAATAGGAGGCCTTACTGCTCATGAACATAAACACATTGGGTAGTGAATTTTGGCAACCACGAACTTGGTATTCAAAATAGTGTCAGCTAAAATTGAAACAAAATAAAAATGTTGGCCATAATGATTGGGCTCAAGGATGCTCTATACAGTGCCCTTCTTACCACAGTCAATATCAGGCACTTTCGAGCGAAAAAGGCTTCGTAGACCATGAACTGTACCAGAATGTGGCTATAGGCCAAAAAGCTACTACATGTCTATCACATTGGCTGAATCACATCGACCAAATGGGGAACGAACAACGCTTCAGCTAAGTGAAGACGACAAAGAGACTGTCGCAAATGACAGAAATGTTGGTATTTCTAAGTTCAAGCAGCGTGCGACCGCAGAAGATGGAAATCTGTCGTGTCTAAGGACTCTCCAACCGTCCAGGAGTCCTTTAACCAATGTTTGAATCCAGGTTTTGTTGGCTAAGTCAAGAACGCATAGAGTTATTGTTGGACAAAGATAAAATGATCGATTTGATGATGATCACGATCATAAGTGATTATATACCGGGGAATGCTGATGCATCATTATTAGGGCCTAGATGGTTTGCATGATTGTCCTTCTTCAAGAAAAGCTTGATGACAAAGAGTTAGCAGCCATGGAGTGAAAATTCCAGGGAATTGTGATCACACAGTAACAATGTTTTTACAATAATAGCAATACTCGGAAACGTTATCATTTCTTCTCGGAGCTGGAGGACTTAGGACCTTCTAAGGTTCTAATAGCGGTCTTTCTTTACAGCGTTTCCATAGTTAAATGATTGGGAAGATTCTTGGTCTAAGCAAGCAATGACTTTCTGCCTTTCACAAGGCACTCATCTACCTTACTTAGGCTGACCAGACGTCCTCTTTTAAGAAGACATGTTCTCTGTTTTATAAAAAGAAATTGCCCGGCATCTTTTTGGAAAAACATGCAATTTGTCCTCTTTTTTCGTAGTTAACTAAATTTTCAACATCCCAAAAGTACAACAAACATTTTTGTTCATTTTGTTCAAGACCTGAAATATATTTATACCTGGACTCATTCACTTCTGAACACAATGCCATCCCTGTTTTTTTAAGGTCGTTTTTCATTGGCTTCACTCATGAATTCTCTTCTTCTGGATTTCAATGGAACATGCAATTTGTCTCCCGCTCATATTTCGTGAGCCAATGGAACATGATTAGCAGTGTCTCTTTATCTTTTTTCTTTTGATTTTTAAAGGTGTCCTCTTTTTCGTGAGCAAAGATCTGGACATCATAACCTTACTCAACCTAACATCCAATGTGAATATGTTCTACAAAGCTAGGTTCACAACCTAAACAAAGTTTTAAAGAAACAATTACGTTTTGTAATTGTAACAGACCGAAGTAAAGTGACAAAAAGGCTCAGCTGCTTAGCTTAGCTCGCATATAGAATAAGATGACTTTATTCTGAGTGCGGACTATTTTTCCAAAAGGAATATTGATTCCCTTTAACTGACTTACAGGGCATGAGACGAGCGTAAGTCAAATTGAAAGAGAAAAGAAAGAATAGGAAGAAGTAGTATTCTCTCTATGGATGGTGTCCAAATCGAATGTATGTGGTTCTTACACTCGTTCATAATTCACAGATTTTTTTTTTTTTTTACATTCGTGTTGATATACACTTCATCGTTCCACCAAAAAGGGACTTTAAAGAAGATTTAATTGACAATGGGCATTAACCCTAAAGCCTTTCAAGCAGTGCTACCCTAAAACCTACATATTTATATTTTGATTTTGGTATACAAAAATGAAGAGCATCAGCAAACTTATCACAATTCCAAAAAAAAAAAAGAAACTTATCCCAAGAACATTTTAAAATGCCACTGCAGAATTTCATTAAATTAAAAAACAAAAATTCTATTACAACAAAATATGGCAAAATGTTTTCACAAGTTATTGCAACAATTTTTTTCTTAAATAAAGCATATTACAGTAAGACGATTTACAGTGACTTAAAATATGTGCTTCTCAGCAGAGAAGAGCCAAAATATCGCTGCTATGTTTAAGGCGGAGAAATCTGTAAAATTTAAGCCGAATTTAAGCCATAAAAAAAAACTTGGCTACACAAGTTTATCACCTTTCTTTTCAACAAATAGTTTGTTCCATTGGATAAGATCCTTAGAATAATTTAAAAAAAAAAAAAACCTCTTTGTATACAACAAAATGTAGCCTCTTCTTGACTTGACAAAACCCTCATTCTTAGACTAAATATTTTATTCATTTACTGTACTTAAAATTAGTGTTTTTGTTTTTTTTTTCTTGCTGCAACAAAAAGAATTAAATCGCATTCCATTTTTTAATTAAATTGACTCTATCTACGCTACGGAACGATAATTTATTTTTTTGAAAAAAATTGGCATTTAAAACGCGCGCTATATAATTGCAAATGTCTTGGTTTCTTTTTTGGCTAAGTTTAATATAATAATTCTTTTATAATTTTAGTTCAAAAATTTTGTTGCCAATACCTAAAAAAAATTGTATTTCTTTTATTTATCACTCAAAAAGTCGTGTGTATTGTGGTTTTTTGTTTTTGTTTTTGTAACTTAACACTATCTAAACACCTAGAGTTCTAAAAATTTCCAATCTTTTTGTCAAATATTCTTTAACTACATATTTAAGGGCATCTATAAAAAGGAAAGGTAATCAAAGAGAGAATGAATTATTTTTTTATTTACTACTCTTAAAAAAATGTGATCTTTCTGGAATAAAACTGGTCTCTAATGAGTTTCACACAAAATATTTTGTTTTTTTTTTTTTTTTGATAATGTAATGTTCCACTAGTTTTGACCCTAAATTTATAAACATAAAAAAAAAACTGTCGATCTGAACATTTCAACCGATTTTACAAAGTTCAACAAGTTGTGACAAATTCTTTGAGACAGGACGAATTCCGTTTGAGAGAGTTGGCTCTTTTTTAATGAATTTTTATTACCATTTTGGTTTTTTTTTTTTTTGGATCAGCGAATTAACTAGCCACTAATTCGGAGACGGAATTAGCACGTCGCCGTTTTGTTATCTGCTTCCATAGGCGACGATTCAGTGATGGTTTATCCTGTGAAACAAAAAGAAAGGAATATTCAATTAGTTTGAAATTTCTATGGCAGAGGTAAATACTCGTCAGTAAAAGAGAAACGCGACAGTTTGAAAGTGGCAGGGTAAAAATCTGACGGAAGACAGTGTTTCTAAAAGGGTCGATAAGGTAGTGTCAATAAAGTGGTGTAGCTAAAGCCTGATACAGAAAGTGGAATTGAAGTTTGTGCTTGTGAAGGTGTAAATATCGAGGGACACTGTGCCATAGATAGATCAACAAATGTCAGATTATGAGTTCGTGAGGTCTGATTCTCCTAAATCTGCGAATTTCATATCGTATATTTGAGACGTCTTCTATTTCATGACTGATAGGCAGCGATCATCCAACCAGATCGACCACATTGCGATCACCCGCCGCTTTAGAAATTGTCTCCTAGACTCCCGAAACAGACGTGGAGCTGACATCGGACAGGAACGCAATCACTATCTTATGGTAGCTGATATACGCCTTCGCACTGCATCTATCAATAGCAATCGCTCAAACTTTCCAAACAACGCCAGGCTAAATACTGACAGGATCAAGGTTCCCCAAGTGCGCCACCTTTCCTTACAAGCAGAAGTAATCAGCAGATCATTGCAGGAGAGCATGGATCCATGACCACTGGAATGCTGTGAGAAATGCTTTTGTGCAAGCACCTACGTCGGTAAGAGCCAGAAACACCACCGCAAAGGGCTTTCAACAGATACTTGGAGACAGTGGAGAAAACCGAGCTAGAAATCCAATATCGTGCGAAAAAGAAAGAAGTGCAGCGTAGTGTGAGGCGTGACAAACGTCAATACATCGACTTCAATGGCTGAAGAAGTAGTGAGCAGATGCGACAGTTGGACTGTTTATAGTATCACCACGGAGCTCACTGGTGGTCGAAGCTCCAAGCAACACCCGGTGAAAAGTCTAGATGGCAGCCTTCTGATTTCAGATGAGGATCAACTCGTTAGATGGAGAGAACATTTCGCCACAGTATTAAACCACTTAGGCGATGTCGATATGTTCTCAAATTTGAACGAGCATTCCGAAGCAACAAATTCTCGAATCCGAATGCGGAAACTGGAGAGGAATTTGTGTTCTGCCAGCCGTAGTCCAAATAACTGCATAATTCTGGAAAGGATCAGGGAGCATTTAAATTCAACTCTCGACGTCGAACACGCAGGTTTTCGTGCTGGATCCTCCTGCATCGACCATATTAACCCCTTAAGCATCATAATCGAAAAAATTTAAGAGCCATCTTTTGGCCAAACCGTACCTCCAACGAACAGCTTTATACGAGAACGGGCCAGGAACCTATCAACATTACAATACGAAGGAGAAAGTGGCAGTGGATTGGACACAGCCTACGGCGCTAAGACTATTTTATTGCGAAATACGCTATGCAGTGGAATCCGCTCACTCAAGCAGGCAGAACAGCGGGACGCCCTAGGCAAACGTGGCGCAGAATAGTCGAGGAGGAATCGAGCTCTTTAGGAATGAGTTGGAGAGAGCTCAAAGGCGTTGCATAAGTGCGAACAAAATGGCGCGCAGGGGTTGTTGAACCTGCACTTTCAGTAACACTTCTAGAGCTCATTTCTATTCTCTCAAGCCTTCGGTCATAGGATAAGTGCCTATCGAAGTATGATGTCTCACCAAGTTCATTTCAGAGACTCCTTTTCAAACTCTTTCGCAAACCATACTGGAGTCCCTCAGGGAAGATAGTTAGGTCCAATTCTCTTTATACTTGCAATTAATTATGTTCTGTTGTACATGTACTACTGTGCGAACAACCAAAATGACTGAAATCACAGTCATATGAACATTTGACATCTCCCTCGTAAAAAAGAAAATCCACCCTCCCACTTACATTATCCTTTCGTGGTGACAACTGCTGGTGTGGCTTTTGCCGCCGGCTTCGCTCTGGTGTACTGCTGGGATTCGAATCACTAAGGGACGTGTGTGAACAGTTCTTTGATAGTGGGACTTCAGAATTTCGTCTTGTTAAAAAATTCATCCTACAAAAAAGAGTTTAAACGCTTGTACCAAATTCTTGTTGCCAATTTATTTTAGAAATACTCACAATCGATTACCTTTACCAGCCTCAATCAGTCCTGTCTCATCGCGACCCAATTTCCTTGTCCGACCAACTCCACTTGACGCAGCAATTGATACCCCGCGCTGGAGGTCATTCTCCATCGTTCCAACTGCCAACGCCACTGAAGAAGTACTCCTCGTCCTCATCAGACTCATCGATTTCTTCATCGTCGTCGTTGTCGTTTTCATCGTCCTGACTAGTGAGCCACTCTTCGATTGAGACATGGAGTACATCTTCTCGCGTTTCGCTAAGATTTCCAAATCGCTTAATTTGCTCTCGTCGCTGTTGGTGCTGGTGTTTCTGCAGCTGACGTCGCTGCCGTCGTTCGCGTTTGCGCTCATTTCCTCGATTAAATCCGAGGCAGTTGCAAATGCAGAACTGCTCCACGTATTTCGATTTGGCCGCAGGTGTTGTTGCTGTTGTTGCTGATTGTTGGCGCCTGTTGCGATGCCTCCGATTGCGACCGCCCCACCAATGCAATCGCCTCCAACCGATACGGGCCGGGGACGGCGATTTACTGTTGGTGTGTCCATTTTCGAATTTCGCTGTTGACAAAACGATATGACAGCCTCTTTCGGTTGTACTCGGTTGGTGGCGGTACGGGTAAGCAAATCTCTCCCCGTCAATCGATGAAATGTTGAGAGGTCGTGTCTACAAAAAAGAAAAGGACTTCGTTAAGTGCATGTTAAGCAGCGATTTTAGATAGAACTTACCCCAGAATCGTTGTAAGATCTGGTCCAGGATCGTAGCTGATCAAGTCTTCGTCTCCCAGAATATCGTGATTGAGTGCCAGACGCATTTCGAGCCTTGGACTTAAACCGGATCCATGATGGACAGTAGTTGGTGAACCGCTTGTGCTGCTGCTGTTGCTGTTCCGTGGCGACGGAGTTGTTGTTCCAAGTTGTTGTTTCTCGGTGCCTTTGGTTGTCGTTGTTGTTGTTGTTGTTGGTGTCGTCGTCGAAACTGTTGTTGATGAGATTGAGACTGGCTTTTTGTCCGCCGGTCCCAGGAGGGAGGTTTCGATGATTGTTGATTGTCGGCTTCCGGCTGGACCTGTACTTCCTGCACAACTTTTCGTATTGAACGCAACCCTTTGATTGATTTGCGTGAACCTTCTGTGGATGTTGTCGACGACGGCATCCACTGAAGAGCCAATGTCAGCAGTACCGCCAGATTGTGATTGGACCTAAAATATAAACAATCGCTCGCTCTTAGTCTTATATTTTTTTTGTAGATTTTTGAACTACTTACCGCTTGTTGTGTAGTTGCACTTGCTCCCGCTTGGGTCTGCCTCAAATTTGTTTGCGTTAGGGTTAACCGCCTTGGAGGTGGTGGCGGAGGTGAGAACCTCGTCTTGCGTACAATAGTTCCGCAGGTATTTGTATTCACATTTGTTGCTGCTGGTGCAGGGGACAGCACCTTGGGCATAGTAGTGTTGCTCTCGTTGCTGGTTGTTGTAGAAGTCGAGGAATTCATTGCTGTCATCGTCGTCGTCATTGTCATCGTCGTCATCAAGGATGAGATCGTCATCTGAATCAGTCTTGTTGCTGTATGCGTTGCTGTGGCGGTGGCGGTGGCACTCTGCAGTTCCTGCTTCGCCACCGCTTCTACTGCATATGAGTCCAACTTTGGCAGTGGCATTGGCACTTGTTGTTGTTGTTGTTGATCCTTTATCAGTGATTGCCGTTGTTGATGACGTCCATCCGAATCGTTTGATTCCAATTCCTCCTCCTGATCCTCCCCCTCCTCCTCTTCCTCCTCGTCCTCCTCCTCCGTCGCATCGTCGCTTGAACTTCCAATTGAATCCTTTAAAACGTGGCCATTTGTCGTTGTTTCCCCCTACCAATTTTTTGGGAATAGAATTCAACTAATCAATTCTGGTATTAAGCGATCTAGGATTTTGCTTTGTGCACATTTTTTTTTTTTTTCATTTTGGTATTTTTTTCGTTTTGCTTTTTTTCTGATTTTTGCTTGAATTTGTTTTTGTTAATTTTTTTTTTTTTTTAAATATTACTATAGCTTCACTAATCTTACTATAACCTTCTAAAACGAAACGAAAGAAAACACGAAAAGAGAAAAAAACACAGAGAATGTGTGTGGATATGCGTTATGATGATAAATATTTAACAAAATGTTTTTTTTTGTTACATAATGAGATGAAATAAACGAAAAGAGATACATATCTATAAATAAACTAAACTTAAAAAAAGAATGGCTAATACATTCAAACAAACAAACAAACGCTACATGCTGTTCAAGTCGACCCACCTTTTTGAGTTCTTCACTTTCCTGCTGAGTTTTCTCCTCATCACTTTCGGTTTCCTCCTCGAACAGCGGTTCTAAACGTCGCCTATGAAATGTATTTGGTTTTTTTTACGATGAATGAAGATGAGGACTAATTAAATTTAAATGATATCTAATAATGATGGCATGATTTCGTTTTCTACACTATCTATCTATCTATAATGATTAAATTTAAGTTGAAGTGGAATTGCTACATACATACAACCGTACAAATGCTTAACACATATTTTGTTCATGGATAGTTTCTTGTAAAGGGTTTTCCAATAAGGAGCTGACAACTTTTTTTTAAATAAAACGCAAACCATTTGAGATATTTCAAAAACTTTATTATCAGCTTGAAGTACAATCAAAACATTTATGAATGGAACACGACTTCGTTCATATGGCCATCGTGGGTCCGTTTACAGCGGTCGATTCTTTGGATCCCGTTTTTTAACGACTCGGCCACACATTTCGGCCGAAACGGGCGCTATTTCGCGTTCAATGTTGGCTCTGAGCTCTTCCAACGTCGTCGGCTTGTTGTCATAGACCAAGGACTTAACGTAGGCCCACTGAAATATCGACTGGCCCATTTCTTGAGATAACATGCTCACCATACTAACTCTTCAATAGATCGATTGTAACGTGTGCTGTGTGGCTTGTGGCACCACCCTGCTGAAACCACATGTCGTCCAAGTCCATATCTTCCAATTCGGGCGCAAAATAATCGATAATCATGGCTCAATAACGCTGACCATCCACAGTAACGTGACGATCGTTATCGTCGACGAAAAAATATGGCCCAATAATGCCGCCGGCATGCAAACCGCACCAAGCAGTTGTTTTTAGTAGATGAAGTGGTGATTCATGAAGCACACGTGGATTTTCACCCGACCAATAACGCATATTTTGCTTATTGACGAACCCATTGAGCCAAAAATGAGCTTCGTCGGGCGCATCTTCTCCAGAACCCATTCGGAGAATGTACGTCGTTTTAAATGCTCCATCGGCTTCAATTCTTCAGACAGCTTGATCTTGTATGGGTGTAAGCCAAGGTCATTATGCAAAATACGCCATAATGTGGCCCAATTCTTGAGAACGCCTTGGAATTAACTGATTTGGATCGTTTTCTACGGACGCCTGAATGGCAGCGATATTTTCGACATTTCGACCAACCCGTTGTCTCACTGACATGGCAACATCACCCAACGAATATGTAGACTGAAATTTTTGCACTAAACTTGTTATCGCCTGTCTACTGGGGCGAGAATTACGACCGAAAATTGAAGTTAACGCTCTTAAAGTTGCGATTACCAACTCCGAATTTCGGTAGAAAATTTTTATAATTTGTAGACATTGCTCGTTCGTGTACGTTCCCATGATAAAAATGTTGAGTTTGGTGAATAAATTGACAGTGACAGTTGATGATTGGAGAAAGAGTGCGTTCACAAAGTAAATTCAAAGTTGTCAAGTCCCTATTGGAAAACCCTTTATTTTGTGTGATATTTCAGGTCTTAAGAGGACTAATAGTAAATATAAGCTGCCTCGACCTTCATCAATTATATATGACTAGGTATTAGCACATCTTGTGGAAAACGCTTCAAGCTACCTAACAAAATGTAACTTAATAAAGTTACAAGACACTGTCTTATCGGTCTGCACGATAGACATCTGCGTCTCCTTTCAAATGAGGGAAGAGGAGCTGTAGAGATAAGAATGAAGAGAAAGCTATCCTTCATCGTCTCTGCAATTGCCCTGTCCTATCGTCAAAAAGGAACCTCCACCTGGGGTCATAAGAGTTTACCTATCAGGAAACTACTGCGCTTTGTTTAAGGTTCCAACTCACTTTCCTGATAAACCCATAGGCTGTGAGCTTAGCTGTCTTCTGTTTGTCACTTAGTGTCGAATACTCCTCGTAGTTTCAAACTGCCACAGTGTCTCAATGCTGCTTCTTTTGTTACTTTTGTTACTTTTTCCATCTGTCAGTAAGTGGTGGTCTTAGTATAGGTTTCTAGATCCGGTGGTACCACAATGGGCCACAATAGGCCTAAGTGTGCTAGTGCTCATCAAAGGGCCAAGGCCAAGGTATCCGAAGGTCAGAGGGGTTTTTGAGAAGCTTTCTAATGACAGTAATACATACGTTTGCTGGTATTGTTCTGGATTCGAACTTGGAACCCCTTTTTCAGTAGTCCAACGCACTAATCACTGCGCCACGGCACCCGCTCTAAGCTCTTACACTACCAAATTATTATTGTGCTGGGTAATCCCCTTTTTATTAGCACCTTCTCCTTAAAAAGGAGTTGAAGGATTAGATCGTTGAAAAAGTTATCTTCAGGCTAGCCCAGCGGAAGCATAGTACAAAGAAAGGAAGCACAGAGCAAGGAAAGTGACCAATGGAAGAACACTTCTATCTAGTCCTTACAGCCTCTGCGAAAGTCATTGTAGGGTATGCTAAGTTTGGAGAGCGTTCCTCTCCTGTTTTTAAAAGTTAAATAGACATGCTTATGTTTTCTTACATGGCGACAGAAACTTTGTTTAAGTGGTATTACATTGGCCTAGTTGGTGGCAAATAATAGTTATTGCGCCTACACAGCGTAGATAAATAAGTCAATGTAAGACGACGATATATCCAGACAATTTGTCTGAGTTAGAGTTCCGCAATATGTCACAGTAAAGGGATACCTAAAAGAGCATAATGTTGTGCTGTCTTACAGTCAGACAGTAGATAGTCTTTTACAGTCCTAGATCGATGGTACAGACAGTATCCAATGTGAATACTTAATTCATTGCGAATAATTCTAACTTCGGCTTGAAAAGTACTGCATTAGTTTCGAAGATTAAATGGGAGGGGGACATTCAAGTTTACCAAGAACACTCCAGGATTCACTCTATTTTGTATGTACTTTTTCTTGATTTTCTTATTTTCTGTTAGTCTGAATAATTTCTTCATAACTTCTGTTATTTATTTTAAGTTATAGACTAGGTATAATAGGCAGTCTACTCTCCACTGCCGCGCTCTTCCTTATAATAGGTGGAGCTTAAACTGTCCCATCTGTGTAATCAGGACTCAACAATAAATGTCCACGCATCTACAAAATGCCCGCAACCTTGTGCTGTTAACTGAATTGCCCACAGTTTCACTTGTTGTGTGAGATCCCATTTTGCTGAAACGTCAAAGTACAAATGAGTTTTTGAGTGGGCTTTAGTTTTTGGTTGGGTTTTTTTGGGAGAACCAAACTGTCAGACGAATCGAAGTTGACTGTCTAATTTCGTTCGTCCTTGATCCAAGCTAACTCAAATAGGTTATTCAATTTAAACCATTAAAACTGTTTTCATGAAAATTTGCTAATTTAAGACTTGCAAAAATATTATAATCTTAAACATGAAATTTGAATCCATGCTGAATAGGTAGTAGTTTAAGTAGCAGTAAACAGATGTGTATATGAATAAATTTTTAAGTTTAGATTTCAAATTAAAATGCGTAGAGTTTTAATTTTAATTTTAAGCTCGTAAATGCATGTTTATTTAAGATTTTAGACTTCTATCACAATTTTTATACTGTATTATGGTCTATTAGTAATTTATTCTGTGAAATAGAAGGTTATTGGTCCAAATTGTTTATGATAAATATACGCTCGGATCGCTCAGAAAATATTGTGAATCACAAAAATCTTTAAGATAATTGTGGGGCTGCTTAAAGACTACATAATACAAAATTCTAGACCTTAGCAACAACGAATCATTAGTCATGACTTAAAAAAGTGTCGACTTAAATATTAATACACTTTTCAGTCTAAAGCGTGCCAATAAAGCCATTCTTTCAATAGTCAGGTCTTAAGGTTCATGCACACCGCAGCGACCAGCGAATTCTTTGGTAAATGACAACAGACGTATACGACGCTAGAGGGTGACGTGAGGCTTTAGTCCTCATCTTGTACCAATCGCTCTTTTACAAGAGTACAGGGCAGTACCAGCCTTCTTGACGCGTTCTATAATATTGACTTTCCAGCTTAGTTCCCTGTCCAAAATGAGACCCTTAGTGCCATTTAACGTGGGGGGGTCTATAATGGGGATATTATATTTCCTTGTGAAGAGGACTAATTCTTTTGAGGGTCCAAGTCCACAGTGGGCGACCTGAGTAGGGAACACTTTGAGGGCTTTATCTGTGAGGTCCCTGAGAGTGTCTGGAAATTTCCCAGATAATATTAAGGCAACGTCATCCGCATACGCGACCACCTTACAGCCGGTTTTCCTCGAGGCCAACCAGCAAGTGGTTTATTGTGATATTCCAGAGAAGGGGTGATAAGACCCTACCATGATTAATAATTCTGCGAGCCGAAGCAGGGCCCTGGTATGTGTTGATGATCCTGCTGGTTAGTATCTGATCAATCAGCAGCCTAAACCCAGCATCAACCTCCAGTTTGTCCAATGCTTGAATAATTGCACCAGGATTGACGTTGTTAAAGCCTCCTTCTATATCCAAGAAGGTTACAAGGGAGAATTCTTTTATATTTAGAGATCGTTCAATAACACGTGTTAATACGTGAAGGGCAGTCTCCGCCGATTTTTCTTTGCAGTACGCAAGTTGGGATGAAGAGAGTAGGCGCGGATCAATTGAGCCGCGGAGATGGATATCAATCAGTCTTTTCAAGGTTTTTAGGAGGAATGATGACAGACGGATAGGTCGGAGATCCTTAGGAGTAGTATGAGAAATCCTACCTACCTTGGAAATAAAGACTACATAGACCTCAGTCTATACTCTGGGAATATAGACAAGCTTCAAGCAGTCCTTTTAGATAGAATACAACCAGGGTTGAATGATATTAAAGGACTGCTGGATTTCGGCCGGAATGACGCCATCAGGACTAGGTGTTTTGTAGGGTTTAAAGCTAAATACTGTGTTATTATGTTCGAGGGGTCGATACTCAGCTGGTGGTTAACGTCACCAATAGGATGAGCATCAACAGCAAGGGAGCTGCCTAGGAAGTGAGCATCCAACAGAAGATCAATGTTCTCCTTGCAAGAAGAGGTCCACTGACCATCTGGTCTTAACAGGTAGCTTGGTTTTGGTGACTCTTTTGATAGAATCTTGCGCAACATGGAGGTCTCAGAGAACTCAACGATATTGTCACAGAAGAGTCTCCAGGAGTTGCACTGCTCCTTCTTTAGAGTTCTTTTGTAGACGCTGAGGGACGACTTATACTCGTAAGAGAGTTTTGGAGCGTTTAGCTTTGTTAAAGAGCTGCCGGCATTTAGCTCTAAGGCGTCACAGATTGGCCTTTCACCAGGGGGCTTCTTTTTGCCGCGTGGGGTGCTAAAAGGACAGGCTTTGTTCAGAGATTTGTTAAGAGCTCCCGTCAGCAATCCCACCGCAGCATCAAGCTCTGCTGAGAAAAGAGCAATCTGATTAGTGATTCCTTATATAGAGCCCAATTGGTTCCTTATCTTAACATGGACTGGTTGTGGGTCGTCTGGTCAATAACGATATGGGAGATGGTGGGAGGAATCAATGAGTACTTCAAACTTAAATCCTTCCACAGCTAAATTCTGTAAAATGATATGCTAATAAGAAAGACGTAAACCTATCTAATAACTAGTTGTAGATACTGACATAAACTACTCAATAAATGAAAATCTACTCTACAAATCGCCTGCTTTTGACTTACCGTGGCAACAAACCCCGTATCGTACTGGCTGTCATAGGTGGAGCCATTAAAAGTTCATCCATCATTAGCTCTGTGTCATCGTCATCATTCAACGACGTACTAGATTTAGTGGGTGACTAAAGTGACAATCATTAAGTTAGAGAATAGAAGAGATGATAAATTTCAAATGACCATACCGATTGAGTGTTTTCCGAATTCAAGTGAATATCATCGTTATCACCTCCACTGGTTGGTGTTCCCCAGACTTCCTCACCTGACGTTGCCCCTGACGTACAATCGTCCAGCTGATCATCGTCTTTAGATGGTAAGTTTTGATGTTCCTGATTCCACCGGCCCAAGTACTTGTCGATAAATGCTCGGGATTCCTCAAAAAATGACATCTTTCCGGCTACGAATGAACCAGCTCTTGTGGCCCATGGTTTCTGAGAAGGATCGTCTGTGTTAAAGATCTCCTTGGTGACAACTTCAATGTCATCATCGCGGCCGTCAGCATCAGCGCTCTGTGATTGCAGTTCATTGTCATCATCCAATTCATCGGGCGGATCATCGCCATCAGATGATCGTACATCATCTGCGCGATCTTCGGACGGTAGTTTTTCCAAACTGGACAGAGTGCCATAGCGACGGAGAGATGTACTGTTCATGGGACGGTATGGAGGCTCCTCGTCTAGAGGCGACTCATCTGCAGAATCTTCTGGAATGTTTTCTATAACGGCTTGACGGGGAATATTGTTGATCAGCAATTTGGTTGCTGTGCTGGTTATTACGCTGGTGGAGTTGTCCCAGATGTTGGTTGTTGTTTTCGACAGAACCGCATCTGGGGTAGGCGGCACAACGGCTATTGATGGAACAAATGCGACAGTGTCTGCGTGGAGTAGCTTTGCTGCTGGAGTAAACTGTGCCAGGCCGATTAACATCAAAGAAAGGTCGTCATCACCTTCGGAGTCCTTGCGATCCTTACAGACGCATTTGCAGTGACGATGTGGATTGTTATCCTCAGGCGATGCTCGGGGAGAACGTGGCTTTTCTTCGGAAGCTTTTGGTTGGGATTTCTTGGGAGTGGCCACTGGCTCAATTAGCTTGCATGTTTCTTGCGTTATCTCGTCTGGGCTGATGGTAGTACCCTCGAAATCCGCCGGTGTGCATTCACAGTTGCAGAACTCTTTGGTCGGAGTGGTTTTTCGTGATGATCGATCTTTGATGGAGTGTCGATTGGGTTTTGGTGGTGGTGTTGAGTGTTTTTTTGGTAGTGCTGGCGCTCGTGATTCAGGGGTATGTCTGCCTTCTTCACCTGAGCAGTGACCGTTGAGTAGATGTTCTTGTTCGTCATCACCTAAAACTCGTACACCGGCGATGACGGTGGCCTGGGTGATGCCCGAACCCTTCGCTTCATCTGTATGAACGAGGGAGAGTGATTCTTGTTTAGTGCTCGCTGGAGACGGTGGCTCACCACCAGTCACTGTACTTGTCGATGTGCTAGATACACTACTATGACCAGTACCATTCAACCTACAGCAGCGATTCGGTGAGGCCTGACTATGCTGAACTTTAAGCGAATTACAAACCAAATTTGGCGGTGATGTGGACGATGATCTTTGCTGTTGTTGGCAATTTTTATGACAATGACGGCAAACCGATAGCTTATCGCCTACATTAGCTACTGGACTTGAACGAACTGTGATCTACAATTGGAATATGGGAAGGGCTTAAGGATATTTCTAAATGGACAACGACCTGATAATGATATCTTTTTTACGCACTCTGTCTCTTACCTGACTGTCGGATGTCGTACTGCTGATGTGCGACTGACTCTTGACCTCCGACTCGTCCATACTAAGTTCTTCAACTCCGCTTAGACGTTTTCCACCAAATGCCGGCTGCGCTCTAATATTGCCATTCTCTTTAGCTAGGTTGAGTTCCTTAGTACGTTTCTCTAATTGGGCTCGGGTCCAGTAGGTGATCCGCTCCTCACCTTCTCCATCGGGATAGAGTAGGTGCTCGTCTTCCTTGCGAATATTCTCCCGAGATCGAGCCGCAGCCAAGCGAGCTTCTTCCTGTTGTTTATCCAGCTGGCCCTTCATCCAATTAGCCAAGTGCAATGCGCTCGATTTTGAAGTGCCCGTCTTATTCAATATCCTACACTTTTCATCAATCAGCATTTCCATCTGCTCAGCAGGATTGGTAAAGCGGTGCTGTAAAACAAAAAGCGTTTGCAAATTAAAAAACTCGTGCAGATACGTTGGTTTCGGATAGAAAATTGTGATGGGCTCGCTATTGTTAAGTTTTTTTTTTTAATTTTATTTTTAATTGCTCAAAAAAAAATAGAAAATGTTCAGAAAAGCATGACACTAGTGCTGCAAACGTGTATATACAGAAATAAAACAAAAATGGGATTTAAATAATTTTTCTAAAAACATATCTACTTGCTAAAAACAAAAAAAAAAACATTAAATAGTTCCTTGACTAAAAACGCTTGTAAAAAATCAGATTATATATAAATTTTCTTTAAAATATTTTTATTTTTTATTTTTTTTAGTTCTTTTGTACAATTTTTAGAGTCCATCACAATTTTCTCTCTCTCTCTGTATTATTATTTTTCTATAAAATTTATAAATTGCAGGAAAACGACAAAGATGAAATATTTTACATTTTAGAATAAAATAAAAATAAACTCACAAGCGTTTTTATTCAAAGAAAATTTTATTTTTTTCTTAAATATTTTTTTTTTTTTTTTGCTTTTAAAAATAATTTAAATCAATATTTAAATATATTGTTTTGATTTTACAAATTAAGTGATATTGCTATATAATTGGTTGTCTAGTTTACATATGAATTTATCAAGAAGATTGTGTGCACATTTATTTAAAAATTATGTAACAATTGTATTTTTTTTTTTTTATAGTTATGTGTATTTACATGTAAAACAATAAGTTGACATTAAATTTAATTAAAATACCAGTATGTGTATTTTTAATGCATATAAATAACGATTTAAGGAAATGTTTACTGAAAAATGCAAGGATTTATGGAATGAAGACTGTCCGTCTGCCCTTACAACCGTTAGGTAAAGAAGGCTAAGATTTCAGTGAGTGCATGTGTATTTTGAGGGCGATTTTCGGAACACGTTGTATGAAAGCAGATCAAATTAAACGGAATTTGAATATAGAAAATAAGGCAATATTTGTAAGAAATTCTTTATTCTTAGAACGTTTTTGAAGATAGTATGTAGCGGGAGTAAATTTAAAGAACTTATAACACAAGAGCTATACACAGAGCTATGTCCAGTTGCATGTCAAACTAGTCTGTCGACTATAGAAGAACCGTCACTGCTCCAACAAGGTCGGTAAGGACTTCACCGAGATATTTTATGTCAAAAATTGTTTTGGGAAAGGTGAAGCGCTGTCATGTGATTTCAATATTATGCTCGAACTTATTGTGCATCTGAGTGCTGCTGCTTGCTGTGGTTAAGCATCATCCTGGAGCGAATCAAATAACACCTTGAAGACACACTCAACGCCGAACAAGCTGTTCATCCTGTTCATCCATCGTCATCATCATCATCAGAACCATGTTCATCGATTTTGAAAAGGCGTTTGATAGTGTGCCTTGCGCAGGAGAGGCATTCATATAAATTTATAGCAGTTTTCAAGGCTACATATGATGGGTCCAAATGTCACGTCTTGCACAGAGGAAGGCTGTCTGAGGAATTCGTAGTTCAAAGTGGGGTTCGGCAAGGCTGTATACTTTCACCAAAACTATTTCTATTGGTGATTAGCGATGTGCTAAATGCGACCTTATCAACTGGAAATGGAGGAATTCGATGGGCTCTTACAACTTAACTCAAGCACCTAGACGACGTGGATGATGTATGCCAGCCGAATAGGCAAAGCTAAATCTGCATTTGGGATGCTATCCACAGTTTGGCGAGGCACATTTCCAAAAATCGCACACGATTAGGTTCGATTATCAATTCTCTGGCATAAGCTCAGAAACCAATCGAAGTATAACCAAAAGGAATTTAAGAAGTGAAGAAGTATCTCGATCAAGTAAGAAGACTCTATATAAGACCTTGATCCTCTCAGTCCTTCTTAAAAAGGCAGAATGGACTCTTTTGAAGGCGGATGATGATATTATTTATAAAAAAAATCTGTCCCATTTGCGTAGATGAGATTTGAATTAGAATAAATAATGGCGAATTATACGAAAAGACTTATTGAACGCTTGAGATGGCTACATTTGAAGCAAAGTCTTGGAATCAATCCAGGGAAAACAGTATCGTAGAAAACTTGGTCGCCAGAGGAGACCTAAATGAAGAGGCTTGTTGATTAAGACCCAGGTTATAGATAGATAGAACGATAGAACGTAGGCATTATAGAAGCCCTAAGATCTTTAAGGATAGAGGCCTAATATTGCTAGAATGAGTTTGTACCAAATGCCATTTGAAACTAAGGTGGTATTATGTTTCAATATTTATTCTCAATGGGTTGTGCCCAAATCGACTGTGGAGGGTTGTACGTGTTATTTGCATTCGTTCGTAATTCACAGTATTTTTCGGATTGGTTTTAAAATATACTAAGTGCTTTCTCGGCAAGTTTTAAATGATTTTCTTATTGTGCGAATATGGTTGGAACTGGGGGACAATCTAGAAGCTCACAGAGTGGGGTTCAAAGTTAACACAGTCAAAACAAAAGCCCTAAGCACTTCTAATACCAACGATGGGCAGGAAGGGAAGTCGCGAAAGTTTCTAACATACAGGAAGTTTGACCTCAGCTAACCATGGTGGCACCGAACTGTATGTGTTCAGCAGGATGAAGAAGGAAGGAGTCAAAAAATCCTCCAAGCCTTTAAGTCGCATTCTAGACACGTTTCTGATATTTTACATAGAAAAGATAAATTCTAAAAAAAAGCTACCAAATAATAATTTTCTTTTTGTTTTTCTAAAGTTCAACAAAAAAATTAATGACAATTTTATAAATTCTAAATGTATATACACGTCTGAAGCAGTGGACTATGAGCAAAAATGGTGTATGGCCAAAGTACAGTATATAGAACAACAAGGTGACATGTTGCGAGTCTCGATGATTGAGAAATATTTGTTTTATTTTATATTTTAGATAAAAGAAAATCCTTTTATTTGAAACTATGTCACGCATCATTGTGCCTTGTAGCTTTATATACTCGTACCTGTATGGTTTGTGCATAAAATTACAGTATACGTATTTATTTAGAACAATATTATTTTAACAATTTGTTTATCATTCTAATATCTAGAAAACTATAATATCTAAAAATTGGATTTCTACTTACAATGAGCACAAAATGTAAAACTTAACAATGAGCCTAGTTGCTAAGGTGTTCTCTTTCTTTTTCGTTTTTTTTTTTTGGCAAACTTGAACAGGTATATCTTACTGAGTAATCAATATGTATAGGTTACCATGAGTTATTGCAAATTTTATATTAAATATATTTCTTTTATTTTCTATAATATTTTCTGATTAAAAATTAAATTGTATACGTATAAAGCGTTGTTATGAGTCGAATAGATTAAGAAGAAACATGCTACGAATTGGTATAAAAAAAATTTAGTTACTCTTAAAGGACTAGAAAAAATTTACTAAATTTAAATGGTAAAATCTAGTTAATAATGGTGGCGGCGTTTTTAGTACTTGATTTTTTTAGAGACAACCATGTAAGTTTGTAGTTTATTGATAAATTTACTTTAATCGGTGATAATAATCTTTGTATCGCGAGAATTTCACTTTGTTGTAGGTAGTTCTAAGAGCTGTTAGGGATAATAACGTGAAAAGTTGAGGAAAATGCTGGCAGAGTATAGGGTTTCAATTTTTAATAGTTACGGTTGCAATTTTAGGGATTGTTTACACTGGAGAGAAAAAGTTGCAGCTCCTCACAAATAATAGGTTCGTTCGCGTACTTATCGCACTAAGATTCGTAGATTATCATATTTCGAAGAGTGGGGGTAAAATTCTATCAGAGAGAGCTAAAATAACGAAAAAGTAAATAAACGGGTTGAGCAAGAAAAAGTTGAAAATACGCTGGTTTGTCAGCTTTGACATAAACCAGCCCACAGAAATTTCTTGCACTAAAATTCGTAGCATGGGGATGTTCCTTACCCTCTCATGAGAGCTCTCTTCTGCAAAACTATGAAAATTCTCTGTACGCAAACAGCTTCACGTAAAAATTCATAAATTTTCGTAAAAATTCGCTGTTTTAGGAGGGTACGCGAACGGACCTAATGTATTTTTCAACAGGAATTGTTGAAGCCAGATTTGTCAAATTAGTTGACGTTTATTTGTCAGATATGGAGAGCAACATTGCGGTCGCTATAACCTTCTTTCGAAGAGGACTATTCGCATCGTGGTGGATGGATCGATTTAGTGAATAATCCACCAACCCAACACTTATACTCTGTCAATGTCACCCTCTGTCCGTGAGAGTGTGCAGGAGAGTCCGAGACAGTCGATTTCGCGCCGCAAGGAAACACAAACGTGTCGCTCGACTTATGAACGAATCCCTGTATTTGACAGTATGTCAAGTTTAGTGCACGGTACTGAACCCTATCTAGAATGTGACCAGACGTAGGCGCTGTATCCAACTTTGGGTGAATGAATGCCTTACGAATTTAAGCTGGATCAGATGGTCTTAAGGAATCCTAGACACTTGACAGCATTTATGAGCGAGCTCGTATTTTCATTCGAAAAAGGCAAGTCCTTCGGCTTTTGCGGTGCAAGTAGCATGCATGGATAATGGCTGACAGTCTTAGCTTCACTTAGGAGACAGAAGACAACATTGCATGTTGGATGCACTAAATTTAACTCTGTTGGTTGAGACCCCTTTGATTATGCTATCAAGATCTAGTTCGACAGACGTTGCCATTTCTCAACCATGGCCGAAGAGCAGGGACGAAAATTGGGCAACCCAATTGATAATAAAGGATGTCATCGTCTTCAGCTAAAAAATAGATTACCTTGGGTAATCCCAGCTTTTATGTAGGATGTCTCAAGTCCCCGATACACGTAGCCGGAAGTCTGAGCATAGACAAACTGATATAGACTGTCGTGTTTAAATTTCCTATCTGTGAATACATGTGAACGAACGTGCGAACAAGACGTAACTATAAAAACAATTGTGATGTCCCTATCTCTCCTTTTGCACACCACATTTTCAGCAGAATGTCATTCAATTAACAACAACAAAATGTACAGGAAAATGGCTGCGCAATGAAATGCACCACCGATTGAGAATGTGTGCGTGAGCTTCGATACGATTTTACCGGAAACGTCAGAATACATTCAAAATTGGTGGTACTTTTGCTCTTGTGGGAGCCAACAGTGAAATCGACCGAAGGCGACCGTCTATATATGTTTGGCTATGAGTCTGAGCATTACTGCCAATCTCTCACCTATGGGAAATTATTTTCGCAAAATCATATCTTGGGAAGAAAATGTGGTTGAGCCTTTAAAAAAGCTATTTACCAATGCTTTATGCTTGACTCGTATTCGGGACGACAGATTTTTTTTTTCCTGTAGAGCTTTACACAACATTTTCTAGAGTACAGACAGTGCCTTAGTAAAGCATTCTTTTTGAGTGTTACCATCCCACAGAAACGTCAATTGTAGAAAAAATAATTTAACTTAACTTAAGCACTACCATTAGTATTAAACAAAATCAATGCCAACAGTCGTCGCAAATTGGAACTGAACTAATTAAAAAGAATCAAAAGTCTTCTTACATATAAAATTGAACGTACTTTTGTGAATTTCAATGTAATTTTCATTAGCATTAGTCTCAGTCATTGATATTTGTATTTTCATTGAAAAACAATGCAGTGCTCACATTTTTGTACATCTGAGAGCTAACTAACCTTGGGAAACTTCGTGTTCCTCAAGCTCTTAGAACTAACACCGAGGTAGGCTACTTCGATCAATACTTTTCAAAAAATTTCAATTTCATTATTTTGTCTAACTACACAATTAATTGCTAATTGAAAACAAAAAAGTGAACAACCATCGATTAATCTACAAAAAATTAAATTTGAATCCATTTTGAGTATATTTCAAAAATTGACGCGCCTAGACTAGACCCAAGACCTAAGTCCAAAAATCGAATCATAGATCCAATGAATCTGGCGGCGTCGGTTCGGTCGGCAATACTCCGTATGGATCGTCATCACCAAAGAATATACACTCCTCCACATCGGTGTCATAGTTGGTGTCTAGATTCACCTCGTGGAACTCCAAATCTAGCTCGAGAAGATCCCACGAGCCACCGAATTGAGCGAGTGGAATCTTTTTAGGCAAAAAGTTCTGACTCTGATTTAGATTCTCCTGAATGACAAAGTCATTCGAAAACGCATCAGACGGACATTGTTTCGACGACGTGGGTGAGATATTTGGGGTGGTTGGTGTATCGGGTGTTGCCACCGATGCATTTGTCGAACTACTGTCCTCTGCGGCGGGTACTGATTCATCAATGAAAGATCGCCCCACAGAGCTTAAGCTGAACTCGACCAGAGGTGATGGTTTCGGGTGGGTTGAATGATTGTCGGCGGTTTCACCAGCTGCCTCAGGAATAGCTGTGAGGCTGGTCAAATGTTCAGAGCAGTAAGTTGTTGTGTTTATACTGCTCCCACTAAGGCTAAGCCATGCGGCTGGAGAGGAGTTCGCCCCCGATTGGGTGATTCGATTCATTGGCAGTGGACTGCTTGTATCGCCGCCGTGTGAGTACATGTGACGACGACTAAGTGCAATCGATCGCAATGACGATGTCAGACTATCATTGGGATGGTGCAGCTGCTGGTGTTGAGATTGTTGTTGCCGCTGCTGCTGCACCATTGGCATTGGCAAAGTGCTCGAATGCGTGGAGGAGGAACGTTGTACTAATGTGCCAGCTAATCTTTGTAAATTCTCATAGCTTCCATCGAATGGTTTGGGCCTAAAGGGACGCACCTGTTGGGACTGTTGATTCTTCATATTTATCGAGTCCAAAGAGGAGAGTTTTATGGATGCTATGGAGGCGGTTGCCATTCCGATGTCACTTAGAGGAACTAGAGTATTCAGAACGTCTGGAGAGTCCAGTGGACTGGATAGTGGTGTTGAGCCAAGAGCGGCATTTACTAGGAATCTAATAAAGAAACTGAGTTTTACCATTTAACACTTCAAATAAAAAGAATATGTACTTACATTTGCCGCTGGAGTAGATTCTGCCAGACGGCTTTCAGTTCTAACGAGGGTGCTCGTAGGATCAGACTTTTTCGTCTCGCGCTCTTCTTTGGAGTTCGAGTTAGGTCGGGCGCACAATATCCAGTCGGGCTTTCAGCGAGTCGACCATTCGGATCCACAGTGATCCTAAATTCAGCCGCTAAAACATAAACCATTCAAGTTAGCTGAAAACTTTACGAATCCAAGCGCAAACTCACTTTTCTTTCGCATGTGAAAACATGAGTCTACAATATTTGCAATCGGTATCGGTTCTTCAGTTATGAATAGCACTCGATCCCGACTGACCTTGGCAAAGACAATAATATCACTAAACAGCAAAGTCCAGTAAGGTTTAACCGATCTCCCTTCAACTCTGCTCAGATCGCCACCAAAGATCCACTGGCGCCCCTGCACGGCTAGTGTGAACGGCTTGCACTTGGTGAATACCATCCTGGACTCCAAGTCCTGAAGGGTCAACAGCGGACGCCCCTCACCCAACGGCTCCATTAAACCACTGCTGACTGTGATCTCCCTATAGGCAGCTTGCAACTCATTTATAACGGCCGTGAAGTTTTTATGCTCCTCGCTGTCTACGTGGCAATTGGACGCGAGCATCTGCATCAGCTTCAGAATTTCGCGAAAATGTTGCAGCGGCCGATGAATGAACATTGTGAGATCGGGTCGCTTGCGTGGCACTTGTGGTTCCGTGATAAAGGCGACGAACTCTGAGCCAGCTTGACGAGATTTATTAACCTAAAAAAATAACCACATATATGTACACAAAACCAAATTTGGTGGTCCCTTTATTCAAAGCTTACTAAAACACAGTCGGCTCTCTTGATACCGTTACAATACTTCTTGTAAGCTGCACAAATTGCTGTGGTTTTTGACAGATACACGCGAGAGGTGAAATTAAGCTGCGGTTCCTGATCGTCGTGCATCAGTTGTTCGAGAATGTCCTCAGCTATTCGAAGCAGTTCGTCGATGTTTTGGAAAAGGGTTCGATGGTCGTTCGGTGAAATAAGGTCCTTGCGCTCGATGAGGGGCTGAACAAATCGTTGCATTCCGAAGTGCAGGGCTGAGATGAAATTCTGCTCACGGCTTATCAGCTGGAGAAGGAATCGCCGACGATTATCCGTAATTGGTGCGATAGACTGTAAAGAAAAAACGAAATATTAATGAATGACGCTGCAGTTTCAAGTTTCAAAATTTAAATAAAAAAAAAATATATCTGTGAATTGCAACTGAAGTCAAAAGGCTCCAGCAATTGCTCTTATTAGCCTGGACACCTTTCGATATATATATGCCAATGCTAAAACCCGGTGACAACTGAGTTTAAAAATCCACTACTAAAAGTCCTTTCTATAATTTCTTCGCGTTTACATGGTGCACCACCTCAAACTGGCGTAAGATTCTGCGGGCACGTACCGCCAGAAGGGTGCCGGAAGAAGATAATGATGAACTTTTTTTAGAAATTGAATACTACACTACGCACCGACGTTGAGATGAGGCACAAATGGTGTGCCCTAGGGCTGCGTACTTTGTCTACTGCTATAGAAGCTGATGTATGAGGACGTACTGAAACTTCAAAGCCCGATGACATAGAGGTCGTTGCTATGGCCAAAGCTCTTGAAGAGTCAAAGCACGACTGCAGGGAAGCCATCGGAATGGTTCAGGACTCGAGTGAACTACAGTGTAGAAGCAGATGAGTCATGGAGAGGAGTGACCGTCGACGACGATTACATTGTAGTGTCTACTCCAAAGTTTCTGTACAGATGCCAGGATAACTTTAAAGCAACATCTGCTGCATGCAGCGAAGTAGGCAGAAAAACTAGCCCTAGCGACCCTAACAAGGACCATGCCAAGTACTGGAGGATCTAAACAGAAGAAAAGAGTTGCAACGTCGATGATGCTCTATGGGCTCTATGACAGACACTCTCTACAGATTCAATGCGTTGAGAGCATGCAGCGGCTTCAAACAACCTCATACGACGCGTGGTGCGCTCTGGCAGAAATGGTCCCAATAGATCTCTTCGCTAAAGAAACCAAACGGAAGTGTCGTGCCTTGAGGATGGCAAAATAGATGGAACTCATCTGACAAAGGTAGATAAAAATAGAGAGATTAGTCCGCATTTAAGACCTTTGGATCGATAGGAAGCATAGAGAGCTGAATGTCTACCTGACGCAGATGCTTACTAGTTATGATTGTTTCAGAGTCTACCTCCACAGATTTGGGCATGAGGTTGGCACCTACTGTCCAACATGCACAGAAGTAGTCGGAAATGGGGAACACATAATATTCCACTGCTCAAGATATCATGAAGGTTGTAACCTGTTATCAAACAGACTGGGTTAGGACTTAATCCCATAAAACATCAACAGACAGGAGCTGAGCATGTTAGAAGCTTGGGAACCAGTGAACTTCCTCTAACTTCCTCTAACTACCTGGTAATGAATCTTTCTCCGTTTGCGTTGCTACATCCTTTCAAGCTCATGCTTAAGCTAAATTTTTTGTATGTTTTTGGAGAGGAAGTTTCTTAGCTTGCCAAGCTCTGTTCAGAGTTCATTTCAAAATTTTCCAATCTACTGATTTGGACTTGCCAAGTTCTTAGGGAAGAAGAACGTAGGTGTGGACAATTGAAAAGTCTTGTTGAGATCTCCTTCTTGTCAAATCATCTCTTTAGTCGCTTCCTTGGATTCCCTTATATTCCGGGAGTGTTACTTGAAGAAGATTCTGTGCTTTTCAAGTCAGAAGGGTATTATAGATGCTTCAGTAGTTTTAGGGATAATTTTCGAGTCGTTGCTACAATCACTTGGTTGGACAGTGTTGGTGGGATTTCAGGTTCTACTGAGTAGATGCCGAACCCACACCATTGCATTCTCTACGGTTCGAGAGCCCTTCCATATGCCCAGACTATCTTTGCCTAGCCACGTTCCACGGTTCGTAAGGTCAAGCTGCGTTAGATTTATTGCCTACCCCTGGATACTGTGATATTGAAGGCAACGAATACGCCGAAAGACTGACCAAAAAAGCTGCGGAACATTATCGATAGTATTAGGACGCTATGTGTTGCCAGGAGAAGTATTCCCAATACTACACATATCCTTGCTAACCACAGATGGGATAATCTGGGAGGAGAGAGGGTGTCCAAAACTATCACGGCTATGATTGGTATCATCTCTGGACATTGTCTTCTTAGAAATCATGCCAGTAAATTGGGATTATCAGAACCAGACATTTGTATATGTTGAGAACACCTACACGCCTCAGAGGATATTACGAATATACTGTGAGAGTGTGAGTACACTTCTAGAAGTATCTTCTGTATGTATCTAGACAGGTACTTCCTATACAGTCTGGAGAGATGGGTTCAAGTGCTTGGACTGGGTTTCTCTGTGCCGTTTAGGCTCACCCTGTTTTTTGGTAACTTTATAGCCCAAGTTAAACTAACCTAGCCTTACCAACGTGGTTGGACTTTCTCAAGCCTTCACTAAGAGGGCGAAGACTTTTCAAAAGGTATTTTGTTAGCTGTTTGTATAAACCACAATTGCCTCTCTTTCTCTATCGTCCCCTTGAGCTATCGAAGTTTATTTCCTCCTTCGAATGTTGTCCCAAATACACCATAATATAATAAATACATACATAAATTTTTTATCCATAATTTTTATATTATTTGCATTTATCTGTGACGTCTTGCATGGAACCTAATCAAGTCATTCGCATTCATTTGAATTCTTGTGAGCTATTAACATCTCTTGAATTTTTGTAGAGTTTTGTCAAGTCGTTAATATACATATATATTTTTAGTTAATTTAGAGTAGCATGAAGAAATTTAATTTGTAAGTGTTAACCGTATACCAGAACTACAAAATGAGGAAGGAATTAAATTAATCTTTATTTTAAAGTCACTCAAGTCGTCAACAGTCTTTTGATTATGTGAAATATTACTGATTCCTAAAATTAATCACATAAATGCTAATGGCTATAAATTTGAATAACTTGAATTGGAAGCAAAATAAATTGGTTATTAATACTTCGACCAATAACTTAAAAATTAAATAACAATTTGAATTTTGGGTTCAAATTCAAAAGAGAAATCAATGAATGGAAATATTTCGCAGAAAGCATCAAAAGAGTAGTTGAAGTTGAGCACTACTTTTGAATATTGCACACACACTGTATGTCTGTTAAATGTGCTACATATGTTTATGAGTGGACATTTTTGCCATCTAGTGGTTGCATTTTAAAGCATCGGTTATTTTGACACTGACAGCTTCTTCCCCCTCGCAATCTTGAGAGAAAGTCAGTATCATACCTCCGCGGAACGAAGTGTGTCGCTTTACGCATGAACAACGTTGGCAAATATTGAAAACTTATTTCCAAAGTAAGTGCCGTGTAGCCCAAAACAGTGAGATTTTTGAAAAGAAGTTTTGGCCGAAATGAAGCATCCACCGCGCCTGTTGTACCTAAGTTTGTGAGACTAGTATGCTAGTGGACAACACTGTCGTACAGGTGGGAGAGTGTGAAACAACTACGGTCATCGGTAGGCGTGGCAAAGCCATGTGAACCGACTTTGATTTTTACTGAAATTGTAACGGATTTTGACGACGTCTAGCTCCTGCAGGATGGCGCGCCATTATACAATCGATCTTTTGCGCACGAAATTCCCAAATCGTGTTATCATTCGCGATATCATTTGGCCGCCTCAGAGCTGCGTTTTGGCCGCTTTGTACTTTTATGTGGTGAACCTTGAAAGAGCGAAGTTGTGCCAAAAATCCGGAAGCACTTAAGGCTAATATCATCCAAGCAATCAGTGAGCTACAGCCAACAACCATCAGGGTACACTATCTCTATCTCAAACTGGAGTCGGATTTGTCCTCCCTGAACAAAGCGATCGCTTTGCCAAACTTAACAGAAGGAATAGTCGCTATAGTACTACGATATCACGTTCTACATGAACGACTCGTGCACCTACTCATTTTTTGAAATATTATTCTATTGTGAGCAAAAAATAAAAAAAAAAATACTGTGAACTACAATCGAGTGCAAAGATTACATACAAATCTCCCCTTTAAATTTGAATAACACCCATTGAGAATGAATATGGAAATCTAATACCACTTGCGTTTTAGATACCAATGGGGCCACAAGTAATAACCGCTTAAGTCGACTTAAAAATAAATTGAGTAAAGTAGATATACCACAATCTCGGCCAATAATGTCCAAGTCTCCGCTGAATTAACTGAGACCTGGAACACTGCGGCTATTGGCCATTTACAAGAATATGTTCCGCCGTCTCTGTTTGTTCTTCACAGAGTCAACATATGTTTATATCTTGTTTAGATGGCACTTAAGCGGGCAGTGTTCTGTTAGAGTTATCAGATCTTCTTGCTAGCGGTTGTGTTAAACCCGTTTGGGTGACCCAGACTAGTATCCAGAGAATATTAGCTTCCCATTCCCATATTGTGTTTTGAATATTATTTGTAGGTAATCCGGAGCATAGCTCTGAGGGTGACAAGGGCCTATTGTTCTCAAACAGTCTGCTATTCCGTTTCGTTCAAAGCCATTATGTCCTGGGATCTAAACTATTTTATACAAGCCTTGACTCTACCGTAAGAACCTACCCTAGAGCTGCTTGGCTCTTTGATAATATGCAATTGTGGCTTCAACATAGACCTTAAATCCAGTTTGACAAAAGTGAACTACTTTATCCAAATATCTCGTCGATAAGCAGACGTCCCCAACGAACTCCTTGATACCAGTAGAAAGTGAGAGGGAATCGAATAGGTGAAGTGAAACTAAACTCAGGAGGATTACAATATTGAGCCAAAAGCAGCTCAAAAAAGGTCGAGGTATATCTTCTTCAACTATAGGTGTTGTGTGCGTTATGCATATACATGTGTGCGTATAGAAGAAACCTACAGTTTTATTGCGTATCCAAAAAGCAATGCTTTTAATTTCCTTAATACTCTTGAAGAGTGGTCAGAGGCTCGCAGGAGATGGGGCCGTAAAATAATATTTACACATTAGTCAAACGCTCTAACTATTCAGGGCCATAGAAAACTGTATGACATCTTCAATATAAGAATTATTAACCACAATAACAAATGATTGTAAGGACGGATCTGTCACCATAAAGAAAATACTGATTTCGTAGCCTGGCATGCAGAATAACATCACTAACTAGTTGGTAACTTCCGTCACAAAACGGTTAGTTAACTTAAATTTAGCTGACATGGTAGGTAGGTATGTAGGAGTGGTTGTATCGACAGACCAAGTCGACACATAATCAGCACAAAATTGCTGTATCTTTGCCACACACTCATGTAACCTATAGACTGATGTAAACTGGCGTCAAAAACCTAGTGCTACATAGAGCCGGACATTTACAAAGGAAGTGAATGGTTGTTTCCTGTTCAGTGGCGACATTGCAGTTGATGGCCGCATGAATCCCAAAGGGCCAGTGACCAGTGCTGATCGAAAGAATTCTTGCAATATCAGCACGGTTTCTATCTAATAGTTCTTTTGTACGCTTGAGTTGGTATTTTGGCCACATCTGCCTAGATATGACACAACCGCGCAACCCCCGCCACCTTGTATCAGCTTTCGATAGGTAGTGCTCAAGAACTGTTCCCCTGGTGACACTAATTGGGACGCACACCGTTTCCGTGAGGGAGCCGTCAAGGGTAGATCCCCTCCGCGCTAGCTCGTCCGCTCGCTCATTGTCCTCGATGTTGCTATGACTAGGCATCCAAAGAAGACAGATATTGAGCCTTTGAGGCAGCTTGGAGAGCTCCTTTTTGCTGTGTTCTACCAGCTTCAAGATGTGGTCGCAGATATAAAAGCCTTGATAGTCGCCGGGCTGTCAATAAGGATGGTATAGAATTTGGGGGCAAGCCTCGCGTACTGGAAGACACTGCACGAGGCCGGTAAGCAATGGAGATTCTGAAGGATTCAGAGAAAACCCCCGCCCCACAGTCCATTACTGAACCATCGGTGTAAATTGTTGTTTCGAACTCGTTTGTCACGTCGCCTAATTGCCACTCCTCTCTGGTTGGGAATATAGCCCTGAGATGATCTCATGGTCCCCGTGCACCAAGAGCCGCCGTTCTCTGCTTACATACTTTATAAGTATAAAATTTATTTAAAACAAAAAAAAAAACGAAAAACCTAAAAAAAAAATTGGGGCTTTTTTTCCGGCCTTTGGGAAAATATTTTGAGCGCCTGGCAAAGCTGGACCTTAAGTTCCCCAAGACATCAAACAACTTAAAGCTTGATAGCATTTTTTGTTACTGCGGTTAAACCAAAACAAAATAGTTTACATATATATTTTTACTGATTTTTTCTTTCGTTTATTTTTTTTTTAATAAAAATAAAGTTACAAAACTGGAAAAAATTATAATAAAAAAAAAATACAAAACTGTCTTATGAAAACTATTTTAACATTAACTGAGCAAAAGAGACGTTTTTCAAGCAAACACAAATAAATTATAAAAAAAAAAAATAGAGGAACATCAAAATATAATTAATAGATTGCCAATTTTTCTTTAACCAAAAAAAAAACTAAAATATAAAATAAATTCATTAAAAAAGTGCCTAAAAATTGCGATCCAAAAAAAATTCGATAAATAATTTAATAAATATTAAATAAATAGATTTTGTTTTTATTTTACAGTCAACTAATTTAGTATTACACATTTTTGGAATTTTTCTATTTATACAAATTAAGCAGAAACATAAAACATATTTTGGCATTCAAATCAAAATTTTTTTCGAGACTTCTTATAGTAAATTAAACAAAACAAATAAAAATTAAGTAAATAAAAAATAAAAACAAACGTTAAGCAAGGACAAATGTACAAACTTGATTAAAATTGAATTTTTCGCGAGTTATTTATATTTAAATGGCGGTGCCTTTTTCCAAGAATCGGCCCTAAATGGCGTCAGCCATTTTGTTTATTTACATTTATGTAAGCGTATCGTTCCGCAGTTGAAGTAGTAAAATGTACATAACATGGTTATACAAAAAAAAAAAAAAAGGTTTTGAAATTCGTTGCAGAGATAAATGTAAGTGTGGGCTTTTTAGACTAAAACTCCTTTGCCTACCTCCTTGCTGAAAGTAACCTGCGGCAAATGGAGACGTCTTTTCGCCGCTTCCATGGTCGAACTACTCGAGCACGCTGTCGATGGCCGGACATTGCTCCCCACTTGCATTGTGTCCGTGTAGTTGCTAGCCGCACTGGTCACGCGAGACTTGCTACCCACACCGTTCATCATGACAGTAGAAGGCGCCTGTCGACTTGTTGGCATCGGAGTCGCTGCCGCTGCTGCTGCTGCTGCTGCCGCAGATGAGGCAGATGAGCCGGATCTGCGAAAAGTCTCCATTGTCAACGTACTGCCCTGTGATCGAATCAAATTCAGAACATCAGCCTCTGGCATGGTAACTACATTGTGTTTATCGACAAATATCACATAGTCTCCCGGAAGGATGCCATTCTTATCGGCCGATAGGCCAGGTTCTATTTTTTCCACACGCGGAGGATGTGTCCAAACGATCGAGAATCCGAATCCTCGCTCTGCCGTTCGTGTGAGTTTCTTCGTCACAGTAAATGGTGTTCGACCTAGACTCGGCTTGGCGCCTGATAAACGGCGTCCACTGGTTGAGCTACCCGTGGCGCTGGTACTGGTAGGAGGCGCTTCAATCGGTGGATCGAGTTCGAGGAAACGCAAGAAGAGATTTTCGTCAGCGTCCCGCTGATGTATTGCCTTTTTGCTCAGCGTTATCGGTTGATTTGTGTTCGCATCGATGAGATTTAAATTGGCTGCCGTCATGCTATCAATACTCAGGACATCTTCTTCCACTGATTTTTGGCGAGCTGTAGCGCCGGCACGCTTCTCCGCCGACGTCATGCTTACAGGATTAATCACAGGTACAGCTGGTGTCGGATTATTTAGGCATGATTGTGATTGTAGCTTGTAGGAGCCATTAATCGGTGCAAGAATGACGCTCCGTAGCGGGAAGGACATACATCCTAGAAATTCACTACGTCTGTAAAGAAAAAAAAAAAAAAAAACAGGATATTTGTTAGTGAATAAAACAAGTAAAAATCAAAGCAAGGAATACATAAGTGTAGAGAGGAAAAACTTCGGTTGGATTCTGGCCAAAAGAGACTACAAACTGGACATGACGTCTCCTTCCTGTTTCAGTTTTATTTCGTGTAAGGATCCTGTTTTTTTTTTTTGTCTATTGCCTTCCGGCTTCGTTGTTGCACTGGGAATTTATGTGTAGGAGATTTCCTCGTTTTTTTTTTTCGAGGTGCTAAACGCTGCCACAGAGTGCAGCACAGGAAGGTGAAAGTTGGGAGGCACTTCCTCTATTATACACCATCTTTAGACGAGTTTTAAAGTGAAGCTTTATGGGGAGATTTAACGGAAATGTTAAAACTTGGACAGCTGCTAAGTAGGGTAGGCATTTTATCAAAACGAAACTGCAGACGTTAAAGTTGTGAGAAGCTGTCTACGAAGACTGTGGAACCCTGCCAAGGAAGAGTGCAAAATGGATGTGTTTGAAATGAAAGAAGGCAGATGTCAGAATTAGACGGGAAAATGTTGAAAGGCGATTCAGTGGCAGACAGTGCGACTTAAAAGCTTTGGCCATGAGAACTAAGACTTGTGGCATACATATTTTTTCGTCCTGTCAGTGTTTATCATACAATCCTTTTAAAGTCCCCAAGAAACGTCGTCGTGTTTCAAAACAAAACGCCGGCCGCCGTCATGAATGTCCTTTTGACATTTTGTGTTCTAGAAAACGTAAAGAAGAAAGTCTTTCACTTTGTTCTAGTTCTTTTTTTCCGACAAATTTCAGTGACCTTTCGTCTTTAGACATGCGATTGAAAAGTTTTTGTATGGGCTATCCTTTTTGTGTGTGTTCCCAATGGGGAGTATGCATTTGTGGTGCGCCGCCTAGTTTTCTTTAGCAGGGTCTATAAATTGGAATTTATTTATATACCTAATGCCTTTTAGGGGCGGATAAGATAAGGCAACAGGAGTTCCACAAATATGGGGTAATGGCAGTGGTAATTGTCCAAATCAATAATCAAACAATAAAGTTCATTGTAATAGATGAGCTCACTGTTAAAAGTTTTTCTACTGGGCATAGTATGGGTTTATGTAGGTTGAATGGAGTACCACTTTCTCTGTACCTCTGTAAAATTCATCACATCATTTCTGCTCAAAGAAGATATCTAAAAAATTGAATCCAATTTCTATAATGACAACATAAATCCTGTACTTGAATATTAATCCTTCCCTTTTGCGTGCAACTGCGGCATTGATGTACGAAAATATATCCTTCCTCTCGTCCTACTTAAATTATTAAGCAGTACGGCATACAGGAGCTAGTAAAAAGGAGTAATCAATATTGTGGCATCGTAAATAAATAAACGCCGCATATATGTCCTTTTTTATTATTTTATGATCATCAATTAATTGCGAATATTACACTCCATTAATGAAATTTGAACGAACAAGAATATGTGGACATACAAGGCTCGAATTAATTAAAGAGAACCTACCCACATTCATCCACTTATACTGCCAGCAAAAATATAAAATGTCCTTAAATCGTAAGAGGATTCCGGTGCTTTTCATTTCTTCTTCTTCTTCAAAAAAAAAAAAACAAAAATCCTTTTCATAAGCACAGTGCAACCAAAAAAGGATTAAAGCGAGAACGAGGAAGATGGCTCCCTATACTCAACACAATCCAAGTCAGTTCCCATTCCATTTAAAATCATAGGATTCGCAGGAAATGCGCTTTTAATCCCTCTGTGAACCATTCAAGTATGGGATGCATTTTTCCTTGGGTTTATTTGTCCTTTTGTTTTAATTAAACGCTCTTATGGCGGGTGGTGCTGGCTTTGTTGTGTCTGGTCTATTCATTGGAATTCTATTTTTTTTTTTTGTTCTCTCTGTTGTTGTTGCTTTATTCTGGTTTTTAGAAAAAAAAAAAAACAAATTCATATAGCTATCTTGGTGTAGAACTGCGTTGGTTGTCGTTGTGCAATTGTTTTTGTGTCATTTCGCTTGACTTTTGTCCTTAGGTTATTGCAATTGCAGGGGCTGGATGGGGGTACAATGTGCTTTTAAGGAGTTCATTGAATGAAATTGCAAATGTTTTCAACCAAATCACGCAAGCAAAGTGGTACGTTCAAAACAATCATTAACGAGTAATGGTAGATCGATAAAATGCTTATTAGGTAGAGTTCGATTTGCTGTGTTACTGATGAAGGATGGAAGGAAGGAGGACTATTTTCGCTTGTGGTCTTTTGGGATTGAATATTCTTAAGCAGGGGTTCTTAAGCTTTTCTCTTCGCATTCCAGTCGTAGGCATTACGATTCAGTCATGTATCACAGAACCGTGTATTGTCTACTCACAAATTTGGAGGATATCATGGAAAAGAGTGAGTAAGTTTTTCTTTTCAACATACATATGTTTCTTTCAAGTCACTAAATCTTTTCCAGTGATGATCTCTATTCAATAGTACCTGGCTCCTCGTTCAATGAAAATCTTAGGCTTCATAGCGAAACAAGTCCTCGTTACCACATTCGATAATGACTGAGTGTTCCCCTAGACAAATCTAAATTCTCGCTCCCCCAAGCTATAATCCGCTAGATTTTGTCATTGTATTCTGACGTTAAGGCAAAATCAAATGGGAGCTCACTAATATCACACATACAATTACAAAATCCGGCGATTTTTTTTACATCTATGGCCACAGTCATTTGGTACATACAATCGGAAAAAATATGTTTGCTCAAAAGGAATAAAAGAGATAACCCTACAAAGTTATAGTTAGGTCTTGGTCACACGCTACTTCACATTTATTCACAAACGTAGTCATTAGGCTCCTCCTATTTGCAGCACTTGACTGTCTAGTTTAGTTTGTATATGACTCATGTCTTTGTTGTTTCGTTCGGTTATTTGACAGCCCAATAGTGGTCGAATGAAACGACGCACTATGACGTGTGCTGTCATCTCGAATTTCGATAGAAGATGCTCGATTACGTGAGCGATCATATTTCGATGACGAGTTGATTGTTATCGATTGTTGAAATGTTGGCTTCTGGTAAAAACAGTCGTGGGTCCACTAATTCGAGGAACAATTTGAATTTGGCCATGGTGAACGCTGAAGTATAAGTGGGTACATTGATGGAACAGCCATTTTTTCTTGAAATGCGGCATTTTTTTGCGATTATCAGATCGAAACTGAAGGCAACAGGCAGGTGAAACAAAACCAAATAAGCTCACCAGGAGCCAGATATGTATTGCCATATATTTACGTGTCACTGTTAAGCCCGCTCATTTTCTAAAATAGGCGGAGTTTAAATTGTCTGAACAGTTAAAAGTGATTATGTTAATAGTACATCTGAGCTTGCGTGTGGTCTTAACTATAAATGTGTCTTGTTACTTCCTTCTCTCCTTTTGCAGGTAATGATTACTTTGAACACAACAAGAGGTCCGTTCGCGTAATTTTTCCACTACATTTCGTAGATTATCGAATTTCGAAGAATGGAGGTAAAATACTCTCAGAGAGAGCTACAATAATGAAAAAGTAAACGAACGGGTTGAATAAGAAAAAGTTGAAAATACACTGGTTTGACAGCTTTGACAGTTCTCATAAACTGGCCCACAGAACTTTCTTACTTTCCCGTGAGCGCTCTCTTCTGCAAAAAAATTACGAAAATTCTCCGTACTCGAACAGCTTTTCGTAAAAATTCGCTGCTTTAGCAGGGTACGCGAATGGACCTAAAATTATCACACAGCACTACAAAATTACTGGAAAATTGTGCTGTCAACCAAATGTCAAGTGTGAGGTCTCAATTTGCTGAAACGTCAATTATACTAAAACATCAAAGTACAATTGCATTTTGGGTGAGCGTCAACTGTCAACCGACACGAAATTTACTGAAAAGATGGCGAAAAATTATACCTCAAAGCAGAAGAGATATCTGTCATCTCATTCAATGACATTTCTGGTTTCATCACGAACACTGGCATCTTGAATGAGGTTTAACTTATGAGGGAGTCAAAAAAGGTGCAAACGTTTTTGTCAGGGTTCAAATTTGAAAATTTTATTACTTAAACTGGTTGTTTCCCCCGAAATGAATAAAGTTATTCAGCCTGAAGTTGGGTTGTAGAGTTCCTAAGGCAGATGGCGCTTACAGAAATGAGTGCATCCAACAGAGACATGACATGCTTTCAATTTCTTTCAACATCTCCGACTACTAAGTACACCAATTGAAATCCTATGCAGATCCTTACGTCCTCACTTGAGTGCTTCAATTTTCCCCTCACAAGTGCAAACAAGTCTGACAAATATTCTGCCTGTCACATAATCGATTATCTCTCTTAATAAGTCATCTTTTCTCAGGAGAAGAACAAAAGTATAAAGCGAAGATTCCAAGGAAAAAAAGTTATTCGCCAAGTTTTGCCACGAAATTTCACCAAAAACATAGTTTCAGTTAATTTTTGAACTAACAACTTGGCATTTGACCAAAACCACAAGAAAACCTTCTTAATGTTGGCACGCGAGGAAGACAATATCAAGCGGCAACAGTAGGTACTATTAAACGGAAATACCCATACTTTTATTCACGTTTGGACTATTGAATCTTCATATCATTTCAACTGTCTCCAATGATAGGAATCTTCAAAAGAAATTAAAATAAATAGCAAGAGTATGATTTATCCCATCTGGGTAGAGGGTGTGTTGTGTAGGATTCATAAATAAGCGCCTTCATGTCTGGACCGACGAAATTAATCCAATGCAATTCTATTATATCCCTTACATCCTCCCCCATGCATACATATATAGGCAAAGCTTTATATTTAAGCTCCTTCGGGGGAAGGGAAAGGGCCGTAAAGCAAGTCACTGCCTTGTTTATAGTTCGGAGGGTAGCTGACGGGAATGCCATCATAAAATGAAAAAACTTCTCCGCTTACATAGAATTTCAGTACAATAAAAATTTCGCAGAACTTATTTTCGGTCGTGTATGGGTGGTAAAAAGCCAATGGGAAGGACGAGACGGAAGGATGATATTCATGATGCCACTCCTCGGGTCGTCGACAAAGAAAAAACAATTTTTTTTTTGCTTGGGCGCTTGTTGTTTGATTTTCTGGCAGGATGGGGACCAAATGATAAACAGGATTCTTATGGGCAGGCAAAAGATATGTATGTTGTCGAGATGATGCAATATGGTAAGAACCTAGAGGAGCTTCGGATCGATGGTGACGCATTGGCGGGGATGAGTTGGTGTCGTCTTTTACTCAGCAAAAAAAAGTTTGATATATAAAGTGGCTTGGATGGATATGAATAGACACCATTGATGTCACTGAATTTAAAATGTTTTAGGTCGGAATTTTAAATTCAAACTACTACTCCAACTCCAAGTCTTTTGTGATAGAGTTTTGTGTTTTTTGGCTTTATTTAAGCAGAGTCTGTAAGTAAATCATGGACTTCATGAGAAGAAAGGTACACAAGGCTATCCTTTTGCAAGATTTTTCACTTAGTCGACGAAGAAAAGCCAAACTGTTGCCGAACTGTTGCCACTTTAACTCACAGCTCAGTTTCTGGCTATTTCACCCATTCTACGCTCATGCTTTGATTGATGTCATCCCTACAAGTTTATCATAGGACACAGATTTGCAATTTCACTTGGAATAGGCCAGTGAGCATCAGAGAACGGGCAGCACAGATACTCCGCCTTTCGTGAACTAATACGGTGCCCATTTCCCTCCAAAACATCCACCCAAGTTCCACATCCAGTACTCGTTGCAAAGCCGTTTGGTCTCCACTGGTGATAGCTCCATAGTCACCAAAGGATAAGAACTGATGCACTTTAGAGTTCGTCCCTTTTCCTTGAAGCAAAGAGTGCAATAAAGAGCAAAGGACTGAGAATGCTTCCCTGGTGTAAATGAAGTTCGATTTGAAACTCTTCTGTGAATCCTGCGGAACATCCTACTCCTGTTTTTGTACCAACTGTCCAATCCAATTGTTAAGGCTGCAGAATAGCAAGCAAGTCATGTAAAAAGTGTAGATCTACCCTGGACTAATCCCAAAACTGTTACAACTCCACCCCTGGAGCCTTATTTTCCTGCTGAGAGTTGAATTCAGTATTACTCCTTACTGTTTGAGTACTTAAGCCATCAACGTGAAACTAGTAAACTTAAACCACTAATACCTTTGACCACATCTCTGTGTGAGATAGGAAAAACCATCTTAATTCTATTACATCCCATCCCACACCCAACATGTGTCCATGTTTCGTTATCATGCTTCATGTCCAGAGCACGACATGAAAAGATTACAACAAAATCAAGACATAAACATGAGACACATTCCAGATGAAATGAAAACACAGTTGGCTACAAATGAATTTGCCTGCAGGACATACATATCACAAGACCACATACAAGTTTTTTTTTTTTTGCTATCCGCTGTGACAATGCATTGTTTTAGCATGAAATTGTAGACATTTCTTAGAAATCCTTTGACAAGTGTAGTCTTTTCTGATTGAACATGTGTCAAATTATAATTTCCAGGAAAATAAAGATTTGTATTATGCCCAATGCCATATGTCAACAAGACGTACATAACTATTTGCTTGATTCTTTAACCAAGCTAATTGTGACTACCTAAGCCAACCGTAATGGGATTATATGTATTCCATGCCGGAAATTTTTATTCTTCCCATCGATCCATTATGGGTTTATGCGGGTAGTTGTTCATGTAATAACTTGTTTATGCAGTTTATTGGCTTTTGCAGCCGAGAGATTAGATTTGTGCAGGTTGAAATTGAATTGAACATCAACCATAGATACTTTGTGCGACTTTCTCTTACTATTTCTTATTATTTATCATTTCATTCAATCTTAATTGATTCTTCTTCAATTAGATTTCAATTCAAATTGAATTGAATTCCGATTTCGATTCAATTTCTAGTGTAAACACTCTTTCTGCTCAATTCATTTTGAACTAGAGTTGAATTCAACTGATTTTATTTTATTCAAATTAGTTTCAACTCGATTCCCTAGAATTATGAAGTTTCTCTGGTTCCCCATATACACAGGTCATCCCTAATCTCAAATGAATCCTAGACTACAAAATTATTCTCGTTTGCTTTAGGTCACACAATTATTGAACCGGTTTAGGAGTAAAAATGCTGCTCCTTCTACTCAGTGATGAAATAATTTGAAAACCGAGATTTTGAATGTGATATCTAACGGTAATGCAAAGCATTTTGTAGCAAACAAGGAGAAGTCATTCGATATCGACTGTCTGAAAACAGTAAATAGACCATTTGCACTACTAAGCTGACTAAGGAATTCACTCAGCAAATCAAAGCAGTCCTTAGCTCTTTGAGATCATCAGAAGGCTGTTCAAATTGTAACCACAAGGACTAACATAATTTCATGGCCCTTACAAGACTCAGAGTTTAGAGAGTATTTAAAAAAAATACTCAGCACACTACAGTCTTCTCTGTTTCCACAATATGCAGGCAATATTCTTGGAGGATGAGTTTTTAGGCAAGTCGTTCACTCTCTATGAATTGAAAAGCGCAAAAGATGCCTCTAAAGGAAGAAAAGCCCCACGCGGTGAATGCACGCTAAATCGCTATCCTCTCCATCTAAAGATAACCTATTTCACCAAAAAGAATGTGAAGAATTCTGTGAATTACAAATGAGAGCAAAAACTACATACATTTCACCCCAGTCAAATTGGACACCACCCAAATATGACTCTAGAGTTTCAAATGACTCTAGACCACCGCTTTCCTGTCTCTTCTTCTTTATTCTTTTCGTTTTTGTTTCAGTCTCGACCATTTCTATGATAAAAACTTAATTTTCTTAACATAAACATAAAATAATTTCGTTTGAAAATTAAGGTTGTCTGGTGGAAGTCCTTAAACGCGATGCGCTCTGCTTACATCCTTGTCTAGCACTAATAACCTCAAATCAGCATTCACTGTACAACTTCCCCAAATTTGATTGGCGTCATTAAATCCATAACATTTCATTACAGTTCGTCCCAACATAAATGATCCTTCAAGAGAGAGCGGCAAAATTCTATATAACAATATACTCAACTACACTTAAGGCTCTTTAAAGGCGTAAAGTATTTTCTCTTTGTATTATATTTGAACCCAAAATTAAGGGTTACACACACAGCGTAATTTGCAATAGAAAACACAATCACCAGCAGCAGCAAAAAAAAGGATATTCAACACACACAAAAACCAGTGAAAAATGCTACAATCCGCCTGGAGCGAATCGTATGACACCCTATCCCCATTTTATTTGGTCGTGTCAGTGGGCGGTGGAAAATGTATTCACAAAATTTTCTATTTTGCCCTATAAACTAATATTTTTACTCGAAAATTAATTTTTGAAGTAAACGCCCCCAAAAAGTGGGCGTGGTCATGTACAATGTATTGACGATTTTTAGGTTAAGTGGATATCTACATATTTGCTCATGTAAGTTTTTTCGAGTTTCATATGAAAATAGTGAAAAAAGTTAATTTTTGTAAAAAGTGGGCGTGTCAGTGGGCGGATTTTAAAATTTTTTACACTTGTATTGCTTACTTTTACAAAGACCTCGTATAGAAAATTTCATCAACCTTGCTCAAAATTTAAGGCCCAAAAACTGGTGACATACGGACGGACGGACGGACGGACATGGCTTAATCAACTCCGCTATTGATGCTGATCATTTATATATATACTTTGTTGGGTCTATCTTTAATATTTCTCTATGTTACAAACTATGTGTCAAACTTAATATACCCTTAGGATAGGGTATAACTAGCTTAAATAACTTATCTATCTTATTTTAACGAGCCACGAAATTATATCTCAGATTGAAACCGACCTACTAAACCGGAGACGCTCCTTGCGCGAATAGTCTGCAAACTTTGCGGTAAGTACGAGGGTTGGCTGACATGAAGGTACTGAAAAGTACTCAAAACTACTGCAGAGTATTGAAAATGAAAAGTACTAAGCAGTACTGAGCAGTATGGAAGAAAATACTGAGCAGTACTGCAAAAGTACGAAAAAATATTCGACAGTACTGAAAAGTACTACAAAAACTAAAGAGTACTGAAAAGGTAGGTACTTTTTCAATACTATCTAGTACTTTCTAGTACCTTTTCAGTACTTTCTAGTACTTTTTTAAAATTTTGAAAATCCAAAAGTACTAAAAAAGGTAGTAGAAAGTACTAGAAAGTACCAGAAAATGCCGAAAAGTATTGAAAAAGTACTTTCTAGTACTTTCTAGTACCTTTTTTAGTACTTTTGGATTTTCAAAATTTAAAAAAAAGTACTAGAAAGTACTAGACAGTATTAAAAAGTACTATAAAGTACTATATAGTATTGGAAAAGTACCTACCTTTTCAGTACTCTTTAGTTTATGTAGTACTTTTCAGTACTCTTTAGTTTTTGTAGTACTTTTCAGTACTGTCGAATATTTTTTCGTACTTTTGCAGTACTGCTCAGTATTTTCTTCCATACTGCTCAGTCCTGCTTAGTACTTTTCATTTTCAATACACTGCAGTAGTTTTGAAAAGGTACTTGAAAGTACCTGAAAGTACTGAAAAGTACTGGTTAATACAGAAACAAAGTGAAAATGTACCGAAAAAGTATATAAAAATACATTTAAACACTGAAAAACATGGTGCGCGTACAACTGGTTCCGCTCCGAAAAACCATACCGGATTTGATATTACTCGTACTAGAAATCAACCTCAAACATTTTTTATATGGAAACTAAATTTAGGTGTATACCAGTGAAAAATGCTACAATCCGCCTGGAGCGAATCGTATGACACCCTATCCCTATTTTATTTGGTCGTGTCAGTGGGCGGTGGAAAATGTATTCACAAAATTTTCTATTTTGCCCTATAAACTAATATTTTTACTCGAAAATTAATTTTTGAAGTAAACGCCCCCAAAAAGTGGGCGTGGTCATGTACAATGTATTGACGATTTTTAGGTTAAGTGGATATCTACATATTTGCTCATGTAAGTTTTTTCGAGTTTCATATGAAAATAGTGAAAAAAGTTAATTATTGAGAAAAGTGGGCGTGTCAGTGGTCGGATTTTAAAAAATTTTACACTTGTATTGCTTACTTTTACAAAGACCTCGTATACAAAATTTCATCAACCTAGCTCAAAACTTAAGGCCCAAAAACTGGTGACATGCTGACGGACGGACTTTGTTGGGTCTATCTTTAATATTTCTCTATGTTACAAACTATGTGTCAAACTTAATATACCCTTAGGATAGGGTATAAAAAAGAAAAAAACACTTTTACTCCTTAAGAAAATTTTGACCTCATTTTCGTGTGCTTCTTCTTATTTTCAAACGAAATAAATGCCATGTACTTCATCAAAATATTCTACACACACACACTCAGAACTATATGTATGAGTATATTCAGCAAAGTCATATCCTTCCTTGAAGAGGAACAAACCGCAATGAAAGGAGTACATTTTGACCGCGCAACACACATCTTTTTGTGGATTTACTAGCTCCTGGGCAAAGAAGCTTTCACAAGGCGCACACACTGCACGAGAGAGAGAGAGACACAGGGACGAAGACGAATGTGTTATTCGTGACTTAGAATACGTGATAATATTTTCGTCCTTGTTTTAGTTGTTGTTTTTGCTTCTGTGTTGGGCTTAGGCTTGTTTAGTAACGAATACAACTTCATTACATTATTCATCGTTTGTGCAAAAACAAAAAAAAAAACAAAATTAATGTGTGTGTATGTTTTTGAGATAAAGAAAATTAAGCGTCCTCGACAAGGTCCTTGAATGGATTACAAAGTGAATAATTGAATAATTTGATAATGACACTTGAGAGCCCAGAAGGAATTGAGCAGTGACAATTCAATTTGGCACACAACACTAACAACAAGTGCACGCATACATCATAACGCTTTTAAGGATTTTCGGTTTATTCAACACGCAACGTCATCAATGGAATAGTGTTGTGGTATGGGTACATAGAAACGAGGATATTTTTCTCGTTTAAATTTGCGGAAATTAGAGAATTTGCTGCTCGATGCATATGTGTGTTGGACTGATAACAGTGTGTATCCGGTATGTGGTCCGTGGGTGGGTCAGCTATAAATTTTGCTGTTTGAGCTTTTGGGAATTCTCTCAGGTGATTTATTGACACAAAGGTAGGTTGTGTATGCAAACTAGTTAATTTGAGCGGACCGGTGAAGTGTGTAAAGAAGACTAAATGTTTGGTTTGATTCGTTTATTTGGGTACTGTTGCCTACTGAAGGGATAAAACAGCAAATAGACCGGTCGTTTGAAAAGTTTAACAAATGACTAATCCAAGTGCTTTTCAATTTACGGACTATTTTGCTTATTCATCCTAAAGTTTTGCACAATAACTTGAAAAATTATATGAGGATGAGCAATAGAACGTGTATACTCATATCTTTCGCACTATAACATGTGCTGTGATCTCAAATTTTGACAGTGAATGGTCGATAACATTTCGATAACGAGTTGCTTGTTATCGATCGTTGAAATTCGATCGATATTCTACAAATATCAGTCTGGCTTCTGGATCTATGCCGTCGCTGTCTGGCGGTAAGAACTGCTGTAAGATGAAAGGATGTAAGATTATGATCATCGAGCTCTTATGGCCATGAATCGATAATGTCTCATCAACAGTAACATGATCCTTATGCTTGTGTTTGAAAGGAGATTCGCTGCAAGGACCACGGTACCGACAATAAAATGTGAATGTGAGTCTATATCAAAGTTCTACGTATACATGGTTCATGTGCAGTAAACAACGACTGCAGACCGAAATCGCTGCCATTATGGACCCATCTACACTTGTGCCACGACCTGAGACCTATAGCCGCCCCTTAAAGAAGAGATCTGTTTCGCTGGTGAAACTTAGTCGTTATAACACAAGCATCCATTCCTCTGCGGAGTGTCTGGGTCCATTGCATTCCGACTATTGCAGGAGCTACAGAGACGTCATAAACCATTCATTTTTCATTGTGAATCATTCGCTAAATACAAGCCTTTCATAGCCTCACGCACACAGAAAACAAGCAAGTATGAATCAGGTACGAAATGAGAACGAATCATTCATAAATGCTCAAGTGCGTAGTACGTTCACATTCAAAGTACTCATTCGATCAGAGTATTCACAAAAGCTTTTTGTGAATGATTACGAATGAGTGCGAATAATTAAAAAGCAATGAGATATTTCGAATGGCTCACAGACTAAGCTACTTCCTACAGGTCTCTACACAGGAATTATACATCATTGATCTGATGAGCTCTCATTCTTTAGCATTTTCCTTGGTTAAATCAATGGGCACAATGGACCGGATCTGTTGGTCTAAGTGAGCAGTGATCTAACCTTAGCCATTGGCTACGCCATTGACTGCTGAAAATGAATGGTGATTTCATTAAAATGAACATCGGTTCTTAACCATTTGAAGTCACTGAATTGAAGTCTTGAATTTACAGTACAGAATTTACTGCAGAAATCTTACTTATCCCTTCATCATCAGCATCCCCATCGGACTATCTAATTGCTAGGTTTCTTGCAAGCCAACTCATTAGTAGGTTCTACAGATGCTGTACAATGTTCTTTTAAACCACACAACATCCCCCAAGAGGAAATCCGTTTCATCCTCAAAGGTTCCATCAATCATGTTGCACTTTCCGATTATTTTATCCATTCCTTCCTCGTCGTGCAATAAATCTCCATTCATCCGTGTCATCCAAATCACCCCTCATAACGACCTTTAACGATTATTAAAACACAATTTCCGTTCGCCCAAGCGCAAACAACCGTAATTACATCCAAAGTGGGGGCAAAATTCCTTCGAACTCCCTCCTTATACTTTTATCCTTCTCGTGACCATGCTGAAGAATCAAAAGAAAAAAAAAACATTTTAACCCTTATCCTGCGATCTTATGGTTCAAGCTAATAAAATAAGAAAACTATGCACATTGCGGTTTAAAATTGGAATGAGGACTAAGTGTTAGTCCTTTAATCCTTTTGCTTTTTTGTTTTTATTTTTGCATGTAACCTTTGCGTGCAGTGGCGAATTTATGGTGTTATAGAGAGGCTTCCGATTTCCAAGGAAATGGATAACTAGCGCGCATGAGGTCCTTAAATTTTGCCAAAGAACATTTGCGTTTTAAGTGTTGCGTTTCCTTTTTGTGTTTGGAGTTTATTTTTCTTCTCGTACTTTGTTGTCTTTGTTGTGTGCACGTTTTATTTGCTGACCCATTAATTATTCGGAAAGGAATGATATATTGATTCCTTCTCTTGATCACGTACTTTTTGAGGAAAAAAAAAAAAATGACTTAATACACTGACGACAGAATGTGTTGCAGAATGAAAGGAGTTCTTTTTCTTTTTTCTTTTTTTCTCTCAAGTTTCCTTTGATTATAGGAATATATATTTTAATGCGAGGATATGGTTAAGAGAGAAAATTTTAAAGCATAAGGATATCCTTGAAAGCATTGAGTATCAAATATTTTATTCAGTTGTTTAACTTCTTGATGCTGTTTGGAGTGAATTATTTAACAGGTACAACAACAATGGAAAAGGACGCTTAGATAGCTCCGAAAAAGTAGATTATAACATGGGGACACAACTGGGCGTTACTGACAAATAATGACAAGGCAACGTTCATGTGCCAACGAGTGTGTATCAAGACAATTTAATAGCCATACAGTAATGGAGCAATGAATAGACTGACAGCGGAATTCAAAAAGAACTTAAACTGAGCGCAGTTAGGCAGCTACAGGTGCTAAAACTTAAGCCTGGAAACCTAAAGGCTCAGATATAAGTGAATTAAGGCTCTGGACGTTGCCGTACATAGTTCTGTATAGTTCTTCATTCGCGCGGAGGGCTGACGGTGACTATATCATATGACAACCATACCGAAGCAATACGACATTCGGTCACTTTTCCTTAATGTCATTTTGACAGCGCGCGAGCAGAATCTTCGTTCAATTATGACAGCTATCGCACGCTTTATGCAATTATGGTTGGGCCTTAAAATGTCCAATTTGGTGAATAGATGGAAAATGGCATACATATGTAAATTCACAGTCTTAGATCTCAGCAAGCGGCAAAGCATTCAATCAGAAGTCCACTATAACATGCTGTCATCTCAAATTTTGACAGTAAATGCTCGATAACATCTCGATAACGAGTTGCTTGTTATCGATCATTGAAATTTGGCCTTCAATCGGAAGTCCATGCGGACAGTCAAATCTTTTATTCCTATACTTGGGAGCCAAAGCTCTTTGGGAATGTTTCGTCCAACTGGACCGTTTACTACAAAGGGTAGAATGGATCCTGAAATAGGATGGTTTTAACGGCCAAGAACTTGATGCCAATTACATGCTGAAAATTATATCGTTCCTCGGTAACATTAGAGCAAACAAATTGCTCGAAATTCGGAAGAATGATCGACCTTTAACTTAACAATATCCACCAAGGTATCATCTGAATAAAATAAGTTCATTAGAATATGAAGAACTTCGATGGCACCTACTGGACTCGAACCTGGAACTCGCTGTAGAGTAGGCGCCCTCACCAAGAGTAGTAAGAACTCCATTGTGCTGTGACAAGTGGTCCATTTCACCAACTACAAGGTACAATCACAAATTTGTGCTTGTGGATCTAAACTACAAGTTTGTAATAAAAGGATGTGTAAATTTGTAAAGCATACACATGGTGTAAATTGTAAATTACATTTTTTAATTTTTATGAAATAGACCACAGAATTTGGGCTTATTTAGACCTCGTAGAATGGAGTTGTCATGCATGTGTTCTCCACATCAGTCCCTCATTATTTTGTCCTCATTTGTGCGTGTAAAGACGACTATACAGAAATAAAATTTCAGCCAGCTGTACTTGAGTATTGTAATTCATTTTAGGCAACAAGATATTCCACCACAAATCGAAATTCCCAAAAAACAATCGATCCAGCGACCAGTGTCATTATTCAACAAAATAATTGCTCCACATTTAGCTGTCTGTCCAGCCTATTTATTAGCCCTCCCCTTCTAGTTATATATATATGCCATAAAGCGCATTCGAATACCGTGACAAAACAGAAATAGAGAATAAAAAAAAATTTTAAAAGAAAATATTATATAAAAAACTAGGTTACGTATACGCCAGAGAATATCCGTCGTCGCATAGTTCTCCCCTCAAAGGAACTGACTGAATGAAAAAAAAGACTCCACTTTTTGAGGGTAAAACACATTCACACACTGGCTTACAACCCGAGAATGTATTTTTTAATAGACAAGGATGGTCTGCTGTTCCATCGCATTGGTGATGATGGCGTTTCTGTTCCTCATAAATTGAAAGCACCACTACTTATCTGGAAAGGGAATTATAAAGGTGTGCAAGGATACTCGGTTGTTTTAGTCTCTAATTGAGTGGTTTGGTTAGACAAGTACTTTTGGATAATTTCCAATTCACTGTCTGCGAGTATGTTCAGCAATTAATTGCAATTTGCACAAACGGTGTTTAACAGGATGTACGTACATGTGTAAAGTGAATTGAATAGCTGACAGGAATTGCTTTCTACGAGTATCCTACGAGCTTTCATTATTCAAAATAAAATACCATAAAGTCCTCTCGTTTATTTAACCAATGACCTATATTCAATTTTTCTTTTTTTCTGTTTTTATTTATTGAAGTGCACACCCACAAAGTCTGGGTTTACATTGCGATGCAACAGCTTATTCACCGTGAGAACTCAGTTAACCATAAACACAAGTTTTTTTTGCATATTTTTTTCATATTTTTTCATCTACTTGTTTGAAAATTTCCATTCCTGTATAAGTCTTCATTAAATGCAAAAGAGATCCTGCATAAATGCATCCAACCCAAGTGAATCAGCGAAACGAAAAGAAAAAACCCAGAGAAGTGGTTTTGAAAAATTGCATTGCTCAACTGACATCCCGGAATGATGAATGCTTAAGGAGGGCTATTCAATTCCAGGAGAAAAAAATGCAGATTATGTATGTATGTACCCAAGAAGAAGAAGAAGAAGAAGAGGACTGGCCCTTCAAATATTAAACGCTCATTCCCGGAATAACATATTACCCATACATATGAGGGAAGTGGCAATTCACACTGTAGCACCCCCAGCGCACCGTTGGGGGTTGTATACTTCTTGTATGGGTGTAAATGGGAATTGCACAGGAGGGAGAGCTTGTTAACGATCCAAATGTGGAGCGGAAAATCGTACTTTGTTCACCAGCTCTCACTGGTGGCACACGTGTAGCTAAGGAATGTAGCAAATGGCAGGTGGAAGAGGTTGAATGGGTGTCCACGACATGCAACTAAGTCGTAGAGCTTATTTATTTTTATATTTTTTGGTAAGTTGCTTACTATTATTGTTCTTACCACACACACAGTTTTTTTATAGAAAGAAACATAGAAAATAAGGACGAATAAATATTCATTAAAACTGCATGACTTGTTGGAAGAGACTGCTGGTCTAATGGGGATTTAATGGTTCTTTTTTCGTCCAAAGTGGGGCTCGCGGGTAGACGTAGTTTTCCGTTGCGAAAAGTCGTCAATTTGTTTTTTTGTTTCCACCAAACGTGTCTTGAGGCAATTTGGTCAAATCGTTTTGGTTAGTGCGTATCTTTAGCAGGAACCTTGAATGAATATTATGGTATCGAAATATTTTTGCAATGTCCTTACAACATTCAATCCTTGTATATAAGGATTTAGTGCTAATAAATAGTTTTAGCTTGCGAAAAAAGCGTGAGTTTTCAGGATTTTTGAAGAAGGACATAACAATTTTGCTTTCAAATAAAACACAAAATCATTGAGATTGTAGGACACATGTTATACATTTTTGAGTACGGAATTCCATCTCGGTCATATGGCTTTGAAGCCAATTATCCTTCATTCTTTCACAGTTATCGCAATTAAGTGTTGAATATTGTTCCTGAGCTCCTCTAACATTGGTGGCTTCTTGGTATAAACTAGCGACTTAACTTAGTTCCATAAAAAGGAATCCAACAACGTTTCGCATAAGGTTCTCAAGATTACCCTTCAATAGATCAGTTGTTCGACCAGCTATGTGGGTGCCGTGGCTCAGCGGTTAGTGCTTTGGACTGCTGCACAAGGGGTTCCAAGTTCAAATGAAGGAAAATACCATCTAAGTTCCTCACCGCTTCCGAATATTTACTGCCATGAGAAAGCTTCTCAAAAACCCTCTGTCCTTCGGATACGGCATAAAACTGTAGGTCCCTTTTATACGTGTACAAATATATATCACGCACAACACGTACAGTTCTTGCCCTCTATGGCCTGCTCATGGCCTAATATTTATTTTTATGTGACATGGGGCACCATAGTGTTGGAGGTTCATATCACTGATCTGAGATCCTATCCATAGTTTGATACCGAACTCCTTTGACCGTGACATCATGATCACTTTACGGTCTAATCACACGTCTGGCAAGTAATCTACGTCACTTTATGTGGATACAATGGAGTCTATTGAAGCAGACATTGGTTTGCTGCTGTTGAATCATGCATATTTTGGGTTACACGTTGACTACCAATGCATCACCGGTGATCGCAACAAAAGTCATTCCCCAAAGCTCAATGCATCACCGGTAATCGCAGTCATCGTGCAAGCCAAAAATTAGTTCCATAAGTGAATATGATTTTAGGATTTTCCTCAAATGTTTGCAAAGCCCAATCAGAGAAGTCTTGGCGCTTCAAATTGCTTGAGCCAATTTGATCTTGCAAGGGCTTAAAGCGCCAAGATCTTTACGATTCACCACAATGCAGACTAAGCCATTCGCAATTCCTCTAAAAACTGCATGGAATCGACTGATGTGAGCCTTTTTGAATTGAAGCACTTACAGGTGCAATATTTTCGGTGCACTGGAGCATTCAATAGCGACTATGTTGACTCGAATTTATCGTCCAGTGAAGCGCTCTTAAAGTTCATTTACAAGCTCAGCGACTTGGGAATATGAAGGAGCGAATATTCGCAATCGTTCGTGCAGTTCACTACAATAAAAAGTAAGCTTTGGCTGACGTTTGGCATGGACTGTTCATTGAGGATGCGTTTGACGTAAATGCATCTATAAAGGACCCAATATTTGCTAAAGGGGTTAGGTGATCAAGGCCTAGATTCTCGCGTCTAAAGGACTTAGAAGGGCACACGATTTTCCTACTATTTTAAGGCACAAACTGATTACCTCTTAGAGCTCCTCGATTTGCCTACGATCGGTGAACAATTTGCTTCCGGTACTCCACCTTACTTTATTCTAGTAAGCCAGCAAGGATGAGTCCCGTTCATACTGATCAATCCCTACATCCTTAGAATTGATGGATGAGCCTGTAGAGTTGCCACTCTTAGATTGATTACTTCAATTTTCGTTAGTGCCAGCTGTCAATGAAATGGGAATACATTTTTCAATCTATGAGTAAAACAAAAAAATCACACATATCCCTCATCCGGTCTCCTAATGACCACAAACGGAAACAATCCACAGGACGTTTATTCTCTCCTGACCTTTGTCATACTATCGCTTTATTTCGATGAACCCCTCGAAACCTCTATCTCACTTAATGAAAAGTAAATATTTCTCTTTGTCGTCCTCTAGTTCGTCCAAAACGTCCAAAGAATCCATCATATAGCCGGTAAAACCCCACTGGCTTCACTCTCAATGAATACATTATGCCAATCAATGAATGTGTCACGTATACGTCAACGAGCATGTGTGTATATCCTTCGGGGAAAAACATGTCCTAAATTCCTTTTTAAAGAGGACCACATGTGCAATTTTCATCAAAGGAATTCACACACAACAACACACACACACAAATCTGATTCTGATCATTTCGTCGTCATCGTCATCATCATTACCATCATCATGACAGGCTGATGGAAACTATCCAAAAGCTGAATGTCTTTTGTCGAAAATTTCAAATAGAAGTCAAGGATCAGGTTATTGATTTGACGATTAGAAGGATAGATGAGATGAAAAGTTAAATATATGCTTCACTGATTTTAATAAGAACGCAAGGAATCACTATATCCTTTCTTCTTCGATGAGGACGCCACTTTGATGGTAGGTATATACAAAAATTGGATAATTTCTTGCTATAGAATCAGAGATGCAAATCGAGTTTTTGGAAGGACTACGAACGACTTTGTTAGGATGCAAATAACCCTTATGTCAATTTTGTGTTCGTTCTTTTGTTCTTATTTAAGAAGGAGTGAGTAAAATTAACATAGACAAATGCAAAGAAGCTAATGATGCTGGTTAGTGCTTTACTACTGTTGGTATAGAATTGTAATTGCGGGCCTAAAATTGATGGACCTTATTTGATGTGAAGTCAGACTCCCATTTGTTATCGGTTCATAGTCCATTTAGAGGTCCAAACGAACTACAAATCTTCGTAAATCAGCCCCAAAGATAGAGAGTTTGATACCAATTATGTGTCATCCAAGTCCAGAGCTCCTTCTACCTGAAATCACTTTTGACATACCTTTCCACAAGTAAAAGCCCACTGACTTCGTTGTCACCCCCTGGGTTTTTCCCTGTCAAAAAGGGAAAAAAAAAGGAAATATTCCGGGCAAAATTAAAAATAGATTAAAAGAGCTTAAAAGAGTCATTCGGTTGAAAACACTGAAACTCGTTCATTTTTTTTTTGTTCACCTCCCCTCTTAGCGGTGTAAGGAAGTGCTCAATGGTGGCCGGGGGGGTTGTGGTGGCATCCGAGACGATGTTGGTGAAGTGAAATGAAGCTTGTGTAACCCAATTTTGGGTGCAAACGCGGAAGGTAACAACAACAAGAAATAAGTTGAAGTTGAAATTAAATTTGAATTTGTCTTTCAGAACGTGTCATAAATTTTTAGAAATATATCCATTTGTGTCTGTCTATCATTGTTTGTGTTGTTTGTTGCTTGTCATGGCAATTGATATGAAAAAGGTTCAAACTCTCATTCATTTAGAGTTATTTTTGGAAATCGTTAGTGAATATAAATAGCTACTTTCTTTTTCTTATCATGGCTATTTCTGACACAATCACGGTCAGTTTGACTGACAGAATTATCAGTAAGGCTATAGCACGAGGTGGCTAGTATAACTGGAAGCAATTAGGCTGTGTCGGTCTGTTGGAATTGCTTGGAGTATGTGGGTTGCAAAAAAAGGGGTGGAGGCTCACTCTATTGTCAGTAGGCAAATGACATGTTGCCATTCCTTCAAAATAGTTACATAAAATACAAAGTTTTCCGAGAACTACCTAAATATAATTTTGTAGTCAAGTAACTGATGATACACAAGTTGACAAGATTGTCTTAGGCATTTGACATTTCCTTTCTTCGATACTTGTCACCCTAATTTTAATCTAGTAAGTGCTTTGCACAAATCATCACCAGAACTTGAAGAGAGTTCCCTAAAAAATATGGCACTGACGTAAACGAGCTTAATGTGTTTTATAGGATAGATGAAGGATATAAATACTCCTTTGCTGATTTACAGGGCATGGGCGATGAGTTCAAATCAAAAGGGGGAATGCGGAAAAGGAAAAGAATTGGTGTAGAGGTATTTGAACCTTATGACTGGCTGATGTTCAAAGTGACATAGAAGAATTGTATGTGATTGTTGCATTCGTTCGTAATTCACAGTATTTTCTCGCGTTCTTTTTGAATAAGTGCTTTCAGACCTAATTGTTTTATTGTGGCGAAATGGACACTACCACTACACTAGGAAATTCCCAGTTCTTAATTCTCAAATTGGCTTTGAGGATAGTGAGGGACAAGAGAAGGCGATAGGCCTATGAAGCACTACGACCCAGGAAGATCTTTTGTGCTATTGCCTAGCAAGTTTGAATATGATTAGTTTTTTCTGAGGTTCAGCTGAAGTCTAGTTCATTTATGAATCTAAAGACATTTGTAGCTGAAGGGAGATGTGTAGCCTTTGTTAAAGTACTTAAGTCTCAGCCGAACTATGGCAGGACATTCGCACAAAATGTGGTGGGCTGTTTCAGTGTCTTCAAGACATAGGCGACATTTTCCCATTTTCTTTGATGTGGTAATTGAGAGAGCAATGACCAGTTAGGAAATCATTTGCTCATAGAGAGGATATCTTTTGTTCTCTCTTGTTGATGAATTGTTTGGCGTGTTTTAAGCGATTTTGAGAGTTCCAGTGGGAGAGCAATTCTTGTCGTTCCCATCTGCTGAGCTCTATTCTAATTTGACTAGTTTGTGGGCCACAAAAAGGTTCAGCAGCAATGAAGCTGGCAAGCTCATCGGCTGCTTCGTCGTCAGGGATGCCCCTGTGTCCAGTTACCCAAGTTAGTGTGATATTATTGTGTGCAGCATGCTGCAAGATGTATTGGAGACAGTTTCAAACTAGCTTAGACTCAAAGTTGTAGGAGTTAAGAGCCTTTGGAGGTTTCTTCTAATACATTCCCTGGCACAGAGCTCGATAGCGTGGACTTCTGCCTGAAGACAGTGGTTGTTTGTCCTAGAGGAACAGATAATTTGTAGTTTGGACCAGAGATTCCAGCTCCAGACCAACTTGACATTTTAGATCCGTCAGTATACCAATCTATTGATGAGGAAGTTTGGGGAGTAAGCTGATAGATTCAAAGGGTGATGGAGATGAATTCTCTTGGGCATGAAGTCCGAGAGGACACACTACTGTATTGGATAGCAGAGGAACTCTTTCAAGGATTTTCATGGCTTTGGTATAATGTAACATACAAAGGTCTTCAATTTGTATAAACTATACAGGGTGCAACAAAATTTAAGACTTTGTCTGATGTTGATACTGGTGGTAGCAAGGATTGCATTGGAGTGGAAGAGAATTGGCTTTTTCTGTTGTCAGCATAACTATGCAGAAGGCAAGGGCCAATCATGATAATAATAATGTCTCTACATGGCATACCACTTCCGTTTCATTTCAAAAGCCTGTCATTCGTTCTTTTGATCTTTAATCCACATACCCTTTCCTGTATCTGTAGTTCGTGCGCTTTATTTATTTATGTAATCAAAGATTGTACAACTTTGCCATAGTAATCGTGTAAGGCATCAAGCTACCATCTTCGTCCTTGAATTAGCAGACTAAGTTCCGTCTGATTGCCAATTTTGTGATGCCATTTGCGGTACCATTTCAATACCACCACAAATGGCAGATACGTTTAAGGACATGCAAGTGGTAAGTAAGCTATCACTTCTAAGACAATTGATGGCACTTTTCGGCAACCGAACCATTTAAAATGCTTGGCCAGTAAATTGGCATGGAATTAGTGAAATGTCACTTTTCGTTTACAATGTCAGATGAAAATGCATTTTATTTGAGACATCGAACCATTTTGACAGTCATACACACATTGCAGTATTCTTATTTTTATTTCAAATATTTTTTATATCAAATAGGCATAAATTATAAATTCAACCGGAAAAGCAAACAAAACACAAGAATTTAAAGAAATGAAAAAGATTTGAATGATACCATTAGACATTGCGTTGACGTCTGTCATTCTCGTGTAATTGGCCATCTTTTTCAAGTGTCACTTCAACCGTAACGGGAGAAAAAATTGAAATTGCTTACAGCATCTGTCAATCAATTCTGCAATAAGAATTGCGTTTCGTCTGATTGCCATTTTTTCGCAAATATCTAATGACAGTCGGTCGCGGCAGTGGCGCTTATGTGCTGTAACGTCAGAACGTCATTTCAATGACAGACATTTTTTTAAGGCAAAGTAGAAAAGCACTTGTTTGCATGCCATTCGCATGATTTAACTTTGCATTTCTTGACGATTTGAACCATCGGGCATTGTATTTGAATCATCTTTAAAAGTTCAGACTAGCGGTGTAAAGTTTCCACATATGTACATGAAAGTAGAAGGCGTTGAATGCGTGTGTTAGAAGCACTTGTGTTCTTCTTTGATTCCATTGGGAAATGTGTCCCATTTTCACTAACCTGACAACCTGATTAAAAATTCATTGAAAAGTGTCAGCGGCGCGGCATAAAGAAAGACACTTGTCGTCGTCAGTCGAAACATTGACATAACTCCACATGTTGAATGCAAAATGAAAAAAAAAACAGAAGAGAAAGAATTCAAAACTCCGTTTTTAAAGCATAAAACAACTTTAATCAGCAACTCCCACTGTGCACTGCAACTGAATAAGGATAAGAGGGCAAAAAGAAAAAAGGAAAGTAATTACTGCAGGATAAACAAAACCTGCAAACGGGAACGCCAAAGATTGACACAGAGCCACACATAGAATAGCAACGATCTCTACAGCACGCACATCTCAAGCCATTCATTAAGTGGATTTTTTTTTCTCACACAGCAACAACAAAAAAACGAGAACAACCCTCTTATCTTCGTTCAGGGATGGGATTTGCCTCCCCACCAAAATGATAAGGCAAAGCAAGACAGCCCTACTAACCCCACTCTCAGGATCTCATCAAAAATTGGATTTCATATTTCTATCCTCTCCTAGGATGAATTGCTCTCCAAGGGAGAGCGCCCACCAAAGTGAGAGAATAAGAGATTCACCGGAAGGAAGAAGGCCATAAAGCAGAAGACGTATACGAGCTTTAGCTCCCCTTTAAAATCCAAAAAAAAAAAAAAAGAAACGAGCATGTGTTGAAAAAAGGATCTAAAAAAAAAAACGGATCCCATAGAGTAAGAAGGATATGTGTATTATCTAACCGACAGGGATTTGCACACTCATTTTGTGTAATAAAATAAATAAATTATTTACTCACAGTGTCCTGGTTTCATAATCCTAGAAATGGACAGTTAAACAAAGTCGACCCGTCCTTAAAAGAAGGACGTTTTATTCTTCTTCTTTTTTCCTTTTTTTCTTGTAGCTACCTTCAAGGATAGTCCTTCCCTAGGCGACTTATTTTAATTGATTTTGAATTTTTATTCACACAAACACTCCCGGTTCGAATGGATATAATATTTTTTGAACCTCTACAGCTTTATGTGGGACGATTTTTTTTTTTCAAACTAACTTCTGTACACACTTCCGCCTGCGGAATATTGATTTTGCTTTTCTTTCTAAATTTTTAATTTTCTTTTCATTTTTATGATGGAAAAACTTCACGCACTAATTTTCCCGAAAGCAATTAGCAGGACACTACATACATACACTTTGGGAGGGATGGATAAATTTTTGGTGAAGTAATTTTCTAGTGTGGAAAAGAAGAAAAAAAATCCCGGGACAGAAAAACGGTAATGTTGGAAAATTTCTTTTTTTTTCTGCACTTCACTGTATCACACATGAAAATGGGAAAAGACGAACTGAATGCTAGAGAGCGCGACAGCAATGTATCAATGCAGTGGCTAGGTGGGATGTGTGGAAAATCGTATATATCGGATACGTTCCACAGAATTTCCCCAGCGGAAGCTTTTCTGTCTGCGTGAGGTTTTTCCGAGTTCTGGCTCTGGGTTGTGTATTGATTGCGACAAGGGAGGGGGTAGCAGCGAAATGAATTCAAAAATTGGGTTGGAGTTCATTTTTATCAGACGATGTATAAGTGTAGGACCCTCTGTTGAATGTGAAGGACAGTTGCTGCCTTCGTGTGTAATCTGCGTGGGTGGTGTCTAAATTACTGCGGAGAATTTTAGGTTATTTTTGCATTCGCTTTTAATTCACAGTAGGTAATTTTTCGTGCTCGTGTTGGAGTACTGTGTGATTTAAAGAGTTTTTTGTATCACACTGTTCCAAAATAAATAAAGTGTTAAAACAAAATTATATGTAAAAATATATTTTTTTTGAAATTCATCATAGAATTATATGCTAAATTTTTGTATTCATTAAATTTTGCTTGCGTTTTGATTTTGACCAAAATCCATTGAATATTAACCGAGAAATGGCCATATTTTCAAAAACCAGTTAATAAGTAAAGTACCATTATACGCTTTTTAGCCAAAAACGGGGTACGCCATTTTGTGGTATTTGTCTAGACTAACTTAAATATAAAATTTAAACAAAATCTTTAGAGCCCTTTTCCAGCAAATCGGCTAAAACCGCTTGACCCTTTTAGCCAAAACTGTGGAACGCCATCTTTTAGCATTAGCACTATTTTATTCACAATAAACATTTGAATGAAATCGATTGGCCCGTTTTTTAATAATACGGCTTTTAACTAAATTAGCCGTAAGTGCAAATCAGTTTTTTACAAATTTGACTATAAGTAAGCTACCGTTATTTACGCTTTTGGCCAAAAATGTGGTACGTCATCTTATAGCAAAAATCGTAGGAACAGTCTTGCAGCAAATCTGCTTTTTGTTAAATTGGCCTTAAGTAAAGTACCGTTAATATTAGGGCTAGAACAAACATTTCAATTTGTCCTCTAGGGATTACCCCACAGACCCTAGATATGAATTTCGATCAAAATCCGTTTGACCCTTTAAGCTGTAGCCTCGCTGACAAACAGCATTTTCAGACTCACTTTTTTCGATTTCTCTATAAAGGTTATATCAGAATTTATCAAAATCCCGTGATCGAAAATTTTTACGAATCCAAAACTTGCCCTATACTACGTATTGGTGTAAGTAAAAATATATTGTTGTCGAGCGTTCGCAAAATGTTAACAATCGCGATTATGTGAGAACTTACCAGCACATTTGACAAGTAAGTTCCCAAACCGCGAAATTGAAATATAGAGATTTCCCTGGGAACCAGCGCCCTACATGAAAAGTAGTTGACAGAAGTGAGAAGCTTTGACAGCCAGTCAGGCTAGAGAAGAGACTAAGCTGAGATTGAAAAAAATGTACTAGATTTCTCTTAAAAAAGTGAAATACAATTTAATTCTTTGGCGAGACAGAATTTTTGTTACGAAATCGATATATATTTTTTTTATTCTTTTATACTGTTATACCTAGGAAATTTTGAACAGAAGAAAATTTATTCAACGTCATATTCACTGTAAAATTATACAGTAGACACTCAATATAGTGAACTACTTTCTTTGAAATATTAAAATTCCTACACCCAAAACTTTAAAAATAAAATATGATCGTTTTTTTCCATCGGAATGTCATTAATTAATTTACTAAGCAAAAAAGTTATTTATTGGAAAATAATTGAATAAATACTCCACGTAATAAAGTTCAAACTGCATGCTTAAAATCTTGTACTTTTACTCTAATGAATCGCTTACTATAAAAATGTTCTCTATATCTAGAGTTTACTGTACTTTCAAAAAGATAAAAAAAACTACGATCTATCGGGCTAATAAAAGTTCTTATGTTCATTTTCGACAATTAAACGTGTTAACAGCAAATGGTGTGATATTTTTTCTTCTACCATTATTATTAAACTAACACCTGGTTAATTATAATTCCAATTTATTGTATCATATTCTGGTTAACACTTTTTTGGATTTAATATTCGTCGTGAGTTTGTAATTTTCCCTTTTAATTATAGCTGCTATAAATTCTTGTGATAAGATATTAATTAATGAGCTGACTCACGCTCCGTCGTCTCTGAAAATCCCAACCACCCTGTAAGCTTTCGTTCCACAACTAATAAAAATCCCTTTGACCCCTCGTTACGTGGGGAAATTCATCGCACAGTCGCACAATTTCTCAAAAAAAAAAACCGTGCACACTTTATAACATTCCTTACTGTCAAGCTCGGTGAGAGTAATACCTCTGCACAGCATCCCCCCTGGGAGAAAATCGTCAAGAACGAGAGAAAGTCTCTGATTTCTCACATACTCTTCAATTATCCTTTAGACATAATAAAAACATTTACACAAATACAGAGAAAAAGAGGGCAGAAAACAAGGAAAAAAAATTCCCTTGGAACTTTCAATTATAAAACGTTGACACCTCGTCACACCATTCCACCCCCATTTGGTCATGTGACGATAGTGTGGATGAGGATAAGCGGTGGATCCACAACTTTCACTGTATTGCACCGGGTATCACAAATTATTCCTACGAAAATGAGACATAAATGTGCACTTAAATTATTCACATTAGGCATGTTGAGCCCAAAGTGTCGAGAATAGGGATTACTGTGACGCCTGCCTCATACTAATTATCCCTGATCCAAGTCGGCTGGGATATTTTATGTATGAAATTATTTTCACTCACTGGATAAAGGAGGAGGCAGGAGTATGTGTAGGTAGGTGTAGAAGGATGAAGAGAAGATTAATTGAATTATTTTGAATAATTCCATGGAGGACACCCTGTTGTGGCCAGCGCATGCTGGATAAGTTATAATGATTTGGAAATGATGGGAGGGCAATGAAACGATTAAAAAGGGTTAGTCCGGTCTAATAAAACAAAAAATCGTGTGTATATCCTTTTTGTTGCATACTTTATGATGATTTGGAAAAGTGGTTGTCCTTCATGTGTACGGCCGGAAGGCCCAGGTTACTGATTTCTTAAGTGTTCCCAGGACGCTGTGTGGGAGGTTGAGAGGCTTTTGTCATAACACAAAATTTGAGGTATGATTTTAAGATTTTACTAAATTGAATAGACCAATTATTACAATCATTGTTCTTGAGCTCAGGTGGGTGCCGTGGCTCAGTGACGAGTGCGTTAGACTAGTGTACATGAGGTTCCAGGTTCAAATCCCAGAAAAGTTTTAAAGTTTTTGCGAGCGTCTGACAAACATCTACTGTCATGAGAAAGCAGCTCCTTTGTCTTCGGATTCAGCATAAAAGAGTGGGTACCTTCTGTACGTGCAGAAATGTATACCAGTAACAACGAGGATAGTTGTGAGAGGCTAGGCATTGGCACGGAAGAGAAAAGAAGAAAGAGTTGGTGTTGTGCATATTGAAGCCTAGATTGTACTTCTGTTGGATGGTCTTCGGAATTATTGGAGAGAAGTTGTTTGTGATTTTTGCTTTCGGTTAAAATTTACAGTAATTTTGTTTTTCTGTAAAATTGATTTTGGGGGCAATTGAAGAGTATAAGGCCAATGCCACACGATCTGCTTTTTCTCCGCGCCATGAGTATACAGCAAACCAATAAAGCCGTACACACAAGGGCCGAAAAGCTGTCGGCAAGGTCGCGCGAACCAATATCTTTAGCAACCTACAGAAGCTGCGCGGACAACTAGGCGCACGTCCATTTGGAAGCTCGTGTGGTATTGGCCAAAGAGGCATATACGGTTTGTTCGTTATGATGAGGATGAGGATCTGCTCGAGAGATGGAAGGAGCATTTTTCTTTGGTTTTGGAACGATTCTTCGCCACATATTCAAATTCATCACGATCCTAGCAGTGAAAACCGATAGGACGGTAGGAATTGATGACATAGTCGGCCGACTACAACTTCCTCTTGTAAGGAGAACCTGTAACGCCGAGAGTTTTCCTGATAACTTCATGAAGGAAAGGATCGTCCCTTAAAATGGCAGCTTTACGGAGTGTGCGAACTGGGGAGATGAAAACTGGAGATCTGCATACTTTCTGCTGTGGCTACAATTGTCCTAGAGCAAAAGAACACCCCATTTGAATGCGATGCTGCACACGGGCCTAATTCTTTCAAACTATGTAATAGCTTCCCTGTAAGCTAGGTACATATGTATGAACATGTAAGTAAGTAGTTATATGCTTAATGTATGATTTTGTATTTCTCTTCACAATACATACAACTACTCACTTTAAATCGCGATCCCGATGCCAAACGGCTAGCTGGATCCTCTTCGTCAGATCGCACTCATCCTCAGTCCTTATGTCGAATTGGAAACGATGATCAAAGTATGGCCGACTTGAGTGTCGATGAACAGCCGTACGTTGGAAAACATTCTCCAGACCAACATCATCGGAGGGTAAAAGCGCCGCTTTGACATATGCATTCACAGCAACGCTGCTTCCATTGGGACGTTGAAGGTCACGACATCGAATCACTAAAAAGGATATCGTTAGAAATATAATTAGTTTCGGGATAGTATTCACAACTTACCATGAATATTAAGACGATTATTTGCCACGAAGGCAGCCAGATCTAGTGATCCTTTAGCAGGTCCGGCACGTAGGGCACACGAAGCACTGCCCTCGGAGATGTTCGATGAAGCCACTGAGCTGCGTTTCGCGTCGCTAAAGTCATCATCGCTATCGGGAGAGAATGTGAGGCATCGCTTAATGGAATGCGTCTGCTCTTGGGTGGGTGTAGAGCAGTGTTGCTGTTGCATGTCCTTGGGAAAGTTCTCCGGCAAAGAGTCCATTGTAAAGACTACGTTTTTAGGCGTTTCCATGTTGACCAATTCGATTGCAATGTTTTCGTCTATCGATTTTGCTTTTGGCGTCTCAGGACTTGGAATGCCATTGGGAAGAGTTAAGCCGATCATTTCCGGCTTGGGTCTTGGCCGACGTCGGACCACAACTCGCTGCCGCTTCAAATGTGGTGGAGTTCGCACTTCCATTTCATGGATACTCTGCTCCAAATCATAGTCCTTGAGGCCATCATCCTTGTGAGAACTTTGTATAATGGCATCCAGCATTTTGTCCAAGGTTTCGTCTCCCATTTTCGACGAGCTAAGCGATTCCTCTGCCGACTTTCTCGCCTTAAACGACAGCCGACTGAGTGGACAGTCATCAAAGTCATCGGAGAACCGACCAGCTCTAATCGGGGTATAGGTTTCGGCCTCAAAAGTCGGTAACGTTGTAGAGTATGGATTGCGTTTTACACTCAGGGGACTCATTGTGCGTCTTGTTGGAGTCGCTGGTCTTTTTGGCGATTTACCATTGCTAAGGTCATGCAGGGCTGTCAGGCTGGTGTTGCCCATGGGAGTGCGGAGGAAATGTATTCCCATATTCTCCTTATTGGAGTCATGATCTCGAACACGTTTCGCACTTTGTGCATTCGCATCCAAGGATTTCCGATGTAGACTACGTTCCAAGGTGGTGGAGGTTCTTGTTCGTGTTGGCATTTTCATGGATTTGTTTATGGTGTTGCTTTTGCGATGTTTTGGTGGTGTGTGACGTATTTGTCTCTTTGGTTTCGGTTCAGTTGGTCGATTTGCTTGTGTCCACTTTAGCATTGCCACTTGGAAAGTAACATTTTCAAAGTGAAACTCAATTTAGGCTGCAACGAGAGAGAGTGAGTACGTTAGAAAGGGGAAATTTAAACGGAGGGAAATCCTATGTTTATTTTTCTTTCGGGTTTGTGGATCAGAAAAGGAAATCTTTCGGAAGTAAATTCTATGTTTCAAATGGTTTGCGGATTGAATAGGGAATTTGTCTAACTGGGGTTTGTGTACAAACTGAATGTGGGATTTTATTTTCAAATGGAGTGAGTTCGGAAGGTTGTTCGGTTTTTGAAGAGTTTTTTGGTTTAATTTTTCATAGATGGGGAAATTGTGTTTGCTTTGTTTCTAACTGTAGAAATGTAGGAACTTTGAATATCTATATTTTTAAAGTAAATTTGAATTTATTTATACCAAGTGGAGAGTTTAAGTTCGAGTGAAGATATTTATAACTTCATGTTCCTAAATATTTAAATTAGCCTTTACTTAAAAAAAACTTTAAATAATTTAATAATTTAATTTATTTCGATTTGGTTGAAGAAAATTGGAGGAAATTTTACTACATCATCAAAAGTTATTTTAAAAAACGTTTTAAAAGGAAAGAAAAGTAGATTAACCCTTTCCCACTTTAAAGTGCCCTTGATTCGAATTTTATCCTTCTGTTTGGACCCACATGTCACCGGATACAATAATTTTGTGGAGTAAAAGTTCTCTCAAAAATCAAAGCACCATCGATGTTTTAGTTTTGCTATTAAATTCAGCGAAAGCAATATGGTGACTGGTTTAAAAAAACCCTTCAGCTGTCATGCAATTAGTAGTGAAGGTAGTGAGTAGTATAAGAGTATTAGAATGACTGAAATGGTACTGCTATGTATGTAGTAGGTGTTGGCTAGGTAGGGTGAATGTCACCCGAGGTATTTCTTTCCTAATTAGCCTTATTTTATATCACTGACTACTAGTTCACAAACTTAACTGAAATTAGGAATGTAGAGTACAGTGAGACTCAAATAAATCAGGTCGTAGAACATGAATTTTGTAGGTCTTAACCTTTCGACGGAAAGCTAATTTAAAATTTGAAATAATTTTTGATTTCACTTTTTTGATTGCGCTCAGAAAATATCGGCTTTGAGGGGGACATTACCCAGCAGCTGATCGAAAGAAATGTGTTGAAATATTTTTTTTCCTTTTTTAATCTTTTTTGTAGTTTGACATTTTGAATGAGAAAGATGTTAACACTAAATTTTTAGATGTTTTTGCAAAGTATTTTATGGTTTGGAGAAAAGTGAAGAACTTAACTATTTTGAATTATTTGACTCCTATGTTTAAACTTTACACTTACAAGGCACTTTAGGTAATGTAAAATATATTTATATTTAAAAAATATGTTTGTTATGTAGAGTGTAAGTCAAGATGTTGTTTATTTCATATTTATAACCCACTTTGCAATTAGATTTGAAACTTTCAATAAACGCCGTGTTTTTTTTTTTTGGAACCTTGCTAGCCAGTAGCTTAAGTGGACGATCCCCAGTTAGCTGAAGCCAGCAGTGAAAAAAAACACCTTGTGCTGTATGTGATACTTTCTAATTCACTTAAAGGAGGAAAGGCTTTGAACATATCTTTTCTGTTTTCACTTTATTTATATGAAATTTGTATTTGACGACTTCTACTGGCAAACAAGGCTCCAAAAAAACACGACTGTAGAGTACATTTATAGTGTAACATCTGTCAACAATACCTTTTTTGTTACATATTTCTTTGCTGTACCGAAAAGAAATTAATTTTAAGAAATACAACGTCGTATTTGTAGAGGAATAAAACTAGAGTTTTCAGAAAGAGAGGAGATGAGCAGCTAGCAATCTTGAAGTGCACCAAAACTTGCTGCGCTGACTTTGACAAAAGTGCCAATAACCACGGCTTAGATAGAATTTTGAATAGAAATTCAAAACTAATCCCGACTAAAATGAATTATTGTCTACATCTCTGAAGTCTTTCTTTGAATATATGTAAATAAAGAATTTTGCTTTGAATTTGTGTTCGAATCATATTTTCTGATAAAAAGAAAGTGAATTTAGGTGATTTGTGAAAGGAAAACTAAAAGTATTAATTAACTGAAATATTTCTCGTAGGATGTTTCGGTTAGGATGTAGAGTAAAACCCTTCAAAATGATGTTTAAAAATGTGCCAAAGATGAAGAGTGCAGAATAAATTAAAGCCTCTAGAGTAGTCTGGATAATATTAAAAAAATAAATAAAAGATGAATTTCCACAAGCTCTGAGACAATGCGTTGGCTTAGATCAAGTTTAGTTGATTAATAAGCTTCCCCGAATGGTACCAACTAGAAAATATTTGGGAATTTTTGTCAGGCGACTATGTGCGTTAAGTCGACAAAATTGGGTTTCTTTGTTGGAGATTGTGAAACAATTTTAAATTGAACTGCTGGACGTGAGCTATAAATATGAAACGCTTGAGTGTTGATAAAAAAGAAAGTATTACATAAGAACTTATGATAAATATTTCCGTATTAAAAATTGAAATTGTTTTGTAAATTTTGAGATACTCGAAGGTGATAACATGGGTTATATATGGGTGTTTCCATTGTTTCTTAAAAAAAACATTTTCATTCCTTACTAAATGCAATTTGTATCTCAAAATTTTAAAAAGGCACATTTTTGGTAGTTTTATAAAAAATTAAAATAGTTTTAATATATATATTTTTTCTCTTTCTTTTAATACTTTATTCGATGCTTTTGTTTATTTGCACAGTTAGCACAAAGAAATTGAAAACAATAAAACAGATAGACCAAAAGAAACATTTTTGGTTATACATAATAACGCGTTACAAGTGTGGCCCAATTTTAACATTCTAAATTTTTAATTCATAAATTGAATGGCCGGTTTATATGGAAACACCCATATATTTATGCAACACACTGTATGACCATACGTGTTTTTAGCAACAAATAGTACGCATATAGTATGTAGGTTTGAATAATTAATTGTTATTTTATATTTAATTTTAAAACTTCATACTTAGGAGGGAAGTAACAAGTTGTTTTTGAATGTAAAAATAATCATATTTTAGATTGTGAAGTTGCTGACAAAATTTCTTGCCACATGTGCATTTTGACTTCAAATTTAGACTAAAAAATTATTTTAGAATACTTTTTCTCATGATAATTTTTCGTTTATCAGTCAACAATTTGAATTTGTTCAATAAAATGTTCACTAAAAATTGTTTATCCTCTTCTTAGACATATTTAAATTAAAAGTGTTAAATGTTTTTTTTTTTATATTTAAGCTTTTAAGTGAATTAATATGGAATTAATAATGAAATTATGTATTTCTATGATTTCTTACAGACATGGTAAATAAATTGCAACGGAGGGCTGTTACTAGTGTTCAAAATCTCTATTCAGGAAAACATGATGGGTGAAACAAAGTAGGTATGAAAATTGTAATCTTAAGTCGATGTCAGACTGCTAAAATTTCAGAAGTCAAAGTCGACTTTATTGCTTGCATTCATATTGTTTTGAGAAGACATACTTTTTGACGGAAAACTGTTTCGTTAACATCAGTTACTCCCATTCACAATGTTTGCATGATTGAAAAACAAAACTGTTGAATATAAGGGTGTGTATGCTATGAATTTTGAATTTGACCAAAGTACGGTGACATTTTTTAAGTTCAAATGACCCATTACCTAAATTTCGAATCAACAAATTTTGAATTCCGACAGAAATATGACCTGTGAAGCTTAAAGTTTAAGCTTTAGAAATATATTACTGGAACTGAAGTACTACCTATAGAATTTAAAAATTCGAATATTTACCTAAAACAGCCTGTTCAAATGATGACTATTAAAATTTGTTTGAAGCCATATACAAATATGCCACCAACAAAAATCTGTATACAGCGACAGGAATTTGGGCAACAGACACTTTGTGTCTAAAGAGTAAATATTAGATTTTTCAAATTGGCATATTTAACGGGACATTATTTAAATACCTACTTTTTCTCTTATTTTGTCGAGAAAAATTAACCGAAAAACGCAAAAAAGTCATTAAATTCTTTTGTCAAGAGGGAATAAGTTGCATGGTTGTTTGCTTGTAAAGCTTGTAAAGAGAATAGTACATACAAGAGCCAGAGCTCGTACTCTAAAAATGTTTGTTATTTAAACTAATTTTAATTTAAGTGTCTAGCACTTAAAATGCTTGATTGTAGAAAAATAATAAAATAACGTTAAGAACCCGGTCAAAAATTGAGAGAGCAGTAAGTCGCTTCAAGGATTAGGGCCAAATGAGTCAAAGACAATGTCTGGGAGACTACTCAAGCTCACTCTAAGGGATAAGGGTGTGATCAAGCCGATTGTAGACAAGAAGAGCTACATCAGCGCTTAATAAATATGTTCGCATAATAGCTCCACAATTCATCCAGGAACAGTAAGAAGGATGAAACAATTTGTGAACAAAATAAACAGACAGAAACGTCTCACGTCCGCCAAGGAATACATCAACAAATCCCCGGACTTAGGGTGCAAGATTATATTCTCACAGAGTCTGAGAATCTAGCGAAGCTATAAATTGAAACCGAGGTCAAAAGAGTCAAACATGGAGGTGAAGTCTTAAAGGCATGGGGGCTGTATGTCTGCATTTGAAAATAATAAAAGGATTCCGTACACTAATATCCTTAATAGAAATCTAAAAAACGATGCTAAAATGCTCGAAGTTTGGAATAGTTTTAACAGAGAATGACGCAATATACACGGTTCATAATGTCCCGAAAAACCTCACGAAAAAATAGACATTTGAATATTTTTCAATGAAATATGCCAATTTCAAAGATTAAATATTTTCATTTGGCAACAATGTCTCTAATTTCCAAAGACTCCTCGCTGTATGCAAACATTTGTGAATAACGATGCATATTTTTATTTAAATTGGCTTATTCAATTTTAAGGTACATAAATATAAATAACTTTTAAAAGTAATTAACATAATTTTAGAGGAACTCTTGACGGTTTCTTGAATACAAAGTATCTATTCAAAAATAAAATATTACAATGCATTCTAACTTTTTATTTTTTAAGGCAAATAATTGATAATTTGATATTCAAATTTTGGCAAATTATTAAAAAGAAAATACTATTTTCGGTCGAAATAGAGGTGTACAAGACTAAGCCTCTTATTGAAGTCAAAATTGTATTTTTGTCTCATAATAAATACATTTTTAACATAATATTGGTCTTCCAAATATTTAAGCACATTTTCTACTAAAATGGGATACTTTTGGGATCATATATTTTCAGACAAAAATGGTACCTTCACTTGTACTAGTTTTTGGTCTTAATTTGGACATAGTGTACTCTTTGATTGAATGTAATTTTATTTATTTTGCGATTAACATAAAAATGTTTCGAGTTTTTATTTTAAAGTTTGAAACAAAATTTGAGAGCAAAATTCCACGAAATAAAAAAAAAAAAAATCAATCCGTTACCAGCAGAAAATTGAAAATCCCGACAATTATTTTTGTTCATCCTATAATAGCACCAAATGATTTGAACAACACACTTTCTTAAAAACCAAATAAAGAAAGCAAAAAAAAGGTCTTTTGCTCATTTCTTCGCCTTTCATTATGTTTGCTGTCATAAGTCTTCCAATTTTTTTTTTGTTTATCAGCAGATGTCCCTTTCTTCGATCGACTTCTGCCAGCCGAACATGCACCAGAATTAGATGAACAATAGAAAACCGGCACCTACTACACAGCGGCAGCAATATATTCTCATGTATTTTGCAAGCCTCCATCCTTAGAGCATCATTAGAATTGAGACCAAAAGACCAACAGGAACAAGAAAATAGATACAGATCCTGATTGCCCTAGTTTTTCCATCCGTGTACTTAGTTTCCGGCAGAGTGATTTTGTGATCTGTCCGACCTCTTCTTGTAACCCAAAGACGTAGGAAAAAAAAAAAAAACAATATTAGTTGCAAACTAGAAAGCAATTCCGGGTGCGTATCCTCTTCACCCTTAAAACATGAAAATATGACGTAAAAACTCGGTGACATGTAGTTCACCTTCTTGTGACGGGATCAAAATAGTTTTTTTTTTTTTTTTCTAACACTATTCGGGATTGAAAGAGGGTTGGATAGTTGGGTAGGCAGTTGTTGGACTGCTTACAAGAATCAATCAATATCCTTTTCAAATCTATGTAGAGGAGAAATGTTCCCGTCACAATAGGAAGCAGAATCGAACATCAACCGCAGAGATGTGCTCTGCTTTCTTTTGCGGCGTTGAAAGAGAAGAAAAGTTTAAGCTGATTAGGATATTCACATCGTAAAAGGTCCCTGGCAAGGATAATGCTAAAATAATACCAATTTCGTTCTACAGTTTCTATACAATTTTCTTTAAGGAAGGGAAATGCAGTAAGAAGATTTTAAAAATACCATTTGTAAAATGTTTGATAAATATTTTGTACTTGGTTTTGTCAGGATAACTCAAATGTTTTTGTCCCTTTTTTTAATATCAAACTTTATTCCGACAATCTTTTGGTGATATGATGAGCGCGGTAGAATTGAATTTGAAAATGTACTAAATTTCTCGACTGTTACACAAGACTTAATTTGCGTGGAACTATTTAGTACTTTTGTCCTGATGAGTGAAGATGAGTAACTGAACTAGTATCTGAATAAAATTACAGTAAATGAAAAAAATGCTTGGCCTTGTTTTGATCAAGGCTTTTGGACAGTGCGTACAATGAAGACAAAGTAGTTCACAGTAAAGTCTACGGGGATTCGCTGCGTGTCTAGTGTTTTATGTATATTTTTTAAGTTAGCCTATATCCCTTTCCACGGTTTCAGTTACTTCCATATAAAACTACATACAAATCTGTTCAGTGGGTTAGCCGTGAAAGCGTAGTAAACATACAAAGTTACTTTCGTAGATGGATGGGAACACTTATGTATAGAAATTCCTAAGTGATGTGTTTTGAGAATTTTGTGCATCTTAAATGTCCTGCTTTAGCTTTTACATTAATACTTAATATAATCTAAATTGGTCTCTTTTTTTATTTTATTTTAATAAGACTTTTAAAAAATACAAAAAATGTTTATTAGTTGAAAATTCTTATACGTTTTGAGGTATAAATTTTGTTATTTCATTTAAATCATACATGCATAGATAGTAGAATATTTAGGACGATTTTAGGCGATGAAAATTTGATAAAATGTTCCAAATTTTGTTGCAATTAAACACATTTATCAAAAATCAAAATTTATATACAAATTTGTAAAATACAAGTAAATAAAGACCAGTTTGAAAGGGCTGCTCTTCCTGATTTAATCAGAAGCAAGGGACAATTCGGAAGCAGCATTAGGATATTAAGAACTTTTTAGAAGTTCTAACTTTGCACCTCGAACGAGAATTAGAATTAAGAATTGAATAAAGAACCTTTATAATAAGACAATTTTAAGTTTGGCTTCATAAATATTAGAGATTAATCATTTTCTTTTTGATGAATTAAAATTTCTTGCCTTTATTATTTATTAAGACCCGCACTTAAATATTTTGATAATTCATAAATTAAAAAAAAAAATTGGTTTTTGTTCATTTGAAGGTGGACAGTTTTAGTGGCAATAATTTAGATTTTTAGAATTTACACAAATTTTAGGCTTTTGTGAATAAATATTTTTAAAATTCTAAATTTTCGGCCTCCTGCCTTCCCAACGGATTTACAGTTTCCAGTTAGAATTTTCGATCAGAATAGTTAGAAATTGGCTTTTGAACGCTTTCGTAGAAAACTGATTTTAACATTCTAAATTTTTGGCCTCCTGCCAAAATACAGCCAAATACAAACTTATTCATTCACGCGAAAAATATTTGCTCGCTTGAAATTTACGGCATGTTTAATTTTTGGTTTTAATATCTTTTATTTTACTCTTCAATTTATGGAAAGCAGTAAAGATTTTGAGCTGAACATTTTTGGGTTGTGTTTTAAATTTTCTTGTATCCTCGCGTTAGAAAAATACTTAGTCAAACTACTCAAATGCCATTGCTAAAACCATCTTCTTGTTGAGCCTATTTTGAGTTATCAACTTAATCTGTCACTCATTTGAGGTATCTTGTCAAATTATTGCCATATGCCCTTAGATCCGTCTTCAACGAAACCAATTTAGATCATTTCCAAATTTGCAGCTGCTCGTTATTACTTTTTTTTGCAATTCTGCGCACACAAATGTACAGGCGATGATAAATCATCTTTGGGTGCCGAAAATATTCAAAAGAAAGAAAACAAAATTCTTTTGTTGTCAAGTTGTCTATGGCTTATGTGCCCAAATTATTCTTACAGACAACAGCACAATAAACAAGTTGTTGCAATATCCTTAAAGATCCTCCCGTTTCGTAGCCGAATTTGAAAAATTTGCATAAAATAAAGTAAAGGATCTCTGCCAACTTTCCGCCAAGAAGGTGTCCGTGTGTACACGCGGTGTATTTCGCGAACGCGTATCCTTTTCTTTTCCCTGGACATCAATGGGGTATTTTATTTGGCAATTTGCATTTTACTGTTCGGAAACACAAAGACGTTTTTTTGGAATTAATTTGAAAGGAAAAGGACGCATGTGTCCTTCCTCCTTTTTTGGGTTTAAACTTGTTTTTTTTTTCTTTAGTGCAACGCACTACAATCGCGAATCCACAAATTATTTTAGGAAGTGGTCCTTTTCGCCCAAAAATCTCCCGGTTTTACGATACAAGAAGAAATATAAAAAAAACTATGTAAAACTGGATTGAAATTTGTCTCCTTTTCTAGATTGTTTTTTCTCATTTATTATCCTTTCGATTTGTGCAAATTTACTGCACAGCTTGAGACAGGATTTCTATGCAGTTTTTTTTTATTCCACGTTTAATTCTTTAAGTTTAGTGATCCTTTCCTTTCGATGAAGAGGGAGAATCTGACAGAAGGAATGTTTTTTTAAAGCTGAATGGAAATTTCGCAAGGATACAAGAAAAGGTGAGGCAAAAAAATAGAAACAACACAGACACACTGAAGGTAAAAGGTGGACAATAAATGGACAAATGAAATTGCAACCGTGTCCTGTCAGGTGGTGGTAGGTAATGGTGAGAAGTTACTCGTATTCATTCACAGTATGGTACTGGTGGACATGAAAGGGATGATGTCATCTTGGTGTCTTTCGGAAGTTTGAGCGCGAGACTGTATTTAGGAAAAATAATGCGGTATGTTATGTGTCATGTTTTTGCGGTAATGCTACCAATGGAGGGTTGACAATTTTATCGTCTGAACTTTGCCGAAATTTTGTCAAATTATTGAATGGATATGAGGAATTCATTCATCAAATAGCTGGCAGTTAATTGCGCTAAAATTTTGGGACATCATATTTTTTTTATTATTCTTTTTGAAGAGTATTTTAAACGAAATTTTTTATATTTCAATTTATTTGAAATATTTGAGTGCAAACATTTTTTGAAACCATAAGGACGAATTTTGAAACAAAGTGTGTCTTTGTACTTTGAGTAAAAATTGGCATGTAAAGTAGATAAGTTGCTTTGAGGTTTTAAAGTTTGCGTCAGTCATTTTGGGTTTGCTTAGCCTTTTGTTATTTTGTGCCTTAAAGTGAATTTCGCTCAAATAGTTCTATATTCGATGAACCAACTTTGAAAAGTCGTTGAACTGAATTTTATTTGAAACCAAATATTTTTGAAATTATGAAAATTGATTTTAAAATTTTTGTGCAAAAATTTGTCGCCAAAAATTCGAATTTGAATTTTTAATACTTACAATTTTAGATAAAGAAATATTTATTTTGTTAACAATTTCAACAAAATTTAAATTTAAGGAAAAAAATAACAATTAATTAAAACCCGTAAAATCGTTAAATATATATTTTTTGACAAACAATATAATTTATTGGGACAGGCAAAATGGTTAAGCTGTATTTTTCATTTAATTTCATTTTTAAATTTTATAATATTAAAAGTTTTGGAGAAAAAGAAAAATTTGGCTAAAAAATTCAAACAGGATTATAAATTCCTAATTTAGTCAAAACCATCAATTTGTTTAAAAAAATCTCAGACATATTGACATTCGTCATTGAATTTTGAACTTCAAAGTCGGACCAACCCGTAATTTCGCAACATAGCCTGTATTACCTCCGTTTCAAGTGACCCCCAAAATTGAAGATACATTTCTTTCTGGTCAGTCAACCTGGTATGAAACCGATCGACACCGATCCTCCACCTTTGCCTTAGAGCACTTATCTGAAATCATCATTACCAAAATACGAGCATCGACGAAAAGAAATCGCGATCACTGCGCCCACAGGATGAAATTTCAAAAAAGAAAAAAAAAAAGAGTCCAAAGTGAAGTACAAAATTCAACAAACCAGATACCCTTTCCATTTAAGGTTTGCCAAAGATCTGAGAGTTTTTATTTTTTTGTGTTTTGTTTATTTTCGAATTGGCTCGTGGTGTTTCTTATGTTTCTTATGTGTGCCGCAAACTTCCACCATCCCAGAGTCTGACTGCAAGCATATTCTACAGATTAACGTTCTAGAGAACGTGTTTTACTTGCAGTTTCGCCTTTTGATTTATATACCCCTGTATATAATGCTCCGCGAGATATTTTTCTTCTGCGCAGTACCAGTGAGATGGTGTTTTTTGTTTTATTTTAACTCGAACTTGGACTTGAAAATGAATTTTGAAAGGGTACACGTTAAATTGTTTTTATATATTTTTTTTATGCTTGCACATACAATTTTTTATGCTGCGCCGTCGTAGGATTTAAAAAAAAAATAAAAATAAAAATTAAATACCTTTGTCGTGGTGTTTTTGTGATTTTGCGTTTATTAAGAGGTTCTAAGAGGTCCTCGACTTGTTTCCGTTTTCAAGTGCCATAGAAGGAATTTCAAATAATGGATTTTTTGGTCCTTATGGGGATTGATTTAATTGCAAGGTAAGTACATATGCATATATATAATGATCTTGAGAGTAATTAAGGCTTAAGTTGGGGCAGAACATAGTAAGAGAAGCTTTGATTTCCAGATTGAATGCTTTGGATGATCTTCAGGGATTTGAATTGTTCAAATTACAAAATGCGTTAGATAACTTGTTTTTGATTTCAATTTTATGGACATTTTTTTTTATTTAAAAAATAAGATTATTTGATCTATTCTTTTCGAAACTAATTTTGAGAAGAGTTTTAGTGAATATATATATATAAATGTACCTAACTGATCTTTGGTTGCTACTAATCACCAATGTAACCTAGATCGTTTGTGAAATGATCGTTGATCTTTATTACGATCACTATTATGATCGCTGATACCCATGACGATCGCTGATCTTTATGACGATGCTAGTTGGTATGATGTTCATTGATCTCTATGATGCTCATTGATCTCTATGATGGTGTTGATCTCTATGATGATCGTTGGATCGTTGGTGTTCTGAATAAATTTAGATTTGACTTTACATAGTATATCTTAAGTCTGTACTGTTTCAGCAGTGAAAGATCCTTAAAGATCTTTATGACGATCGCTGAGATGATCATTGATCTCTATGACGATCGTTGATCTCTAGGATGATCGTTGATCATCTATGATGAGAGTGATCTCTATGAGGGTGTTGATCTCTATGAGGGTGTTGATTTCTATGATGATCGTTGATCTCTCTGATGGTGTTGATCTCTATTATGATCGTTGGTTTCTTTGACGATCGGTGATCTGAATAAATTTAAATTTTGCTTACATATATCTTAAGTCTGTACTGATTCAGCAGTGAAAGATCCTTAAAGATCCAATCGTTGATCTCTATGACGATCGTTGATCTCTATGATGATCGTCGATCTTTATGATGATCGCTGATTTCCATAACGATCGCTGATCTTTATGACGATCGCTAAGACAATCATTGATCTGTATGCTGCTCGTTGATCTCTATGATGATCGTTAGTCCCTATAATGCTCGCTGATATCTATATTGGTCGTTGGTTTCTACGACAATCGGTGATCTGAATAAATTTATATTTTGCTCTACATTCTATGTTCTCTTTCGTTTAAATTAGCGCAAATATCTTAAGTCTGTACTCTTTGAGCAGTGTAAGATGATCTTTCTAATAGATGGTAGATGATTGTACTTTTCCTAGTTTTAGAGTTTGATATAATTTGATTTTGTGCCATTTATTTTGACCTCAATTTGTTGATCCGTGGTGTTAAGAGAGTATTCTTTTTGTTAGGGGAGAATTTAAAATATCGGTTAAGCTTTCGAAATGAATAGAAGTGATCGCGAATTCAAACGATATAGAGCAGTTTCAGGCGGATTGGTTCAACTGATCATCACGATTTCTTAAATGTTGTCACCGAATCGAAAAGGATCGTAACGTGTCCCAAGGAAGAGAAAAGATTATCGAAATTAACAGGCATTACATCCGCTAATAACTTTTCTGATAAGATCTCACCGCCTTCCTGTCGTCACAATTAAAATCGTCTACACCTCTAATTTTGAAGATATTACTAGATCTGCTGTACACCAGACGTCTGCACACGCGCATGTGTCCCAATCTAGATCTTTTCCTATCATCTGTCACTTAAAAAGGGTACCGAACCGAGTACCGACTTATCCTAACAACTAAAACCACCGCCTTTTGCAGGGACACCTTCGAGGCACGGCAGCAAAATCCATTTTATTGCATTTTCTAATCTCACTCAATGTTCTCACAGGACACACAGAGCGAACGAATTTCCTACCTCGAGGGTAACTTATCTGATTAGGTTCCTTTTTGTTTTCTCTTGATCGATATTTGCGCGCATGTTTTTTGTCTCGTCCTGTACTCCAGATCTTTTTTTTTTTTTTTGCTTTCATCTGAATGGATTTTCTTAACGTGATTAAGGTGGGATAGAGTGCTTATAGGACATATGCGGAAGAGAAACTAGATCACCCCTATGATGCGTGTACCCTAATTTTTTTTTTTTCGATCCTCATGGGTGAAATATGTTTTGTTCCTTATGTCAGGAGTAAGAAAAAAAAAGGATAATGCGGAAGAGAAGCAGAAAATTAAGAAAATCTGGATCTATCCCACATCGATCATGGGTGAAGGTAAGAAGGAAAAAAAAAATCCTGACAGGGACATGCAGGGACCAACACAGAAGGTAAATTACATCCTATCACCAGGCACAAGACCGACTGATTATTTTTTGTTCTCGTTTGTTTTTTATGTGACAGTTTTTTTGTGTATAAATTAAAGGCGTGCGTAGTCATGCACGTTTACTTATTTTTTTTTCGATTATCCTTGTGGACTTTGGAAACTGACTTAATTTTGAGAGAAAGAACCAAAAGAGTTGTACTCACCTAATGGTACTACTTATAACTTGTCACACTGAGATCCAGGATATATCCTTTAAAGCACAGTTTTTTTTTTATTGTTTGAGAGCTAATATCCTTATTCACTTAAAGCACAATTTTTTTTTTTTTTTTTTTTTTTAAGACACTAAAATGTTAAACTTTTTTCACACTGATTGGAATTTTTTCAACTACACTGTATAACTCAGTCCGAAGTTTCTCGTAACGAACGTCCGTCTGCTTTGCAGTATGGAATTCAAATAATGAGATCGGTAGCAAAACGACATCGGCATACCGGTTGTATGCGATGGAATCTTGACTTGATCATTGTTCCTACCACTGTTTCGGTGTGTGCATACGCAGCCAATCAGCGATGAGGAGATTCCATACAGGACTCGTTTTTTTTCGTCCGTCCTTTTGTTTATGATTAGGGGTGAGTTACCTACTGGTAAGGTATGTGATGTACATTCTCTTGTTGCTATTATCTCTTCATTTTCATTTTCTTTGATCTGCTCCTTGAGACGGAAGGACATATCGGCTCAGCAAGACTGTTTGGCATCGTACGGTATCAATGTGACCTTGGAAGGTTGCAATTTTTTTTCTCCGCTTGTCGATTTTCGGGGAAAGTTCTTTTTTTCTCCTTTGGTTCTCCATTGGTTCGTTAGTCTCATTGTAGATGGCGTGAGCTACTGATTTGAACTGATTTTGTTGTTTTTTTTTTTTCCTTACAGCTGGGATAGTTGCTGTCCTACTGTTCAGGTAGTAGAGGTTTAGTACATGTGACATGTGACATATTAAACGGCAGCAAATATTTGACCAGATGTCTGGGGTCAACTGGTAAGGGTCTGTTGAATATACCTACTCAAAGTGGACGTACATTCGCAGATTGCACTACGATACTCCCACTGAAAAACACATCCTTAGAACCTTAATGATGATTCTTCACTCGGTAGCCTTTCTTGTTCGAGGTGCCATAGTATCCTTTGCGTAATCATTTCCAATACACCATATTTCCTGCGACTGAATCATGAAATGAACTACATAAGTTTTATGGAGCTGGTCTCTGGGGTTTGAATGTTTTCTGTATCTTTCTCGACTTGGATGCAATTCGGACAGTAGAAAGAATTGTTGTGCTTGAATTTGTTGCTTAGATATCTACCTTGCCATGCTTTCTGTCTATTCAAGCCTTCAGAAGCCAGTAGTTTATTGGCCTTTGCTGGCAAGTTCCATCGTTGTTGGAAATTCGCCGAGCTCTTTATGGTACATTACCTTCTCCGTCAATTAACACTTGTTCCTCTGCCAGTAAGTATGTAGATTGGGAGTTGTCCTACAATAACATAGACTACATCTCAAGATATTGTACGGAATGAGCTCCACACTCGAATTGTACAATATGGGCATGTTAATCGTATCACAGGGTTTTCATAGTGTTGGCTTATATTGGTGAACCGTAGATCACGACAGATGTAACCACATTGACCAAAAGCCGCCGTCTTCCATGATGCTTATGACCGGGTTATGAATCCACGAGGATTCGCCACTAGAATGTTAAAGATGTTCGTTAAACGAGACTTCTGTCTCAACCATAACGCCTAGGTATGGGAGTGATCGTTTCTCTTAACTTTCTTCCAGAACACTGGGAACCAGTTCGAACAAAGATCCAGTTGGCACTACCAAAAGGGCTCTTCGAAAATATGATGATCCCCAGAGCGTTGTTTTGGTCAACGGCGAAGGATCCAAAGCGGTCTGTAAGCTGTCGAGTGTTTCCTCGAGATGCTCCAGGATAATTTACCTTAGGTGAAGCAAGTAGAACGCAAATGCCTCCTCCACTTTTCAAACTGCATTAGGTTCCCTTTCTTTGGGAGGTTGACGATCATTCCCTTTTTGCACTTCTAGTTCTGCCGATGCAGTTGATGCTGCTCAAAATAGCTCTACGAATAAGGCGTCAAGTTATGTTGCTTTTTGGGGCTGTCCTGGCGGTAATGGTTATGATTGATGGGGGTCGTAGTTCCAATCCCTAATTGTATATGTCATGCGCGCTGTACAGAAGAGAAGTGATCAATAGAGCCTCCTCATGACGGCAAAATTGCCTATGATGGTATTGTGTGGTGTTTGATGGCCGCTGTTGGCATACCACGTGCGTCCCTTACTTCTTGGCATACTCAAGGATTGCTATGTCAGACTCTGTTAAACCTGGATACTTTTGTGTCGAAAAGTCGTTGACCATGTCCGCTCCTCGTCTCGTCTGGAATGGCTGGACGTCTAGACCTATAGTAGTGTAGGTGGCAAAATGGTTAATTTGATTAAAGATTCCTTGTCTATAAGGCAACATATGGCTATGAAAAGGAGGCAAGTCCTTCGACACTGGCGGATGTATATACCGTGTCTCAACGAAACGTACTTACTCCAAAAGACAGCAAAGTAGAGTAGTACTGTGTTACTCCTCAAGGATTGGTACTCACTAGAGTGTAGTAAGCATATCTCATGCTCCAGTGTTTAGAATCTGTCCTTCTAAAGTCATTCTGTAACTCCGATTGCTGGCCTAGCTTACTATAGTCTGGAAGAAAGAATCTTGAAACTAAATAACGCTGAGTATCTGAGGGACATCCAGAGGCGAAGATTGATTCCGAGTTCTTTCGGAAGCAGCTGCTGCTTTGTGTCGTTTTACAAACAAACTCCGGCCGATTAACATCCATAAGTCCCAGTTACACCTAAAGGTCATCTATATTATCCAAACCCTTCAAACTAATCGAATGTAATCAGTCAACTGTCCAGAGAGTGGACACGTCTAGCCCCTTCTCAAACAATAGCCAAGTATTGAGAAGACACCATTAATAAACCTCCTACTGTCAGATATTGTGTGAAGGCAAACAAACAAAATCCTGCAAATTCGATGACAAATAAATGACATTTGTCCCCTGTATGCCAGTCACTTTTCTTCATCTGTCCGAGAACTAGCAACAGTTGCAGCAGGACTTGCAGAGAAGAGAAAATTTCATTTTCGCATAATTTTCCTCGGCTAATCAAGGACATGTAACCCTTTAATATTTTGGAAAATTGCTGCCATTATTTGAAAGTCATTTGATCTCTTGGAAGAGGAAAAATCCTTTTGGATCTGTTTTCAATCAAAACATGTCAATACACATAATCGAAGATAAATTTTGTATTTTACTGCTGGAATCCTTTAACCCTCCTGGCGCTCTGCTGTCACATCAAATTCCATGACAAATTGTAATGATGCGAAATTTTCTTGCAGCCTTTATGACCACCTCCTGTGTGTTGTGTCGCATTCCATTAAATATGCTAAATTTATGCACCAAAAAGGGTTCTTGACTCATCGCACTACATATATGGGTGACAGTTTTCCTTAAGGATTTTCCGGCAAACTAATGCGGAAGTTTGTGCAAATTCACGGATTACACGATTATTCGGTTCGATATATTCAATTTGCATTCCATATTCTTGTCACCCCGAAGGAGGCGCACAAGGATAAGCACAAGCAATTAGCCTTCTTCATATTTATTGGGTTTGTTGCGAATGTATGCAAAATATTTTTATGCAAATCCCGGAAGAGAAAGGGGCGACCGGAGACATTTATTTTAAGTGCAAGTCGGAGGATAAGACGTTGTTTTTGTTTCGTTTGTTTGTAGGGCGGTATTTCCTCCTAATAGGGTGGTTTTGTTGTTCTTCCATCTGTTCGCTCGTGTGAATTAGATTTGTGGATGGGTCCTAAGGATGTATCCCGCTGGTTGAGGTAGAGCGTTGCTTATGGTTTTTCCTGTTTGCATTGATTAGGGAATTAGGTGATGGCAGAGGCTTAGGATTTAATCTGTGTACAGGATTTTCAAGAAATACTCAGCACTCAATGGTGGCCATCTAGTCTAGTGTCCATACATGAAGGATTCATTTTCGATTCTAGTTCTTTGGAAGATCAACAAACGATTGAACGGACAATGAGGATACAATTAGGAGGAAGTACAGGAGCGTCCAGTAAGGGCGGATAGACTATATAACAGTTTTCAGTTCATGTAGGATGTTCATTCCAAAACATCTCAAGAGACTGGGAAGCTTTAAGCATCGGAGCCATTGAGTCGATTTGTCACATCTGCCCAGCCCCTCTTACTATATCGCACGGTATTGTAGTTCTCTCTCCTGCTAAGGCGGTTGCAATCTGAGAAGCTCTGATTGCTGTACGCTCATCGATCCGTCTCCAAGTGTCCGCGATCAATGTATTTTTGTCTACCTTTTACCAACGTAGAATCTTCTCCCAGTCGGAAAAGCATTTGCCACAGCATTCCAGTCGTCATCCAAGTTCTTCAAGATGTTCTCTGAACTGGTGTCAAGTCGCATGATCGCGGCCAATTGATGAATGCTCGCTGTGAGGTACTTCAGTCGTCAAATTTCTCCTTCACAACTGTGAGCGTTGGGTCGATTTGATGGCATGCAGCGCCGTCTTGTTGGAACCAAAGCCGATGTTGTCGAGCTCTGACCACAGAAAGTCGGTTCGACTCTATACCTGAGACCATTGATGGGAACGGTGTCTCAAATAGTCAATCTTTCTGACTGCATTCATGCTTGGTCGAACACTCATGCATTGCATTCTGAAAATATGATCTTTTGGCCTAAATCCGGATCATCAGCTAATTTGCGAACTCACAGCATTGTCTATGGCTCAATTCTTGCAACAGCGGCACTTAACACGGATCCAACTGCAACATAAGCCAGATCGACACTCTGGTGACGCCCAATTCAGCTGATCTTTGCGGAATCGGTGTATGTATCTGGGTTTTCTCATGTACGGAGAACTGGTCTGGTAGCCTGCCTGGAGAAGACCTCAAGCCTAATCCTAATGGAAAAGACTTATCGAGTTGCTTGTCTCAGTATTACTGGTGCACTGAGAACCGCAGCGCTCTAAACCATGCTCCACCTACTTCCAACTGACATCGTCAGCAAACAACTGGCAATAAGACTGAGAAGTTCCAAACAATGGAAGCAACAACATACTGGACACGCCATGATGCTACTACTTCTGATGCACCATCATCTTCCAAAGGTCACCGACCATTTGCCCACTGAACACAACTTCAACATGGGCTACAAATGCTTAATACCCGGCAGGACAGAATAGACACAACGGGATGTCCTTCACCATGAATCGCTGACAATATTTGTTTGCTTAGCATGTTTCAGCGATTGTTCTTGATGGATGGGGTTGTTCGATGTCAGCTCCACGTCTGTATGACCTTCTGTACTCTCGTCTGCAATCTGGCCATCAATATTTGGTCAATCTGAGGTGTCCAAAAGGAGGGCAGCACTGGACCACTGAGCCCCCTCAGCTTGTTTAAAAGAGTAGATCACGACTATGCCTTTTTGTTGGAAAGATGTAGCCCCCAACAGCCCTTTCCTCCTGCACAAAGTTGCTCTCTATTTGGAGGAATCTGGCTTTGTTAGGCCCTTCTTGGAGTAGGTCTAGGAGGGTCTGAACGGTCCAGAGTCCGGTTGATTTCCATATTCGATAGCCGAAGATTGTCATCAAATTATGTATCCGTATCAAAGCAATGGATACTAACTAACAGCACTAACTCTGCTTTGTGTCGTAGGAAGCTTGCCATTTGCCCTTTTCGGTTATCAACTCTTGAAAGAATTCCTGGACGACGCAATGAGGAGGTTTGAGTATGACTCACTACGAGAGCAAAAAGTTCTTGTGGGTGCTGAGTTGTTTTTGGATGGACTGCCACCGTAAAATCACTTGCGTCTGATGCTATTGTAAAGCCATTTCTATTATGTTCAACACCTTTACAGAAAAAAGGACAACTCTCACACATCGCGAACCACCCTCAGTCTCGATTTCGAGGAAGAAATCCCAGCTCACCCCTATGTTTCTCATGCGATTCTTATCAGTGACATCGATATCACTACTTACGTATTAATTAATTGCATTCCAAACAAAGTATCTTTAGCCTTTATCAAACCCAACAAATTACTGTCTTTTTTTTTGTATCCTAGAATCCTGCTTACCCTGAATACGGTTTTTTTTTTTCTTATTCATTCCATCTTATTACAGAAGGCAAGGCAACAAGAAGATACAAAATTATCTGATTACACAACTGATACCCCGATATGCAGATACTGAGATTTTTTTCTCACATCTCATCGCACCCCGGTAGAAAAAACATTCCATCGCATAGACATGTCCTGGCGTTTAGTCCATTTTTTCCCTGCGTAACATACGTGTACGTATGCATATCCTTAGAGTGATGAGAAGAGGTTTGACAAGTTTTTTTCTTCATTCTCTGTCGGCATGTTTATCGTGGGTAACGTGATTTGACAGTTTTCAGGCGAAAAAAAAATCGAAATTAAATAGTTTTTTTGGGAATGTAATAGAAATTTACTTAAACGAGGGGTGCTTTTGGGGGATGAAACATAATTATCCTTGTGATCTTAGGCCAGACTACCGTCGCGATGTTCATACATACAGCACATTGACGTTGGGATTAGAACAGTTTTAGGGCGTTTTATTAACTAATATTCGTAGCATAGAGAAGGCAGTCTCAATTTAATTTAGTAGACTCTAAAACTCATGTTTGCTATTCGATGAGACCGCAACCCTTATTTAACATCGATCTTCTCTTTGCTTTCCAAATCTCTTACAAGAAGTCCTCTTTCTGTCTGTCTCTCCTCTTTTGAATAAAGGACACTAACCGGTTTTCTAAATCAAATCTCAACCAATGAACGAGCGTCTTTCGAATATTTCTCTAGGATCCTTGAAGGAGAAATAACATCTTCGAAAAGGAAATGTCTTTTCTTTTACATTGTGGTAATTCGAAGATGCTAGCCAATGAACGAGATGGATTTTGCAAGAAAGGGGAAATGGTAGCGAGTAGTTGTCTTAGTTTTAGGAAGAACGAAGAGATGGCGCCCTTTTAGGTATGGCAGCAGAATTTAAGTTTTAAAAATACTTATATCTATGGAAGTTCCTTTGAACAGTCATTGTCCATTCCTACTTCCATTGTTTAGATAGTAATTGGTAGAATAGAAGTTGTTCTTCCAGTGATGAGAGATCAAAATTTGTATTTGGTGTCCAAGGAATCCCCAATATTGCATTACAATCGACAGTTTATGGACGATCAGAACTATTTGTTGAGGTTAACAAACCTTGTCTCAAAGAAGAGGGAAATACTGCTGTGTTACACCACAGCAGGATCCTTGGTCGTAAGCATACTGGACAGAATGGGTAATAGACTGGAGTGATTGGGGAGTGCAATCGATGCAAATCTGCAGTGCGCCACTGAGAAGTCAACAAGAGACAGGACTTGGGAAGCCTTGGAACGTCAATAATGCTCTACGGCTTCTAAATAAAGTCGAAATCATACAGAAGTAAGACAGAGGCATTGAGAGTATGCAGCCACTTCTGTAGAACCTTCTCCGATGAGGAATGTTTTTTTTTTTTTTTTTTGTTTGATGCGCTGGAGGCGATGGACTCTTTATGGATACTCGCAGCCCGTAGTACGAAGTTATGCCCGACTCCATGCTCTAGCATGTTTACGTGCTAAACCACCGCCCCCAACTATCCTGTTGCCCCCTACGGTACCGCCGATCAAGGCATTCCTTCGTAGGGGCAGGTTGACAGGTTGTCAGGTTGTCAGGTCTTCTTCCCTATGATGCAGGGCTCTGTTCTTCTTCGGCTCTTTGTGTTTGCTTTTCCAGCCGTAGCTCCTGCAGTATGCTTGCAATAATGTTGTCGGCAGTTACCCAAACTTCTCTTCTTGAGAGCATGAAACCTATTAGGCGCCTTGGGGTTACCGCATTTCCCATCTCTCGATCTAGGATGTTTCTCGCAGACTCATATTATTTGCACTCTACAAGGACGTGTTCCGCGTTTTGGACTTTCCCTTCACAGTGCCGGCAGAAAGGATCATCTGCGATATTGTATTTGTGAAGGTATTCCCGAAAACTTGAGTGAGGTAGAAGTGTTTTCTTGTGGTCCACTCATCGATATTTGGCAGAAGTTTGTACGTCCATCGGCCATTTTCTGACGTGCAACGACGAGGCATGTTTAGTGGCAGAAATGGTGCCAACTCGTTAAAGTAGTCAAACAGAAATGATCTCAACAGAAACGAGTCGAGGACAAGGACAAGCCTCCAAGAATAACAAGATAGGCCGAATTCTTCTGACAAAGGTAGATGGATGCAGAGATTGATTCCCAATACATGTTGACCACTAGAACTTCTTACTAGACATACCTAGCTATTTGAGAGCCTACTTCCACAAACTTGGGCGTGAAGACCACCCTTATTGTCAAACAAGCACAGAAGCATAAATAATGTTCCACTGACTGTGTGGAGACTTAACCTCAAGGAATTTAAGACAGAGACAGATTCTGAGCACACAAGAAGCTTGGGAAGTAGTTAGTCGAGCTGTGGCTAGCATTATGAAGGAATAACGAAGACAGAAGCGATAAAGACCCGCAGGTGGCTACCAACATAAACAAGCCGAGTATGTAACTCTGAAACCCCGCCTTCGCAATGATGTGCTTGACGAAAGTGTCATTAGGATTAGAGTTAGGAAGTTAGTTAGTTAGATGATAGGCAAATCCTTACAGTAATTGATTACGAGTTCAATTTCATTTTTTAAAGACTCGTATGTTAAGAGATATGTACGTAGACTCCTAAAACCGCTAAAACGTGGTAAAAAGCCACCTCCTTCAAGAGGTGTCATTGTAACTAAATATGTACTTGGAAACAAACCACAAATCTAGCTGTATAGGTACCGTGGCTAAAGGATGGATTGCATCAATGGCATCGTCTGTTGTCATCGGTATATTTCGTTTCTCTAGCTTCTCGTGGGACCACAACATACCAACCTCTATATAATATTGGTCTGCCAGTGGGCCTTTTCCTCAATTGCTAGTGCGGATGAGGACGATTATAGCCATCCATTTCTTTGGCTTCTTTGCAGCGATTTATCTCCTTGCCAACCATCTAGCCATCCAACTCCAGAGCTTCAGAGCGGCTTAGCAGGGCAGCCCCCAAAACGATACAAGGGATTTCCTCTTGATGAGGTGAAAGAGATCACCTTATCCTGCTCACCAAAAGCCACCAAACTCAGTGGGGAATCTCGCCCCTAACGTGTTCAAGAATGAGCAAATGACTGATCGGTAATGATAGTAACTAGAGCTTCAAATCTTGAGAATCACTCTCTACACAAAGGTTATGCCACCGGGTTTGTTCTTATACTTATTAGTGGAATAACTTAAGTCAACCAAATGATGTAGTGGTAGGGGATTTTCTAAATTCAAATTTTACGGTAACCAAATGAAATAATCCCAGAAAGCACGTAGTGTAATACTGTGAATTGTGAACAAATGCAAAAGTCACATACAACTTTCTCCAGTGAGTTTGGACACCATCCATGGAGGATCAATACATGAGTTTCAAATACTACTAAGCACACCAACTCTTTCCTATTCCTTCTTTTCTTTTCTTGTTTACCTATTGCCCACGCCCTCTGTGTCAGTATAGGAGTTCATTTCCTTTGAAAAACAGACCAGGCCTTGCTGTGCGTCGTACCTAAAGTTTGAGTCCCAGAAATTATCAATAAATGATTTCACTTCTCTACCTCTTGCGAGTCACTCAAAAACAACCAAGAGCATTACTGTCTTGTGAAGGTTCTCAAAACCCTGTGCCCTTGAGGTGTAGTATAAAATTGTACGCCTTTCTAAAATTTTATTATCTATAACAACCCACTCTCGGTCTGTTACTAATATATTTCAATATTTTATTTTTGCTGTAAAATGAGTAAAATTATCTGCTTTTTCTGAACTGAACTCACAATCGAAACTGAGATTTTGGACACTTACCAAATGGGCCTTAAGCAATCTTTGGAATCGGCTTCAAGTTCAAATAGAAACAACGGTAAATAAAAATCAAATTAATATTTATCGCGTTTGAAAAAAAAAAACGAACAAAAGCCAGCATATCTCCTCCTAGCTAAAGCGGACACATACCTTTAGTAAGTTAAGGGTGGCGAACAATATTACACATTCAAGTCATATCTTAGCACATCCTGACCCTACTGTAGCATACATTTTTTTTGCACTATTGTACGGTAGGTACTATAATTTATGCGCGTGCGACCACAAGCATAAAAATGTAGGACATTGCTGGGGTGGACTGCATAATTATTTCGTAGCTCGTTGCTTATGCAACCGTTTTCGAAACATAAAACTGACCGCGTGCTGTATTGTTCTGTGGTCAACTGTAAAAGCGTATAAATGACGGACCTGCGGGCTATGTGTAGCATATAATTTGAATTTTTCTACGTGGAGAAAGAAGAATGGCATGCAATTAGTTTACTTGTTAATCAAATGGCTGTGATGGGGGTAATTTGGTCCTGTCAAGATGAGTGGGACAATAAGTGGTAGTTTGTACTATAATGCACTGTCGATTAAATCAGTGGCAATAGTTTGAAAGGGAGAGTAGATGTAATAAAAAATCAGCTTATAATGGACCAAGACCTTGTGCTCTTGGATCAGACGATGGCAAGATTGTCCGTGAATAAACCAGGCAATAGTCCTTTTTAAAGTTGCCAACAGACTTGTGGTATTGATAACATGGTTTCATAGTGCTATATTCTATGCTACATGTCTGTCACTGTGATACCAGACAAAAAAATAGTATATATTTGTAATAGCAACCAATTGCAACGAAGAAGAGCAAACACTTTGAGATCTTTCCGCTCCTTCTGCCCACATTTCAGGATAGTGTAGGCTGGTGGCTTATTAGAAGCACGATCTCGGTGGCCAATTTTCACCGCCTCCGCAAGCATGTTCGAAAATCGCTTGTGCAAAGTGTCCTGTGGGCTACAACCTTCGTCCTATTGAGACCACATGCCGTTGGTGACCATATCATCCAATTGGTTATAATCTCGACCGATAGCACTCGTCATTGACGGTGATGGCCTGGCCAAAGCTATGTATGGACCGATGATGCCGTCAGTCTGAAATCCGCACCAAGCAGTGACTTTCTCTGGATCCATTGGAATTTCTTGAATCTATTTCGCTCCACAATCGAAAATTTCGCTTGTTGACGAGCCCATTCATCCAGAGATGGACCTAATCGCTGAATAAGAATTTTTGACCGAAATTGTGGTCAACTTCCAACTGCTCGAAAGCGCAGTGAGCTAATAAACGACGTTGTCTATGGTCATAATCATTGTTTTGGTGTAGGCGCAACTCATCACGCAAAATGCGCCAAGTTGAGGTCTGCGAAAGGCTAAGTTCTTGAAAGCGGTAGCTCATTGACTGTGGGTTAGTTTTCTTCCTGCTTTGAAGTGTTTGTTGGAATCGTACCTTACGCAAAAATATTAAGAATTGCAGGCTATCAGAGGTGCTATACGATGGTATTCATACAATTGTATCAGTACTAGCGACAGCCTTATAGACACAATCATACGAAGACGGAAGAAGCAGTGGATTGGTCATACTCTCCAAAAGGGTGACAGACAGGTCCATGATGCAATAGAACCCGCTTACTCAGGATAGGTGGATATGAAGCGATCCTAGAAGTACATGGCGTGGAACAATCGAGAAGGAAGCATAGCAATTGGAAAACAGTTTGGGAGAGCTCAGGCACATTTCCAGAAACCACGCAAGATAATGCGTAGGCGTTTTAGAGGCTCTAGGACTCTACTGAGTTAAACCCTAGCGCTGGCCAAAGGACCGAGGAGTGTAAATAAATCCATAAACTCCTAACACGCCAGAATCAATGCCTACGTCACAAACTACTAATTTGAATTCCAAATTTCAATATTTTTTCTCTAAACCATCTGTCCAGCAGTCAAAAGAACAAAAAAAAAATGAAATCAATAATTTTCCATGGCTGTCATGCAGCAATATTTCCTGCCGGTCACTAACTAGATAAAAGGATTTGTTCACTCAATTTTCAAATTTCACGGCATAATTCAGGTGAGGTAGACCGACAGACTCTCTGTCTGTCGTGCGAAATTCCACACGCCATACAACTCAACCCAAAAAAAAAAAGGACATGATTTCGGATGCGAAACCAATTCCTGTCCAATAAAATCGAATGAAAAATGCTAATGCATTCAAAGTTCCATCAGACATGTCAAAAGTACATAAAAAAAAATTTCAAAATGACTGACTGTTGTCGTTACCCATCATTAGATACTTTCGCACGCAAATGAAGTGATTTCTTTTTTTTTTGAAACATTTTTTATTGGATTCTGACGTTTTTTTTGCCCTAAATGGACGTCTAAATGGATTAAGATAAATCTCATTCATCCCCAGGGTACAATAGAAATGCAAACATCATTTTCAGCGGTCGTTAAAAAAACGTATCCTTGTCGGTCACTGTTGGTTGAGCTCTGTGTTGCTGGTCAGTTCATTTAATTTTAATTAAGAGGGTAAAAAACTGTTAATTGAAATAGAAATGGGAATAGATGTGGCTGAGAATTTTGTAGTTTAACTGTCATTATCGGTGGGAATGTGAGAAAAATTGTTTGTTTTTTTTTTTTACGAAAGGAGCTATGATAAGTTGCTGATATTAGATATGATGTTAGTTGTTTTAGGTGGTAATTAGCATATCTCACGCGATTTATTCTTACACCCCTGCTTTGGTAATAGGTTTGGAAGGACCTATTACAATAAAGAACATGTAGCCAGTCGACTTTTGTAGACTTAGAGCCTGTTAAATGCTGTCCTCAAAGGCGTCCTACATTTTATAAGGAAAGGCATCCATCTATGACGAACTATGCCTTTTAATTTAGGGCCTCACGTGATGAAAGGAAGCACTGGTTAGTGCGTTAAGTGGGATACATACTGCTGCTACTGATACTTTCTTATGTCCTGTATCGTCACTGCAACCTTCGGAAGTAGCACTGTCAAGAGACGTGCACACCGAGGTACCCCCCAAGGGAGAGTATTGTCTCCACTACTGTGGAACCTAGTGCTCAATGAAGCACTCCTACAAATAGAAAACACCGGATGCAAAGTTATCGCCTACGCAGGCGACGTCGTTATTCTTGTAACATGCAAATACCCGCAGACACTGGCCGACGTCATGCAGTCTGCCCTCAACAAACTAATAAGCTGTTCGTGCTCCCAAAGTTAAGAGGCACTCCCCTCACAACTTCAACATGGGCTACAAATGCTTAATACCCGACAGAACAAAATGGACACAACGGGATGTTCTCACCATGAATCGCTGATAATCTTCACGGATGGCTCCAAAACAAAAAGATCTGGACATCCACCTCTCCTTCAGCCCTCCTAGCTACTGCAGCGTTTTCCAAGCCGAAGTCACTGCCATTTGTCAAGCAGCTGACTGGCTGGCGGCTAATGCATTATCAGTATCCATAAAATCCCTCGGATCCAGCACAACGAGATTCAAGGCAGTGAAGGATTGCCCCGGATCTCTGAATGAGATAATTGGATACCAGGGAATTGTGACGCTGACGAACTGGCCTGACGAGGCTCCTCAGGTCTAAACAGCATAAACGTCACCGACATCGAGGCGCCAACGTCCTATGCTAAATACCTTGTCCATACAGTGAGAGAAGACAACCATCGGTGGCAGCCCTGTTCAACGATCTAAGGGATCTCAACAATACCTCTACGGCTAAGATTGGCTCCTTCATACTAAGGAGTGAATGGTTCCCTGAGTAAGAGGGTGACCCATCCACCTTACACATCGGCAGCACAATGGACCTACACCTGGTCTAAGTGCATCCTCACCGAGGGTCGATTTCAACCAACCAACGAACGTCTTTTGGGTCTTACGGCCTCTACAACGTCTCAATCCTCCTCAACTCTTCTCAGTTCTGCGCCATGTACTACTAGGACCGCCACATATGTAAACACCCAACTTGAGTAAGCGGTTCCCATTGCATCGCGTGGTTAGCTGAGAACCTGTCATGCTTTCCGAGAGCGTGACATATCCACTGCTACTTTGTCGTCGTATGGTTTTGCCTATAGTTCTCTAATAAGATCCGGGATCTGGTTTGGCCAGCAATCCTTAAGATATTCCCTAGGCACCTAAACGTTTGCAGCTTCCTTATATAGTGGAATGGATTCAACGAAACAGTCGTTGCTTAGTGTTTAAGCCAATTGCATTCCTTCGCATTCTAAGAGATAAATGTATGTATACTGGAATAACCTGGCCTAAAGCCAAGTTCTATATCGCAACACAATAAGAGCCTCAAGTTTCTCGGAGTTGATACATAGATCGATGGATCGCTTAGCTTTGAGTTCCATCTCAACACGGCAGCTAAGTTGAATACAAGAAGCAAGCTGTCTCGAAAACTTACGTCTTGCTTCTAGGGATCATCACCTCGTTTGTTTAAATAGCGCACATACAACGAAAATTGAGTCCAATCTCTGGGACAATAAGGTCTACACCAACTCAATGGCTCCCACTATTCTGCGGAGCTTGTCGGTTATAACCACAAGTTTCCACTATAGGTTAGGTTAGGTACGCGGGCTGTTGGGGAGAATTGACTCCTCACCACACTCAGGTCAAGGCTGACCCTTTATGATGCCCAGTTTCCACTATTCTCAAGATCATAACTCCCGGTCTTTTACGAAAGTTCCTTAGAACTATTCATGTAATGGCCATAACTTCCTTTCCTTCCTCTCCCATCTCATCAATTAAAGCGGTCATCAGCAACATGTCACTTTTACGGAAGCAATGAATAATTACTCAACAGTGGCGCCCATATGGTCACCCGCGTCAGCACCTTTCTTATCCTTTACCCAACCCTTCTCAGCGTCTTCCGGCCGCACATCAACTTATCATCCACAACGATCTGTTCATTTTAATCGCTTTGGTCACAGATGAGTTTCGATGTGTAGCCAAACAGTTGAAATATGTAAATTTCTAAGGACACATCCTTTGCTTAATTTTATTCACAACTTTATGGTCGATGCGGTAATTTTTATTGACTGTTTTTTTTTCCGTATGCAGCGCGTGTTAAAAATACTTCGCGTCATCCAACCATAGAGCAACGGGACATCGTTTCAATTGCAACTAAACTACATATGTATATGTAGTCTTTGGCAGAAGAATATCCTTGGAATATGGCATTGCAAAGATAGAACATCTGCTTAAGTGACAAATTTATGATATCTATAGTATTTTCGATAAAATTTTGACGTGTGTCCTTTTGTCTTGTGTGCTCCTTCATTCGTTTTCTTGTGCCTGTTCTTTGATTTCCATGGTAAATTGATTTTGTGTGGGGAAGTAATGGCATAGGGATACATTTTTGAATTAAAAGGAAATTTCAATTCAGCAAACGGTTTAAATTTTAAACATCAAAAGGGAATAGAACACCAGAAACCAATGTGGAACACCCGATTCAGGGTTTCTCTGCCTTGGGCTAAGAGTTGGTATTTACTAAAGCGTTTCCTTCATTTATGCAAATTTCTACAACTTTTTTTCTTGCTCATTCTCCTTCTGCTTTTGGTAGGGAAAATTTGCATCTTTATTGCCCGCAGGGTAATTTGGTTAAATGTGCGAAATTTGTAACATATGCGGTAGAATGAGAGTCCTTTTTAAAGGATTGACATTCGACGTCAAGCTGCAATGGCAATGTGACGGAATTTCTTGCACTTGGATGCACCAGGTTGAATTATTCATGGTTCCGGGACATGTAAGGGTGGTTTGCAATGCTTACTTACTAGTTACTTAGACGGTGGTACAGTTCGGAGTGAACATGGGCCTCAACCAATAAGCCTCTCCATTTAACTCGGTCTTTAGCTAATTGCCTCTAGATGAGCACTCCAAGTTGGTCGAGGTCCCCTTGAACTTGTATGCGCCACCTACGGCGATGTGTCGTCCCTTCGGGTTTTATTGGAAGACTTTTTGGGCCGGAGCGTTGGGGTACATTTGCATCCACGAGTCCTAACCGTCTCAGACGTCTAATACGCAGTTTTTTTGACTAGGTCTAGCTCGCTTAATTCGTTGTTAGATCTTCCCCTCCAAAACCTTTCACTTTCTTGTCTGTTTCGGGTGCACGTGAGCATTTCCGAGTACACCGGGCTTTGCTCCAGATGCACTGCTGAATCTCCCTCCTCTTGATACTTATATCATGGGATGTTCCCTTAAAGTAATCCACAGACTCAGGCGTGGGGGCCTTTGGTATGAAACGCGCAGGAGCTTTGATGATCTTGCTCGACACTTATCCTTTTACCCTGGAATTATGGATATGCCGTCTGATGCTATGACTCCGAGGCTTCAGTTGCGGCGCAAGTATGAGGTCGACTTCCTCATGCCTCTGTCTTCCAGGCGGAGACTTTTGAAATCCTAATGGCTACAAATCACATTGTTGGGAATAGGTGGAAGTGTCGTAGTATCTCTGTGTCTGTAATGACAGTAAAGCTGCGCTTAAGACCTTGCTTAACCCTTTAACCTCATCCAAAATAGTTGGTGAATGCAAGAGAGCTTTGAACTGTGTCGAAGAATTCAATTTATTGATTCTCATCTGGGTGCTAGGTCACACTGGTATCGCGGGAAATTAGATATCCGTTGAGATTGCTAGACAAGGCTCAAAGGAGTGTTCTCAGGACCCAAACCTGCGTTAGGTCTTCCTGCATCTACGGTCAGGGTTTCAATAGATGATTGGGTTTCTTATGAACACAATTGTGTGTGGCATGACTCAACTGGATGTAGGATGACTAAACGGATGCTCCCAGACGTTAGTGAGAAATCCGCGGCATTCTTGCTGTCTCTCAGCAGGAAAGACTGCCGACAACTTATTGGCGTTCTTACGGGTCACTTCGTTTTGCTAAGCATCTTAATATGATTGGCTTAATTCTGCGGCGCTTGTGGAGAGGGTGACGAGATGACACTGCGGAACAGGCGGCAGATTCAAGGTGCGGATGTGGTGAGTGCTGCCAATGTGCGCTAAGTTACTTCATCTTCTGCGAATGCATTAATCGACCTTTGACCTGCAGTCAGAAAGAAGGAAATATTATTCAAAGTAACTTTCTTTTACCCAAAAAACGTCTAATGTAAATAAATACCTTCAATTTAAATCCCATAAATATTAAAATATTGTATGCCACACAAAGCCAAATAGACAAACCCATGAACCGCAACGAATTGCATAAAAAAAAATCCTTAAATCCAGTAAATCAATAATGCAAATAAAAAATCAGAATATTCACACAAAAATTCAAAGAAAAAACTATCCGTAAAAACCATAAACAAACCTCCTCGCTCTTTGTCTTCCCAAGGGATAGTGTCATGCTAATAACAAGGGATGCTGATGGGTGCATATTGTTCCTTTTTTTCGTGAGGTTTCCCACAAAAGGACTTTGGTCAGTTTTTTATGACCCGTTGGTTCATGACTAAAAATGAAGCAATTAAGGAGGAAGTTTATAGCCATGTTCCCTTGATTAGGAAGGGCGCGCATAATTTAGAGGATCTTTCATCTGGATCCATCTTGTGATTCTTGTTGGCAGTTTTTTTCTCTTCCGATCCATTACGAATTTCGCGATTTAACAGAACCCTATTAATCAACCATAATCGAGTGGTATTTGAAAGCCAGAACAAATTGCTTGCAATTTGTTTGGAAATTTACAGCATTTTCCCCTTTTTTTGCACTTTTTTCTTTTTGTAAGAAAATGCCACGGCATTGTCTTCGTCTATTGTGTGGACTCTTATAAAATGATAAATACCCCAAAATAATTGTAAAAAATCGAACAAAAGGAATAGAAAACACACAAAATCTGTAAAACACACACAAGAGTTCAAAAACACATAAAAATCCCTTCAAAAATGAGGTTTTTTTTTTGACAAAAAAGAAAAGTTCCGCTTCCCATTACTAGGACAATAGGGAATTGGCAAAGGATTACGTGATTTAAAAGTAATGAAATCGAGAATCATCATCACATGTAAGATCGGAAAAAAATCGGTTTTTAGGAAAACCATGAGTATGTTCACAAGAAAGGGTACATCAATATTTGTGCAAATAGCTAGATATCAGTCGTAAGATAAAATTAGGGAAAAAACAGTCTCTTGTTGAGATTGAGGTTTTAATGAAGGATGATATTGGTTTACTATAAAAGGATTTCAAATAACGACAGCTGCTTTCAAATAATTGAATATTATTTAAAATTTCAGAAAGTAGGAATATCTGATATTATTGTAACACTGTTGAGCAAATGTTTTTACTAGCACTTATAGCATAGGGTAAATATTGGATTCGTGCAGATTGTCGCTCTCGATATTTTGATGAATTTGGACATTACCATTATAGAGACGTCCGAAAAAGTGGGTCTGCCGATGCTGTCAGTCTGTTTGTCTGTGCGCGAAGCACACGGGTGGACGGATTTTTATAAAAATTCACATCTAGGCTCTGTAGGATAAAAGGAGAAGCTTCACTTGAACACTCAGACATCAACTTATCCATTGTACTACTGGAAAACATCCCATTACGCCCCCTTTTAGTGCATGAATTTTCTCGTCTTCTTAATGAATTCGAGTAGGCGCTTCAGTGACGAAGAGCTCACATTGACAGCACTCACCACATCCGTACCTTGAATCTGCCGCCTGTTCCGCAGTGTCATCTCGTCACCCTCGCGACAAGCGCCGCAGACTTAAGCCAATCATATTAAGATGCTTAGCAAAACGAAGTGACCCGTAAGAACGCCAATAAGTTGTCGGCAGTCTTTCCTGCTGAGAGACAGAAAGAATGCAGCGGATTTCTCACTTACGTCTGATAGCATCCGTTTAGTCATCCTACATCCAGGAGAGTCATGTCACACACAATTGTGTTCAAAAGAAACCCAATCATCTATGGAAGACCTCACCGTAGATGCAGGAAGACCTAACGCAAGTTCGGGTCCTGAGAAACTCTCCTCTGAGCCTTGTCTAGCAATCTCAACGGATATCTAATTTCCCGTGATACCAGTGTGACCTAGCACCCAGATGAGAATCAATAGATTGAATTCTTCGACACAGTTCAAAGCTCTCTTGCATTCACCAACTATTTTGGATGAGGTTAAAGGGTTAAGCAAGGTCTTAAGCGCAGCTTTACTGTCATTACAGACACAGAGATACTACGACACTTCCACCTATTCCCAACAATGTGACTTGTAGCCATTAGGATTTCAAAAATCTCCGCCTTTAAGACAGAGGCATGCGAAAGTCGAAATCATAACTGCACCGCAACTGAAGCATCAGCCTCATACCCATAAGACCAGGGTCAAAGGATAAGTGTCGAGCAAAATCATCAAAGCTCCAGTGCATTTCATACCAAAAGCCACCAAGTCTGAGTCTGTGGATTGCTTTTAGCGAACACACCATGATATAAGTATCAAGTGGCGGGAGATTCAGCAGTGCATCTAGAGCAGAGCCCGGAGTACTCGGAAAGTCTCCCGTACAGCCGAAACTAACTGTTCTTTGTAGCTTGGCGCAAGAGGCAACAACGTCTCTACGAGAAGACCCTTCCACCAAACAACCGGCGCATAAGCCAAAAATGGTCTTATCATAGAAGCCTCTTATCCAGAATGACTCCTAGATATTTGACTTCATCTGGGAGCGAGATGGTGACGCCTTTTAGTACTGGCTGAGTCAGACCGGTCATTATCCTCGTTCTCGTAAAGAGAACGACTTTCGTGAACTTGTGAGGATTGACCGAAAGCCCATTCCTAGATTTATATACAAATGTGAAATCTGAAATGCACATTAAACGTATAGATATACGTACATACATGTGTGAGTTTGTACTTTTTTTATTTTACTAACAAGAATCTTGGTATGATAAATTTTAAATAAATACTTTATTTTCAACAAGGTGATTCATTTAGAGATACTGTTTTTTCTATGAATTTAAAAAAAAAAATTATGTGTGACCTGTATTAATTTCTTACAGTATTTTTATACATATTGTTTGACATTTTATGTAAAAATACTAAGCACAGCACAGCGTCTACATATTACTCAGAATTATTGAGAAAATCAGCGTTCTACGAGGAATATGTTTCCTTCACTTAGACAAGTTACATTGGTCATGTCCAAAATTTAAAAAAAAAAAGTTTTAAAAATTGAATGCTAAACATGGTTCTTTTTTTTTTGAAAATACATATTACCCTATGAAAAAAAATCTATTAAAAAAAGTGCCTCTAAATGAATCATTTTATTTTAGTGCAATTCATTCTGCTTTAAATTTAATACAAACTCACTCGACATACAACGCATCTGGTGACTGTATAGAGTGAAGTTCAAAAATCACATTCAAGTTCAAAAACATTGAGATTGGCGTTACTTCAAAAAAAAACTTTACACATATGGCACAGAATTCATTTCAATAATTTGGTACGATTTGTACAAGGAATTTGCTTAAACAGCTTTTTCTTTTATCTTCTGTTTTTGTCTGTTAAAAACCCAACACAAATGCAAAACAGAAGCAAGTATCTGTACATATGTATCGACTTGTGTATTTGCTAAAAAGTCCTTCAACTTTTGGCTCTATCGTTCGCTTATGTGTCACCCTTCGCTACACACGGGTATACAATGCGAGGGTGTGCAAAATGTAACAAAAGGACACGGAAATTTATTGGTATTCTTGTCCGTAAAAACGGCAATTCAACGATAACTGACCTCAGATAGCAGTCATAAGTCACGGAAAGATATTTATCTTTTGAAGTGAATTTACTAGATCGACAATGCAGCAGACGTTGGTCTTTAAAAGATATACGAAAAAAACCCTTAAAGGATATGCACTCGAAATTATTATCCCACCTGGGCGTTTTCGCAAAATATTTTGCAATCGATTGTAAAACACCCTTTTTCCAGCCTACCACCTCCTTCTGTCAGCAGGCGCACTTCCACTCTATAAAACTTGATATTTATGGCCCACTTTGAGCTGAATGTCCAACAAATAAAAGGAAGAATAACGGAAGGAAGGCACTTCCATAAACATCGAATGATTTCATTTTCAAAACTGTCAATTGCATGAAATTTACGAGCGAAAAAGTTGCACCCCAGTCAACTGCTCTTTCTCTCAAGATGATTGAACTGTCAACGAAATGTCCTTGTTGCATTGTTTCCCCGACATCTCACTCGTTGCGTGCAAAATAATGACAATAACGTCACGTCATAAACTTTAACAAAATGTCATCGTAGGAACCGCCCAGCACAGGAACCCTTCTTGAGATGAAAATTCTCTCCTATTTCTCAGGGAATTTCAAAGATTTTTATAGAATTTTTCATTCGATTTTGATACGTCACACAAAGGATTAGTCATCTCGTTTTGAAGCCATCAAAATCTATTGACCATAACGAATAGAGAAGAGAGAGAAAAAAACGAAAAAAAAAATCCCAGATTAGTTGCATCCAATTATAGAATTTTGCATGAGACTGACACTGAACTACTCAAGCGCAGAAAGGGATCCTTGCAGCTCCTTGTTCGGTCGACCATTAATTACTCACTCACATTGAATGATTATATCTAAATGTGTGGTATAATAAGAACAAAAGTAACATCTGAGGTTGATCCCGGCCGGCCACAGAAATCATGCGGAGAAAAAGGACATCAGAATGATTAATGAATAAAAAATCGATGGGTTTTTGGTATTCAAAATACGATTTGTGAATGTTTTCTGTTGGCTTCTCGGAAAGCTGAAATAATAATAAATGATTTTGAGATGAATGTCGACAGGATCATCATGCACTGTGTATTGTCCAGGCTGACCGGATGTTGTTTTATCACGACATTGGTATGTTTGTGTAACGTTACATGTCCTTGTTGACTTTTGTGTGTTGGACAATGGTATATTTTTTTAAGGATTTTTGATTGCAAATACATGCTACGTAGACAGATGGGAATAGATTTCCTTCTATGTCAATGCCAACGGTAGTAATGTCCTCTTGTTTAAGAAATCCATGCGAAACTTTATATGAATTTTGAATGATAAGCTAGTAACCACTTGTACTTAAGAATGGAAAAGAGGTTCTAACCTAGAACGCAGGAAGGCTTAAGCACCTTCTACATCCCCGTCGACTTATCGAGGCCACAGCAATGTCTTCCAAGCAGAGGTCTTAACAGTGATAGTGACAGTGTCTTAACAGCCATCCGTTGGTCTGTGTTTGGGCAATACTGCCAGATGGTGTCAGCTTCTTTATCAACACAGGGAGACTGCTATAGAAATTGAATTGAAGCTTGTGAAGTAGTGTCGCAAAGAGCTCAAGGTTCTTTGAACACAGAACAAGGATAGGAGCCTGGACACGATTGGGATTCCATCGAGACAACTGCCTTACTAGAACAAGTTTAATCCCCTGCTTGTATTCCGCTTTGCATACTTTAGCTTAGCATGGAAACTTAACCCACCACAAGAAAACTATGGCCGTTCTACTACAAAGCAAGGACTGAAAGAATCATTCGAACAGACAGAGAACCCCTTTCCATCCTCGTAGTTATGTATTATAAAGAGAGCATAAAACTCTGCGGTATCACATGGAGAAATAGCGCCTGATGGAGGAAGAACTTTGTAGAGACTTTGGTGATGAGGGACCTCTTGAGGAACCTTCTAACTTTTTATGGCATAGTCCTGGTCTTCTTAACAACCAGGACTAAGTTGCTGGGGAACTACTTCTACCAGAATATCGTGGAGCTTTTCGTCATCGTCCCGATAGAAAAGGTGTTGATCCTTATCCAATCATCTACGTGGTTTGTATATAGAATCCAAGGAAGTGCTTCAGTAGAATTAGTCTTGTGGATTTCAATGGGCAGAAGAGGATTAACTTTTCCTCTCTTTGACTAAGGACTGTGTTCATGGGTAGTGTCGTATTCTCAACGAATAAAAACTCCTCCTTTGAACAATCGTGGACATTCGTGGGCGTTTGTTTCGCCATGCTTCTGATCTTTCTGTGATTTGTCCCATTGTTCTAGCTCACTCAACACTAAAAGCGAATAGATATTAGGCCACAAGCAGCCCATAGAGAACCAAGTCCTAGCGTCTTAGAACTGTGCGTGAGATTTCTACAAACTCAGAAGAGACCTACAGTTTCAAGGCGTACTCGAAGGGCAAATGGGGTTTTTAGACAGAAACACTCTTCAATGTTTGTCAGAATTTGGGGTATTGAAAATCGTATTTCCCTGGATTCACTCTAAGAACCCCATGCTCTGTAGTCCAACGCATCAACCACTGAGTCACTCTACACACAGTTCATTGCTTCAAGAGATTGATCTATTTCCGACAGCTAGACACACGTTTTTTCTATCACCCTCAACAATTGGTTTTACCTGACTCATTCCATCCTCATTAATCACACTGTTGGATGTTGCTGTATCCTTGCATCCCGCGCATATATTTTATATTGTTCTCTACTTGTGATCTACCGACCTTTCATCGGAGGTCCTTTTTTATGCCAGCTAAAGTCTTTCTTTTGATAAATCGATGTACTGTCATATTTTGAATACATTTTCCTCATGTTGCAGGAAGGACTTGCGCAATTTTTTTTCCTCGCTCTATTATTATAACTGTTGTCAGAATTAATGAAGTCCTCTCGACACTGTGACTTTGCAAAAAGGAATAAAAACAACCATCAGCATCAGTTCTTGGATGCGTCTAGGGCTGACATGTCAATCAATTGAATTGCAATGAAGACATCTGTCTGGGTCTGCGGTGTGGCACTCAAGGACACTCGTGACAGAGTGCTAGTTGTTGATGATGAAGGCACATCGTGTACGTGTACATGTCCTGTCTTTAAGATGATGAAATTTCTAATCTCACCTGCGTTCTCTAAGGATGTTTTTGTTATTTAAAAAAAGTAAAAGACAACTCAAGCGAAAGTAGAAGAAAATCGGATTTGATTGTGTAGTGTTGAAAAGCGGATTATTGTGATCTGTTGGACCTTTGAAGGATTTTTTTGCGTAAATATCCCAAGAGAGACTATTCCAGGAGACCACATCAAATCCGTTTCAAGGATCGTTCGAAAAAGTCATTGAAACTCGTCCAAACAACCTGAGGGTGAATGCAATTGAAAACGGTTAGAATATTGCCACCATTAGGACACAATCTAAATCGAATTCGAAACTCACCCCATTCCTTGTCATCAAATCCAGTTTTCCACTTTTCTTTTTGTTGTAAATTTTGGAAATCGCGTTCATTATGCAAATTAAATGTCAGAACATGGCATTGTGTGTCCCACATTTTTGTACTAAAAAGTCAATCAAAAAAGGAGATGCACTTCAGAATGGCGTGCCACCCCAATAACTTTCTCTTTCCGAACGATTACACCCGTCACTGGGAGGACGGCTGAAAACAGGATGCAGAAATTTAGAAAAAATTCTGGGCGTCGAATGCCTGTCATCAGGACAGACGACTCTCGACGAGTCAATCATTTTTACACGCGCCTGGACCAGATGAAAACATAAGTTGCACATTAATATGGTTTTTCGTCATCTCCCTCGCGAGTGGTGTACAATTAGCCTGACGGCATGGAAGGGTGGTGTCCTGTTTTTCACCCTCCGCGGAATTCGAATGCAACCAGCTCGCGGCAAAATATGCCTAGATAGGACATGAATGTGAATATTTTCTCCCTTTTTTTTGGGCTCATTAAGGATGAAAAGGACGATGTTTGTTTGCTCTTTTGTGTTTGTTTAATTTCACATTTTTTATTTATTTGATATTGTTTTTCGAATCCTTTTTTTCCGGTTTTAATCAAAAAAAAAAATTGTTTGTTGATGGATTGCAACGAATTATCCTTGCACGTGGCAGCTTATCTGTTGTTTTTAAATCTCAGAACCTGTTTTTCGTTAAATAGTCGCTGTCCTTTTTCAGAAGGGATATAGATTTCGAGTCCGGAACATGGATAAGGATTACAAGGTATTTATGAGCGTGATAGGTGCTGGCGTTTGACAAGGAAGTGGATCGTAATTCATCAGGACACGTGGCGCAATTATTTGGCATTGTGTTGCCTGATGAATCCAATTCACAAAAGTCGGTGTATGATCAAGTTTGAAGCAATAACAAAGGAATCTCTGTGGGTGAGTTGGAATAGTAATCTAAATGTGTACAAACGAGGGTTGATTCACTCCGAGTGACTCTTTTCGCTCGTTGTTGTCTTTAGTTGAGCTGGTTCTTTAGTTTAAGGTAGCCTTGCAAGATCTGACGGTCTTTTGCTTTGTCACTGAATTGCTGCTTCTTCCTTAATATGCTCCTGGATTCTCCTCTCGTGTGCTTTGTCCCTAGAGTAGATTTCGTCAGGAGCTACTGCCTTATGGAGATCGCACTCACGGCTTTATTCTATGCACTTTCCAACGATGCCTCCCCAGGTTTAAGACGGCGAAGAAGACCGATCCTCCCGTACAGAGACCAAGTTTTCTCTGATGCTAGAAGCACTTAAAGTAAGTAAGTTCTAGTTCCAAGCCTAGAGTCCTACCCTACCTAAATGAAACTTTGCTGCATCTTAAGGGCATCTGTGATGAAGCAATCCAAATTCGGGCAGCCTGCAGGTATTTTCTAAGCCAGTTTGCCGGGGCAAAGGCGTAGGCATTCAGTTGAAAGGAAGGGTGTGATGCTCTTACTCCAGATCATAACCTCTCCTTAAGGAGAAGAAGATTGTTGTGGTTAACATCACTAAAGGAGAGTACGAGAAAGACTTACTTATGAAGTCAATATACGAGTATGTATAAAGATACAAATACGGCTTCAAATTCAAATACTTGTCCGGAGAACCGGACATCTGTGAGGAATATGTTTCGAGGACGTAGAGAAACTTATGGTCTGCATATTTGGGCTGTTAGAGGCACGGTTTACTATTAAATTAAGAGCTTCAAACCAGAGTGATTAGGCGACCAAATTGACCACATCCAGCGCGTAGTAAACAACATTTTGGAGCAGTAGATGAGAGTGTGCTGAATCAATTTGGCACTTGTCAATGTTCCATGATAACAGACTATTTTCTGCCTGATTTGGTATCAACAAAACAGCCCTACTTGTCATACAGCCCCTAAAACATGGCTTTCTAGCGCGAACAATTTGTTGAACAGTTGATTTCTCGCTTCAAATCGTTAAAATGGCCTCCTAGATCGTGTGATATTACATTTCTACACTTTTTTTGCTTGGGGCTATGTAAAGTTCAGAGTCAAAATGGATGAGGAATTGGAAGTCAACATAACTCGCGTTATGCGCCAAATACCACTCGATAAGCTCGAATGCGTCATCGAAAATTGGAACTTCATAATGAACCATCTTAAACAGAGTTTTGACCAACATTAAAAAAAAAAAAATCTTTAAGAATATAAATGCCAAGAGAGGTGTTTTTGGTTCATAAGAAAAATAATGGAATAAAAATGTTTTTTTCCTATTTTCTTTTACTTTTCAAAACAGTACCTCTAAACGAATCACCGATCATCATCATGAATTATAATGTTTTGAATTTTTATATACTGGCATGCAATTGCATGGGAATATTGCCTAGACCGATGGCATATCCAAACTGGATATAACCAGCCAAAGGAGCCGATGATGGCAGGATACTCGGCGGTTCTAGGAGTACATGGCGCAGAACAGTTGATATGGAAGCAGGGCAATTTCCAGAAATAGCACACGATGGCGCGTAGGCGTTGTAGAGGCCTTAAGACCCACAAGAGGATACAGAACGTAAGCAGCCAAGAATTGCATGTCTAATGCCCGCTTTCATACAAAGCATCCACTTGATTTGATGAACTTTCCTATGATTTCCGTTGGCAAGATTTAGAGCTCCTCTAGGTTATTGAAGAAGTGTCTTCGCAGAAACTTGTATCTACTGTTCTATAAGCCTGGGTAGGGACATAGAAAGTTGGTTGTGTTCTAAATAGCTCTCTCATCGTCACAGTCTCAGCAGTACCTCTATCGTGACACAAAACTTCACACGTCTAATTTGTCTACTCATCATCCTAACGCACTTATTTATATGTTTTCCATGACAAAGATGATTTGAATGCAAATCTTCTCTTATTACATCATAATCTTCTCAGCAGGACTTCATTGAACACATCTCAATCCCCGCAGTTCAATGGTTCGATTTTTTTTTCCAATCACTCCTTGGAAAAACCACCAACCACATATCCTTAAGCTAATTGACATCTCCAACGGTGATTTATTTACATAGTCCCGATATTCCTAATTCATGCAAAATTATCAAAAGGGTTTATCTCATACCACAGGACATTTTTTTTGCTTTCCTTCAAATAGAAAGAGCACGCGCGCAAATCTGTACTCTTTTGCATGTTCACCTCTTTCGAGAGCAGGACACCCATGTACCTGCCCAGCAGGGGAACATAAACAAAATTTTTGAAAAAAAAAATGTGGTGACAAAATTTTGTTAAACCCTATTCATCTAGGATTATCTAGAGGTTTATTAATATTTAAGGATTTTTTAATTGGGCACCGAAAAAAGGTGTTCAAAAATTTTAAACTGCAATCCGGATGTACAGAGTTCTTCTGTTGATATAACTTTTTCGTATTATCCATAAATAAAAATCGACTAAGAATGAGAGGAAATCTGACAGGAAAAACAGGATCGACATCCTTAAAGTAAACACAAACGTCACATGGCAACAATTAGAAGAAGGAAATAAAGGTGCAACTGTTCGAAAAACCTCGCAGAATATTTCGGTACAAGATTTTGCTAAGGTAGTTGCCGAATTTCTTTTTGTAGACATCCAGCCGTAAGGATTGTTAGGGACATCTTCACCCTACACTTACGGAAGTAAAATATTCGTCGCCTAAGGGTGGAATAGAATTTTTCCTTTTTGCACCAAAGGTCTGATATGAGTCGGTTTAGTTTGTGTTGTGTGTTCTTCGCAAGGATATTTCTATTTCGGTGGGTTTTATTCGCATTGTGCGGCTGGGTGCACTCTTTCCTTTTTTTCTTCATCAAACACAAACCACAAAAGCAATTGGCATTCATTGCGAAAATTTCAAATCACGCCCTAAAAACTAAGTAAACTAAGAAGAATCCTTTTCCTGCTCTTCATTCACTTTTGCTTTTGCCGAAAGTGGAGGGCTGTTGTAGGTTGGAAGTAGTCTCTGTAATTGCAGGCAGATTGCGAGGCGCACTAAGAAAGACAACTGGCACCTCTTAAACTGGATATTATGAGAATAAGATCGCTAATTGAAAACCAGAAGTTATAACACGCGAAAGATATAAAGGATGCCCACTGTTGCTATGGCATTTTCAAGGACATTTATGCATGAGTAGAATGATTTGTCTGTTGGTGAAAATGTCAGCTGTCAGTTTATGTCATGTATTTGTACATTTATGCAAATGAAAGTAAAGATCAAGAGGCTATCATACGACTCGGCGGAAAAAAAACATTATTCGGTAAGAAAGATCAGTAGATCCATGACTTTGAAGTAACTTACATATGTATATGGCACTATGGCAGTTATATGTATATATCCTGTATCCCCTTGTGAGTCCTAAAGCCTCTACAGCGCCTTAGCGCTATCGTGTGCAATTTCTGGAAATGTATCTCAGCTCTCCCCAACTCCCTTCCAGGCGCCGTGCTTCCTTCTCAACTGTTCTGCGCCATGTACTCCTAGGACCGCCAAGTATTCACTCATCCTGAGTAAGCGGGTTCCATTGCATCGCTAGGTCACTGTCACTTTCGGCATCGTATGGTTGTACCTATAGGTCCATGGCCTGATCTATCTATCTGCGCTCATGTTTTTGTTGTTCCTTCATGATAGTAGCCACTTCCCAAGCTTCTGCACATCGAGCAATAAGGGTTGTCTTGATACCAAAATCTCTTGCGGCAGGATTTGAAACATCCATGACTATTAAGCATCTGCGTGAGGTAGAACTTTAAAATCAATCTCTGCCTCTATATGCCTTTCTCACAAGATTTCCGTCCACCTTGTCATTCTTGGAGGCTTGTCCCTTTTTTAGGATTTCAAGGAAGTTTTTTGGCATCTCTACACATGTCTACGACATAAAAGGCTCAATGTACTGCTTCTGTAAACTACCTCTGTCATTCTACTAGATATACATATGAAACCAACCTCTTCGTAGTGCATCATTGATGTCACAACTCTTGTCACGAATAGACACTTCTTTCAATACTTGGCCTAATCATTGGCAGGGCATCTGCATGTTGCAGATGCTGCCTTAAGGTTCACCTTGCATCTGTAGTAACGCTAAGGTACTCTAACCCATGGCTAGTTTTACAGTCTCCATGACTCGTCTGCTGCTGATAAGTAGTATCTCCATCCTATCCCCTGATAGTCCAGATGGTCCATGTTCTCCAGCAACTCCTGTACCTTCCTCAGAGCTTCATTATAGTCATTCTCATGGCTCAACCGTACTTGAATTAATTCTCTGGGCGTTGCCGTCCGTAGCAATGCCATAATGACTTTCCGCTCAGTTTCGTCCAGCTTTCGTCCAGTTTTGGTTCCGTACGTAGAGAGCTGTTTCATTAGCACGTTCCGTACGGAGAGGTGAAGATGGCTAGTTCGTGTGAGATCTAGCATCTGGTAGTAGAATGGCTCATAAAGCCAATAAATTAATTTATAAATATATAAACTCAACTTACATCTCGTATAAATACAAAACCACACTGAAGAATGTGTCCTAATGAACTATATTTTGTTTAAAAAAGGCGGCCTCCGTAGGCGTACCACAGACCTTTCTCGAAAAACGTCAAATAATAATTTCACCAATCATTGTCATCTTCAAATAATTCAATTATCACCGTCAAAACATCAACCTGCTGCAAAAGTTGACGATTGTCATGGAATGCACCATGTTCCTCTGTTTAATCCTTGTTGAATAGGACACGTGCCGAGCAAACAAACAGACTAATCCGCCACACTGCTGTGATGTGCTAACAAGTGTTTCTGTTCCACTAATTGATTTTCTAGTGGTTCCATCTGTTCTTTACTCCTAGGCACGACGCACAATGAATATGCAGGTAGAGGTGTTTCCAGAACCAGAACACAGACGCATGTGGGTTCTTCCTTCCTCCAAAAGGAGGCATGACAAATTGAAAAGAGTCCTTATCTAAATTTTCCAATCGACTAGAGTGCGATCTAGAGTTTTATTAGACGACTGGTAATATATGAGACAGGTTCTGAATTTATTATCCTGATGCAAGCGGGTTGCTTCACCCTTTACGTCAGATGGTAGATAATCCTACGGTTTTATGAATAAGAAAGCGGGTGGTGGTAGCTGTAGCACCAGAAACCTGTTAATTATATTTTTAACACATCAAGCCATTGCAACAGATGAATGGAGTCACGAGGTGGGTGTGTACGAGCTGTGGAAATTAATTTTGTGGAACGGATTTCTATTGCTTTTGAAAGGACATGTGACAAATATGACTCTTTGCTTTGACTGTGAATTGCTCGCTGAATTTTGTGCTGGCATAATGCGTCTTGGGTTCACTTAAGGGAATCGAATTGGAGTCCTTTTTAATTAGTTTGGATTTGATTACATTTACGTCCAGCACGCCTTGTTTGGATGGAAAGTAGTTTTCCCACAGGCGAATCGTTGTAGTCAAGATACGACTAGAAGCTTCCATAGATACCACTCAGATTACTAAAGCTTGAAACTTACGTTACCAGGACGCAGAAGAACTATTTAGAGAATCACCACTTCTGACTCCAGTTCCACTTGATACCTCGTGACATCCTTAGATGGATCTAATTCAAGAAATGGGGCTAGAATTCTCAGAGGGATATTAGCTAGCTATGTCCACCGTAGGCATTCGGAATTGTGCTTTGAAAGGAGCGCCGGGAATTCAAACTATAAACCCCGTAAAGATAAGATTACTACACGGTACACTGACGTACTGAAAACAATAACGACAGTAGGATTGCTGACAACTGAAACTTTTGAGTTCCTGTTCTCTCCATAGAGCTTGTAATGGCGAATACTTTTCGGGTGAGAGAAAGAAGGAGTTAAAGGAACCTCAATGGAGGAAACTAGAAGGCTATCTGTGGCCAAAAGACTGTTGTAAATCAAAGAACAAATTGAAGTCAAATTTGTGGCTAACCAAATAAGTTTCCGCTCTGAATGATCCTTGATCCTGTGTCATCATTACAATTTTAAGAAGGAGATAACTCTCATCTTATCAGTATTCTTTATGTCGCCGAATGCTTTCGTCATGTTGATGATCAGCTTCGCATATCGTACTAATAAGCAGCTGATAATGGTCGACGTAACTCTAGGAGCAAATGTTAGACACATCCTTATCGAGGACGGGATAAGGCAGTACAACGACACAGGTGGTGTTCCCCAGGGCTCCGTAATAGGCTCACTACTGTAATCTTATGTACGACGACGTCCTCAAACACTTCGAATCCTGGACTTCTCGAAAATAATTGGGTTCGCCGAGGATATAGCGATCGGTGTTGAAGTCGATGATGCTCCACGGCTCTAAATGATCACCAAATCATATAGTAGAAAGATAGAAACAGTATACATAGTCAATGCATTGAGAGTAGGCAGCTCCTTCCGAACAACTTCTTGAATGGAATGGCTTGAATAGACCTCCTCTTTAAAGAATCCACATGGAAATATCATGCCAAGAGGCGAAGTGATGATGAATTACCATGGAGAACAAATCTGGAAGAATGGGAAGATAGATGGAACTCTTCTGACAATAACAATAATGGAGAGCTTAACTTCTACCTGACACAGATGCTTACTGGTCATGGATTTTTCAGAGCATAATTCCACAGATTTGGGCTCTAATTGTCCAACGTGCACAGATGCAATGGAAAACGCGAAGCACATAATGTTCCACTGTCCACGATATTATGAAGGCCGTAACCTGTTGCCGAACAAACTGCGTGTGAACTTAACCCCAGGGAATATCATTGGACTGATGCTTTAGCAGTCAAGAAGCTTGGGGAGTAGTAGATCGTTGCTACTATCATACAGAAGCCACAAAGAGAGGAAGGACAACGAAACACTGCGCAGATAGGCGCCAATACGAACGAGCCATTCGCAATGAAATGCTTGACGGCAGTGCTGCGAGTATCAAGGGTAGAAGAGGAGGAAATTCCACATTCCACACTTTTATTGAGTACTAAACTTGATCATCTGAGTACAAAAACAAAACAACCTAATTTTCATGATCCGAGAGATGTAAAAGGTTTGACGGACACGAATGGAAACTCCTGGTGAGAAGTATCATGTTCAGCGTCCAAAGTGCAAAGAGTTACAGTCTGCCACAGCACTGTAAGTATTAATTCGTTGTACACATAAAGGGCTAAAACTTTCAGTACGCGACCGACTGAATTAAGCCCCTCGCAAGGCACTTAGCGCCAGCATTTGACCTGCAAGTGTTCATCAAACGATAAAAAATTGAAGAAAGACTGTTCTCTCATAAGCCAAGAGGCGAGCAAACACTATAATCAAGAAAATTTACACCCCAGCAGTCCTCTGGAAGACCAAATACACCTGAAACAAAAGAGTTGGATAGCGAACTTTTCTAATGCAAACAGACAAAATATTGACATCTTTTTTTTTATTATTTCTTCATTCCGTACTTTGTTACAAATAAAACTTAAACTAAATTCGATTATTTACAAATAATTTAAATAAATTATTAACACTAGGATCTTAACCGTCTAATAAGCGTGCCTTTCCCCCCCAAACTAAAACTAAATAAATCCTTAAAACTAATCAACTCCCACTTCGTCAAACATAAATCGATGGCAAAGCTAAGCCAACTTCAAAGTACTTTCTGCAATCGCCCTCAGATGTTCTCTTCCTCTTGGCAGGACTCTGCATTGGTGTCGCCGCACAAGCTATCACATCGTCTACAGCTTCGACTCGCAAAAAACTCAAATCACTCGCAGGATCATCAGCAGGAGCATACGATGGTGATAGGATAAGATCAACATTCTCAGTTGTATTTTTGATTAATGTCCTTCGACGAAGATTGAAACTCTTGCGCGGTTTTTTCTTTTTATCCTTGCGAGCAGTATCCAGAATGGCATCGATAAGTTTGTCCAGAGTCTCATCACCCATTTGCGAGGAACTAATTGTTTTGTTGGCAGCAGGAGTCGAAGGTGGCAGACAGTCAGCAAAGTCCATGTCTAGTTTTCGCTTTTGGGGCAGAGATTTTTTACTCGCAGGATTTGGAAGATTTGGCTGTTCGGGTGTTGTGAAGTAACGTGGATTCCCAATGTAAGTGTCTGGAAGAAGTCCTCGAATTGCTAGAACTTTTCCGGGTGGCAGCATACTTGGCGAGTATTCCTCTTCGAATTTTGGTAGTGTCGATGCATAGTGACGGGGTATGACGCTCCGTTCGGGAGTTTTTGCAATCGGCTCGGGTGTTAGGTTCAAAATATCAGTGAGTGGCGCCAAAACCAGTGGACTGTAGCGGAATTTCTGCGGCGGAGGTGCCATTGGTGTTGAGGTTATTATGTTCTCTTTGTTGGCGATTGTTGCACGACGTTTACGGCGTTTTGATGGCGATAATCTCGGTGTCCTTAATGTACTATTTGCCGAGGAGATTGACTCCGAGAATTTCTGTTGCGTTGCGGTCCACTTTAGCATTTTTTTTTTTCTTTTATTCTATTCTATCTCCACGAAGTACACTCAACAAGCAACTTTACTCAACTGACGATTTTTCAATTCGTGTCCTTGCTCTTATAGGTAGGTTACGTTGTTACGGTTTGTTAGGGGTTGATTTTCCTTATTACCCTATTTTCTCTAGGCATAAGAGAGACAGACTGTTTATCTCCTTCTTTTACAAATTCCTGTTGCTGCAAGAATTTCATTTCTTCTTTCTCCGGTCTGCGTAAAAAAAGTGACTCTCAGACAAGAGAGGGAGAGAGTAAATTTCGTCCTTATTGTACATAATTGAGAGGTTTTTTAGTGATAAAATCTGATTGATCATATCAAATTAGGAAGTGGTCCGTTTCGATGGCAGAGAGGGTGGGCATTTTTCAATTAAATTCAAATAACAGTTAAAAAGAGGGTTGCAATTATTGCGTGTGCATTTTATGTGCAACAGGATAGTTTTTTTAGTCCTTTAAAAAAAATCATTTGCCTTAGTTTGAAGTGGTTGATGTCGGTCGGGTAGTACATTTGATTTTAATCAGTTGATGTGACAGGTTGCGAGAGTAATTAGACAGAAATAAAAGGGAGTAATTGTCACGTATCCTTGAAGAAATGAATGAGTTTCATATGACAACCGGAATTAGAGTAGTTTCTTTTTCATACAGGAACACTCTTTCTTCTCAATTTATATCATGAACTAGAAAAATACCTCGACAGGGAAATCTCTTAAGTGTTTCGACAGCTTAGAGTCTTAGAAAGCCTTATGACTTTAGCTTGGATTCCTTTGAGAGTCTTATTATCATAGTAGCTCTCCCCCTGCGGAAGTCACCTCATTTTTACCCATTTTACACGAAAGCTGACATTGGACTCAGGCTAATCGATTTTGCTTTGAGAGGTGTTGGTAGGTAGTACACGAGTCCTGCCTTTTAATATCCAGAAGATGACGTGGCTCTTTTCATGGATCATATTGCAATCGATGAAAAGGACTACTCCTATCCTATATCGGAGGAGTCTATTTAGACTCAAAACATTGCCTAGTTGTAGACAAAGCAGATACTGGGACAACCAGAATGGAGCAGAATCAACGAATTACTTTGACTAAGTTTGACACCGTCATGGAGAGGGGAAAAGAGACCACTGAAGCATTTGAGAAGAAACAAAGTCTAACTGCTACCAGCGGTAATAAACTATGGGAGCATAGTTTGCCTCTAAGTTATGACAAATGCATTCAATAATGCAAGTCTTATATAAATCGAAGACAGAAGAAGCAGAGATGCCTACATCAGCAGCTCCATCAGCAGACAAGCAGAGAAGAGCATTATCTTCGCAGGAAGAGGAAAAGGATCATAAGAATCGTTCGATCAAGGACATAGACAGATTAATTGCAGGAAAAGTTAGAAGAATATACCTTAGTGTAAGAACCAGTACAAAAGCCCCCAGAGATAAAAATGGAAGTCTTACAGTAGAATCCCATTTAGTACTGACAATTCGAAAGGGACACTTGTAAGGAGTGGTAAAGGGAAGCGTAGCCTGTAGAAGCACACATTTATCAGTGATGACGATAGCTAAGATCATTGTCAATCCGCGCAGAAAAACTGGAAAAACTCAAGGAACAGTAGTTAGTGCCACGTTTGTGGGTATGGAAGTTGGAAAGATGGGTTCTTTAGTGAGTGAGACCAGGGTTATACTGCCTACAGGAAAGAGTAAAAAGGTGAACTACCCAAATACCTTAAGTGATGAAATCAAGCCAATTCGGCCGATCTCAGGTTGCAGCAAATTGTTTTCTTAAGCGACAAAGGTAACTCTCAAGCCAACTGTGACTACTTCGAAAGTACTTCGATTGATTTTTGCCCATGAGCTTTAAGGACGTTGACTTGGTTAAAAAAGAGTTTACACACAACGACTAAAATGACTGGGATATGCAGAGCAGATGGATATTGATGTTCCAGTTCAGAAAGTTTACGCTGAATAGTGCCCACAGGATGGAAGGTAATACGAGCTAATTGTGTGCGAAATTGGAACCGACTGGTGAGCTCCTGCTGGTTCAAGTTTGAGTCCACCATGGACTGCAACCAGTTTAGTTAAGAATGTATTTCTCCATATTTGAGTGCGTATAAAGGTCAGTATTGAATCACTGAATAATGAATCACTTTCTTCGTTTCTACATGCAAACCACCAAGATGATTTGATCAATTATATTGTCGCAACTCTTGGTACGATGGAAATCTCTTTGAGGCTATAGAAAAAGGTATTTCCCAGGAAATTGTTTCTTGAACGCCTGGATACAAAACAAGACAGGTCCTCTTGAATGATGGCCATAGTGTTCTCGAAGTGTGGTATAAATTACTATGGAAATTACTGGATCTGATGTTTGCCTCTCCGATGGCTTTTTTTCCCACATTACTTCTGAGTATGCAATTGAAAGCAGTGCTCTGCTAGTTCATTAGCCATCTTATCATCTAGAATACCCTCATGCCTAGGTATGGCCCTTACTCTAGACGGCTGTTGTCCCTTCCAAGACCTCCACTTAAAAGACTGCTAATGTGGGCTGCAAGTCGCATAGATCTCGAGAGGGAAGAAGTGGCAGGGCAGTGAAAGCTTTATTAGTTTTGATAAACTTCAACATTTATTTTTTCGACAAGAATATTACTTTGCCCAGCGGCCAATACAGACCAACTTTCGAGAATGTAATCCTAAGTGAGCTCCCTTCTGAACATTCTTCATATGCCCTTAACCCAAATAATGTCCACGAAATATCCTAAAGCTTGCCAATATCGTGGTGAGTGAATCGATGAAATCAACAGCAATAGAAACAATAATTAATCTTCTTCCACTTGATATTCACTGCGGCAGCTTGGCGGCTATAACTGCACTAAGACAAAGGGCAGCTATGGTCGAGTCTTATGCCTGAATCCTGAACCGATGAAATATTGAGACTCCAGACGTTAACAGACTATATCATACTACTTTTGAACTGTGAGCGGAGAACCTCTATTAGAATTCTGTGAATCTTGAAATACAACTCCATCCTACGGGCTTAAGGATTGTTTTAGGGCTTTTCAAGCTGCAATAAAACAGGCTGTGGATATCTTTGGAGTGAGCATCGGTAAGATCTAAGCTCGTAAAGACTAAACGATGTTTCAGTGACCAATAAGGTGAACCTCTGTTGGGTGCATTGTTACATGGATATCCCCGTCAATGACAAAGTGAATGAATTGGTCGGAAAATAGTCCTGAGGCCGGTACACCGCTTTGCATATAACAGTCAGACACATAAGCTACAGCCAAATCGTTATGACCCGTTTATAAAGATTTTCTAATCTAATAAAACTAAGTCGCAGGGATATACGAACAGTAGCGTCATGGCAGGACACTGCGTGATAGGCAATTATCATGTTTACTTCTGTAAAAGTTGTAGGGACAAGAAGGAAATAGAATCCTTCTGTCAACTACTCTGTGATTGTTCAGCACTGGCCGTGTGCTTTCTCAAAAGGAAAGATACTCTAGGAAGCTATTTCGTTTCGTAGAGCTCAACAAACACTTGAGATTTATACACATATGTATGTATTGGGGTTGTTCAGTTGAGCGGTTTGACTCAGACTGGTCTATGTGAGCCGTTGAGACCTTCTGTCAACATATGGCACCCATTTACCTAACCTAGCGCGTCTACAATCAGTACCTACGGTGATATTGAATTTTGTGCAACCATAAATTTCTGGTTAATTTCCAAAACCAACAAAGTACAAGAGCTCACTCCAATTCAATCGGCAACTACAAATATACAAAAGTAAATTCACATAAATCTCCAGATCGCAGGGTTTTCCAATTAAAAACATGTTAACAACCCTTTGCATTCGGTACATGTTCTTTATTCACACTAGAAATTAAGAAATAAATCAAAACTCTATCCAGCGATACACTTTCTCCACATTTTTAAGGGAAAACTCTAAAATAGCTGAGTAAATTTGAAAGTACAAACGAATTCAATTTGTTGCGGTGTTGCAAAAAAAAAGAGCGATCCCATTCAAACAAAAGGATATTGGCGGCGCACGATAAAAAAGGGTGTGAAACGAGAGAAAAAAAAAGGCAATAACTCATCTTCGATAGAATTTAAATGCTAAGGACTCTTGTCATTACTTCCGGGCTATTTAATCCAAAATCAAGACTGACAACAATTGACGAAAAGGATAAACCCGAATTTAAATACAACTAACACCCAATTAGTGAGATTCCTTATGATCTTGAGAACGAGAACAAAACAGGATAACCACAAAATTGCCGATCGATGAACATGATGATTTGCATAATTTCTTCACATAGGATGCATAAATTTACTGGCAACAGGAGAGAAAAAATTGCAACTGGAAAGAGGACAATCGCACTAATGAAGGATGTTCTCATAGTGATCATCTTTGGGTCATTGTTTCCTTGTCAATTTGGACCAAGAGTTACGACATTTTTTCTTCTTTTTTTCTTCTTCTCAAACAGATAGTAGGTAAGAGTGTAAGTGTTATCCTTGAAGGAACATAAATTTTCATTTAGTGTGCGATAGTGCGACAGATCTATTTTACTTGTTCGTTATTTTGCGATAGTTTCTTTCCTCTTCCTCTTCCGTTTTTGGTTTATTTTTGCGCAATTGTTTGATTGCAACTGTTTGGGTGTGCATCCTTCCGTTTCCTTTAGCTGGAGAGAATAACAACGAGAGCAATTGTTGTGGAACACACAAGAGGTACTTTTGCTCATTACAATTGTATTGTTTAGTGATTTACAGCGCCTTAAATTTTTGCTCAATTGCAATTGTCAGATGTTGAGGTAAACATCTTTTTGAGAGCAAAAAAAAAAAATTGTGGAGGAGTCTTGCTCTTGAGGTTGTATTGATGTCTCATAAGGAGAATTTGGAGCAATCATTTGGATGGAGTTCGTCCACCAGTTTCGAATTTGTCACTGCCTAGTGAATATGGGAGAAAAAGTGGTGAAGGTTTTGTACTTATGTGACCAAATTATGTCCTTCTGTCAGAAAAGAATCAGCGCATTCATAATATGGACCATCTATCCGATACTGACAATTACTGACGTACATAGTGACAGATATGACAGTCATTTAAATCCAGCATTGCATCTAATTTATTTGATTTCTATATCCTCAAAGCAAATTCTATATATTTTACATGAAACTAAAATGGAGAAAAACCTCTTCAAAAATGTCCACAAAAATGGGAAATCTGGCATCACTGACTTAACTCAAATAAGTTTTAGCTCTCTTCAAATGCTTTGACGTTTTTCGTACAAAAATGTCCTTGGAAATAAATCTTGGTTTCGAAAACTGCCACAAAGGAGGTTCAACATGGAATAACATTAAAGTTTGTATTGAAAATATCGTCCCAACAGCAACGATTGATACGGAAATACGACCAATGACAAGCTACGAAGAATGACAAGAGAGTTGGTACTATTCTGACAAAGACTGATGGACGCAAGGATTAATCCCCAATGTAGAGCATACTGTGGCAACTAAAATGAAGAAACAAAGAAAACAAGAGTGACAAAGAAACACAGCGCATCCTGCTGCCAAGTACACAAGCCTAAGGTACCCTAATACGATAAAATACCTGACGACAGTGCCGTGAGGACTAGTGGTTAGAAGGAAGGTAGATTTAGACGGTAGAGATCCCACACTGTTAATAAGGGCGACGCAGTTTGACTTTTGAAAGATTGCCACCATCCAAAGGCTTACAGATCTTATTGCACTAGGAAAACCATCCTTGCTTAAATAAGTACTCAATTTATTAAAAATTATAAGCCACAGAAGGATCAGTCGAGTGATTCCTTTAAATGAAGGGAACATAATGTGGGGGCTTTTTAAAACTCGATATTGAAAAAGTCCAGACAGTCCGGATCCAAAAGATCAGATTGGCTAACTACATTACGTGCAGCCAGACACTCCTCAGATTACTCATTAAGGTCAGTGGTTCTTGCTATGAAACAGTGAAGGCGATTGACGTCTTTACCAGCAAATTCACCTAAATTGTAGGAGAAGTGTTCACGTAAGTGCACTTTTTTCGAATTGAGAGAGCACGGCAGCTGGACAGAAGACAACGAATAGACTCCTCCTCCTCTTCTTCCATGCAGCTTCTACAGAAATCGTTTGAAGGGAGGCCCAATCTAATTATGTGCCTTCAAATGATACAGCATCCTATAATGACACCTACTATGGTCCAATATGCTCTCGATTCTGCAGACCCATTAGGAAACTGAAACCAGGAAGTGGGACTACAAATTATGGTACTACTCCTAGCTGTGGCATCACAGGGTTAAGCGTTGATCTTATCACTGCGTTTTCGACAATACTACACACAATGTCAATTGTAGGGAGTATGCCTGTGACTGTGCACAAGAAAACTCATTCATGAACAAGAATGAAACTCGGCTGTCCCTTTTGGGTAATTAACAGGAGAAGCAGGAAATAAGACTACGCTGACGATGTTTGTCTAATTTCACATCGGATAATGGACCTCCCATCTATTCAGAATCTAGAAGCTGAGGCAAACAAAGTAGGGCTCAAAATTACCACAGCCAAAGTAAAAGCCCTGAGCTTCTTCTAACACCAGCGCCCAACTTAACATTGCCGGACAGGAAGTCGAGAAAGTTGACAACTTTATATACCTAGGAAGTGTGTTCTCGGCAAAGCGTGGTGGCACCGAACTGGATGTGAGCAGCAGAATCGGGAAGGCTAAAGCTGCGTTCGGCATGCTGTCCACCATCTGGAAAAGCAATGTTATCAGCTGAAGAACCAAGCTGCGACTGTTTCACTCCAACGTAGAATCGGTACTGCTTTATGGGTGCAGTACTTGGAAAGTGGACACCATTAACAGACGCCGGCTGCATGTCTTGAGGATCTTTTGGCCGAACCGTATCTCCAACGAACAGCTTTATATGAGAACGGGTCAGGAACCCATCAACATTACAGTATGAAGGAGAAAGTGGCAGTGGAGTGGACCTCCACCCTACGGCAGGAAGACAATATGCAGTGGAATCCGCTCACGCAAGCAGGCAGAACAGCGTGGTCTTAAATTAGAAAGATCGTTGTTGACGTTGGAGAGTTCCCCTAGATTCTGAAAGAAGTGCTTGCCGAGGAGTCTGTATCTGAAATGTTTTGCTGTCCAGGGTACTGGCAGAGAAAGTGGGTAGTGTTCTCTAAAACAAACTGCATCGCTGCATCCTCTGCAGAGTTTTTCTTCCGTACGACGCATTTTCTTTAGGTGGTACCGCAGAGTGTTATGTCCCGTGAGTATTCCCACAACCATGGACAGTGACCGTGGTATACAGATGTCTTTCCACCCTTCTCTGCTAGGGTAAGCTGAGGTAAATGATATTTTGAAGTAAAGGTAAGACGTAATGGAGTCTGTTGTGGGTGCATGACCAACAAACCTGCCAAGGATAGTCGCGTGCCCTATCGCAGTTGACTTCCAGCAGGCAGTTTGACTTAATCTTAAGGCACTAACGGCTCCCGTTGATCTCGTGTAAATGTCTAGTGGAACCAGGTTGAGAATAGCCTCAAGACCCGCAGTTGGAGTGGTTCTCATTGCACTGGTGGCACCAATGTACTTTAGTGAGTGCTTCTAGGTAGGTGGACTTGTTTAACGCTGGCCACCATACAAGGCTACCATATGTCAGTATGGGTCGAAGGCTATGTTGGCCTTTTTAACTCTTTTTCATTTATGTTTAGTTCCCAAGTGGGTTTTTTGTCCAATGCTGAGGGGAGTGTCCCCAACAGAGTGTGCTGAGCCGAGGAACCGAGGTGAATAAAACCAATTCACAAGGCCGCATGACTTGGACCATCTAACCAGGATCTTAAGGGCACCGTCGGCGTGCTCACTGAGTGGAGGAATTTGCCTGTTCCGACGACTTAAACTCCAGATGATTCGAGCATCCGCAAAACTTCGTTTAACACAATGACCCAGAGAAGCGGAGAGACTCTTCGGCTAAAGCATACTGGAAACTTGGTTAACCTTGGTCATATTAGTTCACTAGTCTATACTAGTGTATTAAACGGAAGGCTATGACATGCATTATATTCCAAACAACACGCAAATCAGTAATTAAACAAATTCATACAATCTACTAGCAGCAATCAAAATGCAATTACAAAAGATGAAGACATTAAGAACTCAATGAATGATACAAAATGAAGCAATTACGCAATTATTGGGGTAATCATAGATCACGCTTATGTTATCCTTTCGATTTGGACAATTACTATTTTTTAATGGCATAACAAGGATGTCACGTTCCTTGACCATCTGTCATCGTTAAATAAAAAACAGAAAAGATAAGATCCCAAAATATATCGGTATTTCAACTTAATTGTGGGTGCGATACGGCACTCATACCCGATAAGGATTCTAAATTCGAATAACATTACCATTAATTGAGTTCCAGACACTGATGAGCCAAAATGACATGTGTGCGTGTGACAGATAATTGTAGCAATCCGTTCGGTTAATGAATAATAAAGTTTCCCTAGATACAATTTCAATATCAGTCTATATAATATCCCTAGGGCAATTAAGGACATGGAATATGTCTCTCAGAATGACAATCAAAATTTCGCAAATGACTTTACGCATCGATTGTCATCGAAAATATCCGTTTAACCCTTTGATTCGTTTTGATTCCCTATTTACCCATCCTTTTACCCTGGAGGTACTCTCAAGAGATTGCAAAAAAGCAAAAGAAACGATTTCTGTCAATTTCCTTGAGAAAGAGAGTAACATCGTCGCCAAGGATAACAGCAATTAAGTTTGAATCTCTTTCTGAGGTTTTGATGGTTCCCACAATCGGAAGACTTGTACTTCGTTTAAGGACAATAAAATTGTGTTTCCGTGTCATGGTTCGCCAATCGCTGTGGTGAGTGAGCCTAAGCATTTGCGTAAATTGTCGTGGATTTCATCGAAAAGAGTGTAATTACCTTGTGTATCGTGCTGGGGAGAGAATCATCGTTTTGCCGCATGATGACACCTATTGCTTGGGAGGTTTCCTTTTCTTCTACGTTATTCCTTTTTTTCGTTTTAATGGGAAAAACAATTAAATGATATTTTGAATACTACGAAAGGATATTTTTTTCTAAGTGAAGTGCGAAGGAAGAGAAGGGGATCTTTATCACTTCCTGAAGATGACGGTTTCTTTTGCTATAATAATTAATCTTTGGAACCACTGTGTCCTTTGAAAATAGGTACGTGGGGACATTTTAATATTATAATTGTCTCTGAAGAAATATCATCATACTTCTCAGATCTTTGGGTGAGATGAGATTGCTAGCTGTAATAGTTGTCCAGCCAGTTCCTTTACATGAGTCTAGGGTGGCTGATTTAGCCAGATCGGGGACTACCACTAGTACTCAGTTTCCGACGAAAGTGTTTTACGTAGCATTTTGTTTTCAGAATCGTCTAAGTCTGAAAACAAAGTGGAGACATCTAACGCTGGGAGACTCAGCCTCTAGTAGACAAACATCGTAAGCAACATTTAGGTGTTTAATTCTAACAAATTCCATAGTTTCCTTCCTTAGATGCTGCATGGACACTAGTGGTGATAGTGTACTTCCTTGAGGTACTCCACTTTGGAGTTCGAATTTCTCCTATACCTCTCCATTGTGTAGGACGTGATGTGTAGTCATTATGTTCTAGTATCGGAAGTCGCTTCTTGGGCTCTTCCTATAACTTCTGCTATACACAGCTCATTCTGAATACGATCTATGAGTGGGGATCTCCACCTACTGATCTCCCACTGATCGCGTCCTATGACTTACAAGGCTACCGGACTTGACTGGCTAGATCTCTCTTTTCTTAAACGCCTGCTGTAGAACACTTCGGATCATGCATCCTCCTCTTTGACATTCTAGAAACAGGGACAAACTATCGTATCCAAATCTATGGAGGTAGCTAGGTAGGTAAAGTGGTAGTTTCAAAGAAATAGAAACCCAATTTGATACCACAAAAACTCCCTCTAATCTGTATGTGAAAGAGTGTTATCTGATGTGATTGTATGCAGCTAAACCCAACCCGTGGAGTTGGTCAGTCAGCCATCTCGCTGATATCCTCGAAGAAGGGTTTACCAAGCGTAGTCAGCCTGGTCCCTGACAGGGCCGGATACCTGCAGAGGAAGTGGTTTAGAAATTCTCTCTCATTTGTATCAGTTTTATAAAGTTTAAAGTGGGTGTTCTATAGTCGGGCGAAGATGCAATTAGTTTATATGGACCCGCCATATGGTTTAGCGATCCAGCACCCAGATTCTCTGAGTCGAACTGCGCTACATAGAGCGGATCAGATGTAGGATTACACTGAGAGCATCCGTGGGACATGATGCCAACACACGCTGATCTTTATATATTTTTTTAATCTCTCAATGTTATATTTCTTGCTCAAGGCAGGCCACCAGACGATGGCACCATAGGCTCTCTTTATCCATGATTTAATGGTGGAAACAATTCGACAGGTCGCCCATGTTGTCAAAGAAAAATTCTGCAGGTGCCGAACAGGGGAAGCGATCTGAGACTCCCTCAGTGTCTGTGTTGCCGTAGCCTCTACATAATACATCTGTATTTAGGTTCTTCTTGTTATGCTTTCTCTAGAATGTTCTAGAGCCACGACATGATGTCAACCGTGATGTCTCCATCGTCTCTTTCTTTCAAGAGCATTCAAGGCTCTTCTGCGGACTAGGTCATTAGAATAGGCAAGGACCTCTATGCCATTTCTCTCTTTCATTATTAGTTTCTCAGTGGCCCCAAAAATACATAATAGAGGAGTTAATACTCTTCCCTGTGGGGTGCTTCTGTAGGCTAGTGCATGTACAACATAACTGTTTTCGTCAGTCTGAGAGCAGAGGACTTAGACTGAGTTGGTCTTGAGCTGATCTCATTGATTCAGTTTTCATATTGTTGATGGTTCCTTCTATGTCTAGGAAGGCCACTAGCATGGTAACCACTTTGCGCGGGAAGAAGACATTGCATTTGGAATTTTGATGCGATTGAATGCCAGCAACTATTATTTACCCGCACATCTACTTGATAATAGGGATTACAATCTCGTAATCTCATTAAATGCTCTCGGAGTGATGTAAACATTTACATTCTGTTCATTGTCATTTAGATTCGATCATTGTCATCATACATCATACACCCTACGGTGATGGAATCAAGAACGACAAGACTCACTCAACCGAGAGTCCTAAGCACTGGTGCATTAGTACTTAGCTAATCGCATAATCATAGCTTACTAACCTAGTCATTAAATGCATGATGAGCAACAAGCTCTGCATCCATACACCCCGATCAACACCCCTCATAAACTAATCCTCTTTCCAATACATAGTCCGAATGCACTTTTCAAATATGTGAGTATCTTTCCGCCAATACTCACTCAACCAGAAAATGAGATAAATTCCCATAACGTTGGATTAATCCTGCAAAATATCTGACGAAAACCAAAAAGGAAAAAAAATATCAAATTTTCGACGATTTTCACCCCAAAAAATAAGACAAGGATATTCACATATCCGTGGTGAACTCTAAATCAATGGGAGCGTGAAATTCCTTGGCAAAAATCTATATGGTCATCGAGGCTATAATACCGGGTGTACTTTTATAGTCTGAAGATGTGTCCAGTATAACTAAAGAGGTTTTTGTAGGTTTTTCCTTTTAGTCACGTTCATGATTAGCGTGAAAGTAGAGAGAGCAAATGCGGTAAGATTGCCCAAAAGGACAGACGGATTTTAGAGGAACAATAGAGGACAAATTTACTTTTGCCAATAACTGGAGCAACAGCAGTAGCAGCAGCAGATGCAGATGTGCGGATGCAATTTTCTTTCTTTTATTCAAGTCATATGCTTGTTATCCTTTTGCTTTGCTTAGTTCCTTCTAAGGATCACAGATTGTTTTGTTTTCAAATGGAATTTCTTATTGTATCCTTGTCGTGTTATTACGTGTTTGGGCAGATTCGGTGACCTCTTGGACTAGGGTGTAGGACCTCCTTCGGCAAATACAGAACGACGCGGGATATGCAAACATATATTTCATATTCATAAATCCAAATGCGATTCCTTTTTCTTTTTGTTTAATAGAATACGGATAGTGTCAAAGATTTTGATGGATTGGGCAAATTACTTTGTGACCGGAATCGGTAATTGTTGCGGAAACCATGCAAAGGAAAGACAGATTTGTAGTTCGCTTCCTTTTTCATCTGCTAAATCAGAAAAGCATGTAGAAATTGAACTTCTTTTAGAGTGTTGTGATTGGAACATACCACTGCTGGGTCCTTGGGCAGAAAAGACTACAGGCAATGACAAAAAACTAATGAAGAACGTTCGGTGTCTGTATTAAAGCAAATGGACCCCCTAGATTCCATCTTGTGAACTTCAACTTGAAGCTGGGCTAAGACCAAAAGACAGACGGACATCAGATGGAAACTTTTGTCATCACAAGATCAAGACATGGCCGTCCTTTGATAGAACCAGAACCGAGGGATCCTCGTTGGAGTCTTCACGAGGCACTGGCACTGTGGTATAACATAAAGAAACTACGTCTGATGGAAGAAGAACTCGACAGAAGCTGGTGTGTTAATGGAATTCTTGAGGATGCACTTCACTTTCTATGCCATTCCCTAGGTATACAACACATCAGGTACGAATTCCTTTGGGAGTTACTTCTTCCAGGATCTAGAAAAACTTGCCAAAGAAACAGGGAAACAAAATTATAAATTTCTTCAAAGGATGGTTTGTAGTATCACACAACTGTACGTTGCACATACAGCAGCGATGCTTGTAGCTGCTTTGTTAAAAGTAAGTCATGATAATAGGAAGAGCTATCGATGATGGTCCATTCACACTTCTGACTCTGATAGATTTCTCTAAGCATTTGACAAATGCCATCGCGTAAAGTCGGTCGACCACATAATGCTAAAGCATTTGAGCTTAAAACAGCTTTCAGTTATTTCAGTATTATAGATAGTGTACCTCAGGGTTCTGTCTTATGTCCCTTACTCTCCAATATTTTTTTATAATTAATGTATAGAGCTGTGTAAAAACTTCATCTGCCTTCATTTGATCTACTTTTCTTCACCGCAACTCTCCACAACTGCCGTACCTCCATCTCCTTAGTTCGTCACCAACAGCCTTATACCTTCTTGGGTTAATGTGTGACCAATCTATTGCCAGTGCTTCATGGCTCGTTCTCAGATAAAGATGTTCGATATCAATTGGACCAGAAGATCTTTATTCGATGTTTCAAAAGCACTTGTCTAAAGGTGTCTTTTGTTGCTAACGGTCACTGTCTAAGTGTTCAATCCAGATAGTAACACCGTTTGTTTGGGTCTATGATTCTATAAGTAAGCAACCATATCTATCTATACCGTCAGCGTAGTCAAAGTGTTTGTGTTCAGATGTAAGAGGTTATAAGAATCGTTCACCTCCCGTTAACCAAGCTTCGTTGATCACCAATAGAAAAAGAATCGGCGACAGTATACAGCCCTGTAGTACGCCACTTTCAGCTACAAATTCCTCAGACAGGAAATTCCCCTCATCAGAAAAGCTGTCGCTTTCTAAACTCCTCAAGTGAGAAGAGCAATTCAGCAGACGTTGTTGGCGCCTTTCTTAAGAGCTCCACTGATATACCGCCAAGTCCTCCCACTTTGTTGTTTTGAGTGCTTTCATCGCGGTAGCAAACTCTTCCTTCATTAGAAAACTTTTCACACCAGATTGATGCTTTGAAAGCCCTTATAAATCTTATGTGATATAATACAAGGACCTACATAAAAAACAAAAAACAAATTATATTGCTAAGCTGGGTTTCTCACAGGATTTTTTTTTGAAATCTTTTACCAGAGCACAACATTGTTGTGTGTGATTTTTTTATAACAGAATTTTATTCAAATTGGAATATCAGACCCTTTACGAAAAAAAAGTAAGGAATACACAATTTTTTCCTTCAATCAGGACATCATTTTTGTTTTTTTGTTTACCCCTTGAGGCCATCCTCATTAGTAATGATTTTCCAATTTGTAAGGATTATGATTCGAGGATTTCTCATTTCTTATGCATCCATTCAATTTTATGACCCAAAACATATTAATTTTTTTTTATGGGCCTACAAACAGCATCATCTTTGTGTCTTATGGAGTGTCAAAACATTACCAACGAACAAATAACAAGGATAACTACTAAATCCATAACAATGACCTAATTTGAATATAAAACCAATCACAGTGACATGCCTGATCCAAACGTCATCCGTGGAAAATTATTCTTCATCACCTGGGGTGATGAGACTGCAGAAGAAAAAAAAACATCATAGGTACCAAAAGTCTTGGCAAAAAAAAAAGGATCCACCCTGAGAGATAGACGAGAGAAGAAGAAAAAAAAATATAGAAAGCAACGATGCCTGTCAAAATAGACATGTTTCCCATCACTCAAAGGAATAGAATATATTGGAAACAAATTTAACTTTAGGACATTCCTTGCATTTGAAGATAATTAGATTCTACAGTTTTCCATTGACATCGATGTTTGTTGGGCGAATCCTTTAACTCAACCGACCTGAACGAAAAAAAAAAGAAAACAACAGACAGACAAACGACAAACGAAGATTATCAATTTTGATATGTAGTGTCCTGTTGGATGGGCTGTGTTATATGATTTTCACACTTTAACTAGGTATAAAATTTTATTTTGACACACAACTGACAGTTGGGCATCGATGAATCCTTTCTTTTTTGATTTTTTGGATTGCACAAAAGGTGATGACAGAGTTTCATGTTTTCCTTTTTTTTTGCGGAACAATACAGCAAAAGGTTAAAAATTATATAAGTTCGAATATAATCCTTGTAATCCTTTTCTTTGGGTTAACATGCGGAGGTCTTGGGAAAGTGTTTAGTGTGAAATTTCATCCGCTTAAATGATGAAATTACGTTCATAACTATTTATATTGACATGTGTCATAAGGTTTACTCTGTTTTTATATAGATGGGGTTAAGAGTGTATAAATGTTTGTTGAGGGTCAATCGCAGGTATTCTATCTTAACACAAGAAGACGTTTCTTTTTAATCATTTAAATTAATGTATATAGTAGCATACGCCATTGTAAGGGAAGATTCTGTCTTACAGTTGTATGTGAGAAGATTACAACTGAATCCAGGTTATTGCATATGAAGGTCAGTATCCTTAGCGTAAGTTACTCAATTCTTATTACTCCTCTAAGAGCATAGGAGGACGTAGGAGGAACAACGCCTTCGTGTCATCTTGTTGGAATCTTGCAAAGCGTTTCAGCTCATTCTCAAAAAGATCGACTTGTCTGTTTCACTATCTCTAGACGGACATACGCAATGATAAATTGATATATGTAGGTTTTAGTTTTTTGTGCTTTATTGGCATCGATCCTCACAAGAAGAAGTCTTATCACATGTTGTCGGGGACCATATCATCGAATTCGGACCAAAAGAAATTGGTTATGATAGTGCTCGCCGTTGAGGATAATGAGCTGGCCAAGACGTTCTCAAAGAAGCCAGTCCAAGATCCACACCAAACAGTGACTTTCTCTGAATGCACTGCTATTTGGTCACATTTTTGCTTGTTAACGAACCCATTCATCCAGACGTGGGCCTCTTCGCTGAATATGATTCTTACAGACATTAGGGTCAACAGTCGCAGTCAGGGAACAAACTTCTTTGTCTATGGTCAGTACGTTGAACTCCTGGATCAGGTTAACTTTGTACGGGTGTGGGACCAAGTACAAGATTTGCAAAGTTGTGGGCTGTGAAGGCCGAGTACGGCAGGGAATAATTTGCCTTAGGTTCTCCTGTACTTTTGGCAGATATTACGTTTCATAGACGTACGGATGTTGGCAGAAGGAAGGACGGACTCTCGGACTCTCGGATGGACCGTAAATGAACGAAGCGCTCGAAATGTTGCTCAAACAGAAGACTCAATAACCACATCCATATTGCGGCACGGATTCAACTTTGGAACAGTCGTAGCTTGGTGTTTAAGCTAATTGCATTCCTTCGCCAATCTGTGGATAGCATCCCAAACGCAGGTTTTGCTTTACCTATTCGGCTGGCTATATCCAGTTTGTTTCCGCCATCGGTTGAGACAATACTCCCAAAGTATTGGAAACTCTCTACTCTCTCAAACGTTTGTCCAGCAATACATACATATATAAGTCGATGAATTTGGTCCTAAGCTGATCACTTTTTTGTTTCTGCTGAGTAAATTTTCAGCCCAACGACGTCTGCTTCCCTCTCCACATTTGCTGTCATTTGGTGAAGGTTCATTATTCATCGGCATAGTGCTTAAGTTCAGAATTAATCAAAATTAATGGAGCACGCAGTTACATGTTTCCATAGGCGAGTGTATTAACCATTTACTCCGGCACCGATTCCATTACTTTTTTTGAATCCATCTGTGTACCAATCATCATTGCCAAATGCAGTCTTCTTCCGTTCCCAGTTCTGGCGATGTTGAGCTTGTCTTGTGCTAATATCTTCCACCATACCGGTGCTCCGTATGTGAGTTATCACTGCAGAAAGCCATAGTATCATTCTATGGTCAGCTTCGCCCTATAAGGCTTTTGAGCAGGTACCTACAATAGACCACAGTAGCTGAGAGAGGACTCTATCTTGTGGGCAACTTATCGCAACTGTGACTCTTCGATCTATAATTACAAGTAGTATTATCTGCTCTCACGTATTGAATACATCTATAGTATAGTTAGTGGTGCGGAAAGCTCCTTCGATGTCAAGCCCAATCTCCGATATGACTGATATGACTGACTCCTTCCAACTTTTTGGTTTTCATCGCCAAGAAAAAGTTGTTCTGAAAATATTTCTAAGAATTTATTTCTATACAAGTCGCGAGATATCAGTGAGCAGTGAGAACTGCATCTCCCCCTGGCGCCTTAAATTAAAGAAAGGAGTTTATTGCCCTAGTATGTTTCCTTGATGAAAAATATCCTTTGGTCTCTTGGAAAAGATAGACGAATCTGCCTATTATACTTCTGAGAACTACTTTGTTTCAAACGCGTAGCTGCCATTGATTGCTACTCATTTATTGACAGCCAACGTGTACTAGGGACAGATCTAGGAATTGAAAGAATATACTTCTAGAAAACATCAACCTAATGCGATTCTTTTCCAGCTCAATAAGCAAAGATAAGGCATCGTCTCATCGATTTCAGACAAAGCAATACTATCGATGACAACTCAATCACTGTTCGACCGTATACCACACCCCATCCTTTTTTTTTTCTTCTTCCCAAAGGGTGGTTATCTACTCCTGTATACTTCATTGCTTCTCGCCATCACGTTAATTTTATAGATTTGACAGTTGCAATGAAGGTATATTCGCATTTGCAAAATAAAAATAAAAGATTGTTGTGATCGCAACTTGAGGGCTTGCAAATTCAATAAATTTTGCTTCTTTATGATGAAAAGGGTTCGCAGCCATGACATCGATAGGTCGTTAACAGATCTGCTGCGTTAAGTATCAAATATCAAATAACTTTGAAGAAGTTCCCATCACTCCCAGAAGGTAGCCTCACTAACTTACATCAATGTGACAATTATTGATATTTACGGGACACGATCGTTCATTGAACTCGATCTGTAAATGGTGATCATGTTAATATTTCATAGAGATTCCAATCTTGCAATGGAGATGGAATCAAAACCCATTAGTTTCCTTAAATGATTCCTGGGATTGCTGATCGTCGAAGGAATTTCAACAAAAGATCGCGCCGAATTTCAAGGAATCGCGATCAAACAATACATAGGAGTATCTCTTCAATTGTCCATCAAATTATTTATGACATCAACCGATGTCCTACCTGGATAATAGTCCTTATCAGGAATTGCATGAACAGGAAAATCAAATCCAATCGTCCGTTCTTGGATTTTTATGAAAGAACAAACCGTTGAGGATCTCCTTTGATGACACTATCGCCCCAGATGATCGACACTTGAGTGAGTTTCTGCTCCTTGGCATCATGTCCATTAGACAAACAAAACCTGATAATAATTTACGTAATGCCATCGTCGTTATACACTATTTAAGGACATCTGCCCACAACTTATGCGTTGGAGTGAACGGAATGGAATGCATCTATCTACCATTCTTTGTTCGGTGTTTTTGTACTTGGGTCATCTCGTGCCGTGATTGCATTGCAGCTTCTTTGTGAGCCTGTGTCGTAAAAACAGGGTCGTAAACTCGCACTAGGTATCATAGTTCTTTAAGGACATTGAAGAGGATGTAAGAATGTTCACTGAAGCGGTGCACAGCAACTCAATGTGACTCCTGCTGATTGTGTGTGGTTTAAAGGACAGCCCAGCAGATTACCTGGATGAAAAAAGGATGCAAAAAATATGTAAAACAGATCTTAAACTGAAAGGATGAACCGAGAAGGTGATAATTGAGTCACGTGGGTGGTTATGCAAATGACAATTGCTGTCAGAAGTGATGTCATTTTTAATCAGTCTTTTGTTAAAGGGTGCCAGACTTTACGGTAGCCAATTCGAATTAACCGTAGACACTAAAGATGATGCGATAGATACGAGTATTACACTGAATTTCATGGAAATTATCTCCTTTCGCCATTTGGTTGTGAAGACAAAAGCCGTCGAGTAGTCAAGTTTGTTCTGTCGATATGACAAATGGTAGACAAAATTTTAGTTGTGTCTTTGCATTTCCCTAAAAAAGTCGACTAAAAATCCTAGAAGAGCAAAGCGTAATAGTATTGGGGACATCCTTTTAAATACCTTCTCGTGATGGGCTGAAGAGAACCTCACTTTCAACTTTACTCTTGTCTCGGTCCAGGCTGACGGAATGAAAATAAAGCACAAACCTTCTGAGATTACGCCGAAGGTTGTCTTGCCCACTTGATCCTTTCTTTCACTGCTCAGGGTAGGTGATGCTGCCAGCTGAGTGAAATTTACTAGGGAACGGCCATCATGAGGACACTCAGTTTGATTAATGTTTTGGCAAAGTTCCCAGTGAATTGGGAGAATTGTGATCCTTCTACTAAAGATTATAAACTCGTTGTCGCAAATTACGTTTCCGAAATTTCGTTCTAAGCAATTTCCCATATTCGGGAAATTCCTCCATATTCGAGAAGTGGACTAATAATTGCCCACCAGAAGTGAAGTAAATTCCATTGTGCAATAAATTCCCTTGCAGCATTTCGCCTATCACATGCTCATATTATTTTCCACTGCTTTCAAAACTGTCTTAATTATTTCCCCGGTTTTTGTATTTGCTAAGGTAATATTTATTTGAGAACCCAAAATACATTGCATACTTTTAGGAAAAGTTCAACACTCGATCTGAAGAAAGGTATATGCATCAGGGACAAGTGCGATGAGATGGTGGAAGAAGCGCCACAGGATCATAAGTCCACGTTGGATTTTTGCATCACGCGGGTGGATTATAAGTCCACAAATCTATTATGATGAATGATTATGTCATGTATTCCCTTGTGGTAGCTAGGCAGACACAAGGAATGTGGGGAAAGTCTCCTCCTCTTCCTCATCCATACCGCTTCTGCAGAAGTGGCTGGCGAAAAGGCCTATTCTTGTTGCTTGACTATTAGATAGTGCTCAGTGATCAACCCTATTATGATGCTGATATACATACCTACAACCTCTTGGGAAAAAGCTTAGGCCAAATTTGTTTAGTCTCTACACATATTAGTATACCTTCCACTTGTCCACCTGAGCTTTGCACTCTCGATTGCATCCAGCTTGTATTTTTGCTTGCATTTAGCGATTGGTATACCTTAGGTGCCTTTGTTCTGCCACCAACTGCGTCCTTGTCCTTTGATCCATCAGTATAGAAGTGAATCGCTTTGTCTTCTACAAATTCTTCAGATCGATGTGCTGGGGATGGTGACGAGAAAATTCTTGTCGCAGTTTAGAAATCGGTTGGTTTAGTCAATGTTTTCGGGAGCGAAGTTCTAAAATTCTTCAGGATAGAAAAGTGGACAAAGTCTTTTTTTGAAGTTGTTGCTAAATATATGAAGGGGTAATAGAGGAAACATGCTGTCCAACCGCAGAGGGTGTTGTGCGCAGTGTTCCGCTCATGCACCTACAATCACATCCCTGAACCTTGCTTAGATAACCGCAATTTATTGCTTTTTCTAATGCTGTCCACCAGATAATAATCCCATAACTGAGTATTCGTCCGATGACCGAGGTATAGAGCCAGGTTGTAGACACCAATAAATTTTGTTTGCAAGAGAACAATGCTATTGTAGCCTTCTTGACTTGCTGGGTTTCCAGCTCGGCTTCCTATCTGGAAAGGTTAGTTAGTGAGCAGAACCTTGAACTGTGTTCCAAGAAACTTTCGCTCTTCGCGACAGCGCTTCACAAGCTTGGATTTGATTCCTATAGTAGTAATTACTTTTGTAGCTGCTTTTAACGCTGTTGAAAGCGCCCCCTATATCAAGGTTGGCAATGCTGGAGTATTCGATATTGTTAAGAAATAAAGTGCACGACCCGGTCGTACATACTTGCACCTATATCTATAAGTTTTTTAATGTAGTTAAGATCCATAAAACCAACGATATACTGATATCAATTTTTAGAGTACAACTTTGTTAAGATCGCTCTAATTAAAGTACCTTTATTACTAACTTTGTCTAAAAACATGGTATGTCATCTCATAGGAATTCAGAAAATTAGTCCAAATCTGAAAATTAACCAACAGTGCCTTGGGCGTTTTTATGAAAATGACATATTGTTAAGTTGGCTATAAGTAAAGTACCCTTAATCACAAATTTGGCACGCGTGGTACGCCATTTTATAGGATTGTATAAAAGTAATTTAAATATGAAATTTACAGAAAATCGTTGGAGCCGTTTTCCAGAAATTTGTCTAAAACCCCTAAGTCCTTAAAAAAATGCCGTTATTACCACATGTGGCCAAAATTTGTTCAGGCCATTTTAAAGCATTTGTTACTTTTAATCTAATGTGAAAATTTTAATAAAATCGTTTAATCCGTTTTCAAGAAAATCGTCTTTTAGCCGAATTGCTCATAACTACCGTTCTAACCACTTTTGGCCAAAATTTGGTACCTCATCTTTTGGCATGTGCTTGTACTAGTCTCAGTGTGGAATTTAAGCGAAATCCTTTGAGTTATTTTCGCGTCTGATTTCGAATATGAAATTTAATCAAAATCGTTATAGCCGTTTTCGAGAACGATTTTAGTAAAATTGGCCATAAATTAACGTACCGTTAATAAAAGGGCTAAAACAAAAATTTCAATTTCCCCAAAGACCCTAGATATGAAGTTTGATCAAAATCCGTACACCCGTTTAGGCTGTAGCCTCGCTGACAGACAGACAGACTGCATCGGCAGAGCCACTTTTTTGGACTTCTCAAAATTTCAAATTCTCCAAATTCATCCAAATCTCGAGATCGAAAATCTAAACGAATCCAATACTTGCCCTGGTGCACTTAAAAAAAAGAATATAATTGAGTCAAATTATGTACACTAAACACAAACGTTTTTATTACTTAAATAATTCTCTGCAAATAGATGATATAAGAATTTTTCTTTAAATTAAATTATATTTTAATTTATAAGTTTATTTACTTTACATTTTATTTCTCACATTTTTTGCTTAAAAATTGTGTTTTGCTTTGAAGAAAAAATGCACTGCTTCACATAAATAGATACATATAATATATACTTAAGATTTATATTTAGATACTATAAAAGAACAAGGCTTAGAGTAAAATTAATTTATAATTTATAATTTAAATATATAATGTATGCATGTATGTATGTATTTTTGTTTACAACCTAATATGTCTGTATAACTGTGAATGTGTAACTTTTATTGCATTTTTTTTTTCTACTAATTTACTGAGATGAGTTTTAGTTTTTCTTCAAATTCTATTGTTTGTTGGTTATTTCTTTTGTTTTTTTTTTATTTTTTTTTTTATTAATAAATTACTAACTTCAGTCTTGATAGTTGAATTGATTAAAAAAGAAATTGTTTTCTACTTGAACTTTATTTCTATCGATTCATTTATTTTTTTCTTAATCTTTTGACTGTTGCTCTGCCTCGTTTGGAGGATCAGTGGACGATAAAGGATTCTCTGCAGCCAAAGAAATTCTCTCACGAGTGTCTGGTGGGCTGGGCGTAGTACACTCATCGGGGCTGTTGTTATTATTTACAATACTCTGGGTGGGTGTGAGTGTTTTTGATGGACTGACCACTGCCTCCTCTGAAGTTACTAATGCAGCTTCTATCTCCGTGAACAGATCGATGAGATTATTGATGCCGATCAGATAGCCGTCTTCGTGGTTACCAACTTTCCAGGTGGTACTATGATCAATTTGATGATTGGAAGGTAGGTTGACAGTTTTGGCAAAATCGATAAGCCATACGCTCGCCTGCGAACGATCGTGTACGAAAAGTAATGAGCTGCCGATCACTTCATGAGTACGGAAGAAATCGGAGCATTCGAGAGTGGCGCGAATAGCACGCAGACGCTGTAAGTAACGGGGCTGAAAAGAAAGGCAAAAGGGTTTTGTTAAGACACAGGATAAACGAAAAGGGGTTACGGCTTACCAAAGCATGGGTGAATCCCTCGATGAATTCTTCGAATGCTTTCTTAATTTGTTCACGTGACTTTGTAGTTTTAAAGTCCTTTGAACTGGTGCCGTCACTCTTTTTGATGCCCTAGAAAGAAGCAATGGCAAAAAGGTTAGATTTCTATAGTTAGATACTTTACAAATACAATAAAAGTAACTTAATTGACGTGACTTACGCCGCTGTGGTGTATCCTAGGGAAATGCTACAACATCAAACTTATTAATAAGGTCCTGAGGGCGGTGGCTCTGGCGCAACAGGACCCAGCCTTGAACAGAATGCTGGCAAGTCGGTAGAACAGTGCAAGGAGGAATTCTCCTCGCTGGCTTAAAGGGTTTAGAATTATCCTTCTAATCGCCGGGCAAGATCAAGGGTAAGTTAGCGGCCGACCTCTAGAGGAGGGGTTCTGCGATTGATGGCTCCATAACGGAGGCGGTGACCATCCCACTATGTGCCTTCAAGATCTCTGCGCACTATCTACCGAGAGCTAATACTACTAATGGCACCCTGCAACGGTTGCGAAGTTTTGTTATATCCAGACACATGGGGTCCAACTAAAGTTTGTAGAGTAACACCCCAAGACGGAGTTCTCTCTTCGCTGATATGGCTCCTTGTTGTGAACGAGATCTTAGTACGATGTGGTTATCGTGGATTCGGGGAAATTTCTCCCAATCCTAAGTGAAAGACTCAACTTCGCACTACAGCTAGTTGATCACTCGTACGGAAACAAAGGACTGGGGGTGAACCCTTCAAAGACGGAGATTGTTATTTTCTCTAAGAAGAGATCAATTCTCACCTTCAGGCTCCCATATATCGGCGGGACGTTGAGCTAAATATCTTGAGTTCATTGGTTAGGAATTGGAAGGAAAAGAAGTAAGCAGAAGGAGAGCGTAGCTCTCTACCTCTGCATGAAAACTTCCAGCAATACGTGGGGGCTTCAAACCAGCTGTGGTATACTTGCGAAGCAATCTCAGCTTTCAAACCTCACCAAAATCCAGAGGGCAACATGCATTGGAATCATGGGATCAATGAGAACGACGGCGACAATGGAAGCCATGCTTAGTTTCATTCAGCTTGACATTTTTTTTTAGTAGTATGGCAAAACTGCCAAAACTGCTATAAGATTGAGGGAAGACCGATTGTGGTCACGCCTCCATTCTGTCCCGATGGGAGACTATATTGAAACTGATCACATGAAGCCGATGCTAACATTCGAAAGGAGATTCGATACGAGAACTCCTGACAGACTGGCATTCTATACCGACGGTTGGACAGTGGTACAGGAGCCGGAGTTTACACCTAACCTAACCCACACTGCCCCATCTCTTGCGACCATGAAAGCTTCTAAAAAAGTTCTTGGGCATAAAAGTGTAGGTCCCATCTGTGTGCAGAGATGTTTAGATTTTTGCCCTCTTTGGGCTGCTTAGGGCCTAATACACATTTTTTCTTCTATAAAACTTAAAAGCAGTTGCAAACAAGAAACAGAGGGGAACTCACCTCAATTCGAAAACCGAGCGTAGCAGTACTGGATATAGTCTCCCGCCAGACCATGTAGCGTGGCTTCGTGACCCCCTTAGCTTTGTGTTCCTCATCATTTGGCGCTTCCGGATCGATTTGTATCATTTTCTCGTACATATCCTTGCGAAGTTTCGGCTTCTCTTTAGCCTTGGACAGTTCCTCCTCTAAGTATGTACGCACACCGATCTTACAGTCCATCACACAAGGCTGATAAAAGTCACTTAGCAGATCCTGAAGCTGGAGATACACTAGTAGAAAAAAAAATCTGTTAATTTTGAAACCTAATCCTTTTAAATTTTGCAAACTTACACTCTCCATCTTCACTGGTCACTTGACCCTTGTACTCCGGCACATATGGACGCAGTACATCGCGCATTAATACCTGGAAGCAGTCCTCCTCCTTGGGACATAATTTCTTCAAAACAGTACCCTGTTCTGGTCCGGCTTTGAAGTTACCTTGATGGCCGGCTAGTTGTACCCATGGGTATCGCTGTTTCTTATACGTCTGGAAGAATGGCGTCCACTGGACAATGTTGCGAATCTTTCGCCATCCCGATGGCTAAAATGGGAAAGAAAAAAATATATAAAAAAATTAGTTTCATTGGTATGTCAAGAGGAGAACCGACCACACACGGCGACTAAGGTTTGGTAATTGATTTGTTTGCCTCAAGTTGGTCATAATTGCTCTGACGTTTACGACGTACGTGAGGCGCTCTCTACGTGCTTCGCATGTGTTACTTTGAAATTAGACCAAAATTAGACATAGAATTACCAACTCACGCCAGTTTGGCACCGAACGGTGTGTAATTGCAAATTGTAAATGAAAACATCGCACACGAAGTATTGTGAAATTACCGCTGGCTTTACTGTTGTCACATGTTTGTTAAATAAAAGGATGTGTTTGCATCACATGACTGTATGGTAGGTAACAGTAGAGGTCAATTTGATGGCGATATTTGGGCGGTAACTACAGGCAAAGTCACGATTTCACCCAATGCCGACACGTTCAAAACAAAAGTAATCACTAACATCTATCTATCATCAAAAAAAAAAGTTCAGAACGTACGTCACCAAGGTTAGCATTGACGTTCTGATTTGGGAATCCTAATAACAGTCTTAATTGCTTTGGCTAGGAGGTGATTAGCCTAAAAAGAACTGGTTTATTGAACCTATGACCTAGGTAAGATGAAATGGATGACGTGACTTGTGGAGTGCAATGTTCATTAATAGTGAAGGAACTACAGGCTACGTTGATATTGAGGTCATGGCTGCATCTTTGCCCTCAAGGTAAATTAAGACTGGAAGTTGTCCTTCTTAAGAATGCTTATGAGTCTCTAAGAGTTTTTCGTAGCACAGCTTGTGTTAGGCGATATGACGCCGCATAAGAACGTTCTCAAGTCCCTTAAGGAGCTTGGAAGAGAACTCTATCTTAGTCACTGGATAGGTTCTATGTTCAGTATTAGAATCATTTCGGCAAGAGAGCCAAATTTTACAGTAGGGCAACACAGGAGCAAGGTTTCATTCCACCTCTACTATAGCTTTCACTCGTAAATAAAATTATTTTTAGTTTAGAAGAAACAATCAAAGTATACGGGTATTCGGACGGCATGGTAACTTCAGTGACAGGTTTGCTTTCTTTTGTAATCGAAATCATGGAAAGTGCCTTGAAAAAGGTTAGCACCTGAGGCTTAGTATCGACCGGACAAAACTGTACTATAAAACTATGAATCTACTTCCCTTGCCCTCCTGCGCAAAGTATTTAGGATTTATTTTGGATCGCAAGCTTAATCTAACCATAAACCGACGAGTGGAGAAAGAATGCATCCCTTTCTATGTCTCTAACAGAACCTTAGGCGAAAGATGAGGTTCGCAACCAAAATTGACCCTGTAGACAATAATGGGAGGATAGCATGGTCGCTGGATCTAAACAAAGCCTGTAACATAACCAAATTGAACAGGGTACAAAGAACAGGTTGAAGGTTTCTCACGGTTCTCTTTCTACCTTAGAAGTACATAAATGTCGTTATTAAACTCAGAGATTCCAGGTGCTCGACAACAAATTGGATTCTCTACCAAGATTGCAGTTGGTGCCCGAGAGTTCCCACAATAAACTTCATCCTCCAAGGCAATGCATCTACATTGATAGTCAGGCTGCTATCAAAGTCATAAGCTTGATAGCCGTGTCATCTAAACAAGTATTAGAATGTCGAAAATAACTAGAGTCATTAGGTATTCAATTCATGGTAACTCGGATGCGGAATTCAGGACATAGTATGGAAACGTCAACGCCTATGCTTTAGCCAAGCAAGTCTCAGCTCTGCACTGCTTCCTTGTGGAATCAGTTTACATCCCCTTAGAGCAATAAATTAGAGCAAACGTTACCTTCATCTTCCTAAGAAACGCCAATCTTAGACTGGACTTGGCTGACAAACTATGTCACATCAAGAACGGAGTGTCAAGCTATAATAAGACTTTATTAGCCGACTTAACGCATATCTGCGATTGCTTTAGATCGCTCATTCTCTATACCAGAGCCAGACAACGAACGTTTGGCAAACAAGAGCCTTAAACCTCATAGGTCTTCCGCCCCAGTGGTGCTACTTTCCTTGCAACCAGCTTGTCCCAATAGTTTCTCTGATTAAGTCAATTCTGCTCTTGGCTCTGTAGAACATTGGTCACTTTGTCTCACCTTTGTTCGAACAATCCTCGACGCAAATTGGGCCTATTCTATGCAGATTCAACGCAGGCTTATTCGCGGATGCAGTCGTCCTTGGGTAAACACTCCTTTTACCCTCCTTGACCTTAGGATATGACTCGATTTGGAGAATCACTAACGTCCTGCTTTTCTACTGGTCCGCCTGTGGGCTTTGCCAGTTTAACCTTAGGAAGTAGCAACAGGCTTCCCATTTTTGGATCACTTCGTCAGTGGGGTTTTTTGCATTAGTGTTAACCAGTTCTTTTTTGTCTGCTTTTTTTCGCTAGAGGTACACACTCTGGTACCTACTTTGATTGGAAGCTCTTCGGTGACTCTTGTGGAGCATCTTACCCTTGCCCTTACTTCTTCGTACATGTCCATGATCATGCGAACTGAGGTTTCTATGAATTTTCTTTTCAGACAGCGATATTCCCTCCCTGAATCCTACAACTGCGTATGTTGTACATCCCCCCAAACAAACACAGTTGAGTACTGACACAAAAACGTCATCTTTTGGGATGACTCTTTGCCTTGACTGTTGAGAATAAAATTAGTTTATAAATAAAATTTTATTCATTTTCAGTTAGAATTTATCGCAGTTTGTATGAATATCAGGTCGGGATAAGTTGTCGATAAACATTCCAAAGCAGTTCCGAATTTTCTCACATTAAAAATGCCCGCGCCACTGGGTGTCGTCTGTCATACAAATTGTTTAATTTTATTTTGAAAACAACAAAAGTATATTCTTTTGGAATGCTGTTTGTTTTTTTTTTCCTAATTTACTTTTAAGACTTATGATGCAGATAATTGGAAGAAAAGATGGATGTCTTCGTAACAAAATAGGTGGCGTTGGCAATAGAATTTCAATTGAACACGTGCAGATGGCGCTGGTGACGTGGGAGATTAGCTGGTGTCTGCTGGCAAGTAGTTAAAGATTTGAATCATTCAATTGGAATGGTAATAGACGAGAGACTATGTAAGGAGCATACTTATATGACACAGAGAAACCAAGTTGATCCTAGATATACCAGAAAGACTAGAGTTGATTATTAGCATTGTGAAACTCTCTCATTTATTCTCCCGAAGGACACTGAATATATATTTTCACAACTATGGGTCACTAACAGCTTTGACACTTTGGGAAGTGAACGAGGAGTGACAAAGGACCTAAGATAAACCTTATGACGCTGTCCAGCTTCCAGGACAAGAACCCTCAGAAAGAGGATGAATTGCGGATGAATTCTCTCGGAATGAACGCCGGAATAGAAATATATTTTAAGAATAGTGAATGAAACCTAAACCCGTCAACGAAACTGATCTTCCAGGTTATAAGCTATGACATCGGTGTATCGTGTATCCACCTGCAATGTCCAAACTTTGCTGCTGATAAACATGAATCTGTCAACATGCAGTTCAGGACAAATTTATGACATTTACTACAGCAGCCATAAAAGACTGCACGTGTCTACCATTGACCTACCAGTTGACAGAAGAAGAAGACAAGACAAGAGCAGCGAAAGAGGAATACCGCGGGACAAGGGAAGACAACAGAATTTAATGTACTTTTTAGAACTTTTAGATTATTCTAAAATACTATTTAGTACTTTTCAGTACCTTTTAGTACCATTCCTTACTTGTAAGTACCTTTCAGTATTCTTTAAGTACTTTTCAGTTTTCATTACATTTTTGATATTTATCAGTAATTTTTAGTACCTTTCAGTACCTTTCTGTGCTTATTGAGTAATTTTAAGTACTTACTTTTTATTACTTTTTCAGTACTTTTGAATACTTTATAGTACTTTTTAGTACTTTTTAGTACTTTTTCAAAGAGCGAATAGAAAACAAGTTACAACCACAAATTCTATTATGTCGTCCAAATTATCAAGGTACGTCGACTGTATTGCCTTAGCCATATTGAGCGAATGGACAACAGTCCCGCCAAGAGGATCTTTGAAAAAACAAAAATACTGAATCTCAGAAAACTTGCTTTCCACAAGTGGAAGCAGCTTACCCTGGACATCTATCTCGTACTAAAAAGTGCTAGAATCCTACTACCTAGTAAGTCCCCCAGATAACTCTCGTACAAACACCAACTGACTACGATGCCACATTCATTATAATCCAACAATTGGATATTTATTCAAAACCCATTCAAAGTTTTTCTTACGATAAATTCCCATTTTAATGAGGGCCTTGAAGCCAATTTGACGTCATTAATCAAGTTAATTTTATTCAGTAAATATTCAAAACACAATTACCACCACTTACATCGCTGAAAATATGTAAATAAAAATATTATTGAACCGCAATGTGAATAAAATTAAAAAGCGAATAACAACTCGTTGAACTTGTTGAACTTTATCGTAAGTCCAAAACAGCACAGGCCTGTCACATGTTCCCTCAAACAAATCTGAAGAAAAGTCAAACGACCCATTGAATGAATGACGCAGGCGCGTGGCCGCCCGTCTTGACAAAAATTCAAAGAGTGGTGTAAAAATAATCATTTAAGCATTTCCTTCAAGTCGACCCCGAGGCTTGAGTGTAGTTATGTCAAGACATCGAGTAAAAGTGTGTAAAACACTCAAGAGATGACGTTGCAGCAACAGCAACAGCAAACAACCAACGACGTCGTTGTCGCTGAGTTGATGACATTTGCATAACAAATATTGCCAACCATGGAAGGCAGGGCCAGGGGTCTATCGTTTGAATAGCAATTAACGCCTGCTACTACCAATAAGCGCACTATGCCTCGACTGCAGCTATGTGTTGGGGTACAACCGGCGCGCTGCTGGTATCGCGGTGGTGTTTACTTTGTTTTCGATTTTTTTCCTTTTTTTTTTTTTTAACATAAAGTGGAGAAACTCAAATTGACGTCAATGCTAATTGAGTGCTGCTTACTTCTTGGGTTTGTAGATAGTTTGTCTTAAGTTTTTTTTTTTTTTTTTTGTTGTATCTCATTCGCATTTTTTTGCGTCGCGACACGTTTCGTTTGAAAATGTCTAAGTAAGTACTGAACTTAACATATGGGGCAGCACTTACACATGGTCTATTTGACATGACAGTGATGAGTTACACTTGACAGGCTGGTGTTCCTGCTAGACTGACTAGACATCTATAATGTGATAGAGTGGTGGACGCTAAATGTGGACTGTCGTCAGGGAATGCAAGGGTTTCGAGGAATGTTTTGTAGAGAATACAAGGTTTGTCTGAAAGGTCTGGAGCCTAACATAAAAACTAGTATTTTGTTCTTCCAAATATGGTTTTGCTTTTCGTCAGTCTTTTCAATTCATTTGTCTTATTGGAACATCAATTTCTTCTTCTTCGAATGAAAACTACAAGAAGTTTACTCGTTTCACTTAAACAGCTCCACCAAATCTTTGGAATTCGAATGGGTTCTTGGTCCAAAGTGAGCAAGCGCGGTAGCCAACACTTGGATAGGATAGAAAAACTTATTTCATTGACAAGCTCATAGCTTCTGTTAGTCCTTAGTCCTGGTAGACAAGAATGGAGAGCCGCCCAATTACACTGAGAGGTCCAAAGGAATACAAAAATCGGGTGGAGTTTGCTGTAAATCACTCAAAGTCACAGTCAAATACGCTGGAGGCTGTATCATCCTTTAAGCTGAAACTAAACCCTCATATGGTCATAATCTTCGTGGATAATCAAATGGTATTGAAGGTGCTAGTTAGTGGGGTAATCTGAGGGAAAACAGCCTAGCCCTGCCAACAAGCCACACAACACTCACAAAGTCAAGAGAGAAACTAGCATGACGGGGGTCACCATTAAGTAAAGACTTTAATTCAAAAGAAATAGCGAAGGCTACCTAGTTACCGACGCATAGAGAATTGTTGATGTGTTGAAGCAACACTTCCAGCAGTTGCTTTACTGGCAGAAAATAGAGAGACTGATAGGGTAAGACGAGAACCCACCTCCAGTCAATGAAGAACCAACGCCCCTCCCAGTATTGAAGAAGTTAATATAGCCATCAGAAAGTTGAAGAACAACAAAGCCGCTGTCTCTGATGGGCTTCCAGCTGAACTCTTTAAATACAGAGGTGATGCCTTGGTAGGGTGCAAGCATCAAGTCATCAACCAAATATGGGTGGAGGAAAGCATGCCGGACGACTGGAGTATCAGCTCTATATGCCCTATATTCCGAAAAGACGATCTTATGTCTTTTAAGACCTACCGAGACATATCTCTGTTAAAAGTAATCGGCACGTACCAGTGTGGCTTGCGGCCCGGAACTGGGTTCAAAACTCCTGCCTCGACGAACCAAATTAATGCTCTATAGACCTCTCATCTTACCAGTCCTGCTGTATGGGGCCGAGTGCTGGACGATAAGTTAGAAAGCAAATATTGGGCAATTTCGAGCGAAAAATACTACCTAGGACGAATCACAATGTACCACTGAACCTCCATGCATGTGCGCAATGTCCTTAGACACATGGAAATCACAGCAGATAGTCCTAGTCATCCTCAGGCGGCAGTGACCAGAGAGTACTTCTATCATTGTCCTACTTTTCGATCTATCTACTTTAATTATTTACCCGGATTTCCTATTCCTATTTTCCTATGATCTAACTTCAACCATAGGGCCTCGGACACCCAAGCTAACTCTATCTATCGGCATTACACTTCATTACATTCCATATCGCAGTATTCTGCGTGTAGAGATTGACGTTAGGACCGCATTTTTCAGCCCACTTCTTCAGACACTTGTTACTTATTGTGTCTTAAGAATTCACCTAGAACTAGAACTACAACGCCGTATACATAGGCAGTGACACCCCATGCTATATACATAGTTCTTTTAGTATTTAGTCAATAACAATAACCCTAAAGAAGTGAGGTTTGGTGCCTCTAGTTTCCTTATTGAACTGCATCCAGGAATGTGTGTCTATATTGCTAGCTGGCGGTGACTCACTAAGACCTGTCTCAAAGCTCAGGGTAACCTTAAGAACTTAGGTTATATTGCGTAGGGTTACGAGGTTATCATAAAAACACTAGGCACTATAGTAGACCCATTTCCTCCTAAGTCCTATAAGTTCTATCTAACTGATGAATTTTTAGAATAGCTGGTTTTGATTTGAACCTTATCGAGTGCGGGTTTATCTGCTTATTGTGACCTTCACAATCGTAGTTCACGGTAAGACAGTTGGTACCACATGAAAGCTAGTGCCTCTAATGTAACAGACAGGCGAGGCTCTGGAAACATTGAATGAACCTGCTATCCAAAGACTTTGTCATAAAAGGTAAGAGCCATCATACTAAAAAATTGTCAATTTTAGGTTAAGACACGAACTAAATCGTATTAGATAAAGGTAAATGTGTATTGTGTACCAATATTTGAAATAAACTTCAACGTAACGACCTAACATACATATGTATGTAGCAATCTCTGGCATAACTGACTCGTTGGATATCTACTATTTACGACTGTCCCATGCAACGTTGAGTGAATCAACATAATAAACCTCGTCAAGACCGAACTTCCTCTCATGAATCTCAATTAAACTTATCAACGGAACAATTATTGCTCCCAATCTCTAGAATATATCTCACTTAAGTCTCCCACAACCTTGACTGATAAAAATACAACAAAATGAATGAGACTTATCTTTATTTCCAGCATTAATTAACGTCCTCCATTGTGAATCACTCACAGTAGCTGATGTAACTAATTGACCGGACAAAAAGTGCTCTCTGACCGGATACGAAGCCTCAATATTGTACTAGATTGCAGTTACGACGCCAAGTAAGTAGTTCGATTGGTTCTTGAATATTTAGATTGTACAGTGGGGTAGATATTTTTTAAAAAATACCACATTGTCAACCAAATATTTGTCCAACTGGTTCAATGCCATATGCAACACTGATCGCAATTGTAGATTTTAACTTAACGTAGGTCAGTAATCAATCAGTTTCCTTGTTGATCTAGCTTTAGTTGCGATATCGAAAGTATTTATGTCTGCTCTGTCAATGACATCATATAATTTAAATTATTTACGCCGCATTTAAGATAAGAATCCAAATGTTATCACGTGTGTCGCAGTTTTTAAGAAACTAGCGACCTTGACCAATAATTCAGAAATTTAAACCTTGGGTTTTTTTAGGGATATTCCTTTGCACTATAAATCTTTAAAAGAGCAGCCCAAAGCCAGAAGGAAACGTAGGCGACATGATGTCAATAATGTATGTAAATATTTGTAGAATTTATCTGAATCGATTCGTTCTAAAACAAACTATCATTCAATGAGTGTGTAAAATTTGTGTAAATTGTCGTCAGATACTGACGTCTAACTTAGGACTTATATTAAATGTGCTAATTAGAATTAATAGGTTGGAATTTTCCCAAATTATTCTCGGTTGAGGCGTAAATGTGACAACATGGACAAAATGTGGTGGATAAATACATGACGCCTCTACTCCAGTGCAAACTAATTGCATAGACTTTGCTAATTAATTGCTAAATGGAACTTGTAAACAGTCGTCAATGGGCAAGGTTATTTTGCGGATAGATTTTGGTTATTTTAAGCATAACTATGATTAAAAGATACATGGGAAATATACCACATCGGATGGACACAAGGCAATGCTTGGGAGGTGTTTTATTGGAGGGTGTATAGCCAGTTCTAAATAAAACGTGCATAGTAACTTTCACTTTTGATTCTAACTTACAATATGACAAACGAATCTCAGATGGTACGGAATGGAATTGTAGTCAACAATCATTTACGTGCTTCTCACGACCAAGAGGCAGACATGTCCTGACTAGACAAAAATGTATGATGGACAAACTTTTAAATGTAACTAGTGCAGCTGGCAGCGATAGGGAAAACTCACCTGGGCTTGAAACCCGCATGATTCAGGAGTCACCATTTTCTTCTCTGAGGACTCCTGCAGCGCTGAATCCAAGATTTTCGGTAGAATCAGCTAGAATGAGGGAGAAGGTGTCCGAAGAGTTATACCGTGTACGACTAATCTCACAAGGTGATGCCACTGACGTTATGACTCAGTTAGGTCAGTCGAAGGTACACCAACCGAAGCCTTAAAAAGGCCAAAAAGGAGTTAAAGACAGGTCAAATTTGCGGAGCGATCTAGTTAGGTAAGTAAAGTGGTGTTTTCAGAGAAATGGAAACCCAATTAGTGCTAAGGTGCTCCGTTTTGATACCACAAAAACTCGCACTAACCTGTATCTGATGTGATTGTATGCAGCTAAACCCAACGCGTGGAGTTTAAATAAAGAAAGAGGTCTCCAATCTTTATTTCAGCTATCTCGCTGAGATCCTCGAAGAAGGGTTTGCCAAGCGTAGTCAGCCTGGTCCTTGTCAGGGCCGGTCACCTACAGAGGAAGTGGTATAGAGATTCTCTCTACAAAAGGAGTTGTGCGGGATACCCAGCCTAGACGCATGTTCACCGACTGGCCAATGGCCACTGATTATAGCTACAGCTTCCTCCGGAGTTGGCTTTGGTTATATTACACTGCGGAGCGACTTTCTCTTGGAAGGTCTCTTGGCAATGATCTTTGGATGATGCTGCTTCAAAGGACTCATCAGTATTGATCAGAAGTTGTCCTGAAGGTGAAAACTTCTTAAGTCCAAGAGATGTAAGACTGCTGTCTTCCTATAGGCAAGCTCCCGTTTCCTCCCTTATCTTCTATATAGATACAGAGTGTAAACTCTGATCAACTTATCTTGCGTCGGCATTCACTGCATGAAATTGCCATCAATAGGTGAAGTGAAATACTTAATCGACTTTAAATAATGTTCATGCCTTGAGTCATATAGAACGACGATCAAACAGCTGACAATTAGTTTTTATCTGACTTAAAGTCTATAAGCATAATATTACGTGCATCAACAAACCCGTAACATTACGTGCTTAATTTGTTTACGTGCCATGCATTGACAACAATGTCGGTTGTATAATGCCCATATTCATGTGGGTCATGTGAAACTATACATTACCTTGCACACTATACGAAAGAATGATGAACAAGGGTGCAGATACGGCTCATTCCTTTATGACATGAAATGTACAAATCATTGAAGGACAAAGTTTGATACGATCAAGATCGATTAAGGATGCAATTTTGGGATCAGATTAGGGCAGATAAATGGGTGCCCTTGCGGACGGAGAGAATTCAAAGCTGACTCAGACAACTATGACCGTCTACAAGTTTTAAAACCCTGGGCACTTAAAGTTCTAGTATTCAACAGCTAGACTAAGCTGCCCAGATACAGATAGAAATAAGTAGCTACCTAGAGAATCATTCATTTGAACGCGAGATTGACAATCACAGAGTAGATGATGAATGTTGTATATCCTCCTGGGCCCTTAAATTTGAACAGAAGGCACTGTGGGGGTAGCCTATCATCCTGTCAAGACGCCAACTGCTTTTCGTGTATACTTGCGACTTACTAGTAGTTTCATGAGATCTCCTAATCGTTTGATAAGGATTGATCTGTAGTTTAGCTTTCGTTTATTCGCTTCTGGATTGGATTCAATGTCTATTAAGAGCCAAAGGAACAACAGCAGCCATCAGTGCCTTAAGAATAAGTCAGACCGCGTGCTGGAAGTCAAGTACGATAGGGCACGCGTCCATCCTCGGCAAATTTTTCGGCCATACTACAGAACAGACTACACTACGCCCTACCTTGACTTCAAAACACCATTTACCTCAGCTTACCCAAGCAGAGATGAATGGAAAGACAGCCGCATACCATATGCCGAATCCATAGCTGTTTACACTGATGGATCGAAAATGGACACCGGTGTAGGACCCGGAATTTTCTCCGATTCACTGGGTATATCCAGATCTATACGACTCCCAGACCACAGCAGTGTTTTCCAAGCGGAGATCCTGGCAGTGACAACAGCGGCCCGTGAGTCTGCCGTAAGAAGGTATCACTTTCTTTATCGACAGCCAGGTAGCTATCAAAGCAATTACTGCCATAGAAATAAAATCCAAGCTTGTGAAGTGCTGTCGCGAAGAGCTTAAGGGTCTTGGAACACAGCATAAGGTTCTACTCTGCTGGGTCCCTGGGCACGAGGGCGTCCCGGGAAATGAAAGGACAGATGAACTGGCAAGGAAAGCTTCATCGGACCCACTCGAACTAACTGACCTCTCCATAAGCACCCCGCCCTGCGCTCTCAGGCTCGAGGCAGAGAGGCTGGCTATGAGAGAGGCGAACCTGAGATGGAAGTCCATAGACACTTGCAAAACTGCAAAACAACTATGGCCAACTTTTGACAAAGCAAGGACCGAGAGAATTATCCGCAAGAACAGACGTTCACTGTCCCTACTCGTGGGGATACTCACAGGACACAACACTCTGCGGTACCACCTAAGGAAACTACGTCGGACGGAAGAAGAACTCTGTAGAGGATGCGGATGTTTCCTCTGCCAACCCTCATACCTAACCTAACCTAAGAGCCAAAGGAAAAGACCTGCCAGAAACTTAGATGTGATCCCCCTCAATCGTAGTCAACATAATTATGGAAAGCCTCACATATGCAATACCTGGAAAAACCTAAAGCTTATTTGACATCCTCATTGACATAACGAATTTCCCAGACACCACTTACAGCCACTTCTCTGTTCGGCCAAGCCTAGTTCCATACAAGAGTTGTCGAGTGCACTTAGCGCACTCGAATACAAATCGCTCTCGACAACTTCCACAAAACATTGTATCTACAACATGTATAGTACAATAGAGAGATATTCACTGTGTGTCGGCGCGGCAGCGGCGGCGGATCGCAAAATTGCTCTTGATTAATGCACACATGCGGGCCGGGCGAGATCACGAGTTCATGTGATGATCATTTGTGGATACCACAAAATAATTGAATTACAAGTTCAACTACGTCCATTCATCCGCTTCACGAGCTCTGTGTCCCGTGGCTGCTGATCCAAAGCTATGTTCCGTCGCCGTCGTCGTATGTTTATTGCGTTCCGTTGCGATGAATGATTTGATTAGAATAATTGAACACTCAGTGGAGCATATCATTAATTTGGCGAGCTTGAAGCGGTCTGACGGCGGGGATAGACCACCATGTTACTACCTAGTGACGCACTTTCAATATGGTGTGGGGGTGCATGGAATGTGAATGCGAAAGTGTGAGTGAGCTGCTAAACTATTTGAACACGAATGAAATTGAGTTTGAAATTGATTGAAAATAATTATTGTTGATTTGTTATTCGTTCTACGGTTGAATAATTGATTGTACCACACAGAGAGCTTGCTAAGTGTGACTAATTGGTATTAAATGAGTTTTGACAGGAAGGCTGTCGAGGAAGATAGAGTGTTGAGGAAGCTTCATCAACCAAGCGTGAGATCTGAAAAGTTCAGGAGAGCAATTTGTGGTTTTACTTTCTTTTATCCAGGGGATAGAGCTAGACGAACTATTCTTACAGACTTTGTTGATAACTTATTAAGAAGCTTAAACCCCGAGGCACCATACAATATTCGGTGGCACCATAAGGGGAATCACTTGCTGCCAACCATCTTCATACAATCTTTATGATGAATGAGTAAGAAAAATACTAAACAAACCGGAAACAGCAAATTTACAAATAAAACAAGAACTGTGAGAAAAAGTACCGGGTGGGGGATCTTAGAAGAAAAGAAATAGAGGAAGTGACGATGGCTAATCACTTGGAATTTTGTGACGGCCCAGCATGAATTTCACGGGAATGCTGATTTGTGGTGTATTTGCATAGACCTGTGACTTACAAAAACCCCACAAGAAGAAGTCTAATCGCACGTTCTCACTGGCCAATTCCCATTACTTCCGCGTGAGACAGTCATGTTCGGAAATCGTTCATATAAAATCTCCATTGTGTGGTCTTGCTGTTGAAACCACATGTCGTCGGTGTCCATATCATCCACTTGATTGATTATCATCGACCGATAGCGCTCATTGTTTATGCTGATGGCCTGACCAACGTCGTTCTCAAAGAAGTATGGACCGATGATGCCGCCAGTTCAAAATCCCCCCCAATTGCATTTAAATTTTGTGGATACATAGTTACTGTCCCAAATTTGCGACAATTTTGCGTTTTGACGAACGTATTCATTGATAAATGAACCTAGTCGCTGCTTTTTCGACTGAAACTGGGCTCAACATTCATTTGCTCGAGAGCCCTGTTACCGACATCGTCTATGGTCATTTAATTGAATCTTTTACGGGTACAGCCCCAAGTAATGACGCAAAATTTGCCAAGTTGTGGTCAGCAGAAGGGCCGAGTTCTTGTGCGAGGCGCGGAACTGACAGTGTAGGATTCTCTTCCAAGCTCTCACGGACAGCGGCGATATTCTCGGAGATCTTGCGTTTTGTTGACGTGCGGGTTTTGACGGATTGTTCACTGAACAGGGTGACTATCTATATATCTCGCGGAATGACGGTTATGCCGACCGTAAAGTAGGCAAAGTGCCCGAAATAATGCTCAAACAGAAAACCCACTTTCATAAAGCAATTCAATCATTTGCACATGTTGTTGAACGTTATAATTCTTCATGCTGATTTGGCAAAATAGACTCAATAAAAACAAATAATTTGACAGATATAACTTCAACAATATGTCCGCAATCGCCTGTCAAAGTTTAGAAATCCCTATTGGAAAACCCCTTATAACTGACCAAATACCAATATGCTCATTATGAATTACGAATAACAAAGTTTTATCCTGCCAAAGATGTAGATACATTTTGACATGGAAACGTTTTTTAATCGACTTATTATTAGATGTCAAACTGCACCATGAAAGGAATATCTTTAACGCAAAAATGAAGGGATTGAGTGACATCAAATACACTTTTGTAGGAGTCGGAGACTGTCCACAAGTTTGTTTGCTTTGGCTACCATTTCCTTGACATTAAAACGCAATCAGTGACCGGACCTTGACAGAAATTTAAATTAGCTGATATCCATGTTGTACTTAAAGTGGTTTTGTACTGCAAAGTCATTACACATGAAAGTTGTGGACATTGAAGAGACAATTCACTTTTAAAGACCTTTCTAAATAAGATTGATACTCAGAGGTAACTGGCATCCGTCACAAGTGAAGACAGCTGTCCCCAGTATAGCTGCTATCTTAATGGAACTGTCCTTCTTTAATCAATTGGCATGTTACTCGTACCATGACAAGGATTGAGTTCAAAAGAGATGGTTTAAGAATATTTTCAAATATGAAACAGATTAATTAGTTCCTCAGTTAAGGTACATACCAACCTCCCAGGCTTACAACCATATAGAAGAAGCCATCATCGCTTTGGTCTTACCTGCAAATAAAGAAAGAAAGAAAAAAACGCATAAGCAACTTTGAAAAACGAATAAAAGTAATAATGAATTCATTCTCAAATGACTTACAACATAAGTCGAATAAAAAAACTACCACTCTAAGAAGCACAAATAAATCAACTTTCATTTAAATCGATTGACCAACCAACCGACTGCGACGACGTCGTCAACTGACAGCCCAACGCGAACCCGAGCATACATTCATCGTCTCTGCACGCACGCAAATCGTCTCTCCAGAGAGACCACCATGGGTGCGTATACGCACTGTTGCACGAGTGCGTTTTGCGATCCCAGAAGGAATCAACTTGCAGCAAGTAAACTGTCAAAGCTGCAGTCCGATTGATACTTGACAATTTGTCGCATTACGAATCCGGTTTCGAGACTCATTGCCGTCGTTTTTTCTTGTTTTTTAGGCCAATTGGTTTTAATTAATTGAACTCTATTGAATGGAGGAGAAAACACTGCCACTGGTGTCGACGTGACAAGTCAATAGGAGGCGCACAAGCAAATGAAGACCACTTATGCAATACGCGCAGCGGTCCATTAATTAAAATGTTTACTACTGTGAATTTATTTGTGCGCTCCACTTGCCTTGCCAAGCAAATATGGCTGGTGACATATTTAATTAAATGCATTTCATTAGGACAAACTATGGAAAATCAACATGCATTTGGTTTGCTGTCATTTAACGAAAAAAAGCGAAATAACTTAATTGAATCTCAGGGGAGGTTTTTTCGATACAGACTGTGATAGCAGAAATAGCCAAAAGGAGTCCTAATTTGATCCCCCTTCACTTGGCGGTGCTTATACAAAAGGAATGTTTCACTAAAGGACTTGACTTTTACTAGACTAACACAAAAATGAAACGTAGAAAGTACGCAAGCAAATTCAAAAATAAAAGAAGTGCACTGCGTCTGGCACTGGTGTGATATATTGCTTAAGTAAAATTTCTTTGAAACACTGAAGTAGGCAAATGTCATCAACCCATAAGATAAGGGTTTGATATTTGTTGTCGGATCAAAAATATTGCAGGGGCGTTTATCTCTAGAAGGATGACACAAATAGAGTCATTAATATAAAAGCCCTCAACTAACAAACCCCCGCAGCTAGTAGTTCATTTGGACAATTGGCAGTAGGCTATCAGCAGCTGAATTTTTATATCCTCAAGTTGTTACGAGTGACTTCGATATTATGACATTAGCTGTCAACACCTGTCTTTCATCATTCTCTTTTAATCTTCAGCTTTCTCATATACGAGAGCAAGGTGAAAAGTTCCCCGCCTGGCCCATAAATGGCGCTCCAATCAGCATACATTGTTTTTTCCTACCTGGGCGTACATATCAATAGTTCATATGACAAGTTTGAACTTATTCTCTCATGTAATTTCTTTCTTTGCAGTAAAAGTCTTTCGTATCGTGCGGTAATAAAATTCTTCATTTCGGATGGATTAACACCTAAGGGAATTCATCCAAAGTTGACAAAAGATTACGAGGACCCTGCTTCTTCCATGTAAATCGTTAAAAAGTGGGCAGCTGAATTGAAACGTGGTCGCACGTCTCTCGAAGGTAACCCACGTGAAGGGTTGCCACATCTGCAAACACACCCTAAACCATCGAAAAAGTCCCCGACATTGTGTTGGACGATAGGCAAACGAGATAGCTGAGTCTATGGGAATATTGGAAGAAAGGGTTGCGAAACATATGGCACTAAAGCTTAGGATGCGAGAGCTCAACGCACGATGGGTGCCGCATTTGCTGAATGCCGACGAACAGCAAATGCGCGAACGATCACGAAAACTGCCGGATTTGGGGTACGATTTGCTCGTCTATCCCCCCTTTTTCCTGATTCGGTACCCCCAGACTTCCATCTAGTCCCAAACTTGAAAAAAATTTATTTCTGTGAAGCGTTTCGCATCAAATGAAGAAGTTGAAAGGGTCATAAACTATGTTGATGTCCAGGAAGATTCTTCATCGTCAGGCCAAGAACTTTTCATCTTAACCTCGTATATACCAAAATGTATCATTCTTCTTTTACTAAAACCAAATTTATTGAAGCCCTAAAATACTAGACTCCCATGTTGGCAAATTCGTAGGCAGCAGGTCTCCTACTGCGGATGAAATCAAGAGGGGTAGCTTGCCTCTAATGTGAAGGTTTCAAAACAACATGTCTATAGTAGAGGCTAATATTTGACCTGCCTCTTAATATCGCACACAGAAATATTAGTGCGTCGCCATAATGCTCACTTTCGTCGAGTTTCGTTAAATTCTTTTGGCTTAAGGAATGTGGAAATGAAGTAGACTCTCAGTACGCATATTTGACAACTGACACGAAAAAGCAATATTAATTGAGAGGTTTTAAAGGTGCGTGTGGAAGGAATTGAGTGGGCTTTTCGTTTGGTTTTGACATTAGTTTAACCACACTAAAGTCTATTATGGTTACCTCTTATATCTTTGCTGCAGCCATACTGACTTGTTTTCGCTCTGTTTCGTTGAGTCTTCGTTCACTTTTGGCTCCATATGAATATGTAAAACCGCCTACGACCTCTAGCGCCACAGAAGTTAGAAGTTAGTCAACTATTACTACGCTCTATGTTTACATTTACCTTTATATTTACTTTTTGTACGTAGATTGTCAAATTTCGAAGAGTGGAGGTGAAATTCTCTCAGAGAAAGTACTCAAACGCGTTGAACTACAAAAATGTTGATGTTGTCTTACGCAGATTTGACAGTTCTTAATTTGGGAAATTTTTTACTCTCTCTTGAGCGCTCTTTTCTGTGAAAACTAAGGAAATTCTCCGTACTTAAACAGCTTTTCGTTAAAGTTTGCCAGAGTTTTGTAAAAGAAATTTAGAATTTTGTAAAAATTCCTTATTTTCAGAACAGACTTTTTATTTACTTTTATTACTATCAAAACACACAATTGTGTTCGCACTTAGTAATGCACATAGATTTTGACAGCAGGCGAGTAAAATTTTCCTTCAATGACGACCTTAGCTATCGAACGTTTATGGAATTATGGTTGGGCCTTAAGTGTCCAATCGTATTGAGAGAGTCAAAGACTCTAGTTTTAAAGGCCTGGAGAAAACCGAATCGTCATCGAATTGTCATCTCGTTTTGTCATTTAACACCACCATTTGGACATACCCTTTACGAGAAATGAAATATTTGTGAACGAATTCAGCACTAGTTTGAGGGTTCAGTTCTTGGATAACTCTCTAACTCTTTAACGCGCGATTGTTTCAAGAAACCTGCTGATATTTGTTGATAGTTGGTTCAGAAAAGTGTTCTGATTTTGTCTTAAAATCTTCACAGAATTGAGGTTAATCGTCAGTACCCATATACTATGTGGAAGACGCAAATTCTAAGTTAAAACCCACTTCTTATGTACTGTATATCTATCTAGTAGTCTTGATGATCCTTTTATTTTTGGTGCCGCACAGTAAAAGACAAGAGTATTTCCACCCACCAAACGTGCACAGAGAGATTACACTTTTCTCTGTCATCGGATCCCAATTCAAATCTAGGTATACACAGTCTAGAACTGGCCATTAGGTAAGAAAGGTTATGGAATACTGTTCATCATTGAGTAAACATTATTTCCATGATTAAGTAGTGACACAGCAAACGAAACATGGTCCAAGGTAAGACCTTCTAATTTAACAAATTACCAAACTGGTGTCCAAGAGCTGATACCAGATTCAATAAAAATTCGAAAAAAAATGGGCACATCACGTTATCAGTTGGCTACAATTATGTTTGTCAAATCAACTATAACCAATTAATCAAGACAACCTATGACTTAATTGCGATTAATGATTAAGTGTTTTGTGTGTTTAATTTGTTCTACTCAAATTGCATATCGTTATTGGGACATAATTACATAACCTGGGGTGAGAAATGATAAACGAAAAATTAGTATATAATACTGACTAGGTTAGAACTAGATTTGTTATGCCTGATGAACTTTGTACCATATTTGTCGAGTGATTAGAATGTTGACTATGACCTTACAAACAACACAAGTTGGTTCTTAGAGTTTAACCTTTTGATTAATGTATAAAACTAGTTGGAACATAAACTTAAAAAGGTTATTTTTGTCTTAGGATTGAAGTATATTTTTCAAAAATCACCGAAAGCATAATGACTAAGTGCATCTGACAAATTGTGTTCGGGAAAAAATTTGCTACGTCATATCTTACAGTCAGCAAAATAAATAACATTTCCATAGAAAGACAAGAGGGAATGACTCTATCTTGAGACTAATGAGTACAAATAACTGCCAACAAAATCGTATGTTGCAATGAGGCTAAATAGCTGTAAGTCCTCACAAGATAATAGCTGAGCATCTATTCCCCTTTGGATCAATTACGCAAGGCATCTTCATGAGGTCAACAAACCCAGAACATATTTTCTATACTACAACGGATGAGCTGCAAGAAGCATACAGGAAAACCTGTATAGATAAAGCACCTTAAACCGACGGCATCCTAGATAGCAAACGCTGCAAAGGTACCTTGAAGAAGGAGTCTTCCCTGAACCATGGAAACTTCAGCATCTGGTATTGTTACCTAAGGGAAATAAGGCACCTGGACAACCTTCTTCGCATTGACCAATAGGCTTGCACGTTACACGTTTCAGTGTTTATATGTATTTTTATGTACTTTTGCGGTACGTTTTCAGCTTGTTTCTGTATTTATCAGTACTTTTCAGTGCTTTCAGGTACTTTTCAGTACTTCCTGGTACTTTCTAGTACCTTATCAATACTATCTAGTACTTTCTAGTACCTTTTTAGTACTTTCTAGTACCCTTTTAGTACTTTCTAGTACCTTTTTAGTACTTTCTAGTACTTTTTTTTAAAATTTTGAAAATCCAAAAGTACTAAAAAAGGTACTAGAAAGTACTAGAAAGTACTTTTTCACTACTTTTTGGCTTTTTCTAGTACTTTCTAGTACTTTCTACTACCTTTTTTAGTACTTTTGGATTTTTAAAATTATAAAAAAGTACTAGAAAGTACTAGATAGTATTAAAAGGTACTATAAAGTACTATAACGTATTAAAAAAGTGACTACCTTTTCAGTAATCTTTAGTTTTTGTAGTACTTTTCAGTACTTTTGAATATTTTTTTCGTACTTTTGCAGTACTGCTCAGTATTTTCTTCCATACTGTTCAGTACTGCTTAGTACTTTTCATTTTCAATACTCTGCAGTAGTTTTGAGTACTTTCAGTAGCTTCATGTCAGCCAACCGTCGTACTTACCGCAAAGTTTGCAGACAAGCTTCCATAAGTCTGAGACCATTCTTTTCAGAACGCCGCGGGGTTTGGGATAAGGGGGAAAGAGGAACAGAGGAGGTGCACGTTTGCCTTGAATGCTTGCAAGCTTTAGTGGTGAGGGAATACGGAGCCGGGAAGATTATTCCACATACGTGTCGTTCGGCAGTAGAGTGCTAGCAGCGAAAGAGAATAAAGGAGTTTTGTTGGGCGACCAGTATGGCTTTCTACAGAAGCTGAAATAGTATAGGAGACGAGATGGAGAGAAGGACCAAAGCTCAGTGATCTGCTGGACATGCATTGGCGGATCACTGAGCAGAATCATGAACGACTTAAGCTGTCCTTTTAACAAGCAGAAAGACCATGCTAGTTTCTGTAACCATACAATCCAGTCTAAGGAGGCATTAAAATTCCTGGGAGTTATGCTCGATAACAGGCTGAAATTCAAAGCATACGTCGAGTATTCAGACAGAGCTTTCTCGGATACTGCGAAACATCGGCGGGCCTGGATACGCAACTAGATTCCTGCTACCCAGAGTGGTAAAGTCTATCCTTTTGTATGCTGCCCTAGTTTGAGCGGCCGCATTCTCAACGAAGGAATCTTTCGTCTCCTGACAGGCTTTGTACAATTAGAACAATTTCGGACGAAACAGCCTGTGTCATGGCTCGTCAATGAAATGTAAGGGGTTTACATTAAGCTTATTGCGAACTGACAAGGTACCAGGAAGGCAAAGGAGAAAGAAACATCTACAGCACTCTGGAAAGCCAAGTGGATATACAACAGCAAAGGTAGATTGACCCACAAGCTGATTCCCAACATTGTAAGTTGGACAAAAAAACACACGGCGACTGCATTTATACGCAGTTCCTACGAGGAATGGTTGTTGTCGCAAATACCTGCACTAATTCTGGGTATGACAGTTCGCTCTTTTGCTCGAAATTCTCAGAAAAGAAGGAAGGCGCATTCACAAGCGAATCTACGAAGCCTGGAGCTCCTATTAGACCACATGATGAGGTTAAGGGACGACTGGTTGGAGATCTCTTCCGTCATTGAACAGTGGTATAACCATAATCGCATCTAAGGCTTTTTGAGGGTTTCATCAACAGGCAAGAGATTGTCTGATTTTAACTGATGGTAGCACTTTGAATTTGAGCCCTTCTACTGCTTTTCATCGAATATTGCTTCAAAGTAGCCTATGAACACTTGATACCAGACAAAAACAAGTGATCGCACAGCGGCGTCCTCTATCAAATGAAGCACCATGAGATCCAGAACAGTAAGGTGCCTGGACAGTATAACCTCTGCTATGTACCAAATCTTTGTCACCACGTCTTTGGGAAGCAGACGAACTGGACGCTAATCATCAATGGGATTTCACAGCCTAGGATACTGTGACCAGCAAACAATAAAATCAGGTTCACCGAAGTCTTGAAACATAAGACAGGAACCCTCTCCAAAATAATAAACATTCTAACTGAGCACTGTGAAAGAGCACGCTCGCCGACTGGGAAGACATTCGTCACAAAGACTTTTTGAAACTTCAGGGACGAGGATGAGGTAGAGGAGACCATCTCACCCGCCAGTATAGGAAAGACCACTTTGTCTTCTACAAAGACAAAACTAAACTCTTTCATTAATCACGACACGTACCTAGTTCCAAGAGAAAGAGGTTATCCCCGCCATCTTGCATAGTATCAGCTCAATAGACCTATGCCTCGTCTAAGTGCACTCTCATCCAGGTCAGTGTTCAACCAACCAACAACACTAAACTTGTGGCCGAGTTGGATATTGATAAGGAATACTTGCTGACTAAAAGAATATGCCTTTTAAAGGACAAATACTAATGACAACCCTATCTAGCAGGACCGACAACCAATCAAACCAAAACGCTTCGTGAGTACAAACTAAGTTCAATAAAGCGGATGCAACTAGCCAAACTGAATTTATAATCTAACTAAACAGCCATTTATTTTCCTCTTTCACTCTAAATCCATTTACAAAAAAAATACTAAATCGCTATTCAAAGCAAAGTACCTTATCTGTGTTGTTGTGCTCCCACGCGTCTATTTGTTTTCACTTCTCGAGTAAACACTCAACAATAAATGCTCCTACCGTTCTACATGTTTTTTTTTGTTTTTTTTTTTTATTGTTTAGACTTTTGCTTTTATAGAGAAATATTTTTCATTTGGTAATTAAATGTAAAGATAAAAAAGAAAATACGATTTCAAAGTGTTAGTAGGATTTAGACTCTCGCACGATAAGGAAGTCGTTCGCATTATGCGTAGTTTGGCAATCTACGTCATTATTGTTATTGTTCAGGTAATTTGTTTTTTTTTTTTTAAATAATTCTGAATAAAATTAAAATGATAGAGATTATGGTAAGACGACATTGTGCAGGCTAATTGAATTAATACCTGAGCAACCGTCACCGGGAGAAATGCCATTGGCCCATAAATGGTGGTAATATGCTAGATACTTACTTGTTGGCGGGATTTTTGAATTTTAATGAGGAGAATTATTTTATAGACTTAAAACACGTGTTTGTTAGACAGATGGATCCAAAGGAAGGGAAGGAGTTGGCTGAAGTTAGCAAAGCGGTCCTATCGGCAACTAAGGCATACGAACGAGTCTTAGACTAAGGCTTGGCCTACTAAAACTGCTAGCCAGGACAAATAGAGTTCATCTCATTTGGGTACCTGGACATAGTGGTTATAAATAGATAATCAAGAAGCCAGAACATGATCGACATTTAACTTTATGATGCCTAGACCATTCTGTGGACTGTCAACCAGCATAGAGAAGAGCTGTTTCAACAATTTGCTAATACCTCCCATACCACCAAAGATGCATGCAATCAAACCGAGCAAAAAGCTCAGAAGAAGATCCTGAATCTACAACCTAAAGGGTTTTCCAATAGGGATTTCCGAACTTTGACAGGTGATTGCGACCATATTGTTAAAGCTACATCTGTCAAATTGGCTGTCATTTATTTAATCTCGTCTGCCTATTTAACATGTATAGTTATAGCGCTCAACAACATATACAAGTGATTAAATTGTTTTATGAAAGTAGGTCCTCTGCTCGAGCAACTTTTTGGGCGCCTAGCCCATTTTACGGTCGCCAAAATCGTCCTTCTGAGACGACTATTAGCAACTTGAAAGATAAGGTCTGCTGAAAAATCCGCCGCTGTCCGTAAGAGTCTGCAGGAGAAACTGAAGCAGTCGATTCCGCGTCGCGCACAAGAACTCGCCTTTGGCAGACCACAACTTGGCGAATTTCGCGTCATGACTTGGGCCTATACTCGCACAACATTCAACTGACCCAGGAGCTCAAAGTTAATGACCATAGTCAACGCCGTTTGTTCGCAGACAATTTCGGTTTGAAAATCATATTCAGTGGCCCATTTCGGGATGAATGGGCTCTTCCACTTCAAAATGATTGCATTTGAGACAATAATAGTCCACACTAGATCCACCAAATTGCAATGCGTCCAGAGTGTGCCTTTTGGACTGACGGCATCGTCACATTGGTCAAACCATCACCGAGCGGTCCATGATAATCTATTTCTTTTGGTCCCAATTGGATGATATGGACACCGACGACATGTGTTTTCCACAGAATGGCGCAACATGGCACACAGGCCGTGCCACAACGTTTTGCACGAGCGATTTTCGAAGATTGTTACCTTCGCGGGGCAATGAGAATTGTCCACAGAGATCGTGCGATTTGACTTCGTTGGACTTCTCTTGTAGGGTTTTCTTCAGTCACAGGTCTATGCCATTAAACAAGAAATAACCACTGCCCTGAAAGCCAACGTAGCCAACGTAATCAATGTCATTGCTCAAATTGCGCCTGATTTATGCGCAGAGTTATGGAAAGTTGGACGTTTCGATTGGGCGCAACCCATTGAAGTCGCAGCAGTCATTTGAATGGTGTTACATTACATACATAATGGCATACATAAGCCTTTTAAATAAGTAAGAAATGTAAATGATATATTGCTCAGAATTGGTTTTATTTAAATTTAAAAATAGGAAATGCTTATTAGATCAACTTTAACAGTGCTCCCACTTGTTCACATTTGACAGATTTAATTTAAACCTCAAAAAACTTTCTCATTTTGAACTTTTTTATTGAATTGAAATCTCTGTAGGTCTCTCATCAAAGAAAACTAAAGCACTAAAATTGTATTAGGTTTTTTCTTTAAGAACAATAGTCGGTCTGTTCGCGTACCCTCCTAAAACAGAGAATTTTTACGAAAATTTACGAATTTTTTCGAAAAGCTGTTCGCGCACGGAGAATTTTCGTAGTTTTCGCAGAAGAGGGCGCTCACGAGAGGGTAAGAAATTTCCCCATGCTACGAATCTTAGTGCAAGAAATTTCTGTGGGCTGGTTTATGAAAACTGTCAAAACTGTCAAACTAATGTATTTTCAACTTTTTTTTTGTTCAGCCCGTTCGTTTACTTTTTCGTAATTTTAGCTCTCTCTGTGAGAATTTTGATAATCTACGAATTTTAGTGCAAAAAGTACGCGAACGGACCTAGTGTCTTTCTGATTTATTTCGATGACCACATACCTTTTTCGTTTCTCCACAAGTTGGACATATCCACTCCGATACACTTGGATTCACTTCATATTTTCCGCGGGTAAATTTACGCGTCAGAAATGCAAAGCAATTGTGTGGCCGGCGTATACAGGGAAAAGGAAAGATTAACATTTAGACACAATAACCACGACTCAAGTTACAACAAATAATTTTTTTTTTCAATACAACTGACACTGGACACATAAGACAAACAATGGAATCTGACACTTAACCACACAAGGCCACACAATAGTAAAATCTATTTGAACTACTTTACCGACAACCATAATCATAAACCCTTTTGGTGGCAAAGGACACAACACCGTTAAGCTCTGCAAGACAAGCAAAAAAAACGCCGCGTTGTGTTTTCTATCTCCGTACCAAACTGCACTGCAACCTGTATCTAATATCTGAGATCCAAACGAGATTGTAATTATGATGGGGCGAAACGCAAATCTCTAACTGTGGCGACTTGTACCTAGAACAAGTATCTATCTCTAGTTTCCATAAAAATAAATGTTCAAGAAAAAAAACAAAAAAATCTGAAGAAAAAGGAAACCTCTGGGGTGTGTATCTGTGAGATAGTATATTTTAATTATTTTGCAGCTCAACTGTGCCGTATTGCCTCTACTTGGTCTATGGCTCATAAATCATGACGTTTGAGGAAAAAGCAAAAAAAAAAAAACAGCTTTAGACTGGCAGCAGCTGGTGGCAGATGACAGCATTTTTTTTTTTATTCTAAACGAGCAAATACTTAACCGCGTCGTGAGATTTGTTGTGTAATTCGTGAGTGAGGAGGTAGGTATGCAAGGTTGATCCGTGGGTATATTTCTTCTTCGTCTTTCATCTGCGATAAGATAAGACAAGCATGTTAATCATGTGTCAAGATTAGGTTGTCTTACGCCCATGATATAAATTAAGGCAGAGTTATGAGTTATGATTCTTACTTGAAGGAGATTAGATTAAATGATGACATTATCGAACAGATACTGTAGAGAGGATATATGATCGATTTAATTAACCGGATATTGGATCACGGTCTAATTTCTACAACTTTGCATCAGAATATGATCCCTGCTTCATTCCGAGGCAACGTAAGAGAACACTGGACTCCAAAATCCTGCCTTGATACGAGCGAATGGATTACTCTTACAACAAGAGGGAGAATAGGAAAGTGTTGTGTTGTGGATCTGGATGAAGGTTCCCATGACTTGATACGACGAGGGTCCTTTCCTACATCTAAGAAGGATCCATGTTCTAATGGATGTAACTAATGGACCCAAATGAATTTGCATCACCCTAAGGCTTCTACTGATCTCTTAAGTAGGAGACTATGCCTGATGCGTACAAAACTTGATTAGAAGGTACTCGTGCAGTGTCGGACTAGTAGTAGTAGTTCTACAGGCCGAGGGTCTGTCTAAGAGCCTGTTTTGTGACCATGACTACGTTGTCGCCCCTGTAAGTTACGAAACTTACTTGTGTCATCGCGTCAGCCAACTCTCCTTATGGTTCGACAATGCCTTCTCCACCGAGGACTGTTACTGAACTCATAAAATTCTGTGTTAATCGGGACCACACCATCTGGAGCAAAAAATTCAACTCTTGGTGTACATCGATGAAGCGATGGCCTACTTTTGTTAGGGCAAGAAAGCAGGAGGTGATTGATTTGACATTTTCCAATAGAAACATATGTCAAGTCGTTTACAAACTTATGCCGGGGGTATCCTTGTCAGATCATAAGTATGTATATTGCAGGAGAGTCAAAGCTTTTTACAGACGGCTCCAGAGCTAACTCCAATTCTATCTCAGTGGTCTTCATGACATACGACAACATTAGATTTCACTGCTCTTTAGGCAAACATTGATCTGTTTTCCAAGCAAAGGCTTATGCTATCTATCCTAATGGTTATGGTACATGTTGTGAACTTATATCGCCAAAGATATTACTAGAAAAGGTTCAGAGGAAGACTTGAGACTTCTCCTGAATCTGTGTTGTGTCTTCCTGTATCCTTCAATGACGATTGTCACATCTGTTCCGGTTTCTAATGCAATATATACTTGAGTCTAAAAGCTTTGTAGTCAAGCTATTTCTTATGTAAGATCTTTTAAGTACGCTGTACTTAAATAAGTAGAAAAATATTAAAATACCCACATACAATAAAAAAAAACGCTTTTTAAACCCAAGGTCGTCAAATTACAGTCATTATAGAGTACACTTAAAAATTATCTTACCACGTGACAAAGTCATGTTTAGTTTTTCGCTATTTATATACGTAAAACTCACTTTATACTTAAGTATCTTTTAGTACGAACACTTTTCTTGTCTCCAACCTCTAAAGCAGTCCCGATATCAGACCACATCGATCATGGATCAGATTGTCTTAGCTAAAAATGGGTTGAAACTATGGTTCCCTCTAATCCAATCCATTCCTTCACTAATGACAGTACCCTCAGAATACGTAAGAAACAAATCCTCTTGTGTGGATGTTGTCATTGTATGGATTATAGAAGGAACAAGATACAGACAGAGACCATTATTAGCCTAAGTCATCACAGCCATAATGAATGTGGACTTGGACTACGGAGCCTGCGTTCTTACAAGAAAGTGTCCCATCGACGCACTGGCTACACCCATGCAAAAAAAGGTTTTAGAAATCAGGCATGAAGAGCGACTAACTAACGATGAAGCGGACGCTACAGTACATGGCATCAACACCGGATAAGTGGGTAAGTCTTATGTTCCCCCTTCACATTTTTTCCCCATTAACGCTGAAAAGGTTTTCAGATCCCCTCAAGTGCTTACGTCTACTAGTTTTAGATAAACAAAATTAATTAGAGGCGCTCCAAATTAGCATAACCCACTTAAGATACCCCCCACGAAATGTCTCTTTACTCTTCTCTAGGACGAAGGTTTGGTTCTAAAGCCACAATCATATCCTTCCAGTGTTGTTTTCACAATTATTTAGCCTGGAAAGCACTTTGTGTATTTCAACCCGAATGCCAAGCAAAATACTGCGAATTAGAAACGAATGCAAAAAAATCACACGCAACTCTCTCCAGTCAATTTGGACACCACTCATGGAGATCAAAAATTGAAACCTAATATCAACTAGTTGCCTGCTGAAAGAGAAAACACTTTGTACTCACCTTGACTTTTTCCTTAGCTCGTCCCGGTGGTGTGGTCGGTACATCAGAGTCCCATTCTGAGCTCAAATCATCACTCGACGCATAGCCATAGTCCCGTGGCATTGGCACCTCAAGCAGTGATTTCGAGTACTGTACATATCCCGGGCACAGTGTTCCATTTGAAGGCGACGGAGATCGCCTCGACAGCAACTGTGTTCTCAATTCCCCCTGTGAACCGTGCCCTGACTTTCTGCCTAACAAACTCCTAGTGCCAACAGACTCCACGCCACTGGCTCGTGAGACAGTCAACCCCGGCGGTGGTGTTATCGAAATGCCATGTGCCTCTGCAAACGCCTTGCTACACTTCCTCTGATGCAGTAGATTCTCCCTGGATTTCTTCCTCAACGTCTTCTTGTGTACCGGTTCTGTACTAACGACAGCAGGTGTCTCCTCCTCATCATCGACATCGGCATAATCCTCCTCAATTGGATCTTGCTCGCCATCACCAGCTCCGACTGGTGTCACTCCATTTGGTACCTCCTCGTACACATCCTCATCATCGGAGTTCTCATCTTCCGAGAATTTGATCTTGTGCACATCCTCCGGCGGGACGTCGGGGAAATGCAACAACTTAACGGTGACCTTGTTACCGGCCTCATTGTAATAAACTTCTTTGGCACTCATTTTATCAAAATCTTCGTATATTCTCACTTGGGGATAAGCACAAATAGACATTTTTTTGCGAATTCGAAAACGGCTACAACCACAACAACAACACCAGTTCACATAATTCAACAAATCCATATGGCGTGCTTCAAAACCGAAACTATGTCTAAATTAAAACAAAAAAAAAAAATTCACAACACTTTCCTCTGAACACACGGAGGAGGATTGAGGAGCACTATCTCTCAACCTGTCGATAGCCGATACGATACTGTGGCTTCTTGCGCGACGACTGTTTTAATGCTTCGATATCTTATCAACATAGTTTTCGATTCATTTCGCGTACGGCAATAAAATTTGTTTATTTAATTTATTTTTTAATTTTTTGCACACCCCTAACTTGGAGCGGGTGGTTGCGTATAGAGTGGGTGGATGGGTGATGACGGCCTTAACTTATGGTTCTCCTTGTTTGATTGAAAGCTGGAAAAAATAACACACGCACACGAGTTGGTTATGGGGAAAAGATACACAAATATCTGGGTCGTCTTGTAAAAAACTGATCATGCTAAATATAGGTGGACTCCGAGTGATAAGTGACGGTGGTTGCGGTACTATCAGCGGAAAGGTCAGGAGAAGGCAAAGCTTTTTTTTCTTCTTTATTTTGCATTTGGTTCTCGTTCTTTTTTGTGTCAAGTAAACAAAAACAGAGGTTTTTTGTTTTGTTGCAAAAAAAATATTATTCAAAGAATGATTAATTGTTCGGGAGTCGGATGTGTGCTTTTGAGAAGATTATGCGCGGTGGTCGGTTTCGGTTGTGAGATGGAAAACATTCAGCACCGATGACTGACGATTTGTTGATCAGCATAGGTGGGATGAAATGTTCTTTCCATAATGACTACATGGGAAGAATGAAAGAGTTCACGTGGTATTTTGAATGTTTGATTACCCAAAAAAGTCCATGGGTGGGAACTTATCTCTCATCACACCATGAATACAATAACATGCTATGCAAAGACTTTCTTTCTAAATAGGTATTCGTATATTGGCTAGCAAACTAAAAGCAGATCGACTTTGTTAAGTTGGAGTGGCTTATATAGTTGAGCAAGCGCACACTTAGGCCTAAAAGGCGCATTGTACTGTCACCGGATCTAAACCTCTTCTAGGGCTACCACTACAGGGAAGACGGAAAATGTAAACGCTTAAACGATCACAAGCTATAAAGTGTCCCAGAGACTATAACATACTAAACTATATTGTGTACAAACTGATAGAGAAGGAAGGCGGGTTGAGCTGTCAACCTGTGGGCTTATCAGACTAATCAACCGCAGCTCTTGACAAAGCAAAGCAAATGTCTAATGCTCAGTCAGATTACACCCTCAAATATTGGTTTCGAGAGTTTCGTGGTGGCGGCAACTCCACTACCGATCAATGAAATGGTGTTGGCTGGCCGGAAAGTGAAGGTGTGCACACGCCATATTTTCGGCAATATTCTGCATATAAAAGAGCTATCCTGCCGCGCATGCTCACTCCTGACCAAAACCACGAACGCCAAAAACACGAACGCGAGAGCACTTCGAAAGGGGGGTTCGGACTTGCTGATGTGGAATCGGGCGGACTTTTGGCGCTGATTGGTAACTGTTGATGAAACTTGGAGTCACTATTATACACCGGAGAACAGAATGAGTGCTCGAAGCGGTAGACGGAGGCTCGATGGGTCAGATGTAAAACACGCCAATAACAATCAGCTGTCAAAACAAAACTAAAGACAGTATCGCACTGAAATTTGCCATGTCAGCCTAAATATGAACGGACTTCAAGGCACCATAACCTTTTTTTGCAATAGCAGCGCATTCTGGCGGTCAAGGAGGTTACTTTTCACAGACCCAGACATCTAGCGTGACTAATAAGACACCGATGATGACGCTCAGGTCCGAACGACTCAGAACCAGTTCGTTTGAACTCTTCTAATTCAGTAGTTTAGACCAAAGTTCTCTGGATATTCTGTAAAAACGACTGTTCTTCCAGAGAACTTTGGTGTTGCTTATAGCATCAAGTATAAGTTTTAGTTTACAAGTGGCATGCCAACTACTATCATCAGGTTCGATTGGGAGGGTTGTGCCAAGTTTAGCAATTTCATTCGCCTTGCAGATTCCTGAAATATCCCTGTGGCCTGGCTTAGGTGAATGCTGTATTGGTCTGATATCCCCATCAGACATAAGCGGCAATCTAGAATGACCTTTGATGTGGTTGCCGATGATTTCACGGATCAGATGGTTGGCTGATTGTCTGTGAGAATGCTAATATCCTTTAAGGGCTTCTTTGATTGGTGTAATCGGTAGGTTCATTAAGAATAGAAGAGTGGTCAAAATCGAGGCACTCATTGTGAAAAGGCAATCAGACTGTTGAGGCAATCATTTGTCATTTAAATGCAGTAAAGCCCCAAGCTCCAACTCCAGAGCCAAACCAGAATTTTAGGGAATAGTATCGGAACAGCATTGGACCTACCAAAGCAATGTTGTTTGACTATATTATATCTGCAGAATATGCCTCTTTTGCGAATTGAGTGGAATATCTTCAAAAGTCAGACTAAATCACCTGATTTGTACTCTAATCTAGCTGCAGTTTGATGACATGTCTAGCAGCTGTCTTCCTGATGAAGATTTTTTGGGGTTTGGACCCACAACAGCCTCGACAGATGTCATCGGCAAGGTACGCATGACCAGCACAGTCCCCAAGCATGCGACTTTTCCATGCGACTTTTGCCATACATGATTATGGGTGACATATAAGTAACATCAGACAAGTGACTGTTTGGAAGCCCTTGGAATAGATGATAGAATCAAGTCTGAAGACGTTAAGGGATTCATCCTCTGATAAGTTGGAATCAATAGAGGAAGATCACCTGACCAACTTGCCCCGTGACCATTACGAATGTTTAGTGGTAGTTGAGCTTCGAACCTGGGACCCCATGCACAGTACTCGAAGGTACTAACCACTAAGCCTCATATGAACATATGTGTGTGCATTTGCGTTGACAAACAGACCAAGAAGAAAGCTAATTTACAAGATAAGTAGGATGTTAGAAGGAGTCACAGAAACCAACATCAAAATGTCAGAGCAATCACAAAACGTTCAGGGGTGCCACTGTATCATAGACAAAAGGAAGCTCTTACACTTCAGCGTAAGTAAACATGAGTATGAGTAGACACACACTTATACATACCTACATATGTACATATGCAATTTGAATTAAAAAAACCTGATAAATTCTAGGTATCACCAATAGATTGCGAGCTTAGTCCGCATCAAAATGGTAGCCATGGCAAGTCTTTTCCGCACTTGATCATGTCACACCCCATTTGCCATGAGCATTTTTAAAAGGACTCCATTAGTGGTCATGGCAACAAATTCTTATATGTACCTACTTGCGTTAGATCCTTCCGCAGATAAGATTACACAATTCCGTAACCATGTCATTTCCATTCAGGCAATTATTCCTGAGGGGAATTTAACACATTTATCAAGCCTCATATGATGCCAATAAAACTATACCATTTGGCTATCTTACAGATCTATCTCCAGTAGGATGTTAACTTGTAACGATCCCATGATTGAAATCTCCGCAACCAGATCGAGATTTATAATAATGACGTCGACAAAACAAACAAACGTAACGCAAACAAACCGTACGTTGTCGCCTAATCTTCGATAAATGTTGCTATAACCACGCTCGAGAGACAGAATACAAAAACAAATGTTGAAATTAATTTTTTATGGAAATCTTGAAGAAATGTGTGCTGTGCTGCTTAATGGGCGGCTGTTTATGGAGCGAGTAAACCATTTGCCATTTCCCTCGTTTGGAATACAAACTATAAGTTTCTTTTTAAAATTCTCCGTGCAATAAGATAGTTTTTTTTTCTTTTTTTTTTTGAGTGATTGAAAAGACCCCCCGGAGAGATGATGCTGTTATACAGGTATACAACCACTGGCCGACGGTGATATAGAGTGACATTCCAGTAGAACGCTTTGGCCATTATCACTCGTTCGCTAATCGGTTTTTCAATGATAAATCAATGCCAATGGATACGGGTCCGATTGACGTAGTTGGCATAAATTTTAGAATTCGAATTTTGGGTTGGTGAATAACCGTTTTATGGTTGCGAGTTTTATCGCAATCCGAATTGCGTTCTGTGCGCTATAATTAAATCTAAAGACTATTTTGTTGACGTAGGTTGTGTTAGATGGCCATGATTGTAATTAAAATTGTTTTGTTGTGTTGCTGGAGGTTTGGAACACACACCGTAAAACGAGGGGAAATTGTGATCTGTTTTTTTTCGTTTTTGGTTCACCAGAAAGTACAAAATCCCTTACTTTGTCCCTCCGAATATAAATGGCACTCCTCACGAGTACGGCCAAGGACCTAGGCCTCATCTTAGATAATAAACTAAACTGGGAACCCAATATCCTTAAATGAATCAAGGAAGCCACTAAGGCACCATATTGTTGCAAAAAGACTCTTGGATGCAAGTTGAGGCTTGAGCCTTACATTACGCACTGGCTATATGTGTCTGCAATCAGACCAATACTTATCTATTTATGGCGCAACCGTCTGCTGGACTGCACAAGACAATGTCACTTACCATAATCAACTTAGTCGTGTGCAAAGAACAGAATGCATCTGCAACAGTGGTGCTCTGATGACCACTCCCACAGCGACTATGGACATAATTTCCCATCTGCTAGACATTAACTGCGAGCAGGTCGTACCGAATACTGTCACTCGCTTAAGGGAACTTGCTCCAATAAAAACCAGATACGGCCTAAGCTGTCACACAACCTAACAAAGCATGAAAGAGGAGGAGGCGAAGACTACTCCTCATCTGCAGCTGCCCAGCACTCTCAATCCTAAGGAAGTTGCATTTAAGCGAATACTTCTTCGACAACTTAGGCGAACTCGCTGACTTGGACATTAATCGTATCCACCCCCTGATAATAAGCTCCTGCTGGTTGTAAATGGGTAGACTGAGGATACTCGATACGATCGGTACAACAATGTGCATAAGTGCCAATCCAACCTGACTGACTTCATTTTTAGCTCATAAAAAGTAGGCGTGTCTCAGCAATCAGCAAAGAAAACCCGCAAATGACTTACATGTTTGACATTTGGCAAGTAGGTAGTCAAATTTTGATTTAATTTAAAAGTTAATACCAGATGAAGATATTAATCCTTATTCCGAAATTCTATCGAGAAATATTACACTCAAGTAACAAATTTCAGTCGAATGAAGGTTTCTTTTGGTGAGTCATCGAGTCTAAAGCGCTGCCTTGTGTTATGTCAAAGCCAACCTCTTTGTCTATAGCCATTATTTCACAGAATCGATGCCCATGTAAATGTTTCACCAAAGCCCCTATCGCTCCGTTATCACCAGAACCCGTGATTTGAACTCAGTATTCCATCGAACATTATGTTCCGGAGAACTGGTACGAGAACGGAACCCTGTGGAACACCAGCAACTACGGAGTACTCCTTTATTCATACTATGGTATCGTATGCAAGCACCATTATGAAAGGCTATTTTTCCTTTATTCGAAGGATACATATGTTTATCTGGGTGGATACATACTTCTCTTTTTCGCCATCATAACTAAACATAACACCATCCTCTCCGCTAAGCTATCCAACTGTGTACACACAACACCAACGACGCAATTGGAACTAGACAAGCTTAATACTGTTGTAACCTCCGCCCTAAACTCAGCTTTTAATGAATCTTATCCTATCACGACAAGAAAGGTTGGTAATCGTCCACCGTGGTGGAATGCAAACTCAACAACCCTCGCTGCGTAAGCAGGAAATACTTTAACAAAGCCAAATCAACAAGGCTACCTTCGGACTGGAATACGTACGAAAATAGTCTGAAGAACTTCAAAGCAGAAGCTCGGAAGGCCAAACGTAGATCCTGGCGCAGTTTTTGTCAGAGCATTGGCAATACGTCTCAACCCTCTAGACTACGCAAGGTCCTTTCTAAAACACCAACCATACCAAGTGACCTCATGAATCCTAATGGATCATGGGCAGAATCAGATGAAGCATCGCTCAATCCACTAATGGGCACTCACTTTTCCAGCTGCACGCCCTTCTCTGACAAACGCTGTACGCACAGCACCACCTCCTGAACTCGTCCGCGAAGGCAAATTGAAGTTGGCAGTGACCAGCTTTGAGCCTTTCAAGTCCCCGGGGCCGGATGGAATTTTTCCCGCACAGATTCAGGCGGCCTTCAGCATAATAGTGCATGACCTGTCCTGTATTCTGAGAGGTTGTCTGAAACTGGGAACAATGCCAGCCGTCTGGACTGAGGTTAGTGTGGTCTTTATACCCAGAGCAGGCAAAACATCGCACATTCTCCCGAAAGACCTTAGACCAATCAGCCTAACGTCTTTCCTTCTCAAGATTCTGAAAAGAATCCTAGATTTGCGTATTAAAGCCACCATGGATAGCATCCTAATGTCCAAGTCACAACACGCCTACCAAAAAGGTAAATCTGTTGAAACGGCTCTGCACAACTTAGTCTACTCCATCGAAAAATCCCTCTCAATCAAGGAATTCACACTAGTGTCCTTTCTAGATATAGAGGGAGCTTTCAACAACGTTGAAACTGATTCGATCATTAAGGCACTACGAAGGCTCAACATCTGCGAATGAATCTGCTGCTTTGTAGAACACATGCTTAAAAGCAGGGTGATCACTGCAACCTTCGGAAGTAGCACTGTCAAGAGTATTGTCTCCACTACTGTGGAACCTAGTGCTCACCTTACCTAAAGCATCTGCCGTTGATCATGTTTATCGTTCCTCCAAGAAACCTAGAACATACATATGTACATAAGTAACAATGCCAGTCGCTTAGAGCAGTCGTGATCAGACATTCGTATATAGAGACATAATCTCATCAACAGTTCCTCTCCTAAAACACTGAATGAATTACAGTAGACGTAACAGCAAATTTCCCAACACCACTAATAGTTTTCGCGCGCTTAAAATACCTGTCATTTCCTCATCATTCGCATTTGACAATCAAATGACATTAGTAACTCGCTATAAAAATTCCACACCATGCCCAGCATATTCTATCGCGAAACTAAAAAAATTCAATTATAAATCTCCCTCACCCGTTAAACCGCAGCGAGAATCCCAAAAACGCACGACAAATAATTTGTAAAATGAAATTACAACCTGTCAGATGCATTCGTCGTCTGGTGCGTATGCGCTGCGCTCATAAATCAAAGTGCCATGTTGGACAAAATGTCAAACGACACCAGTACACGAACATTTCGCTGCAATAGCACAACCAAAATGTCATCCAAATCTGTTTTGGGAGAGGAATTAGGTGCAAGATACAGACTGGACGATGATGGTTTCGGAACGTTCGTTAGCCTCATTGGCGTTGGGCATAAATCCATCTATCTATTGGAGCGCAAGGAATTACCATCAAAATGTTTCTTTTCTTTAATTTTTTTGTTTCTTGTAGCGGCTTGTCAAACGGGTGACAAAAATGGTAACAAGTTTCGGGCTAAATTTGGACAGACGGCGGCGGTCCAGTCGTCATCGTCATTATCATAGTTGGTTGCTGTTGATCCATACAGCACCACTAGTGAGCTTGGTGCAAAATTGTCGTGCGGTTGTTGTGCCAGCAAGATGGGGCACACACGCGTTCTTTTGCCACTTGGCACGTTGAATTCACTTTTAAACTGTTCGTTGGTCAGGATAATCTGTGGCGACACCGAATGATAGATGGCGGAATCGTAATTCGTGCGTTTGCAATGAGGCAATGGTAAGGAAGACGGCGAGTTTTCACACCATCCACAAGTGGTACATGGGCTTTAGCTTAGGTATATGCCCACAGTTGGAATGACAAATGACGGCAATGTACGAGAGAGAATTTGTTGTTAAAGCGTAACACTGCGTTAAGTAGGAGTTGTAATTTGTTTCTATAGTCAATTAGAGTGTAGTTGAGCAATAGGTTGAAGTTTACCGGTTTAATGATAGCAGGATCAGTGATCTTGCCAAGGAATTTGGAGGAAACTTATCACCCTACTCAATTATTATAACAGGCCAGATGGGAGCCTGTCGTCTTCCAGCTTTGGGCGGGTGAATGCCTCATAAATTGGGACCAGATCAAAGGGGGTAATGTATTTCTTGCACCGCTTGAGGAATGCTAGACATTTAGCAGCATCTTTGTCCACCTCGTTCGATTGAAGATGGTTATTGATACACATACCGAGAATGGCAAGTCCGCAATACAAATGCCATCCATTGATAGTGATGGGCAAATACCGGGTAAATACCATCTGAGGGGAGGGTAAATACCCATACCGGGGGCAGATGATCGATGATCTTGGTTTCACTTAAGTGTCAAAAGGTAGCCTTGCCTTTTGTATATTAATCAAGTGTGTGAAACATTAGCTATCTGATTGAAGGATATTAGTATCGTAAGGCTTTTGTTTGATCTAAAGTGTGCACGTTCACGTAAAGATCCACCTATCTATAAAATTCCACCCCTGTAGGTCGAAAGATCTTTTGGACTGGACACTGGACATCGAACATTGACTGCATAAACACATCACACAACAAGATCACCTCGTCATCATCTATGTACAATATACATACATATGTATATCACTCCAATCAAAACTTTTAATCGAACGAGAATAATCAGCTCATCCGATAACACTTGACATTGCACAAATAGTATTCCGCTGATAACAAAATTCCACACGACAAAACTCACTCACCTAAACTAAGCCAGTGTTTCGAATTGCGACATTGTACTCGTAGGGTTCAACGAATACTTGCCTGAGCAAACACTTTTTGACGTCAAAGGGGCAATGTGTCAAATTGCAAATTCAATGGAACCAGTAAAGTAAATAGTTACTTTTATCCCAAAACAAAAAATGCGAATTTTGTTTAATGAATGAATCAGAATTTCCAGGCAATTGTTTTTCTGTGATTCGGTGTTACGGTGTGTTAATACTTCTTACGGAAATTACGTGCTATTTTTGCGGAAATGAATTTAGTTTTTTTTTGTTGACTAGGTAGACATGGCCCTGGGAGGGAATGTTTCTTGTTCCGTTCAGTTATTGAGTTCCTTTGCTGCACATTGTGCGATTTCTGAACATAAATCTCTATATCCAGAAGTTCTACACTGTTCCTGCCATGCTCAAAGAATAAAGCTCCAAAATGTAGAATAAAGTGACATTAGACTAAGGAAACTAGTCTAATGTTCCGGCATTAAACCATAGAAATCTAGATTGCTTCCTGATGAAGTGGAAGAAGTGGACAACATGAATATCTGGGTAATTTCAGTGCTCAAGAACCGATAATATCCATTCAATTTTGACAGCAACAACAGTAAACTTATTGTATGTCAGCACAAATACTGTGAATTATGAACCAATGCAAAATTCATATACAAGTCTCATCAGTCAAGTTGGACACCAACCACGGAGAGTAAATATTGAAACCTAATACCATCCGAGTTTCAAATACCACTACACCAACACTTTCTCTCCTCTCTCTTCCAATAATTGAGCCAAAAACGACCGCGTCTTCTACATCAATAAGGGGATCCATGTTCTGCTATGGGCTAATTTAAATTAAACCCTCAAAAAAGCATCAAGAATATTAGAATACACATCTTCCAGATGGCAAGGCAGCACTTAACGCATCATTCTGGGAGGATGCATTACAGTTTCTCTAGATTGGGGGACACAAAAACATTGTAGAGCACGAATTCTGATAAAATAACTTTGTTTTCGGCATACCAAGGCTCAACAAGCAAACTTCGCCTACCGCTCTGGAGTACCGTCGCCGGACTTAGTCAATCCAAGCAGTTAATCAAGCCAGTTCAAGGTACCAGAAGTTGTTGAATTCTTTCACGAATTTGTGTCCATAATCCCGATTCTGCTTCAACTTGACGTAAGATTGGCTAGGGAGACGGTCATTAAAGGACTACGACATTATTATGATCACACCAACCCTTGAATCAGAATCGAAGATGCGTTCAGTACATCGACTGCAAGTTTTTTGACAGTTTAAATAGATGTGCTATCTTGTTGACTCTGCATGAGACATGGATCTCAGAAAAACTTGTAGGTCTCCATATCAGAGCGGTAACTGTTATGTCTACCACAATGGTAAGATGTCACAGAAATTTAAAGTCTTAAGTGGACTACGTCAAGGTTGGATTCTGTCACCATTATTGTTTGTTATCAGCTATGTACTCCGTACAGTATTAATGGAAGGAATCTATGGAATTCTTTGGACTATGACATCTTAAATTAAATGTCTGGTCTACGCTGTTTGTCTACTTTTACATCATAAAATGGAGCTCCATCTAATGGCTCACAATTCAGAAGCAGAGGCCAACAAAGTGGGGCTTCGAGATAAAAACTGCCAAAACAAAAACCTTGAGCATGCTAATACCCTCGCCCAACTAAACAAATTGACAAGTTACTATATCTAGGAAGAGACCAACAAGACCAAGGATAACCGCGGTGCCATGCACTGATGTCTGCAATAGTATCGAGAAGGCTAAGGCTTTATCTGGAATGCTATCTATAATCTGGACAAGAAAAGTTATCAGGTTAAGATTGTTCCGCTCCTGAAAGATGCAGCACTAAATACCTAAATTTTTAAGGATTACCTTAAGGATTTTTGACCGAACCGTATCTACAACGAACAGCTTTATAACAGGAGCATACAAATATTACTATGCGAAGGAGAAATGAGAAATCACCAATGGCAATGGACACACTCTACGGTGCAAAGTAAACCCTGAGTTCTTAGATCAACAATCGCGGGATACCCTAGAGGAACATAGCGCAGAACAGTGGGAGTGAATCGGGCTCATAACGAATGAAATGGTGGCAGCTTAAACATGTTGCAAAAGTCTAAAGAAGATCCAGGCGTTGTTGACGAACTATGCCTCCCGAGGGGTTTATGGATTTCAGCAAGTAAGTAAAGTTGATGCATAAGTCTTTAGCAGAAGACCAAAGGAAGGCCATCGGGACTAAGAGTTCTCCTCTCAATATCACAAATGCATTATAGGACGGAAGAAAAAGCACCTGACATGTTGTCAGACTCACTCAACGACTAAGTTGCCACATCCTTCGTCCTACCAACAACTCATATCACTCTCATGTAATGCATGCGATTTTTTTGTATGAATTAAACTACAACCGTCATCAAAATTACAACTGACACTTGTCATAGTGTTGTATCTAACAGATACTTAGAAATCAATTTCGTCGAAAGCAAAACAAACAAAAAAAAACCCGACGACTTTCACAGATCTCAATTGATTGATCAGGTTATGTTGCGCGATTGTTTATTCAATAATTGTAATACTTTGGCTAAATGTAGACATCAGTATGATTTAATTTTTAATTATTAACCAGTTAAGTGTTTTAATTAACTTGGTCACATTATTCGTACCTACATATTTCTTTTTATTTTGTTTTGCGGCTGCTATATTACAGTGTAATCTAACCAGCTCGATGACAAGTTTTACCCAAAGTGATCGGCGGAGTCAATTACGGGGATATGTACGGCGATGTGTTTTTCGTGTTTAATGAGCGGTTTTAGTTGTTTTAGTAATTAATTATAGTGTCGTGTTATGGATATAAATATAAAAATGGAATATTTATTGAAATATTTCAAATACTTGTCGACTGTTTGACAACGTAGTACCTGCATGTGACGTTTGCGTTTGGAGATGAGATGCGAACAGGTTAGGAACGACTTAAAGACTTGTTTTTTTAATTAAAAACCCATCTTAAACTGCAATGATCTTTGGTTGTCATCCAAAAAGAATAAATTTACTCGGTCAAAGAATTTACAAAAATGCTTATCGTTTTTTTTGAGGGATCACACAACTGCTGATAGAACAGGTGTTTGTTGTAAAACTTATTCGGCAGAGAGATATGGCACAAAACTGCCACGTAAGTGTGATAGTGAAATATGGCGATGATTTTGGACCATAGATATCGCACATAATCATATGAATATCGCTAGTTTTTATGTAACATTTTATACATACTTCGTTTGACGTTTACTGCTCAGTTTAGAACCAGGAAGTGAAGTTTTTAGCTTCAGTTCTAAAAATATGTTAACAGAAGGATGCAGATCGACTTTTCATGAAATAGTCCCACTTAGACCGGTGTGGATCCATTGTATTGCTATAGGATCTAGGTGATTTCGGTAGACCTGCTGGAGCTTATGATAAAGCGCTGAAGACGACCTACGATAGCGCTCGATACTTCGCTAAATCTATCTCTCACACTCATAGGAGTAGTTTTCTGAGAGCTTGGGATGAGCATAGACGGTACAGAATTTCTAGTCCAGACTATGGTCTCCTTCTCTCACCCGGCTGGTAACAGATACTAAATCAGTATAAATACCATGATTAAATGCCACGATTACTGCCTTAAAAACACTGCAGTACTGGGAACACTGAAGAAGATTTTTAAGTTTAAATCTTGGGAGAATACCAATCCCCAACGTGTAACACTGTACCACTCTACTCCGGAGGACCAACCGGAAGCCCCCGTGGATATGGAGTTGGACTGCTGTTAACACCTACAGCACGCAGAGGCCTAATCTCCTGGCAGCCACACAATGACAGGATTTTAACGGCCAGATTCCGGACGAGAGTACGTCGCATCACCATGGTTCGCCTGAGGAAAAAAAGAAGATCTTCTACAACCAGTTGGGAGCTGTTTATAATGCAACACCCAACGGCGACATTGTCATTGTGATGGGGGACCTGAATGCCAAAGTAGGCAGCGAGAACGAAGGGCTCAAACATGTTATGGGATGGCACGGATTAGGCAACCGCAATGGCAACGGCGAAAGATTTGTTGACTTCTACAACGCAAATCGTCTTGTAATAGGTGGCACCTGCCATTAAATCAGTTGGGTGTCAACCTCCAACCAAATTGACCATTTGGCCATCAGTCGCCGTTTTAGAAGTAGTCTTCTAGACGTCCGAAACAGGCGAGGAGCGGACATGGGGTTGGTACGAGATCACCATCTAATGATAACTACTGTCCAATTACGCACTGCTGCCTTTCGAAGATCTAACGACACAATAATACCCAGGTTCAACGTAGACCGACTGAGAGTTCCCAAAGTGCGCCAAGAACTAAGGGATCATCTCTCACGTGGAGTGGAAACAATCAGCAGCTCACTGCCCGCCACCATCCAAGACCATTGGTGTGCTGTGAACACTGTTTTCACATCAGGTGCTGAAAGGATTGTCGGTCGATCGCAGGGAAACCATAGGGGGTGGCTTTCCGAGGATACCTGGAGAAGGATCAAGCAACGAAAACAGCTCAGAGCTTGAATTGCAGCAGCTCCAGCAGCAGGGAGGATCGAGCTAGAGTCCCTATATGACATGAAGATTAGAGAAGTGCAGCGTAGCGTGAGACGTGACAACCGCAATTACACCAACATGCTGGCCACGCAAGCAGAAGAAGCAGAACCGTTTACAGAATCACCAAAGAGCTTATAGGCCGAAGCTCTACTCAACAACCAGTGAAAGGCTTATACGGTTCGTTGCTAGTATCTGATGAGGATCATCTGAAGAGATAGAAGGAGCATTTTGCTTCGGCTTTAAACCGAGTATTCGCCAGCAATATGCACCCAAGTTAGATTGAAGTGTCCGTAGAGAGAATTTCCCTAATTCACACCACAACCCTCAGTAAGGAAGATATTATTACTGCGATCAAAGCACTCACAAAAAAAACTGTCCATATAGCAAGACTGGCAGAATCAGGGTTCACACTCTAATTCGCTCTCAAATTTTATTCCAACACAGTACACATATTGGTACAAAGAGTGTAGACCACCATAAACCTTAGCAACAATAGTAGTCACTTGATTGAAGTACCACCCCAAGCTTTTTACCATCTTGGGATACTCAATATTTCTCTATTTCTCTAGGCGAGCTAAAGACTCGTTTAAGCATGAGTCGCTTCTTCTATCAATCAGAAAGAGTAGCTGAGGTGCAATTGAACGTCATCAGCGTACATCTGTACTTAACAATTCTTTAGGAATGTCATTCTTAAACAGAGAGAAAGGCAGAGGTCCCAGAATAGAGTCTTGTGGCATGCCTGATTTGGACTCGACATTTTATCATTGTGGAGACACAGAATGAGTGTGATTTAGTAGAAAACTTTTTATTGATTTAATTGCCCTACGATGCGCATATGAAGATCAATGAACAGTGCTTTCGAATATCAACTGTCAGATTTATTTAAAAGAATCATCTGAGATGATCGCATTTGATACATACTTCACTAAGAATAAACATTGTTTACTATTCAAAATGCACAAAATATTTATTTGTGCTTAGACATATTGACAACTGATAAGAAAACAGATTTTAAAATATACTTTTAATAAAAAGAAAAATATCACTAAGAACAATGACCTCAAGATGCAGATATGAATAAGCTGTAGAATGTTATTGAGTTTCTTAATTTACGGCGAAGTTTATTTAAGCGCGGAGAGTTTGTGTAGAAATACATATTGCTGGTGTAATTCTGAATATTAAGAGAATCCATCAAAAAGCTGAAAACTTTAGACACAACATTTGGTCACAAGGAAACTAAGAATACCGAGATGAACTCCAACAAGGCCAACCGTGATCTATTGATTTGCCGGAGCCTAGTAAGTAAGTCTTGGGAACTCATCCAAAAGTACTAAACTGGATGAACATACACTGCCATTGCAAGGCCAATGATCATTTATAGTGCTACGGCATGGACAAAAAGAACCAGTCTGGACAGAACGAGGGAGTCCCTCACTAAATTGCAAAAACTATCGTGCCTCTGTGTTACGGGGGCCATGCGAATATGTCCAACTACAGCTATGGACGTTCTCAGAAAAGAAAAACGTTTGCCCAAAGTTAGGTAACAAAAAGAAGTAGAGCACAGAACCAACAATATAATGGACTGAGCAGGCACCCAATAAAGTGGTACGCCCACGCGGCCTTCACAAACTTAATGAACTAGGTAAAAATGATAAGGTTGCATACTACTGGATCTCCTGGCATGTTGGCATCAAAGGTAACAAAACAGCAGACGCCTTGACACGACAAGGAGTCGCAGAACCAATCACTGGAACTGTAGAATTCCGTGGAATAGGAATGCCTTAGCAAAAATAGCTCACGAACCTCAGCAGGCTTCCCAACGGCACACTGCAGACTAAAACGGAAACTGTGTAATGTTTACCTAATGAAGATTTTTGCAGATTCTGCAATTAGTCAAGTGACACTAAGTAACACCTCCTGGAATCCTGTGACCCAAAAAAGATTAAGATATTTGGTCAAGCATCATCATCATCTCTTCTCATTCATAGATTCCTAAAAGACATTGGTTTTGAGAGTCTGAGGAGCACTAAGAGTCTCATTGCTGTCGTGGAATACTGTGCACGGAGTTCCAGGTTCAAATCCCACAAAATACCATCAACGTTTACTTCACTGCTCTTGTAAGCGCCTAACAAACTGTCATGAGAAAGTTTATCAAAAACCCTTTGGCCTTTGGATATGGCATCAAACTGTAGGTTCCTTATATACATACGTGCAGAAATGTATACCGTGCACAACACTTAATTCCACTGTCTATGTGCCAAACTTGTATGTCTAAAACTATTTTCCTATATCATCAAATTTAGTATGAAAAGCTACAGAAACCTAAAACAAGGACAATTCAGGAAACAAACGAGAAATCCCACTAAAAGTTGTTTGATCCCCCTTCATATTCAAAAGAAGCCTCTTTCCGATGATCGGATCAGATCAGGTTTCAGTATTTCTAGAAATGATCATTCCACCACATTTAAAGAAAACATTTTGACTAATAAACCCAAAACCCCATCATCACTCCTAGATCTAGTCACGTTACATTCCACGGAAGGTCATTCAAATTTCCCTAAACATAAATTCATTTAAGCCTGCTTTTCAAGATCAGATACTTCCTCTCCAAATAAATTTCCATCAGTTTATCTCAAAACAAACGACACGAACAAATGTATCTACTGTTCTAGTCAGCGCTCTGTATTTTGTTTCGCAAGACAATGCTAATTATTCGACAAACCAACCGTCCAACCCACACATATGCTTTTTAATAATTGTTGTATTCTAATTAAAAAAAAAAAAAAACATATTCCCGTTTTTGTCTAACAAATAGTGACGTTTGTAGCGACACAACTTAAGGAGAATGTTTGTGTGTGGGTTCATTGTTAAGACAGAGCTTAAGTCACTTCCATCTTTGCACGTTGAATGTCAAACGTCAAGCCGTACAACTCTTAGTCATCCGGAAATCACAATTTAATTGAGAAAACCATCCGTAGATACTTTCCAGTCGATAATTTATTCCTTAGTCTTCCCTCATTGATAAGAGTGATGATGCAGACCGCAGACACCGTCACTGATCGTATTTAGCATGATCAGTTTTTTTTTTTTTTGAACACAAAACTTGGTATACTCCACTCTTACGTTTTTAGATTTAAAAAAAAAAAGAAAAACTAACAAAAATCACTTTTAAACGATAGAAACGGTCGTCCTCGCACCGTAGATCACTTGGGAGTTTTAGTCGAAAAATTAAGACTTACGCGACTATCGAACGCTACCGACAGCCGATCGCGATCACTTCATAACTTTGACTAGAGGAAAGCGTGAGTTTTGCGGCGTTTGCGCGACGAAAAAAAAAAACATACCGCTGTTGGTACACACATACAGGCGTGAGGCGAATCTAAACCGCACGTTATGTACACAGAGTGAGTTTGAGTATCACCCCACCACCCATTTCCCCCGCAGCAAAAGATCGTAAAATTATAATTTTCGACTCTCTCTCGCAGTTTTCGCGTTTGTGTTTGTATCACAGATCGGCTTTCAGGGCTTTTTTTTTTGTTTTGGGAGGGGGTTTCTTTCTTGTATACACATAAGGCACAGGGCAACCAAGAGAGCAACTAACACAAGAGATAGAGAATGTTTTGAATGGGAGAGTTGATCACATCATGATGATGACGTCGATTGGAATTTTGTACGAGAGTCGAACTTATGTGGGTGCACTCACGGAGGTCACTTCACGTCATACATAGCTGCGCTGGTATCTATCGCCTTTTAACATGGGAATTTGTAATTTTTTCGCTTTTCATATGCTAATTATGGGTCGAGCATTATAAAAAGCTATTTCACACAGTTGGGGGCAGCTGCTGAAGGTGTTTCCATCACGACGACGATGATGGTGGTGCTGATGAGGTATTGGCCTTGTTCTCGATATAGAATTGCACAGTGCTGGAGTTCTATTCACGGAACAAGAGGAGTTAATTACAAATATTGTAACATTTATCAAACAAAGTGAGGTGAAGACATGATAGAATTGTGTCAAGGTCAAATTTGATTTGATTTAAGAAAAGGACAAGCTTAATGCCTGCCGGTCCTCATAGCTTAGCATAAAAGAGTTGAAGATAGTTGAACCAGGGTAAGTAGAGTAACCGACGGTCTTACATCTTCTACAGGAGCCCATAGTGAGCGATGGCAAGTCTCGGGCATAGTTTTACAGTGAAGATGTGCACATACGAGTATCTCTCTTTTGCTTCAAGAGCCGAATAGACGTGGTTTTGTGTATTACGTTGTAAGCAATGACAGGGAACTAAGCCAATTCGCTAGGCTCAAAGGTTTACAATATGTCATAGTAGAGGTAGTATGTATTGTCTTGTTAAAAGATACTTGACAGTTTGTTACCCCCCTTGATCTACATATATTGGTCAGACATCTTGAAGATTTTGACTGCAGTGAAGCCATCGGGATGTTACAGGACTGACTAATAAGCTACCAGAGGAAAAGACGGAGTTAATACTTATCGAGTCATGGAGACTGTAAGATTGACGATCATGTTGTAGAATCTAAACCAGAAGACAATGAACAACTTTATAGGACCCGCCATGCATAATGGGTAGAAATGTGCCAATAGACCTCCACGTCAAGGAAATATAGCAAAAGTGATGCCAACAGCAACAAGACGAAGTGATATTGAAGTACCACTAAGAACAAACCTCGAAGAATGGCATGATAGAAGGACCGTTTCTGACGAAGGTACATGGACGCAGAGATTGATTGAACCTTGGATCAATAGGAAGTATGGAGAGTGACCTATTTGATGCAGATACTTACTGGTCATGGAACCTATTTCAACAGATTTGAACATGAACACAACCCTTTTCTGTCCAACTGTTGAAAATGTGGAGCACGTTCCACTGATCGCGATATCATGAAGGCCGTTACCTGCTGGCGAACAGACTTAACCGCAGAGGATCTCATTAGACAGATGAGGAGCACCCAGGAAGCTTAGAATGCAGTCAGGACAACCATCATGAAGGAACAAGAAAGACAGGATCGACGAAGAAATACAGCGCAGGTTGAGGCCAATGCGAACGAGCCGAGTATATAAGATTGAAGTCTCTCCTCCATGTACTGTTTGATTGCAGTGCCGCGAGGATCAGGGATCGGTGAGAATGTGGGTTTAGTGGATGAAAAGCTCACACTGTTACTAAGTGCGGGCTCAGTTTCCAACCCAAACACCAGACAACTCCTTCACTTAAAGACTGGAATATAAGATTGTCACCAATATCTGCAAAATGCTTTCAATTGGACTCAAGTCTCACTCTTTATAAGATTTACCTCATTATTTTGGGACATTGATCATTCCCTGAGAGATCAGACAGAACGATTTTGCATATCCCCTTAGTGCTGCAGTTTCTCTTATCCTATGAAGACACTACGGTTTGCATCTGAAAAAGCCAAGTTCATAGCATAGATCCTATCCATAGACTAAAGACCCTCGGTAAGAGCCCCTGGAATAGCTTCAGTGTGAACGATGTTAAGGGCTCCTTTTCTGTCAAGAAAGGCAGTCCGATCTTCAAAGTAGAAAGAAGTAGAAATCCTGGAGAACAAGAACTCTTCAGGGTTTCGCGAATGTGATATTCTAGGATAAGTTCTAAAGTAACAATAAAGATACTTGTTGGCTTAATATTTTTCGTGGATCTATATCCTGGCTTACCTACTTTTGAAAGGAAATCAAATTTACTAAGCATTCAAACTTAAGCAGCTTTTATACCAATTGATCGGTGATTTGCAAAATCTTAAGCATAATCCTGGGCCATGTACCTTAGGGAAGAAACAATTTATAGACAAGGAGGTTCCATTACGGTACTCATAATGTTATCCCAATCTGCTGATGGTGCACTATCGGAACCAGCTTGTTCTTGAATACACTAACACAACACCCTGGAGAGGAGTTCCAGTAATTCCACGGTAGAAATTATCCAATTCCTTTTTAGAAGAGACAGATCCCTATGTCTTTTCGACAGACTTTTACTAAGTTTTGTGGATTTTTTCATCTTTCGATGGATGGGGATCATTCTATCCAACCAACCGTGTTTCTCGGTTTGTCTTATGGACTCCTTACACATGTTAAGGCAGACTACAATCTGTGATTAAAAAAGATATTGAAGACTGTTTTGTTAATCTTTCTAAGCTTTGTCAGCTCATTTTTTGATGATTACGCTGATAGAGCGTACAAACTCTCAGGTCTTGTAAAGTCAATTACACTTAAGTCGATCCAAATAAACAAAAATCTATCAGCTACCATAGTTATTACGATTTGAGGGATAGGTTAGGTTAGGTAAATGGAAGCCCTTATTAACAGAAAGTGTCAACAGACCATATAAACTTATTTCACAGATCAACTTAACCACCTATATATAGGTATCTCAGGAGTTGAGCTCAATTTTTCCTCCTAAAGGAGGCCAGTGCTAGACCAGTGATAGACAGTCACTGAGTAGGTGACGAATGGATTCTCCCTCTTCAATAGAAGTCATTATGGAGTATACTTAGCCGTTTTACATGACTGCCTATCACGCATGACCCTGTCACGACACTTACGACTGTTGCTATATCCCTGCGACTTAGTTTCATGAGCTTAGAAAGTTTCCTTGCATCATAGACAGGCCATGACGATTTGGCTGTAGTGCATATGTCTAATTGTCACCATTGTTTGTTTGTCCCTATGCAATTTGCTAAGCATATTACTGTCCTCAGAGTGGACCCGTGTAGAGATGTAGCTGGCCAATTCATCCACCCACTCATAGCCGGGGATCTCCAGCCTTTTGATGCATAGACGCTGATTTCACCGCTTAAATGGTTGCTTGACGGTCAATATATGTAGATAGTGAAATATTTTCCTTAATATTCATATCCCCAACTTGTTTTTTTGCAGCAACTTCAGGCTGAAAGAGACTACAACTATCCTTTAGCTTGAAGGATCGATTTGTATTTCGAGACTCGCAGTAGAAACTACGACCAGTATCCACATCTCTCTTGCATAGATGGCGATTCCATTCTCGAAATTCTGATAAAGAATCTCCGGTCACAGTTTGAAAATGGTATGATATAGTGCGTTTCCGTTCGGAGTCTCGATGTACCCAATCGGCTTAGGATTGAGGCAAGACTATTTAAGCTTGGCCGTCCATATGTACTCTCAATGCCAAGCCGCAGCAGTGAATGTCTAGTGGAAGAACATTCACTCCGTTTTGAGGGATAATACTTCATGACTTGTGTTTTCAAAGACGCAGAATACCATTGACAGATTAATTTATAAAGGTCGCTGGCAACTGATGTGAAATTTTTACGTGGCTTCTACTCAAACGAAAAATATTTTCCATACAAAGTATTCAAAACAAAGATACGAATAGGCTTGTTTTGCCATCGAATTCTTAAGATAGCTTCTATCAGCATTAAATCAAAATTTTTGGAAGTTTTTTTTTTGGCAATAAAACAAAAAAAACTTTGCGCTATAAATGATAGCAAAACGGTAAACAACCTTGAACTACCAACAGTCTGGGGCGCACACATAGACCATGCTGGAATTATGATAGAATTTTTGTATTTTTAATGAAACGCAGATGCTTATCAAATCATGCATAACAACTGAGTACCTAGACCAGCTCTTGTTACATGTTGCGGTAAGCCACATCGAACTACTCATCTCAATTATCACACCTCATCCAATAGATTACCTAATAATTAGATTCAAAATTAAATCAACTTGTAATGAATGAGTTTTGTACCCGTTCGAGTGATTGGAATTTCAGAACCTAGAATCTATCCATCGTTTCACAATCGCGCTCTCAATTTTCCACTCCACAAAACCACAGAAAAAAATAAATGAATGTACGAGTATCTCTATAGATTTTATAGTTCTTATTTGTGTAGAACGACTGTATGAAGTGTTGTTGGTGTGTGACGTCAAAGCGTGTCTTAAGTGCTCATAACTGCGGGACGACCTTTGCCATAGTCTTGAGTTTCCTATCTTCTCTGTTTCTTTGTGTATATTAGGTGGGTACCCCTTTGTCCCTCCTGCAGTACTCGTACTCGTACTCGTATGTGTTTCCACAGAACTTTTGGGCCGATAGATAGGTCTACTTTTAGACCAAAAGTGTGTTTCGCGGGGAGGCTGAGGTGAGCTGCTATTGCGGGGAATCTAATTTCTAGGCCGCTGTTTAATTTAATTGTTCTATTTGTTGGAATTGTGTTTTTTTTTTTGCTGCCACCATTGTGGGTTTTTTGTTTGTGCTTTAGTTACGTCACAGAGCTTGTTATCACTTTGCTTGTGGCATGGAGGGTACTCCACAAAGCCATGCCATGCAAATTCAATTGAATTTGTTTTATTTTTTTTATTTATAAATGGAATATGAACTTGTTTACACCCTATGTAGGGTATCTTTTATTTGATTTAAAAATAGAAATTTAGATTGAGGGATTCAAGATGTGCTGGGCAGCAGAGTTTGGGTACTCATTGAATGGGAGATCTGCTCCCTAAGCAGATGGCTTTATAGTAGATAATGTCTAATAGCCTTGGAGAGATTTTTCTTTGATAACAAGTTTCGTGTTCTCAATGCAGGGCAAAACTACACTGTCTACAATGACGAAATAATGCTCTAACTGAAAGAAGCCGATTACGACCAGGATTGTTTGTTCAGGAGCGATTTTGTCGAGTTGGAGCAGATGTATGCAAACACATATGTACATTCAAATTAAAGAGGCAGAATATATAAAACACCAAACGGAGACGGTAGCTCCACAACCAGAAGCACAACTTCAGGCCCCGACCCATAGAATCCGTCGACGTTAATCCGTTTTACGTTGACGTTGAAGTTGACGTATTGCCGGATAGAACAGTCCCATAGAATCCGTCACAACCGTCAGCTGATTGTCAAAGGCGATGACAGTTTCTTTAATTCTCTCTCTGCTTCCACCAATGAAAATGCGTACTCTCAATTTTCTTATGCGTGAACTTCAATATGTGAATGTGTGAACTTAAATACGTGAATGTGTGTACTGACAACGGATCGACGGATTGAAAAAGTAGAAAGTAAACCTACTTTGTCCGTCGAAGTTCATCCATCCGTTGGTTATGGGCCGCCTCCCTTAAGGTTGTGTGTATTTTATCGAGCTGTCAGTTAACGTCGACGGAACAGCGGATCGACGGATTCTATGGGTTGGGCACTTTCCGCCTTTAAACATAACAGCCACATCCTGACATGGACACATCATGTCAAAAAGGAAGGTTCTACATACTAGCCCCAGACATGCTGAACGTATATGCTGGAGGGCAAGTGAAACACATACGATCACTGATTGAGCAATAATCGCAGTCGTTCTTCATTAGAGATAAATTAGGACGTCAAATAAAGGTTCCATTAGTTAAGTATGAGTCTAGGATAAATGGTATCAGCGGTCATGCTAAATTATGGCAGAATGCCACATCATCATTCAATCAATTCACGATGAAAGAGTAGACATGGAGGTCGAAGCTTTAGTAATGCCTGTTATTATGATCAAGACTGCCACTACAACAATTTTGCCCAACCAGTAGCCACATATTCAAGGCTTTTCATGGTACACTAACTAATTGGATCAGATATTTCACCACGTTTCCTGGCGCATGGATCAATTAAGCGTTTAACTAATACTCCAATGTTCTCATCAGGTAACAGTGTATGGAGTGTGGATGAAGGATTAAAGAAGTTCTGGGAAGAAGAAGTACGAACTGCAAGGATCAAGTCTTCAGAAGAATCAAATTTGCGAGCAGCTCTACTGCATGACACATGAAAGAGGATAATATTCCATCAAAGGCATTTATTCTTAAGAGAATAGTATTCAAAAAATATAGGGATAATAGTCGATAACCAACAGCTGCTAGAAATATCCTAAGATTTCCCCTGGAAGGCTGGGAAATAGTTTTCTACTTTCCTCATCATTATAGCTTCCACAATCCAATGAGGTAATGTCCCGTAAAGACACCGAAAATGGAGCTGAAGTCTGGTCAGCTTAAGGCAAACCATTCAGTAGGACATCTCTGTTTCAGACTAGGCTAGTTCCCTGGAAATGGCGCAAACTACTTCTCTCCCAAAGACCATTGGTCCGCATGCTAGAATCCATTTGGAGCTAGTGGCATGGCGATTCCCACTTTATTAGGTCTGCATAAAATAGTCACACGACCAATTTAGCAATCTCGTCAGACTTACAGTCCCCTATGGGTGACACAATGGGTCAGTGCTGACCTGAGTGCGGCGGAGGTATTTCGTTTCTTCCTACCTAACCTAACCTACAGTTCCCTAGAACGTCTTTGTGGTAATTTAGAACGACATTCGAAGTACTGACCACCGTCTGCAGAAGTGCTAATATCCTTTGCGGATTTATGAAATTAAATACACCTCGAATGAAGAAATGGTAGGAGTCTTTGTGCTGCCATTATAAGGAGATTTTAGTCGAGGCTGCTATTTCTCCGTCGGGATGCTCTTTGCAACCAAACAACTGATGCATATGTAACAAGCGGTCTTACTATAATCATCCACATGTCGCTTCCCCACTTTTCAGCTTCCTAGTCTGCTCCTTTATGTGAGAGTTCCATGTTAGCCCAGCATCTACCTTTTTTTCTGGGGCTACCTTCAATGTCCATTAAGGGGTGATGTAATCCTACTTTTCCCGGTCTTGGAAGACTGGCATGTGGCCTATTGCTACGCAAGTAACAATACCTTTAAGCCATGGTGCAATGAGAGCAATCCGGGCCTGCGATCTTATAAGGTTCAATCAATCAATCTAACTTCGACATAGAAATACGGTTTTATAAGAAAAGACAAGAGTGGTGCCAATTAAGGTAGAAAGGTCTATATGAGGAACAGAAGAGCACTATTTCTACTTAGTATGTTTGGCGCAACTAAATATCATCTGAAGTGAATTTTGTGTGGGAGCCTAGCAACGTCATTGGTGTAGGAAACTACCTTCTAGCCCGAGCCTTGGTCGATCAGATGCCATGTTTCCAGTTCATACTACTCTCTATCGATCGGATACTTTAAACCTGTGTCATTGAATCCTATTGTAGTTGCGCATGAGATATGAGTTCTTATTTCTTTGGAATACTCTTGCTGATAATGAATATAGTATTTCTCCTCAAGTGCTACGTGTTTTGTGTGAAAGGTTCCAAGTTCAATTTTAAATAGTTGCTAATAGCAGACGAAATTATCAGTGCAAACAAGGACGTTGATTACCGCCAACCGCCACAACCACTTTCTAGTAAATTCCCTATTTGTAAATATGTTTCTTTTTTTTTTTTTGCTAAAATTCATATTCATAATTCAGTTCACAGCGATAATGCTGTCTGGCGTTGAATAAACAACGCCGCCTCCACGAGGCTAGTCACGTACTAAATGCAAGATCATGCTCTATCCATTAAAAGCTATTGTATTTTCAAATTCGTTCTAATTAACGGTCGACATTTCTCTCAGTTGTAGTAACATGATGCACGCAAAACTTTACTTTACAATTTATTTATAGGTATTAGAGAAAATATTTAAATGCACGAACCTAGAGTAGAAAATACGTCGCAACAAATACAACAGCACCTCAGCTTAGGAGTAGATTTCTGGATTCGGTTTAAGGTCACTCCAGACGTCTTCGAAGAATTGGACACACCATCATAGACGGTACACACTTTCGCCAATAGAGGCCCAGCAACAGAGAGACAGAGTCTATATCCTTCGTTTGCGGTGTTGGGATCGGGTAAATCATGTGATGGAGATGAAAGACGAGAAGATCCCCATCAACCAAAGGAATTACCTGATTTCACCCGCAATCCAGAAGCTTCCCCTAAATGAGCTCGATCGGATGCTTTCGTTGGGGACCATTGAGGAGAGTACAAGTGATTGGAGCTCCTCAGAGCATCTGCGTAGGTTCCTGCAGATAAATGGCTAGTCTCAGCCCCTACTTAAGAGAAGGACAGACATTCCAAATGACAGACGAAGACAGACAGACTGCATTTCGTCAACTCAAAACGAGCTGTGACCAAGTATAGGGATTTCATCGCAGCTTGACTTTATGGAAAGATGGTCATCCCTCGCGAAAACCTATTATACCTTAGCCACGATAGGGCTCCCTTTATAGCAATGATTTCCATATGGACCACGCTACTGTGACTACGGAGACGGAAGGAGATCCAGAAGTAAAGATTCAGTTTCCGTCTAAGATTTCCTATAAAGGCCTATATTACCTTCTGTCTTTGAGGGAATATGGGTCTTGAAATCTTGGTCGATACATTCTTTGCTGGGATGCATTCTAGTTGATATAGAATAGACAAGTGACCAGTTTAAAGACTGACCCACAGAAGAGCTACTTTCATGCGAGTGGCCACTGTTGCTTTCACTTGTTTTCAGTAGAGATCTAGGCATATGGGACATGGGATGGGGCTTCATTAAGGCAGACGCATGTACATATGTAGTTCTTTCGATGACCACCAGTGCCGTATGTGAGTATCGGCCTGACAATCGATTCATACGAGGCTGAGTCCCCATTTGCTTTCAAAGGTTTTTTTTGCAACAATTTAGAGCCGTAATGGCTTTCTTAACTCTCTAAAGGATATTGGGTTGACAGCTTAATAAGATGAAGCAAAGGCTGTTGGACGTAGAAGAGAAAACGAAAGGAACGTCGTTCTATCTCGGAGGATCAAAGTTGGGTATTTTCTACTTCCTCTGATGATTGACACCTAGACTACAATTACCTGCACACTTTCCGTTTAGATCATGTCTCTCTGCTGATGAGTTTTCGAACACAGTTACATGGTCTCTATAATAGTGAGTTACAAGTTCACCATAGCGCTAATCAATTTTCGAAAGCTCAACGGCTTTTATTTGCTATTTGGTTAAGTCTCAGGGTGGGTACATTTGGCAAAAGTTTAACTAGAAGTAGGTTCCCTTTTTCCAAGAGTCCGAGAGTTAAATTTCGGGACCTAGTTCAATGACTTCTTGCACTGGAAAACAAATGCATGTTTTCCTAGAAAGTAAAGAAGTCCAGGAAGATCCCTGAGCCAGACCTTTGCATTCCTGCCTCTGCTACTGGCCGAAACCAGTCCTGGACACTAGGAAAGTCGACTTAGTATTTGCGCCGCAGCTGAACTTCTAGTCACATTGCATCCAACGGCATATTTATGCGGCAGAAGTCATAAGATAGATGTCGCACAAGTTCAACAACACCCCACTGTGGTTTGGCACACGATGATAGATAAGACAATAGATTGCTTTGATAGTGCACCCTATGATATAAATACATACATATGTTTCTAGAACGGTAGGTTTAACTAGTACAACGAACTTAGAAAGCCCTTTCCATCAGGCAACCGAGGCAGTTAAGAATGGTCTTAGTAAAGTTTTGTAGTGCCTGAGCAAGATCCATGTCTTTCCGAAGGGACTTTTACAAAGCCAGAGAATTCAGAGCTCTTTTGATGTCTTCAACTCGAAACCTTTGAACCAAGAAGTCCCTTATCCAGGATAACTCCTAAATATTTCGCTTTATTTAAGTGCGGGTAGATCAGTCATTATCCTCCTTCTTTTAAGGAGGACAAATTATCTTCCAAGAGGATTGACCGAAGCCTATTTCTAGTAGATACACCATGCACCGATCAATTCCAGAGCACGTTGTGCTTTGGAGCAGACAGTCTCTAGGTTTGATCCGTCTGTTTGTGGCTGGATCCGCCGGTCCATTCTTACATTATTGATGAGTAGGTACAGCAAAGTCTAGGTTTCAGAATCTGTCAGCAAAGTAAGATTACCTACTACTATTTTGGTAGCCACTGTATGTGTCAAACTTAATATACGCTGTCAGATAAAAAAGTGAGCCCACATGTCATTATTTGACAGTAATTGCTCACCATTTTAACTGCAACCATACATAGTAAATGGCAACTACCTCACTGCCTTTCAAAATACCTACTCCTTTCATGTTATTTAAATTCGCTAAAACAAATAAATATAATTTACGTCAATCTGCAGCTCAACATCGAATGTGACTTTCATTTTTGCCAATAACGTCATAGAATTTTTATTATTTGGTCATTCCACTCCTTCAACAATAAAAATTAGAAAATATAAAAAGAAGTGATGCCTAAGATGTGCTCATCATTGCGAAAAAAAAAGAATTAAGTGGCATTGGTCACGTTCCTCTCTAAGAACTCAAGAATTATTCAAGGTCACGCTCATTCCAGCCGTCAACCATGACGACGATCTATTTATTTATTTTTTATTCTTTTTTTTTTGTATTGAAAATCCTCCATGCAATGTTCTATAGAAAAAACAAATAACTCCCACTTAGAAGTAATAAAATTCTTAACGAAAATCAACAAAAGAACCGTCATTTACAGGCGAGAAATAAATAAATTAATTGCTATACGCGAATATAAAAAAAAAAAAAAAAACAAAACAACAACATGGTACCGCCAATATTAATTATTGGAGAATATTGTACTCGTTACGCGATGCAGCAGTGTTCGTTAATTTGTTTTGCGCAAGTGATACTGTTGCGCAAGCTAATTAAAATCCGTCATGTAATTAAAAAACAAACAAAAAGAGGAACTATTTAACCGAAGAAAAATAATATTTTTGAAACTAATACAACCCCATCTGTCGGCGGATGGACACAGAAGTAAATACTAAAAGCTTAGTTAATAAGTTTAGCTTTACATGTTCCATCAGAAAGTTCAGTGCGAAATGCTTTTAAGTATTGTGCGAACTTGCATGAGCTTTTTCAGAGTTGCCTAGTGACTACGAGGAAATTGTTTCAATCGGGCAAATATTTTCAGTAGGTACTTTTTTGTTGTTGAAGGTAAGAACTCAGATCCAGACAAAAGAGAATTGTGAGGTTGAACTCTAGCGAATGTTAAGGTCCTGCGAATGTGAATTGCGTTCATCATCTGTGGAATGTGAATGAAATATGACACTTCGCAAGAGGCATTCGCTTAGCTTTTTTGGGAATAGTAAAATTGACAATTGTGTACCTTTGAATGCGCTAAAAATGCTTAGTTCACGGTTGCCCTTTCGCTGGTCACTGAGCTGTGAATGTTCTCTAGAAAAGCTCAACAAAGTAAGCAAATACCATCATGCAAAGAATAAGAAAATTTAGTTTTAGAGCCAGACTTATGCTTTTAAGTGAATTTAGTATTTATTAAGGTAATTTCTGTCTAAAGCCAGCTACAGACGAGCAACTAATCGGCCAACTGGTTGACAGACTAGTTGCAAATAATCCGTGTGTAGGCCAGTCTGACGATAAGTTGAACGATTTCATCGAGTTTGCCAACTAGTCGTTGAAAAATCAAAATATTTTGATTTTGCGGTTTATGTTTATGGTTTTCTCCAACCAGTTGGATTGTGTGTAGCGAAATCAACAACCAAACAAACGATTATTATGTTGAGGCTTAATTTTTCATTGTGCTCTGCGGCTATTTGGTTATCCGTTGGCTATGAGTAAAGTACCGTCCTAAGCACTTTTAGCCAAGAACGTGGAACGTAATTTGGTAGGACTTTAGAAAAGTAGCATAAGTATACAATTTAAATAAAATCGTAAGAGCCGCTTTCGAGCAAATTGGCTATTACCTTTTGGCGTCATTTGTGCAGCGTTAGTCCAATTTTATAGAAATTAGAAATTTGAATGAAATCGGTAGAGCAGTTTTTTAACCGACTTTTAAGTCAATTGGCCTTTGACCAAAATGTTGTAAGCCTTAAACTTAAACTGGTATGCAGTGTAAACAAAATCGCTGTAGAGGTTTTCCAGCAAATCATTTTTTACCATTTTGGCTAAAAGTAAAGTGCATTTATAAATGCTTTTGCCTACAAATGTGGCACACAATTTTGGAATGGACCTGGAGATGCTGTCTTCGGTCCTAAATACGAACTTTTCACTTCACTCGGACCATTCCATTGCCAGAGAATGCATCAGATCCGTAGATCAAACATAAATATAATATCAGATGGCAATGCAGCTTTTAAGGCTCACATGTATTCACGGGGCCTGAATCTTTCTGTGGTTTACATACCCATCAACTAGATAAGAATCTCAAACAAAAATAAGATTTAGAGGCACTCTGTCAATAAGCAAACACATGGTTAAGGTCCTAACTGACTTTCTGACTAGCCACTGCTGCTCAAATGGGCCGTGTCCAATCTGATCTATGCCATCTCTGTCTTAAAGGCACCGACAAAACCCAGCATATACTCGGCCATCGCTCGGCTTCGTCTTAAGCACTCCAACAAAGGCCTTACAATACCAAATTATGTAAATTTAACGAAATTGGACTTCAGCTAGAAGGCAAACCTCGTAGACGAATTATATAGGGGATAGCACAAAAGATCTATGATCAGCAATGCCTATCTTGTAATAAAAAGGTAGTTCAAAATTGAAAAGTTCCATAAAATAAATCGGAACTTACTCCATCCTTTCGACAAGACGCCTTAAACTCAGAAGATATCTTTTTCGGACCAGTGAACCGCATTCCTTATTTCTTTCACAGTAATACGGAATTTCATAGTTAGGACTAGAAGTGACTTCTGGTGTGTATACCGGAGAAACTGTGCATTTAAAAATCTATCACAACTCTGTATCTATCTGTAGACAATGAATTTCCTGGATAGCCTGGTTCCTTTTAGATGACATTTTGCCCAACCTTCCATACTCTTTGCTTCAGATTGGGTATACATTTTCTGTATCATTTCAAGGCGGGCTTTTTCAACCCTATAAGTAGAATAGAACTTTACTCAAGTCTGAAAGCCATTTCCATGTTTCATCTGTCTACCACCGTGTGTCAGAAGTGGCCTTTCGGATCTGTGATTTTGCTCTCTCCAAGCATCGCAATTTAACATAGCTCATGGTCTACGCTCCTCATCACCAACCTCATCGATTATGGTAATGAATCAATTTGTCCTGTTCGTAAATAAGATTCTGTTCAAACCCCGGACATGAAAAGGAGGTAGTTTAGAAAAGAGACTTCAAATCGTTGCTGGATGAAATTAGTGAAGTAAACTGGCCGATAAGAGAATTCTAGTGAATCCTTCTTGTCGTGCCCCAGTACTCCATGCTAGTCTTCGTAGTTTTCTTGTCTTTCAGCTCAGTGAAACAGTCCGAAAAGATATCACTTTCTACATTGACTGTACTGGTAATAAGATTGTAAACATGAATACGTTTTACTTGAGGGTGTTCAAGTAGAAATATAAAAGTATCAGAGTGTACTATAGAAGCGGAAAACTTATTCCAATCTAAAATACTGCCTGGACCGCTCTTCAGTCTCCTCGCCAATCGTCATCTACAGGCAAATTGTCTTCCAAGTGACGTCTTGTAGAGCTAAGTAGCGGAGCTTTGTAGGTACATTTAAAGTTCAGAACAAGTTGCACCATCCAATGCAAAATTTAATGAGAGCAAGGACACTATGTGCAGATATTTCTGACGTCAATCCTGGTTTCGCAATATGGTAAGAATACACGCGTAAAACCTGAAAACTATGACAGTGAGCATAAAGGACCGACAGTGTATCATGAAGATTGTGATACATGGAATTAAGAAGCAATCTAATACCCAGACCAATTCGATGTACGGGCCAAGTTGATCAACTACGTCTCGGAAATAGTTTAGCTAAACGTAAGTATAACAGAGGCAGTCAGTTTGGAGACAAACATGTCTAAATTCTATCAGAAGAAAGTTTTTCATGATATTACCCAAAGCAGATAGTATGACAAGTTGAAACAGGATAATAGATAAATAGTCCTGACATAGCCCTTGCTACCACATCGTCTGAAATACAAACAGGGTTCGGGCCCCACGTTGGGTGCCAAGGGTATCAGGGCGAACATTAGACTAGCGCTTAGATTAGGGCCGTGTTTAACTCATAGGATAGTTTAGGTTTAGATTAGCTTAGAATAGGTTAGTTAGATTTGTTCCTTCCTTCTCGATCTTTCTCTGGAGTATTGGCATAGGTCAGGTGGTGCACGGCGAACTGGACAAAGAACCTCCCCATCCGTCGAGCTAGTTCGAACATTTGCAAGCGTGCCACCGTCTAGTTTGCCTGCACCGAAGCTGCCCCTAACGTTGACTCGCAACACAGATTTGAACCACAAAAACCTTCTTGACATCAGTTTAGTGTAACTTTTATTGAAACAACCGACCCCAAATTTCATCCTACGAGCCCATCTTCATACTATTATGTAGCCCTTGCTATAACGAAACTCTAATCAAAACCGATACAAGATGATGAAATCGGTATCGCTTCCCGCAAGCAATTCTAACAGTAATTGAATAATAAATCAAAAATATTTCAAGTCAAAGAGCTCAAGTTCTACTGAACGGAACGCTCTCAGTGGCATCAGGTCTAATTTATAAAGGCGGAACTGTCAGTTGTATTAATTGAAAAATCAACTTGCCTAAGCAAGTCACCTTGATTACATTAACCAATGTCTCTTAAGTGAGAAAGACAAATTGCTTTTTAAGATCTACTGTCTGGAACCTCTGGCGATTTAACCAGTTTTCTTAATGTAAACCTTAAAAATTTCAAAGCCCGAGGTGCGAGAAATGGGATCCTGCAACCTGCCTCTCAAATGTTTAACAAAAATGACAAATGACATCTCCTAGACACATAGCTCTTTGAAATTCCAATAAAATCAGCCACTGTCACTGTGAAATTCCTCCTTTTAACCCCATGAAGTGAAGCCTATCATGAACAAACTCCGATTATATCGCCATATCTCATTACCATGTGCAGACATCGGAGCTCTCCACTTGCGCATAATTCTATCGCCACATTCTGCAATGTGCCTTCCGGCAACCAATTAATTAATTGGAATTCTCACATTTCCCCTTCCACTTCGATTAGTTAGTCAATTTACTTCCCCAATTAAACCAGAGACCCAATCTAACAAAAATAAAAAACCGAGATGTCTGCACGCATGCGCATATCTCAACCCTCTCCTCGCCATTACCTTCAAAGTTACCTATCGCCGTGGGCGCTTATCTACCACAAGCGTAAATTCTTCAGACGTACGCCTGAAATTTGATTCCCTGCAACAGATGCAGATCCCTAACACGCACCTTTGACAACCCAGCAGCATGTCGCCGCCATTAGGGATGACAGATCGGAGGAGTTTGTTTCTTAGTAACCAGCTCGAAATTTATGAACCAATTAGCACTTAGTTGGTCAGTTTCCCAGATGCAAATTGTACGACATTCAGTGGCTTACCAAACCATTAACCCGCCCCCGTTTTGGGCAGAAGAGAAATAATAGACCCGTTCAAGACTCATTACTGCTGCGGTGCTGAATCTTTTGGCCAGTCGCCTGCGGGGCCATTGATTTATAGCCGAAACCACAGTAGATAGTCGTCGTCATCGTCGTCGTCGTCGTTGTTGTCGTTCTGCACATGGATACCACTGCGCACCGATTGATTTATGGATTCAAGTGTAGCCTAACCAAGTCAGTTCGCATTTGCAAGTTAGTCCATCCAGCTTGTGAACCAATCACATAGAGAGAGGATTAATGATCGCGGGCTCTTTTCCCGTGGGAAGCTGCTTGCTACATTCAATTTGACTCACTCTAAGGTAATTGTTACAACATACATATATTAGGTACTAGGCCTACCTTCTTTTTAGCAGCCTCCGCACTGACAACATACAAATCCACAATACCCAGCAGACAGTCATCGCAGCGACAGACGTCATCGCCGAGCACCAGTGAACCCAGGGATCCGATGCTGCTTGTCGAGTCAAGGGAGTCGGTGCGGCACAAACGGCTGCCACCGGGCCCAGTTTGTGCGGCGGCGGCAGCGTCAATTTTACGCGCCAATAATTGTTCCATTAGCGTTCGGGGGCGTGATGATGATGGGAATAGAGCCATGTTCAGGCGGTTCTACCTCCTTGTTTATTATAGTGGAATCACTCTTCTCGTTAATGTGCGTTTGTTATGATAGTTTGAGCGGCGGCACGTAATTGCGATGAATGTATCTCGATTAAATATTCATAGCATTCAGACACTTGATTTACGTACTGATTTTACCAGCGCAGTTATTTGATTACAATATTGATTGGTACACGTGAGTATGAAGTTGTTTTTTGTTTACATACCTGAAAAGAGAGAGAAAAGGTTTTAAGGTTAACGTTAGCAAAGATTGGAATGTTTGACGAGGAGAATTTGTATGGAAAAAAAGGTATTATTTATCGGTTTGAAATTATGACGCAGAACTAAATAGAATTGTGTGTTTAGGTCTAAGCCACAAGCTGTCAAATTTTGCGGACAGACTCAAACTCTTATTGTGGAGCTGCTTCCTATAAAACTTTAAAACTGAGACTTTCAATGCTAGAGCATTTCTACAATCAGTAACGTACATGTATGAAGATTTTTCTAATGCTCCTTAACTATCGAATACACACAAAGTTAAAAGATGAAGACTGTTCAACCAACTTATTACCGAATGTCAACGAAGATCAACACGCTATAGTTTTCTACGATAACTGTCAACCTTTTTTGACAAAGCACAACAGTTAGTCTGTTAAGACACTAAGGCTGACTTACATGTAAAGTGTTGCCAGCTAAAGCTTTTATGGATTATTTTCATTCGTCTTGCGCCAGTTCACCTTTCAAAAGTAACAGGTATTGTATTTGTATTACAGGCGGCATGAGGACCTATTCCAACCAGCGTTAGAGTTAATCGCAAGATAATTCCATTGGATAATTCTAGAGAGAATGGCAAAATAAACTTATTACCCAAAATAGTGAGTAGCTAATCCTATTGAAGACGATGCCAATTCTGGCCCGGAGACAAGAAATACTGCCTTGAAAGGCGTTTTAACACAAAGCTAAGCAGCATGAAATAATTGAGCAATCAATCCAACAAATTTCAAATAAAAAAAAACCATTTCATCAGTCTTACACGAGCAGTCTTACACGTCCGGTTCTGGGAATCAATTGACACATTTTTCAGGACCTCTAAGTATTCTAAGTTGAGGTTAAGTCGCTCGAAATTTACACCGAAGAGAAGTAATATTTTTATGAGCCAAAATAAAAACTTCTGAGCTCTGTAGGCTCACAATTGGAGGCGAATTGTGCAGAACAATAACTGGCTCTGGGAACGAACTACCCCAACCGATAACGAGTGAGTGAATAGGACTTTGTTGTTTCGCTCGACGACTCGACAACACAATAGTGGTTCAATTATAGACAAACTAACATAGATAGTCGTCTTTGAAAGCCCCTGCCAGCACAAATAGGCGGAGCCTGAATTTTCTATCTGTAAATAAATGTGAACGAACGTGTGAACAAGATGTAGATATAAAATATTCCATAGTGAACCACATTACCAACAGACTATCATTCAATTAATAACAACAAAATGTAGAACGACCCTACAAAATGGCAGCGTCCGTAAAAACTACCACCGATTTAGGATGTGTGCGTGAGCTCCGATTTGATTTTGCCGTAAACGTCACAATACGTTCAAAATCGGTTGTAGTTTTCAACTTGGCAGAAGCAAACGTCAATTCGGCCGAAGTCGACTGTCTATGGTTAGAATTATTGCTGTCATCTCAAATATCGATAAAGAAAGCTTATTTACAAAAGCTGTAATGTCAAATCCTTACATATCGATAACAAGTTACTCATTATCGATTGTTGCAATTCGACCGCTGATCGATTTTAATTGGAATATTTCGAATTTAGACAACGAATGAGACTATTGTTATGTTTACAACCGCAGTGCTGTCAGTTTGTGGGAAATTTCTACCTTCACTTCAGTACGAACAGGTCCCAGAAGCTAAGTGCACAAGCCTGTGAAAGCTTTTTATAAACTACTTCCGGAAAAAGCCGCTCCTTTAGAACAAACACACGACTGCAGCAACTTTCATGCCGAAGTCACTGCCATTATACAGACTGCTGAAATTATACGCAAGAGTAATACCGTTGGAAAAACGATAACTGTCTATGTATATAGACAGCTATCAAGGCTCTGCTATAATTAGGTCGAGGACTGTGAGAACTTGCAAATCACCTTTAAACGAAATATCCACAGCCAATGCGGTGACCTTCAGTTGGGTACCAGGGCATATGGATATCGAAGGAAAGGAAAAGGCGGACGAGATTTCTAGGAAAGGGTAGCCGCTGCACATATCGCCGGCCCTTCCCTTTGTAGCAGCTATAATCAGTTCCTTAAGAGAAGATGAAGCCATCGAACGTGCAAACAGACGCTGGGTGCATCTGGACACATGCGTAACGGCCAGAGCGCTGTGGCCAGCCTTTAGCAAGAAGAGATCATCAACTCGGGCTAAACTCAGTCGTTTCTGGTGTCATTACCGGCCATTGGCCTTCACACAGAGCGACTCGGTGTGCTGCATAATGACTATTGCAGAAGCTGCAGAGACGAAGAACAAATTGAATATATTCATCATTCATGACTGTCCTGCCTTATCCGACATAAGAAAGAGAACTAAGGAATGATTCTGATTTTGCTTCAAAAAAAACTTGTGCATTCTTTAAATTGACTTGTGCGTCGACAAAATCCATTCAACCGCTGTCCGATGACATATTCTGGAGACCAAATCAATCATACTCCCACCTTCAACCCAATGGCACAACAAACATTCATCTAGTAAATCTCTCAAGGCGAAAAATCAATTTTCTAAAGTGCCCCAAGCCAATAGATCTATTTGGCGCGCACACAAATACACTCCAAGATCAATAGATCATAAAAGATAAAAACCAAATAGCTGAACTGATTTATAGCCTCCCGTGGATACAACACAATATCACCGTTGGATACTGCACCACGTTGCGTCGTCCACTGTTGGTTGCTTCCTTCTAACGCGCTTTATGTGGCAGAGGCAAACATTTTTTTATTGCATTATAATTTCATCTAAATTATGTAGTAGCGTAACGAGAGGCCATAACTCTGGCCTGGCCGTCCCTCGTGCTATCTTCGTTGCACGCATGCTGCGGTCATTTATGGTAGGAGTCACGCATTACAGATGCAGCATGGTAGCTTCTTCGCCTCCATCATCGCACAGTGGCGGTAGCTCTTCTGCGCGCAGGTGCAATAAGGCTTTTCTTCCTTTTCCACCAGCAGTTGTCTTCCCAGAGATATGGTGCTAGAGGACAAGATAGTTTTTTCAGCTTCTGGTAGCCTAGCGCGATACTAACCCGTTAATCATCCAGCCAGTGTGTGTGTTGTTTGTGGAATTTCACTCCGCTAAAACATAGATATGAGTAAACGGCGACGATGTACCCTCACACCAGGCTTGAACCTACACTCTGTTTTGGGATAATTATTCCATACCTCTCGCCGAAGGACATGTGGTCACTAAAAACAAACAATGTCCATATCGATTAGTCGGAGGATGTTGTTGGATCATCTACCAAGTGGGCGGCTGGGTAAACGAAACATAGAGAGGCGTTAGCTTTTAGCGTAAATGAGCATTAAATTATGATACGAGTCAAAGGAGCTAGGCATAGAACGTGCCTGGGAGGCACGAGGATGCATGTTTTTGTTTTTGTGTCAAGGTGTCCATTTTTTGTTGTCAACATTGTCCGTTGGCGGCTGTCAAGCTGTTGTCAATGCGTGCTGGAGGAGCATACTTTGCGTGAACCTCGCTCAATTATGTGGTCAGGGGGAATGAATTGATTACTAATTGACGGGAATTTATATAGTGCACGTGCGCAACGGTGAGGATGAAAGAGGAGGACAGTTTGAGATGTTTATTAGGAAATGATTGGATTGAGAAACGGGACAAATATTAACATTTAAGACAGTTCAATTTATTTGCAGAGAGTCAAAGGATTAATTGGATTGTCATACTCTATGAGAGGTTTTAAATGTAAATTATGGGCGGGTGTCAAAATGGTGACACAAAATAAATTATTCCAGCTGTGCACTCTAAATTGGCACTAGTTAGGAGGACACTTACTAAATTGGCTTTTAATATATTGAGGAGGAAGTTTGGTTCTTGCACTTGCACATAGACGAGTCCTCCGATCAATGGCGATCTTACCTTGTTTCAATTATTCTATACTTAGTTGAGTCTTTCTTATTTGTATCTCAAAAGTTATAAATTAAAGCAGTTTAGGTGGACCCTAGATCGGCCATAATCTAAGTGTGTTGATTTTGCTCAATTTAGGGTCCACCTAATTGAAAGAAAGACAACTGTCTAAAAGAAAGGGTATTCCATTAAGCGTTTCCTATCTTTAAATTTGAATAAAGTAAACCGTGAGTTAGATATCATTGATATTTTTTATTTATTTAAATTGTTCATGTATGCCATTATGTACAAAATATAACATCATTCAAATATTTACCGTTGCTTTGTTTGATAGCGTGCATCCAAAATGTCCACTTTTGCATAACTCTGACGCATAAATCAGGCTGAATGTGACCAATGGCGCCCATTGTGTGGGCTTTCCGGACAGTGGTAGTTTGTGGTTTATTGGCATAGACCTGTGACATAAGAAAACTGTACAAGAAGAAGTCTAAGGGGGTCGAAGCGGCCAATTCATATCGCCTCTACGCGAGATAACCATATTGGGAAATCGGTGGTGCAAAACGGCCCTTGTGGCACGGGCTGTGTGGCAATCAGCGCCGTTCTGATGAAGACAAAAATTGTCCGTGTTAATATCATCCGATTGGAGACAAAATAAATTGGTTATCATCGACCGATAGGGCTCACCGTTCCCGCCAAGATGTGGTCTGCGAAAGGACGAGTTCTTGTGAGCGGCACACTTTCACGGACAACCACGATAGTTTTGACAGAACTTGCTTTTGGTTGACGCACATATATTGGGGGGTTGTTTACTAACCGGTGGACTCCAATTTATCCACCACGTTGCGACCGTAAAATGGGGAAAGCACGCCAAACGTTGCCCGAGCAGAAGATTCACTTTCATAAAGCAATCTAATCATTTGCACATCTTTTTGAATGCTATTACTTTCCATGTTGATTTGGCAGTATAGACTTAATAAATGACAGCCAATTTGACAGATGTAGCTTCAAAAATATGGCCGCTATCATCTGTCAAAGTTTGAGTATCACTACTGATAAGCCCTTTATTACAAGAAATCTATACAAACATGCCCTAAGAAGATGTCTACTGTATCTCAAACGATCAACTAGGTATATCATAAAACAGGCAATGCAACGGCTAAAGTGACACTAAGTTGGTCACACTTTCCGTTTTACTCAGCAGCAACAACATACCAGATTCATTTTGATCCCAACCACGTCTACTCTCCGCCTCAAGCTTCAACTTCCCTCTTACATCCAATAAGAATCCAAAACAACCCCATACTTTATTTTCTTATCGCCTCTCATAAATCGCCTTATGTGGGCCTAATTAAACAGACGTAATACGATGCCAACTGTCAGGCTGCATATTTATGAATTCCCTTGCCATTCGCTGGCAAATTTACATCAATTCAGTCCAAATTACGCCAACAAATTACACAGAGAACAACTAAAGTCAGTAAACCATCCAAATCCGTGGCAATAACACGGCAAACATTTCGCTTCATAAATCCCAACATCATACACACTTGCGTCGCGTCGCGTGTCCATGTTAAGTCGTCGCCTCTGGCGTGTGTGTCCAATGGTCATCGCCTTGTTTATGCAAAACTATAAAATTTCAAATAATAATTATAAATATCATTACGAGGAATCCATGGACGACGAGCACTTGTCGCGAGAGAGTGCGCGCTTGTAACCTTATCTCGCGCCCATAGTCCGAGATTAATTGCTTATCGATGGCAATAACTTGAATGTTCTTCGTGCTCTATCCGTGTGTGTGTGGAGGAGAGGGAATACCCGTGGCGTTGCAGATGATTAAAATAAATTTAAACACCAAGTGGAGGAAGTGGTCAAGAGGGCCGCCGCCGCGCTGCAATTAGCCGCGCGAATACATTCTAATAAAAATGCAATTTTATTTGTCTCCACGTTTGTGGAATAGAGTGTTGCTGGCTGGTGATGGTGGTGCTCCACCATGTTAGGTAACACAGTAGGTGGTGTGCTGGAATTCAGATACACAAATGTGTAGATACCATCTTTGGGATGTGTAAAGATAGATTGTAGATGCCTGACAAGAGATCGGCTGCTGTATTACCATGTAATATATGCAGGAACGTTGCTTATTGGTTTGAAAGGAATTTCAATCTCTAATAGACTGAGTGAGAAATTTATGGTCTTCCGATTTTATTAACATAAATTCGTGACGAGACTTTTTCTTCCCAATACCCATGTTGATGCAGTTATGCTTGTGACAACTTTAGGGATTAATTATGTACGTCTAGTTATTAGAGACACATTGAAAACAAACTTAATCCTGACATAAGGATATATGATAACCGATTGAAATTTAAGTCGACATTCAATTGGATTTGTTTATATAACCGCTGGCATATCTGGAAACACTCATAAGTTTCACTTGTCATACTCATACACATGTATCTGCCGGCTTGAAACTCTGCATGAGAATCAAATGCATACGAAGCTTGTCAAACTGGAACTAGTCAGCTTACACAGCGCACATTTTACTTGGAACGTATGAATGATTTTTTTCTAAACTGCATAATAATGGGCGGATACATCTTTGCACGCCTCTTTTGATTTAACTGGCAAGCTCAACTCCTCTCACATATTTCCGATTGTGAGAAAAACATTGCATAAGGTAGCTTAAATTGTATTTCAACCACCAACTTTTCTTGAGCTGGAGGCATCTTCCTTTTGTGTTTATTCTGCAAGCTGGAAGGCAAGGTCGTGAATCCACTAAGCATTTCAGTCCTACCATTACATATTTATCATACACGAAATATCGTCGATAGTCATGCTCGGCAACAGGCTCAAATTCAGAGCACATGTCAAGTAAACAAACATTGGCTGACATGGATACGCAAGCAGAATTCTGCTATCCAGTGCGGTAATTGTAGATACATATGATTATGCTGTCCCAGTTTGGGCGACTGTAGTCTCAATGAGAGAAATAAAGACGAAACTTTGGTCTGCAATACCTTAACATCTCTAGCTCTGGGTCCTAGCAATTTTAGCTACCTTATGCAATGTTTTTCTTCCATGGTACCACCTGGTCCAACGTTTTTTAGCAGCATAATCAAAAGTACGCCGTCAAGTCCAGCCAATTTATACGTAAAAAAGCTGTTAAAAGTCCAAGAGGTATTCACTTCAGTATTAATGTCTTAATGACATCCCAAGACAATCATGGCTTGAGGAACTGGTGGATACCAAGCTACGACTGTTCCTTTCCAACGTTGAATCCGTGCTGCTGTATGGATGTGGTACCTGGAGAGTGACCGTCACTATCACGAGGAAGCTGCAAACGTTGGATTGGTCACACTCTCCGAAAGGGTGACTGCTAACCAAGCGATGCAATGGAACCCGATTACCCAGGATGGCAGGACACGCGGCGGTCCTAAGAGTACGTGGCGCAGAACAGTGGAGAAGGAAGCGGTGCAACTGGGAAAGAGTTGGGGGGAGCTGAGGCACATTTCCAGAAGTCGCACACGATGGCGCGTAGGCGTTGTAGAGGCCCTATGACCCACAAGGGGATACAGGATATAAGTAAATAAGTAAGTAAGCTCAGCCTTGCATCCTAGAAAATGGAAAGCCTCAACGCAAAGGCTTGATTTTGTCTTTAAAGTTTCTTTCGATTATAGAGGATTTAACGCTCTTTGTACCTTTCCCAAAGATATCTATTCCGATTCTCAGTATGGTTTGATTTGCACTTCTCTTAAATACTATGTGTTTTCGAGGTGAGTCGTACTATCAGGTCTGTATATGTATGTCCTCATGGCCCACATGGTCACGCATATAGAAGCTTGTCTTTGTACTCTGCTCAGCGATATCTTGGCTGAAGATTATTCTACTGGCCCATACCACTGTTCCCTTGGTTAGAATGGGTATAACTATCGTTATGTGCATCCATCTTAGTGATGTTGGGCTACAGCCCCATCTGTACTGGATTTGGCTATTACAATTACTGCATACATCTTCCATAGCAATTCGCAATCCAGTATAAATCTCAGGTACTTAACTTGCTTTTGTAGTTCGATGACAGTTTCTCTCACTTCGATTGGTCTAGGGTCTAGGTAGTGGTGTTGGTAGGGTTCATGTTTGGTCCTACTGTTGCACACTAATTCTATATTTATCACAGAGCGTTTCTTCATATTTTCCACTTGCTATAATGACTATATCATCTGCATATCCTTCACAAGTTATACCCATGTCCTGTCAGATTGTGCAAGAACTCATTTACTACAAGGCTCCAATGATGATTGATTTAGTTCCCACCGCAGTCTCACCAGTCCTAGTTTTCAAAATCTCACACATCTAGTTGGATATTGTGTGCTCCTCTCCATTTCTCTTCTGATTTAATCATGTGAAGCAGCTTCTACAGGGTTTAGGAGTTGGGCAGCTATCCATTGCTTATCACACTAGCAGCTATCCAGATATCTCTAAGACTAATTTTAATAAGATTTGCAGATCTTTTTTTTTGTCGTATCGAACATTAGCTCTCTCTTTAGCCTCATGGATTCCAAAAAAATAAGAGTACCGGTAGACTGATGGGAGAGATTGCAAATTGTGTTAACGAAAGTCTGAACAAAGACCACCATGTCCTGGTACTATTCATATATATCAGTAAAGCTTTCGGCACGTGGGTGCCGTGGCTCAGTGGTTAGTGCGTTGGACTACTGCGCAAGGGGTTCCGAGTTCGAATCCAGGAAAATACCACCAAAGTTTTTTTTCACGGCCCCACCTCTTTCGAGCGTCTGACAAACATCCAAGAGTATTTACTGTCATGAGAAAGCTTCTCAAAAAAAACCCCCCTGCCCTTCGGATACGGCATAAAACTGTAGGTCCCTTCTGTACGTACAGAAATGTATACCACGCACAATACGTACAGTTGTGAGAAGCTAGGCCTTGGCCCTCTATGGGCTGCTTATGGCCTACTATTTATTTATTTATTTTATTTCGACACACTAAACCACATAAAACTCATAGAATCTCTAGAACGCATTGGAGTACGAGAAACTCTTGCTCACCGGATCAGAAACTATCTCTCCGGTAGGACTTTTTGCGTGAAAGTTAAAGATGCCTACAGCTATGAAAGAAATATCCAATATGGAGTTCCATAGGGTTCAAAACTGGAGCCAATACTAGTTATTCTCTATACAAATGAACTGCTATGAGTGTTTATACACAATATTCCATTTGTTTATGCAGATGATACAGCCATAGTTGTCCGTCATAGGCCCTTGAACGAGGCTATGAAAATCATGCAAGACGAATTTAATGAAGCAGTAAGGTGGTGCCATAATAATGGACTCATAATCAACGCAGCCCAGACTAAAATGATACACATCCGAGGATCACATCTAGCAGTTACGGAGCAGAGAATACACATGCTGAATAATGATTGTCCAAACATACAGACAATTCTGTGGTGAATGGAAAAAGTTAGTTAAACAAGCGTGTTTCAAATAATTTAAACTTATTTATTAATCAAATGGTTTCTTATAAAGATAGGTAAATGTTATTGAAAGTTACAAATACCTGGGAGTAACCATCGATAGTCATTTTCTCTGGCATAAGAATATACTAGATAGCTTACGATTGGATCTGAAGAAAGTACTCTTCGGGCTTAATTACTTAATAACTTTTTCTACTCCACAGGTGTACTTTAACAAGTTTATTCTGCTCAAAGTTGAGATATGAAATTCTTGCTTGGGCAAATGCATGTGCGATACAACTCCAGAAGCTCCAAACATTACAACATGCAGCTCTGAAGCAAGTTAGCACCGTACGTAAGAGGAAGACCTTTTAAAGTGCAAGCAATTTTCAAGATGACTGTATGTCTGGAATACTACGACGAAGTGCGTTTTAAGATGGCCATCAACTACGACCATAGGTATGATTCGAACACCAATACCGTACAACACATATGCCAGAAGAAAACTCGAACATTGTGTTCCTTCAATTTTCAATGAACTCCCTCAAAATTTGAAAAACATTGCTAATTTTAGAAGTAGAAAAAAACTTATCAAACATTTTCTTTTGACGTAAGTTTATAAGTAATTTGTTGATTTTGTTTGGCAACGAAAGAGCCGACGAGCTGGCCAAAAGGGGATCTTCCCTTGATGGTTCTGCAGTCGATTCTCCGCTAGGCTTCGTTAAGGGCTGCTTGTATCTTCATATGATATATGGAATAGTCTTACTAACTGCGCCATATCAAGAAAGACATGGCCCAGCTATAATCAACACAAGTCAACCGAGCTACTTAGCAAATCAAGACCTGATATCGCAAGAATTGTAGCTCCTTTTGTAGAAGCTGTAGGGATACTAATGAGAGAGAATCTCTGTATCACTTCCTCTGCAGATGTCCGGCCCTGACAAGGACCAGGCTGACTATGCTTGGCAAACTCTTCTTCGAGGACCTCAGCGAGATAGTTAAAATAAGGATTGGAAACCTCTTTCTTTATTTAAACTCCACGGGTTGGGATTAGCTGCATATAATTACAACCAATAACATCCTTCTTAAACAGGTTAGCTCGAGTTTGTGGTATCAAAATGGTGCACTATTGCACTAATTGGGTTGTTCTCTGAACCACCACTTTACTTACGTGTCTCTCTTTATAGTGTACTGAGAAGTACATCAATCTCAGAAGAGCCTGTGAATTTAGGCACATATTTCGGGTATCCATTTGCAGTTGATTATTGTCAGAATTTGAACTCCAATTGAAGCAAAACAAAGTCCACTACTCAACTCATGTTGTTGTGTTTTCCTTTATTTCTTCTTCTTTTAACAGATGACATCGCAATCGCATTAAACCAAAGCCAATGCTACTCTTAAGGATTAAAAGATAAACATGAATCACTTCAAATCACAATTACCACCCGAATACACTTTGACGTGATAAGATCTTACGTCAATTTGTTGACGGTAGATACTTGTGCGCGCGATGAATTTGCTTAGCCATGTCATTTTGCCACCAAGAGTCGTTTCAATATCTCTATGTTTGCACTGTTATTCAATGTCAGTCAAATATTTGAACGAAACTTATAAACTCGCATCACATAACATTTTTGCAGACAGAAAAGGAGGGCGTATACATATGCACATATCGAGTGTCCTATAGCTTATCGATTGGATATGACAGGTACAACGTTTGTTGTACTGAAGCACATTTTTTTTTTGGTCAAAATTTTCTAGGTGGGTGTGCGCTGCTGTGTTGTTTATTTACTTTTAGATTTCACAACTTCTTTGTTTTGCGACACGTAAATTCATAGAATGATTGATTTAAACTCGGATAGTAGGTACGTGGCTGGAAACAAAACAAACAAGTCTCAATTGGTACTGACCAATCAATCGGGACTAATCTGTTTGTCACCTTGCAAAAGCAATCCATTTAAGTTACCTTTCCATATGTTGCAAACTGAAATATAATTGTATCTACGTGCCATTTAAGCCGAGTTTGAGTGGCGCTTTACTGTTTGTGACACCTTAAATGCTTTAATTAGTTGTGTACTCTTTTGGATTTGTATCTGCTATCTGAATTTTGCGCTGAATTCCACGTGCATGAAAGAAACTTTTTCAAAAGAAAACATAACCGAAATAACATTCTTTTTATTGGTTTTTTTATAGCCAAGAAGCTTCGGTTGAATTTCTTTTATAGCTTTAGACGTTAAATTGGATCTTTTAAATTGCTTATCGGTAATTATTTTGTTATTCGTTTGAGAGGACACTTAACATTTTTATGACAATAGGTATGATGTCCCCGGATGACAGTATTCCCATCTAAATGAATCAATTTACAGTTTATGACCAATCGTTGTGCACTATAAGGTGCTTCCGTGTCTTTATGAGGAGACACTCAATGGATTTAGCGTAAAGGTGGTCTTAATGGTAATCTTAGATTAGAATTATATAACAGGTCCATGTCAAGGCATCAACCTTTTCCGTGCTTTCTAACTCAATTCATCAGGGAAGAATAGAAGCTATTCAAGGCATTGCCCCCCTTTCTATTGTGTCGTCCACTCCTTTTTACCAGTATCCACCACAAGAAGAAGAAGAAGAATAAGTTGCTCACATTAATTTATGTGACATAGCATAACATTCTGACATAAATAATTGATAAGGGCAATATATACACATCGATGTGCCATCTAGCAGCCTGCATCCGTCTCGAGCAAACATCCCACTTTGTTGCCTAACAAATCTTTTCTCCTTAGTGGGGGGGGAGGGGGAACACACCGCATAGCATAGCACTTAGACTCATCCAAGAAACCAGGCCTCCTCGAAATGGGATAAATAAGAGCGAAGAGGAAAAAACTTAACCCTGACGATTCAACTACTTAACCCATTCAGCAGTCAGCATCACACAGTCTTGCTCTTGCTCGCCGATGATGGTGGGGAAGATAGTCGAGATCATCGTCTGGGGATGGTTCGGCTGTGTTGTTTCATGAACAACACAACAGTAGATGGAGAGCGACTACATCTTCCGTCTAGTTATGGCATTAAAGATGGAACACAGTATGTCTGTCTGGCTGTCTGTCTATCTGACTGAGATGACTTTTCGTTGACAAGGTGAATTGCTGATATGGATTTACGAGTTATGGCGTGTACCGCTGTTGGATGTACATATCTAGTTTTTTGTGTGGTTTCTGGTTATTTAAGTTGGTTTTTTTTTTTTGTCCGGCTTTTTGTAACTTGTAACTCTGTCGTCATAAATCGATGGATACATGTAACCAATATTTTAACGTTTTGTTTGAACATCAAACGTAATGACGTTGAAATATATGACTACAACTTAATATGATGCGCTGCACATATGGCATAATGGACAATCTTTACGCTCTGTAGATGTATATATTATCTCTGCTGTGATGCTGTGCCACCGCATTTGTATTCTTTAAGGTAGAGCTAGCCAAAATTACACACACGAACATTGGTACATCCTCAAGAGGTCCAGTTTTTTCAGTTTTTTTCAGTTTTTGGTACTTCTTTGGCAACATTAAGATTTACACAAAATAAGTTCGCACGCCAACTCTTTTATTTGGCTCTTATAAGATTCGGATTTGAATTGGTGAGATGGACTCGCGGTCTGTTATACTGCTTGACCATTGACTTAAATTTTATAAAACACCTTATCCACACAAGTACGAAGGTAAATTGAATTGGTGCTGAAATATTAAGGTTACTGCCAAATATTGGAGGACCGAAACAGCTAATAGTCTCCTCTCAACATGGGTATGATACTCGTTTCTAGTTCTGCTGAAAATACCGCACCGCCGCTGTCCGTGAGAGTGTGCAGGAGAATCTGATGCAGTCAATACCGCACCGCGCACAAGAACTCGTCCTTTCGTAGACCACAGTTTGGTGAATTTTGCGTCATGATTTGGGCCTTCACTCGCCCAAGATTCACATGACCCAGGAGCTTAAAGTTATAAACGATAGACAAATCAGTTTGTTCGCTGACTGGGCTCTCGATCAAATGAAATTTACCCTCAATTTCGATCGAAAAACCATATTTAACGACGAGGCCCATTTTTCGATAAATGGGTTCGTCAGATCAAAGTTGCCAGGTGGTCGAAACCTAGCAAGCAAGATACGGCTACCAAGGCAATGTCTTTGATAGCAGCCTGGCTATCAACAAAGATACCAATCTTTTGGCTTTTTTTGGATAGGAAAAGCTTTGCTGGAGCACTCTGACATCAACTTGTCCATTGTACTACCAGAAAGCATCCCATTACGCCCCCTTTTACTGTATAAATTTTCTTGTCTTCTTAATGAATTCGAGTAAGCGCTTCAGTGACGAAGAGCTTACATTGACAGCACTCACCACTTCCGCACCTTGAAAATCCTGCCGGGTACGAGCAAAGGCAGGACAATCACATAGGAAGTTTTCGGCAGTTTCGTCACCCTCTCCACGAGCGTCACCGATAGATGTTTCATTAAGTCAATCATATTAAGATGCCTAGCAAAAGCGAAATGCAAGAATGCCAGTCTTTCCCGCTGAGAGACAGCAAGAATGCCGCAATTTTTTCTCACTGACGTCTAGGAGCATCTGTTTATTCAACCTTGTTCATAAGAAGCCCAATCGTCTATGGAAGCCCTGACGGTAGATGCAGGAAAACCTAACGCAGGTTCAGGTCCTGAGAAACTCTCCTCTGAGCCTTGTCTAGCAATCTCATCAGATATCTCATTACCCGCGATACCAGTATGACCTGGCACCCAGTTTGATTTGGCGACAGGCTTCATGAATAACAAGTAAATCTACTTGGAGGATACCGGAAACACCCGGAAGTCTATAAAATTTTAAGAAATTAAGGATTCCGAGAACACACCCGTCTGTGTATATTATTCACATATTATTCTTTGTCAATCTATTCTTCTAAGTTAAAATGCTTTGAGAAGTTTATTTACGATATACACATAGTTTTAGTCACCAATGGACTTGCCTATATTCCAGCTTCGATTTCTTGTTTTCATTGATCAGCTTAAACGTGATATGACAAACGTATCTTTAGTAGTTTTGAAAAAAACATTAAATCACATTAAATTTTGCAAAACAATAGCCGCTGTAGTAAAAATTAATGAAAATCTTGCTTTTCAGTGCTTTTTAACTATTATTTGATACTAAATCTAAATTACACAAATTTCCCTGAAATTAACAATATTTGTCGCATAAGTCCTCCGTAAACTCTTTTCCATAATAATTTACGTAAACGTACACATAAAGTACTAAACTACTATATAGGTAGCTTCTCAAATTAATACTGAATAAGTACCTATATACGTTTTTCAACATATGTATGTAGTAGCACTTCAGTAGTTAGAAGAATACGGTAGACAGTAAGATTTCAACTCAAAACTATTCTCTCAGATAGTTAAATACCCGTTTGCAGCTTTACGATTTGTAATTACAAATTTAATTTTTTAGAAAACTCATTAAATGTGATGTGCAAAATAGTAGCGACATTAAAAATCTCCATAATAACGATATGACTTACCGACAAATCGCTGAAATTGTTCATTATTCAGAGATAATACTAGAAATCTATGGCAGAATTGCCTGGGCATGAAATGTATTCTTATCCCAAAAAAAATTATATTGAACTATCATTATAGAAATCAATCTAAAAGCAAGAAGCGTAAGGAAAGTTCCGCTGCTGTCCTAGAAGAATATTGCAAGTTGCTTTCTGCGAAAGGACGCTCCAACTGGCCTAAATAAAAATGGCGTAATATTCCTTGAACTGATGAAACCAGTTAGTTTCTATAACTCAAATCACTGCAGGTCAAAGGGCGTAGACCATTCAATAGGTCTTACACGGTAAGAACTGATGGTGGCAATGTATGTATATTACGCTATAGAATTATTTTTTCTATCAGGTTGTCCTATGTTCACATATTAAGGATACCATGCTTTTCAATGTGGACGCCTTTATATCAAACTCTTTCCCTGAAAACACGAAATAACTTCTCCCATTCCATTCTCATAGGCCACTGTCGAAAATGCCACGAGGACGAAGAATCAGCAAAACATATACTATGTCCCTGTGACTTCTAAAGCAGAATAAGTCAGCGTTATAAAGGAAAATATTACCTTGAAGCAGAAAAAATACATGTATGTATCTCCCATTCAGGGACATTATAGACTGCATAACCAATCGAAGCATCTTAAATGAGTTTTAACGTATGAGGAAGCCACAATAGGCCCAATGTGGCCACTGTCACATGGGAACTCATAACCCGATATACAACCTACTTTACTTGGAAGACAATATGCCTCTTCGGTTGATGTTCAACAAATCATGTCAATGTTTAATGCCCAAAGCTGGCATCCTCGAGCGCCACACCTCAACCCAATGGAAAACCTTTGGAGAGAGTCAAAACGGTAAGGAGTGTAAGGGCATGTAATAAAAATGATTTATGAATATTCATCAGCCAAAAAGGACTTCTCAGAAGTTCGTTCATTCAATGCAACGACGTTGGCTGTTTTAAAGAGCAAAGGCTATTCAAAAAAAAAAAAAATACTAAAATAGTTCATTTCTTTCTTTCCGCCAAAAAAGGAAAACCTGATGGATTGTGGAAACTGGCGAGGTAACAAAAATAATGGAGAAGATTATTCTGGAAAGAAACAAGGAGCATTATGATTCAACTTTCGATGTCGAACAGCTCTGCTTTCGTGCTGGATCCTTCTGCATCGACCACAAAAACACCTTTCGCTGGGTGCAGGTCCCCGATACATCTGCTGTTTATCGACTTCGAGAACGTTTCGACAGCTTAAATGGAGATCCTATCTGGTAGGCCTTATGCGAGAGAGGTTTCCGAGAAAACTCATAGCTGTTATCAAGGCAACATACAAGGACAGTAAGTGTCACGTGGTGTCATAAGAATTTGAAGTCCAAAGTCCAAAGAGGAGTACATCAAGGATGCAGACTGTCACCGCTATTGTTCTTGGTGGTTAACTGTAATGTTCTCCGTGCAGTATTGACGAAAGAAAACTATGGATTTTCTTGGACTATAACATCTTATCTTAAACGCCTAGAAAACCCGGAGGATGTTTATCTATTTTCACACCGAATAATACATATCCATCTTATGGCCCACAATCTAGACGCTGAGGCAAATAAATTAACACACCCAAAACAAGGGCCCTGAGCACTTCTAACACCAGTGCCCAACTTAACAGTACCGGACACGAAGTCCAGGAAGTTGTCAATTTTCTATAACTAGGAAGTGTAGTTTCAACTAACCGTGGGAGCACCGATCTGGATGTGTGTAGCAGGATCGCGAAGGCCGACTGTTCTGCGCAAACCTAGAATCGTTGTTGCTTTATGGGTGCAGCACCTGAAGGTGGACACCATTAACACACCTAGGCTGCAAATCTTCTTAAATAAATGTTTAAGGACCATCTTAATGATTTTTAGGCCGGACCGTGTCTCTAACGAAAAGGTTTATATAAGAACGGGCCAGGAACCTATAACCATTACTATACGAAGGAGAAAGTGGCAGTGGATTGGACACACTCTAGGGCATAAAGGTAGTCAACTCAACAATGGCGGGACGGTCCAAGCAAACATGATACAGAAGAGGAATCGAGCTCTTTAGAAATGAGTTGGAGAGAGCTGAAATGCGTTGCGAAATTACAAACAAGATGGCATTTAGTCTCGTCAGTAATCTATAAAGAATTGCGACGGTAGAGTACTAGTGGATAAAAAAATAAAGATCTGGTTCCTTCTTAAACACGATAGTGATTCGGTGCACTGCGAAGATGCTTGAATGCAACTGGAGCTGACATCCTCAAACATGTTTTAATAAATAGTATTAATAAGCTACAGTTTATTAATAGTTTCATATTTCTTTCAACAAGACAATGATCAAGCACACTACTATTAATACTCGGTTGTTGCCATTATACAATGTGCCAAAACGACGTTAAACTCTTCCTCTGACCAAGAATTGCTACCCAATTGAAAACCTTTGGGCAAATTTGAAGAGGCACATTGAATTAAAATGCACGACTGGGTCCTACGTACTTGCAGCTTTATGTTGAATTGAAAATTGATAAATTTCACAATAAAACGCGACGTTAAAGCGCGTTGTGAGAAAACACAAATTATTTTCAACGCTCAGTTTTGACGCAGCCCAATAGGAAGTGTGGCTTGTTTCCAAGGAGAATGTGTATAGAACCATCCTTGTCTGTACGATACAGATGATGTGAACCACAAAAATATTATATTGGAGGCCGATGTACGGTAAATTAGAGAAGAATTTACTGAAAATACAATACAATTTGCTGAACGCTCACTGTTTAACATCCTCTAACGCTGAGTTTAAAAAGTTTTTTCAAATTAATCAAAACGCACTCTGTTTGACGAGGCCATACATTTTTTTCCTTTGAAATTTCCAAATCCACTGAGAAATACCCATATTTCTAAAATCAGTTAATAAGCCGAGGACCTACCGTTATACGCACTTTTAGCCAAAATTGTGGCATGTCATCTAGACCTACTCAAATTTGAAATTTAATCAAAATTGTAAGAGATATTTTCGAGAAAACCTTGTTTTTGTAAAATTGACCTTAACTAAAGTACCGCTAATAAAGGGGCTAGAACGAAAATTCCGAATTCGTTTAGAATTGTCACCTTATAGATCTCAGACATGAAGTACAAAGCAATTCTGTCCAGCTGTTTAGGCTGCAATCTTCCGTACATTCACACAGACAGACCGACCTACAGGCAGACAGAAGAAGTCGGCAGACCTACTGTTTCGAGTGTCTTTATTATGTACATAAATACATATGTACATATGTAAGTAGGTGCAAGAGAAAACTGAAATCTTCGATCGACTATTTGTTATGTGGACGTAAATTACGAATACTTTTGTGGAGCACTGTTGCTGCCCTGCGTTTTCAAATATTCCAATGGCTATCCCTATTATTTCGCACATCACTGTATGTCGATACACTATAACTAAAACAATTCCAGTTTTTAACAAAAACTCACTTCGAAACAGCCTCTTCACTCAGCAGCGATTTTCCTTAAACATTTTTACACATTTCCTCTGCAGATCAAAGAAAACTAAAACGCAACAAGTACGGTTTTCCTTTAATGCACTTTCACAAAACCCAACACATCTCTGTACAGTTTCGTATAACCAAAGATATACTTAGATACACACAAAAAGAGACTACAAAACCGAAACAGAACTCGCAACGCAACAAGATTAACGAGAAGAATCCAATGAAACTTCTTTGTTTGAACATAAAATTCACACCAAACGCGGAAGACGTACGCGCATACGCGTTCTTATCTCACAACTAAGCAACTATAAGCTTAGGCTTTACCAAAAAATCTAAATTTGGATTCGGTTTTTTTTTTTTTACAAAGAATGCCCAGACAGGATGGATTTCTTCGAGTTCTTCGAGTGTGTTAGTCACACGTTGCTAACGTTACAAACCGACGCGTTAAACTGACTTCGTAGATCTGTTGATATTTACTATTTGCACGCGCAAATAACGAACGATCTTCTCCGGTGCTCAGGTGTGAGACTGTGGTGAGTTTTTCAACTCTAAATGCGGGGTGAATTTCCAAATAGATACGAGTACTCGTACTTCTGTAGATACAAATGTGTTTTTCTACTTTTTTGTTTTTGTTTTGTGCGTTGATTTGATCTTCAACTCAGCTGGATACAAAACCATTGCGGCTCGCATAAGCTGAAAAGGTGGGCGCAAATGGGAGGTTTATGCGCTGACTTCAGATAGTCACGGGCGAATACGACGAATAAAAAGAAATGAGATTAAAAAAAATAAAAACAGTGCGTGCGTAGTTTGTAGGTGTAGGGATCGAGGGCGGGTGGAGAGCAGCCGCCACCAAACGATCCTCTTACAGATTAAATTATGATATAAACAAACGGGACGAGATCTATCGCTTCTCGATAATTCATCCGATTTATTATATTGATTTCATGGGCTAAGTGCACAGTTCTATGATTTACAATCAAAGATTGATTCATCGGGTTCCTGAGGATCACCACCAGGGCTAAGAGGTTTGTGTATGAGACAGATCTGGTAACTGGTTTAAAGCGATCTTAGGATATTTAATACACGGAATCAAAAATCTGAAAGATATTTGATGGTGAGTAATGGTTTATTGGTTGCAAGAAAGAGGTTTATAGAGAAAGAAAAAAATACTGGACAGTTTATGGAGTAAGTCAGGAAAATTACCCGTGCTAGTGCGAAGAAAAAAACACTCGCATTGATAGGCTACGAAGATGAAGTGGAAGTCATGAGGAGGAGATTAAATTGCTTTGAAAAAGATCGAGAAGTACACTTAGATTTTTGAAGTTTTTTAATCAAGTACATGGTGGGAGTACATAGGCTATTGAGTATGCTTATTAAGACATTGAAGTTCAAAGAGGCAAACGGAAAGATTTTTCATTAAAGCATACAATGCCATACCTCTTAAGATCCATGTATTTGCCATGTTCTATTGTGTCAACACTTGAGGAGTTATTTTTTGAGATTTTTCTTAATATAAACAACAACAGGCTATGAGTACATATTCTTGACCTTAAGCACCGAAAGAGGATACTTTTTTTAAGAGAATTTCTAACAACTTACTTACTGTCTGAGACATCGTTGCCTTCCATCCTCTGCGGTCCCGGGCACGCTGCTTCTAGTTGTGAATAGCAAGCGACAGCTTGGTCTGTGTACCGGAGGTTCGGTCTTCTTCGCCGTCTCCAACCTAGGAGCTTGGTTTCTTGGCTTGAGCATTGTTGTCCATTCGTTGGCAGTGGCCGAGCCAATGTAGTCTGCGTATCTTGGCTTTCTAGACTACATCCACATCCTGGTACAGCTCATAAAGTTCGCGGTTGTATCTTCTCCTCCATACCTAATATCCGACGGAGTATTTTTTGCTCGAAGGTGCCCAATATTTGCTCAGCTTTCTTACTTATCGTCCAGCAGTTAATAGCCGTAAACGCCTCTACAACGGCTTGCCGTGATCTTCCGATGATGTCAAAATCGTCTGCGTATCCCAGAAGTTGAACGGATTTGTGAAAGATAGTGCCTTGTGCCTGCCTTGCGCACTATCGGCTCCAACATTGAAGAAATCACATGTCAGCGCATCTCCTTGCCTGAATACGGTGCACTTTTGGAAAAGCTCCAAAGAGTTGTTTCCAAGTTGCACAGAGCATTGCGTGGATAAGTTTTGTCGGTATCCCGAATTGGGCCATCGCCTGGTAGAGCTCGAGACGATGAATGCTGTCATAGGCGGCTTTAAAGTCGATGAAAAGGTGGTGGGTTTCGAATTGAAATTCGATGGTCTTTTCCAGGATTTGCCGTGCCGGAAGCCACACTGGTACGTGCTCGGTTAGCGTGTTGCAGAAATGTTTTAGACGTTCACACAATACGTTGGATAGGATCTTATATGCGACATTTAACAGGGATATACCTCGGTAGTTCTTACAAGACCTAGGATCGCCTTTTTTGAAGAGGGAGCATATAGAGCTGATACTCCAGTCGTCGGGCATGCGTTCCTCCACACATACTTGGTTGATGACTTGATGCATGCACCCTACCAAAACATCACCTCCATATTTAAAGAGTTCAGCTGGAAGCCCATCAGAGCCAGTGGCTTTGTTGTTCTTCAATTTTCTGATGGCTACATTAACTTATTCAATACTGGGTGGGGCGTTGGTTCTCCATTTACTAAAGGTGGGTTCTTGTTTTGCCCTATCACTATCTCTATTTGCTATATAATTTTATTGAGCTTAAAAGGCAGGGACTCGAAACATACAGATTTAAACCACGTTCTTATAATGCTGGTATTAAAAGAATCAAACGCTTCAGACCTTCAGGAAAGGAGATGGCTGGCGAGCTAGCAAGAATTGCATCAGAAACCTTGCTACAACAAGTCGATCTATCTATATGTAACCAGCCCTGCAGGCCATCAAGTTCGATGCAGGGAATAAAGCCATCAGAATGGCAAACACTATTTTCAGAGAAATAGAAAATTCCTTTCCATCCTGGTAGATACAATAATGGAGCATAACAATCTGTGAGACCAGATTAAGTAACGCCTAACGAAAACTTGTAACTTTACAGAGGCTGCGATGAGACGAGATTTATTGAGGACACTCTCCACTCCCTATCTCAAATGTTTCGCCTTAGTGGTGCCACTAGACGCATCGTATAGCATGATTCAAACAAAAGGTAGTCCATTCGTTGGACCCAATTTTCAACGACTCGGCGACATATTTCGGCCGAAACGGCCGCTATTTCGCGTTCTAATGTCGTCAGCTTGTTGGCATAAACCAATGACGTAACGTAGCCCCACAGAAAATAGTCAAGCGGCGTTAAATCGCACGAACGAGGCGGCCAATCGACTGGCCCATTTGAGATAACACGCTCACCATACTTACTCTTCAATAAATCGATTGTAACGTGTGTTGTGTCGCTTATGGCACCATCCTGTTGAAATCACATGTCGTCCAAATCCATATCTTCCAATTCGGGCTAAAAATATTCGGTGATCATGGCGCGATAACGCTGACCATTCACAGTAACGTGACGATCGTTATCGGCGATGCAAAACTATGTCCCAATAACGCCGCTGTCATGCAAACCGCACCAAACAGTTATTTTTAGTGGATGAAGTGGTGATTCATGAAGCACATGTGGATTTTTACCCGACCAATAGAGCATATTTTGCATATTGACGAACCCATTAAGCCAAAAACGAGCTGACTTTGCGATGAAATTCATCATCTTGGCGCATCTTCTCCAGAACCCAATCGGAGAACGTATATCGCTTCAAATGGTCCATCGGCTTCAATTCTTGAGTCTGCTTGATCTTGTGTGGGTGAAAGCCAAAATCCTTACGCAAAATATGCCATAATGTGGTCTGAGCGATGCCCAATTCTTGAGAACGCCGTGGAATTGACTGATTTGGATCGTTTTCTACGGACGCCTGAACGGCAGCGATATTTTCGACACTTTGACCAACCCGTTGTCTCACTGACACGGCAACATCACACAACGAATATGTATACTCAATAACTAAACTTGTTATTGCCTGTCTACTAGGTCGAGAATCACGACCGAAAATAGGAGTTAACGCTCTTAAAGTTCCGATCACCGACTCCGAATTTCGGTAGTAAATTTTTATAATTTGTAGAAGTTGCTCGTCCGTGTACTTTACCATGATAAATATGTTGTGTTTACTGAATAAATTGACAGTGACAGTTTGATGATTAGTGAAAGAGAGCGTTCAAGTCCCTTTTGGAAAACCCTTTAGAAAAAAGACTTAAAAGCTAGTTAAATCTGCTATCTTTGTAGTAAGGCAGAGATGCCTAATACGCTCTCAGACTTCAAGCAGGGATGCTAACTAAAAGAGCGGCGAGGTAAACATGGAACATCATGGAAACTTGTACGGACAATGGTCTTCTTTGGACAAAGCAAGGACCGAGAGGCTTATGTGTAAGGTCAGAAAATCACTTTTCACTTTCGTAGGAGTGGGTTGGACATAGGAAGAACTCTAAAGAGGATGCGACGATGAAGAAGGCGTAAAGGACATCACTAGGGTGCTGAGCATCAGTCTGATGATATTTTCTTGGGTTAAGGTCACATACAGTCTGTTCGCCAACAGGTTCGGCCTTCACGATACCGTGGACGAATAAGGATTGTATTCATGCCCAAATCTGTGGAGGTATGCTCTAAAACAGCTCTGACTAGTAAGCATCTTCGTCAGGTAGAAGTAAAAATCTCCATGTTTCCTGTTGATTCAAAGATACATCTACCTTTGTCAAAATAGTTCCATCTATTTTGCCAATCTGCCAGATTTTTTCGTCGTTTTTCAGCGTTTAAATGTATTTTTATGTACTTTTTCGGTACCTTTTCAGTTTACCAGTACTTTTCAGTGCTTTAAGGTACTTCCTAGTACCTTTTCAATACTATCTAGTACTTTCTAGTACCTTTTCAGTACTTTCTAGTACTTTTTTTTAAATTTTGAAAATCCAAAAGTACTAAAAAAGGTAGTAAAAAGTACTAGAAAGTACCAGAAAATGCCGAAAAGTAGTGAAAAAGTACTTTCTAGTACTTTCTACTACCTTTTTTAGTACTTTTGGATTTTCAAAATTTAAAAAAAAAGTACTAGAAAGTACTAGATAGTATTAAAAGGTACTAGAAAGTACTATATAGTATTAAAAAAGTAACTACCTTTTCAGTACTCTTTAGTTTTTGTAGTACTTTTCAGTACTTTCAATATTTTTTTCATACTTTTGCAGTACTGCTCAGTATTTTCTTCCATACTGTTCAGTACTGCTTAGTACTTTTCATTTTCAATACTCTGCAGTAGTTTTGAGTACTTTTCAGTGCCTTCATGTCAGCTAACCCTCGTACTTACCACAAAGTTTGCAGACTATTCGCGTGAATACCAAAATAAATGCTCCCTCTTGATACAAAATGTGTACCTTTTTAAACACAGAATTACAGCCATTCATTTCTGATGAGGAAACTGGATTACCCAAGCTTAAGTGAATGTATTTTCGAATACGAATCCATAGTGCAATAACAAAGTTCCAAAAAATCATATCCTCAAAGTTACTGTTTCGATCGACTAATATTGAGGTAAAGTATTTTCGGTTTTGGTGATTTCCACTGAGCCGAAAAATTGCCTATCCGACGATAGCCCGTATAACCAAGCTTTAAGCATTCGTAGTCCTATACGATAACGCCCCGTTTAAGGCAGGGCATGATACAATTCATGCCGCGTCTAAACTCGTGTCGGATATCCAATGGAACTAATGTAAGAAACAATGCAACGCCGATCCTTTTCAAAATTTACACCGCTGATCTGATAGGATCTCTTCCAAACGTGATAGCATATGCGGACGACTTGATAGCGTACAGATTAGGACCTAAGATTGACGTCATTGCAACACTCTTGCAGCGTGACTTCAATAAGATTCAGCGATATTGCGACGAAGTCTGAAACCATTCCTTTCAGAACGCCGTTGTCTGGGGCCTCTAGGGATACCAGAAAGAATTGGCGAAAGTTCTCTATTGTTGGAGAGTACGGACGTCCACTTGCATGTCAAAATGTAGTCAGATACCTGGCGATTTAGCTGGACCAATGTCTATATTTTAATAAATATGTAGATATTGCTCTAACCAAAGCCCGAGGCGCTTTCGCTCTTATAAAGAGACTGTTTTATAGCAGTCAACTCGGTCTAAGGGTGAAGGTAATCTGCTACATGGCCCTTATTCGTCCCATGATCGCATATGGATGTCCTGTGTGGTTCAACATAGGGGCAAGCAGGATGGAAAGGATTCGAGTCTTTAAGAGGGCCTGCTTTCGGGCTTGCCTTCACTTGTATAGAACACCAGAGTCTCAGTACATAAAACTCTATTCCAACGAGATCTTTTACAACAAAGCGAATCTGATAAGAGTGGACAATTTCCTAATCAAGATGACTCCAAGGCACATTGCAAGAGCAATGACCTCGATGAATAACCTAATCTCCGGCGCTTATTACCCCATCTCCGAGTACCTCTATTACGATTAAGCGTTTCACTCAAGCGTTGTCTTCATGGCCAAATCAGTGGAGGTATCGGTATCAATCGTTTAGTCATACAGACTGACTGGCAGATACAGGAAACACTTCGGATAAATCAGCTTTTCTGTTTAGAGAACGATGTCGATAGTACCTACTGGCAGATTAACCAACGTGATCTCTATTTGAATACATCTTAATAATACTCTGCTTCTTAAGGAAAAGACACAAATCTGAAATGTATTCCTTATAAATCAATTAATTTTACTCCTTTGACTGTGGAATTCTAAATCGACTCTGTGAAAAGCTGAGCCAATTAGTATCCATTTCCAGATTGAAATCCCTTTTCGATTCTACTTAATCTCACGTAATCTTACAGATTTTTAATCAATTTCCCTGAATAATTTCCGACAGATCTAACACAGCTCACATCATGACGCCAACGCCCAAAGCAAAAGCATCACTGCTACTATGGAAATCGATGAACTCTCTATCTCTGTGACTTGACCACTTAATTATCTGCACAAATCGAGTTAATCCTTCGGTATACAAACACACTTCCTCACTAGTATAATACGTACATATGTACATATAACTCTTCGAGGAAAAAAAAAATAAAGGACCACCAACACCCATCAAGGAGATGACTTCACATTGTCTCCGGATTAAGAATTGAGTTGAGCTGTGTATTTAAATGAACCAATGAAGACCGCATCAGACCACACCGCACCGCACTGGAACGCAATTAAATATTGCCTTCGCCGATGATTCCACATCGTAGGTAGGAGGATGTAGGAAGCTTGATCACGTAAAGGATGACCTACGTGATTCAACTATGGCTCTCTCATTAACTCTCGTATACTAAGTAAGTAGCTTACTAACGTAGTTTTAAGACAGTGTAAGAATTAAATGGGCAAGGGTAAAACATTGGGTAAATTCTGACCTAAGTGTAGTGGAAGTCTTTTTCTTCTACCGAACCGCATACTTAACCTAATCCATGCCAAAGCCTGGGTCCTGGCCGTCACCCCCTACCAACCTTCTTTGTCCAACTCCAGAGCTCGGTAAGCTACCACCTTTAAATTTCACTAAGCGTGTGGTAGCTAATGTCATTATTGAACGAAAATTCTGCTCGCACGCTGTCAAAATTTAATCGCACACATAATTGCACCAAAAAAACGTGGCTTGGCTAAATGTCATACCGTTTTTGTCTGACTCTCACACCTTTCGGTCACCCTCACCTTTTCTTTCTTTCTTATTTCGCTTTCTATGTACGGAAAGAAAAGAGAACGAAAACTGAGCGGAGCTGAGCTGAAAGTCCTTATGAGTGACGATGAGAGACTTCGTACAGCAGTGTCCAGAGCCTTAATTGTGAGGTAATCCTAGTCGTGCCGTGCCCACACCCACAGCACTTTACAGACTACACTGTAAACGTCCCTTAAAACAGTGTAAAAACAATTGACAGTTCAAAATATATAAAAGTACCTCTTAACAGATAATTGAAAATAAGATTTCCATATAGAATACTTATTTTGACAGAAGTACAAAAAATATCTGCCACAATAATGTTATTCCATCATTAGGAACAAAATTCACAAGTAACTACCCACAAGCACGTATCCAATCCATAAAAAACGCGACGTGCAATCCCCAATACAGCCATTCAACTCCCAGGAGAAAATATATGCAACTGAAGCACGTTTCCTTTAACGACCATCACATACCTATCATTCGTAGCTCCATACCGTCTAGAAGCGAATCGAAAAACCTACGCAGCATATCTTGGCCTCTACATCGGATTCGTATTCGGATTCTCCTTCAAAAGTCAATCAACATCTCACATTTGGCTTCAAGTCTTTACCATCCAGCTGCAGAAGCTAAATAATCCACAAAGAAGACCTTTTTTATTGTATTCAAAGCGGATCCAGTTGGGTGAGTTTTACCGATGTCGTTTTGATCGTATATCGATGTCTTAATCAATTACAATCTCCAACAGTCGAGATACATATTCATAAGGAGAACTTATGCATTTCTACATACAGCAGGACACGACTTAAGGTATCTACACAAGTGCAACGTTGCGTGTTCCTTTGCAATGGGATGCGTTTGGCATCATCATCGTCTATCAGAAGATCCGATTCGCACGATTCCTTTGGGAATTTTCTAGTTTCTAAAGAAACATTACCGCCAGCATCCATCCTATCTAAGGATAAGCACTTGGAATTCAGCTGCTTTTTTTTGTATTTACACACGTGCGCACCATACCTAAGTACCAAATGTGGACATTAGTCTGAAGTTTATTGCAAACAGAGTGCACATGATGTGCATCCCCAACTGGCGACTATAACCATCCAATAGAAATTAATTGTTTTTATGCCGAGCAGGCCCCGCAGCTGACTAATGATGCAAAGGATGTTCTCCACGCTCTGCTGATGAACTTCTTGCTTCAGCAACGTTTTAATTAATATCTGTGATTTAATTTGCTGACGGTGGGCGCTTGGTACCTATCTGTTTAATCTAATTAAAGACATCGACGGCGGCCAACCTACGGATTCTTTTCTTTCACTCTGTGTGTCGTCCGTCCGCCGTGTGTGTGATACGGCCTCTGAATTAATTTGAACCCAAATTGCAACGATAGCTTGTACTCGACATCGAATGCGCAATTCCTCATCGCAATTTAGCAATCACAAAGTCAGTGCTCTGCGCAAGATAACTTCCACTTTAGAGTGTAATAAATCAAACGAGTTCGATTCAACGGGGAAAAACAAAATCAATTTGAAAAATCTCATTTGGTTGCCGCGTGCACGGATAAATCGTTGAAATGTGCAAGACTTACGCCTACGTGCGTTAGATATGCAAGCAAATGCCTATCAAAGAGTTTAATAGGAAAATAATTCAAATACATAGATTCTCATGCAAGGTGCAACATGTCATTGTGACACGAGTAAGATTTTTGTAGCCTTCACTGTGAAGAGATGTTGTCTTATCTCCTAAAAGTATGCAATTACTTTCACATTTTTATAGGAAATGAAATCAATTTCTACTGCATACCCTATGGCGACTAAGAGCAGACGTCTACTTGGAGAATAAAGGAGTATCGCGGTGTGGATTCTAAAAGCGAACCTTGAGGCTGTGCCAAATGCTTCCACACGGAAATATTTACAGACGCATCATCCTGAATCTATAAATGAGGTGACCCTTCATTCAATGGATGTACATAGCAATCATCAGTTCCATCATCACCTATCGGTCTTTTGTCTGGTGGTCGGCAACAGAAGTGAAGAGCTAAATGAACTCTATAAAGTGCCATAGCAGCACTCTGGACCACGGAAGTAATTAAGCAGCCTTGATCATGATGGCACACCTATTCTGTACACAAGCCGAAACGACTGGTAGTCAAAAAGGCTCAACAAAGACCACTAGGTCACGATTTATACTGATGGCTTCAAAATATGTAAATATGTAGGTATTGGACCTTGTATTTACGCAAAAGTTAAAGAGGATTCTTTAAGGCTGGTAATAAGGCGCGCTCTATCCATAAAAGATAGTCACATCCCTTCGTCGGATATAAGAATCTTTTTAGATAGCTAAACGACAGAATCTAATACAGTTAAATAAAAATTAGTCAAAACTCAATGATCATCATGAGCCACCGGTAGCTGGGTCCTTAGACACAGCAATGTGGAGGGAAACAAATTGGCAAGAACTGGCAAGACTGGGAGCTAGTATGAACACCTCTATCTGAAGGCTCACAGGACATTGCAACTATGCGTCCTAAGTGAAATGCAGAGTCCTACGATTTATGCTGAAGGAGGATGAGGAAGAGGTATAGTCAATGCTGTGCCACTGTCATGATCTACAATCTTCTTAAATTTCGATAGCGTATGGATGGGATGAAGGTTTACTTAATAAATTAAAAGAAATATCCCCCAAATCAGTAGTTCCATCCAATGAAATCTTATTTACCATCACCTCACTTCGTTTTAAAACAAGACAACTACTACTCTAAGCTATAGTACAGATCGAAGCCGTTGTTCCTCGATGAAGTGTCCTTTCACATTTGTTATACCTTCTTTACCTCAAAGGCCTACCTACAACACTCTACACGACACTTGAAGCGACGTACAAGCTACAAGCTGCTAGAAGACAAATTATCAGTGCGACACAAAGTATTGAAGTATTGTGAATGTTCAATGGTATATTAGACATGACTACCTCTGTCGGGATATAGGGATTCCTACTGTTCTTGAAGGAATCAAATCTAGAACCAAATCACACTAAAGAGACTTCAGGACCATATTAACGAAGAAGCAACAATTACTAGGAAATCAGGCGGCCACTGGGCTGAAATAAAATAGGTTCTAGAAGCACTGATCGATGCTCGCTTCCTGGGCGGCAGACCACCAGATGGTTCTCACCAAATAGGAACTCAGACACAACGACATCGATAGAAAATCTTATTACCTTGAAAAGACTGCACTGGACTGTTATGTATATCTTTCGCACATTACAGAAAGTGGCTGGTTTTTAATAGGGTGCCTTACAATAAAGGGAAGTAAGGGTGATAGTCCCATACTACGGCAAAGGATTTCTCACCCATAAGTCTTTCATCCTTTATACTTAAGCTTCTCGAAAGATTTCTGAATCTTCGTATTAGAATTAAGTGCGATTATCTATGCAAACCTCATCATGCTTACCTTAAGAGGAAATCAGTAGAAACGGCTTTACATGAAGTGGTAGTGAAAATTGAATGCTTCCTTTCTAGATATTGAAGGCGCTGTCAACAATGTTAGGGGAAAAGCTATAAGACGAGCTTTGCAATTGTACAATGTTGAGAATAACACCTTTGATTGCTAGTTTTTTTTATAAATTCCAGATTTTGTTCCAGTACTATAAGGAAAGATGTTGCTAGGACACCCCCCAGGAAGGCGCTATCTCCTCGCTTCTCTGGGTCCTAGTTATTGACGGCATTCTAAAAAAAACTCTGGGATATCGATGATGACGATATGAGATGATATATGATTCTTCCTGGTTCAGGGTATATTTCTGGACACTCTCAATGACAAGTTGGAATCAGCCATTACGAGGCTCAAAACGTAGGCAAGAGATTGCGGGCTTTAACTGTCAACGTCAAGACGTTATGGTTTAAAAGGCTGCAAATAGTCCTATGCAGTGAGTTGGATGCTTTCTCTACGACTTTTCACCATACGAACTCATTGATCTTGGAGATAATATAATGCAGTCTAGGTTTACAAGTCGTACTGTCCTCGACGGCCACACCCATATCACTGACCTACTTCAATTACCACGCTCGCATATTATGTTGGTTGGTTGATTGGAACCGGCCCTTGCTGAAAATGCACTTAAACCAGGAGTAGATCCATTGTGCTGCCCATGTGTAAGGTGGGTGGGACACCCTTTTACTCAGGGAACCATTTACTCCTTAGTATGAAGGAGCCAATCTTAGCCGGACAGGCATTGTTGAGATCACTTAGATCGTTGAACAGGTCACCTAGCCTTTGTAATGTTGGCAAGTGCGGGGCACGTGCAAAGGGGGTGACTGATAGTCTCCTCTTTTTCTTCATCTCTGCAACTACTACAGAAGTCATTATAGGGAATGCCCAGCCTTGGGGCATGCCTTCTTATAGCACATTGTCCGGTGAGGGTGTTTACGATTTTGGAGAGGGTTCCTCTCTTAGGTTTCATTTAGCGTGGGCCAGAGCAGCCTTGCAGTGTTACAGTGGCCTAGCTGTTGCCACCGATGGTTGGCTTCTCTCACCGTTGGCGCCTCGATGTCGGTGACGTTTATGCTGTTTAGACCTGAGGAGCCTCGTCGGGCCAGTTCGTCGGCTTCACAATTCCCTGGTATATTACAGTGACCCGGTACCCAGCGGTTATACTGTCCAACTACCTCGTTCAGAGATACGCGGCAGTCCTTAATTGCCTTAGATTTCGTTGTGCTGGATCCGAGGGATTTGATGGCCACTTGGCTGTCGATGTATATGACAATATCCGATACTTAGCCCGCAGCCAGTCAGCTGCTTGACGAATGGCAGTGACTTCGGCTTAGAAAACACTGCAGTAGCTAGGAAGGCTGAAGGAGAGGTGGATGTCCAGATCTTTTGAAAAGATACCAGCACCGACTCTTTCTTGTCAGCGATTCATGGTGAAGGACATCCCATTGTGTCCATTCTGTTCAGTCGGGTATTGTTCAACTAGATCCTTTATGAAGAGGGCAAACAAATTTGGGCTTTAAATACATCGCTGTCTGACTTGCGGTCGGGATTACAAACATTCGGATTTTATTTCACCATCCCGCAGACGCCGTATGACGCCTTAAAAATCTCATACGAATCGTTCAAAATTGAAATAGTTAGCTGGACTCGAAATGCAGCCTTTCTTCTGAATAAGGAAAATCAATGAATCATTGAACTGCTCCAGAATTATCCCGCTTTCAAACACATTTTATAAAATTCCGAAATTGTTCCGATAAAGGGAGGCCATGGACGCGATGCGTTAGTTTCTCGCGCCAGAAGTGTCGTCGGGCTTATAACCCTACTTAGGAACGTGCTTATTAAGCCTCTACACGAATTTCCAGAACTAGGACGCATTATTGCAGTGAGCCAGTTTCTGGACTCTTAACTTTTGACATCGCCTTAAAATGGATGGACTGGAGACCTTTAGCACAACCTTCTATGAAAGTAAAGCTATGCACACAAAGATGTTATACTATCCAGGTTTTTTGGAAAAAGAATTTATGGATACACAGAAATTACAGTCAAATATATACGCAGCTTTAATAACCGTAAATAAAGGCCAAAATTGGCCACTCATTATGGACAAGTTTATTGTTTTTGAATGGCACTAATGTATTGTGTACCTGCTGACGTCCACCGATATTAAAATCTCATTCATTACTTCAGCGCAATTTGTCATCCAAGCACGGGATAACAATAAAATTAAAATATTCGAGCTCGTAAATCTATTTTCGTGAACGTATTCCCGTTTAGCTGGTTAGCAAGGCCACCTTGATTAACGGCTTAGCACAGATTAGATTATCAATAAACGAAAATAGCCAAAAATAAACAAGCAATTTGATCTGTCCAATGCGTCAGATACCAGCGGGGCTGCTATTTAACATCCCCCCAAACGACAAACGACGACGACGACGATCCGAAACGGAAAGTTGTTGTCCCCCGTTCACGTAAAAAACAAATTAGTGCAAAGTCACTTGATCGCCGAGTGATGTTTCATACCGGTGTGTGTGTGTGTGCACGGCTGCGGTTAGTTTAAACCGCTAATTAAATCGGACTTTGACCGTTGAAGAGTAGTGCGTCAATCGATATGACGTTAAAGGGTAAACTATCGTCTAAAACGTTTGGAAGTTAAGAAATTTTCGTCGAAATTTATCGCGATGTATGTATGTAGGTAGTTTGAGGGCCCGACGACGACGCACGGTGATTGAAGGATTTCTCGGTTGTGATAAATTGATTTATTACAACCGTATGACGTCAAAGCGACTAAATTGGCTGAGAGAATCATCATGGCATGGTGGCAGCAAATGCGAGGGTGCTATATACTTTGGGGCGGCTTAAGTGCAGCGTAATGAGAATTTAGTTGAACGTGGGTATTATACATATGAACAACAGAGATGCCATAAATCAGCGCAGATAAGTGGGATTTAAATGAAATGCCGGTTATTAAGGTAAAATTATTATGACAGTCTGATTGTGGAGAGGTGAACGTTTTTTTGTTTTTTGACGACTGACGTGGTCTTATGATGGTTACGGTTGAACTTAATTGAGGACAGAGGCGTAAAAATGGATATTTTACGAAGTTTTTATGAGACTAATCCGCTCAACAATAAAAGTCCCATTATATTGAATACTCAATTTGGTCACTGCTCTTTAAAAACCTAAGTCTGTTCAGTTGCATAAATGGATCTATCGATTATTTGCCATAAAGGTTAAAGCTTCGATCGAAATTCATCCTCTACCGAGAAAATGCCTACAACACCAATAGACATAAGTCGAAGTCACTTTGAATTTCCTCTAGAGAGCTAGTCTAAGAGGTTGTAGTATCTGCAATATTATGGTGGGAAAAGGCCAACCAAACGGTAGCGCGGTCTGCCCTCATAAGAATACAATGCTTAGCTTGTGTAGGTATTACGGGTACAATGCGCTCCTGGCCGACAGCTGCGTTGGAGGTAAACTTAGACCTCCCTCTCCTCCACATAACTATTATGAAGACTGCAGCTGTTAGTGCATTCAATTGCTATGCAATAAATCCTCCCCTAACTTAGACGGACACATGAAAATCCTTGAAAGAGTTCCTCTGCTATCCAATCCAGCAGTGTGCCTCTCGGACTTCATGGCCAAGAGAATCCATCTCCATCAGGTAGTTGTCCCAATCCGGAGTTTCTGTGACAATCAGCCTACACCCCAAACTTCATCAATAAATTTGTATACTGATGGATCTAAAATGTCAAGTAGGTCTGGAGCTGGAATCTCTGATCCAAACTACAAGTTATCTGTTCCTCTAGGAGAAACAACCACTATCTTTCAGGCAGAGGTCCACGCTATCCAGCTCTGTGCCAGAGAAGATCTCATATCAACATTCTCTCAGGCAGCCAAGCAGCACTCAAGCTAGTTTGGAACTGTCTCTAATCCATCTTGCAGCTTGCTGCACACAATAATATCACACTAACTTGGGTGCCTGGACACAGGAGCATCTCTGGCAACGAAGCTGCCGATGAGCTTTCCAGACAAGGTGCTCGGGCTCCTTTCATTGGTCCTGAACCTTTTTGTGGCTCACAAACTAGTCAAATCAGAATAGAGATCGCTCGCCCACTGGTACTCTCAAAATGGCTTAAAACACGTCAAACAATTCATCAACTACTCAAAAAAGAGAACATAAGATATCCTCTCCATGAGCAAATACAAAGTTAAGAAAATCACTGATTTCCTAACTGGTTATTGCTCTCTCAATTACCACCTCAAGAAAATGGGCCGTGTTCAATGGGACACGTGTCGCACACTTTGTGTGAATGTCCCGCCATAGCTCGGCTGAGACTTAAGCACTTTAACAAAGGCTTCACATCTTCCTCTGATGTCTCCTCAGCTTCAGCTATAAATGTCTTTAGATTCATAAAAGAACTAGACTTCAGCTGAACCACAGAAAAAACTAATTATATTCAAACCTGCTAAGGAATAGCACAAAAGATCTTCCTGGGTCGTATTGCTTCATAGGCCTATCGCCTTCTCTTATCCCTCACTATCCTTACTGAAAAAAAAAAATCGGTAAAAGATATCAAGCCAAGCAGCAATCAGGCCTCTGGATAGCACTCTTTTCATCGAAGACCGTCATGGTTTGCCGCACGCTTCTGGAGATGTTGGAACTATTCAACGTTTACTTCTTTGACGCTCTTGTAGACCTGTTCCATCTTAATGTTACACTAATCTCACGTTTTGTTCAAAGCTTAGGTTTGTTTGTCCAAGAGCCCAATTGAAAGAAGTCAATAACCTACATAAACTTAAGTAAGCATAGCTTATGGGCCCAAACCTGGCAATTGATTCAGATAACAAGGAGGTAGGACATATGCTCAAGTTAGCGCTCTGGTATCCAAACATGGCACTAGCAAGGTGGCTATTCCTTCTCCTAACCCTGAATGGTCTGACAGTAAGTCATTGAGGGCACACTGAGTTCACCATCTATCTCTGCCTGAAAAAGACTCCATTTCGGAAAAAAACCTATAATACACCTTTCCAAGGACAATGTTGCTTCACTCAAACCCAAAACCCGTCTACGCGCCATCGTGTGAGATTTCTGGAAATGTGCCTCAGCTCCCCCCAACTCTTTCCCAGTTGCCGTGCTTCCTTCTCCACTGTTCTGCGCCACATACTCCATTGTTCCATTGCATCGCTTGGTTAGATATGGATCTGTCACCTTTTCGGAGAGTGTGACCACTCCACTGCCACTTTCGTCGTCGTATGGCTGTGCCTATAGGTTCATGGCCCGTTCTCTGATAAAGCTGTTCGTTAGAGATACGGTTTGCCTATCTATATTGAGTTTGAACTATCTTTATTTACTGCTCAATGACCGGCAATATGGTTTTCGTAGCAACAGATCTACTGGTGATTTGGTTGCATATCTCACTGGAAAGTGGAACCAATAACTCCATCACTTTGGCGAAATAAGAATGGTTTCGCTTGATTTGACAGAGATTGACATAAAAATCCATTGTCAAAACGAGTGCATATGGCATCGACGAGGCTCTTCTTCAATAGACTAGAAATTACCTCTTGCAGATTTCAATACAAGTGGTCTTGGACGGTTTCAAATATGATAAGTGCTGGGGTACCCCAAGGCTGTGTTTTGTCTCCGACTCTCTTGCTCATCTTTATAAATTACTTCTTGTCTGTTGCCTCTAATCTAATCGATTCCTTCGCTGATGACAGTACCCTCAGTTTTTCATATTCCGTTCAGCCATAGAAGGCGCTGAAATCCTGATCTTAACTGCATAATAAAATAAAGTTCAACGAACAGAGTGGAATTGAATGCTTTCAAAATGCAATTCAGTCTTCAATTCCTCAAGCAAACCCAAGTATACATAAAGAGCACTCTATTTTCATTCGTTCTGATTCAGTGCACGAGCGTCAACACATGTAAACATTTTAGTATCATAATAAGACTGCAATAGTCATAAAGAACCAACTTGTGTTTCCCCAAAGTTCCAGAACTGATAAGCACGAAATAATCTGCATCTCCATTTCTGGTGCACATTTAGTTGAAAGCAAAAACATTCTTGCAACATTACTATAAAGCAATTCTTGGAAACACTGTACTTCCACATTCCACTGCCAGTGTACGAGTATATCGGTACATCCATCCACATTTGACACAATTTCTTTGCTTTGTTTTTGTTTTTATTTTTTTTCGCCCCCAAAGAGTCGAAACAACAACAAGTTGAATGGCTCCACGAACACCGGTAACCTTCATTCAACTTTAGTTCATGCCTGAAACCACATTCGACATAATTTTTCAGAGTCTTTTTACGGTCAACTGCTCTTCGAAATGTAATGAATCATGATTTTGCAATTACTGTGACGTCAATGGAAGCCATGGAAACTGAGAACACAAAAAACAAAACAAAAATGATCATAAATTTGTTAATCGAGTGAATGGCTGTTTAACGTATCTGTAACAGGTTTTGTTGAAGTGAGCCCATTAGAGGGAATACACACTCCCGCGATACATATCACGATCTTCGTGTACTCGTAAACATCACCGCCACAAGACATCCAATTAACATTACAAAGCAATTAGCTGTGACAACACAGTTCATAGTATATTCATGTGGCCCATCGCAACTAGACCCCAACAGTTTGTCCGCCTGTGACAAGTGCAATCGGGTATCGAAACGTCAAAAGACATTCGTCGTACTGCCACTGGTTACTGCGTGGAGCTGCCAAAGTCACCTGGCCGATCAAACAGTGTCACCTAAAGCATCAATAAAATCAAGATTCATATCACTGTATGTGTGTAGATCGATTGATCGATCTAATTGATCGCACTGATCACGTGCCTAATTCAATTAAGGCTTGTCCATCGATCAGTGTAGGCATAGTATCGCAGCTCGGATCGTGTGCAGCTGTAGTTTGCATCTTCGACGTCAATTGGGTGTGTGAAAGGCTGATTCAATTGTGAATGCAATGTACGTTGTCGTCGTTTGTGGATTTTAATCGAATTGGGGTTGGGGTGCTCCCTGAAACGACCTCTAGAGATGTTAATTGAATTAGAAATGATCGCTATTCAATTAGACGGATATAATAAGGAAGCTTTTAAGGAAAAAAAAATATTCCACGCCTTTCAATTCATTTATTTGCTCACACCACTTAGCATCTTACCCAAAAATTGACAAACATTGACACAACGGATTTTCGTCTCTTCAGTGCGCACTTAAAGTGTAAACAATGTTAGCTCCCTCGATCGGCCATTTGTTGCCGGCTAATTATGTATTTCAAGTGCTTATGTGGCGCCACTGCAATGCAAAAAAATTTGCCTTAACAGGTTTTAATCTCTAAAGTCCAACCATCGCGGGCAGATCTATCACGTACACCTGAAGGCTGAACCGAGTGCTTGTTCATTTGACGCCATAAAACTCGGTCTAAAAGTAAACCCACTCGGGTGTAAATTTGACTGCATCTTATCGTGAATTGATAAATCGGTTACAGATAGATATATTCATAGTTTGAAGGAAGATTGTGATGAATGATTATGGTTTGGGGGTCTGATTGGCTTTTTTTTTATTTTTATTTCAGTGATCAGGATGTCTTGGACTTCGTTTGTCTGGAGGAGAAATTAACGTCAAAGTTAGATACCCAATCGAGAGACTGATATGTGTTCTGGTATCTGTTGTTATTCATTGACGTGTTCACAACAATGTGTTATCTGTGATTACTCAATGTGATATCAGTATTTAAACACATTTGCACTTATTTGCGGCCTTGATAGCGGGTATCCTAGTGAACATTATTGTAAGTGAATGAGTTATGGCAACGACACACATTTAATTTTACTTCTTGTTTAGTACATCCACCATTTGAGTGGATCTTAGGCGAAACGCTAACAAATGGTTATCTGTAATTCATCTCATCCTTCAATTAATAAATGAAACTGTCTTCAATTTAATTAAGGAACGAGTCCAAAGTGAGATGCTACATGAATCAAGGCATTAATATACTTCTTTACTAGAAAGACTCCTTCTAGGCATGATACAGAAAACGTGGTCGCTGTTCTTTTACACAAGAACAGGAGATAGAAATAGAAACGGAAACGGAAACGGAAAAGGACAAGGGATATACAAACGTATCATTTAAATCCTCGCGGACTTCAGTACGGTTTCCAAAAAAGATATTCTCGCCGAAGTCGTGAGTGTAACAAAAAAAGTGTGATGACGCCTTCACCTTGTAATGTCCACACACAATAAAGGATTAGAGCATAACTGCAGCGAAGCTTCCGATAGTTTCAGGACTGGCTTGTAGGCACATTCCTTTTACAGGTTAAGGAGAACTTATCTACGAGCCATGGAGACTATAATATTAACCACGGAAGTTCAAGTTTACAAAGTAGATATGTATGTAACATTACTATAGATGCAGGGCAGGATCTTTAGCAAGAATTGCGACATTAATGAAGCTCAACAGCTCCCAAATATGGACTGATGCCAGAAACAAGACACAGACAGTTTACAAAAACAACGTCTTCGACTTCCAAATATCCTTCTAGAGCTTCTGATAAAAGAAGTCCAACGAAAATCTCATGCCAGCAACACAATGAAAAAGTTGTGGAAAACTGGTGAGAAGCAGAACCCAATCAAGATTACTCGTCTAAAATTTATTTGTTGACATCTACGGTCTACGGGATCAATGTAAAAACTGCCGGTGGGTGGGTGAATCATCACCTTATCGGAAAATGCTACTAATGGCTGGAGTAAGTTGTGGCAGGAATGGTGTCTTCCTCTCCTGCAGTGGCAGTGGGCAGGAGACTTAAAATGTCTCCAAGTATCGAAGGCTGGAGGATATAATATCAACCACCAACGAGCTTTCATAGATGTCCTAATATATGAATGAAGCCTTACTCCTATTTTCTGTGGCCCTGCCCATAACGACAACTCGATAGAGAAACAAAAGATAGCAAACATTTTGGTGCAGCCATTAAAAAGGGAAGGAGCAGAGCACCAACAAAGGAAAAAAGAAAGGAATTTTCCTCCAAGGGTTGTAGATTCTAAGAAAATGGCAGCAAACCTGCAAAATGGATAAAAGCTAATGAAATGCTTCAGTTCAGCGGGGCTATACGAAATGATTTACAGCCCGCTGCAGATATAATATTGCAGCGACTGCTACATACATATATACATATATCGGCCTAACTAACTGGAAGCACGAAATTAGCAGATTAGACTGCAAATACCAGCTCTCATGAGACCCATATGAATCTAGTTGAGACAACTGATGATCTCAGTAAGCAAAGGCATCCATTTATCTAACCTAAGCTTGAACACGAAGTTTCGCCTTCCTTATAAGAGATTGACCAAATTCTCTCCAAATTGATCTAGATGGACTTATTCTGCAGCATAACTTGGCACTGCTCTTTTTGTCACTCATGAATTAGATCCGGGGAACTTAAACTCTCCACCCATTCATCCATTCATTCATCCATGCAAACCAACCTTCATAATGAATACAATTTTTTTTTGATTTGAACGTCATTGACAACAGGATTGTAGAAGTTGAGGGCTTTAAGCAAAGAAAGGATACACAAAAGCTTATTTCCTGCTGTATAAAAAAAAGCTTTCATCAAAATATAAAATGGTGTTGCCTAAAGTGCAACACCTAACGAGTTTCCGTAGTGTAGTGGTCATCACGTGTGCTTCACACGCACAAGGTCCCCGGTTCGAACCCGGGCGGGAACAATCCTTAAATGGAATTATTTTTTTCATTATTTAAATTTCATCCTTAGTTACAGATGAATAGACACTAATACCAAATGCAACCATAAATGTTGTACAACTGCTTGAAGTTGATTCGAAAAATGTCCTTAGGTGTATTGGGAATATATTCGCAGGGATTATTTCGTTCAGTGCCTGCTGATTGAACTTATCACAATGTAATAAGAAGTACCTTAAGCAAACATACACGTTTGCGTTCTCAAAATACTTCCTTTTGCTGACAGCCTTAAAGTTAAATTAAAATACACATCATTTCATTATCCAAGTCTTACGAAAATGAAAAGGCGCCAGTCAAAATGTCGTTAGATGATTTCGATAAGCGTGAAGTAAATATTTGTTAAGACGAAATTTAAAAACACAAAAAATGGGGCGGGAAAAAACCACCTTCCACCTCTAGATATATGACATTGCCAACACTCAATTTTAACTGCGCAAGACATGCCCAAGAGCAATTTGTTGGCAATTAAAAATATAAATTATAAAAATATGTATGTACCTGTATTTACTGAAATTTTATCTTAATCTGATTACTCTTTGAAGTCCAAGCCCACAGTTTCAGTTCTTACCTGTAAGCAAAAAAAACAAATATATATATTATTACCAACAATTCTCTACGAACTTCAACACCAACCCACATGCAACCCACAGAAAAATTTCAGTGAAAAAAAAAGTTGTATCTAATCTTCTTTTTATTGCCTAATATTCCGTCTGTCTGCCTCCGCTAGTTAACTCTTTTTTTTTTTTCTATTTTAAGTACTATTATAGCATTTGTAAGTTTATTTGTTTGATTCACTAAAACATACTGTGCCCAGGATTTTCGTTATGACAGTTCAACGCGATAAGAGACAAGAAAAACATTGCTAGTGCTTGACGTCAAAACAATGTTTTTTTTTTTTTTTTTATTTCCTAAATAGAAATGGGAAGACAAGTAAGTAAATTTAAACAGAGAAGAAACCTCCTCACCGGGGTTGTAAATTAGAAGAGGAACACTTCATGTGGCCAATAATAAAAAAAAAACTTATCGTATTCTATAATTCAATGGACTTTCGAGTCACTTTCTGTTATCAGGAAAAGAAAGTGATCTCAAGTTTTGACACAGAATTTTTTTTTACTTGTACCGTGTAGTATGGGATCAGTTTTGGATTCGTGAAAATTTTCAATCAATTGTTACATAACCTCAATAGAGAAGTAAAAAAAAATGAGACTGGCAATTCTGTCTTTCTGTCAGAAAGGCTACAGCTTAAACTTGTGAACAAATTTTGAACAAAAGTCATATCTTGGACCTGTGGAGTAATGCCTATAGGTAATGTTTTTGTTTTAGTCCTAATATTAACGGTACTTTACTTATTTGCGAATTTGAAAAAAAAAAAAAAAAAGATTTTCTAAAAAAGGGTTCCTACGACTTTGCTTTACCTTCAAATTTAGGCTAATTTGCCAAAATGCTATAAGATGATGTGCCACCTGTTTGGCCAAAAGTGTTTATAGCGGTACTTTACTTGGAACCAAACTTCGTAAAAAACTGATTTGCTGGTATCTGACAAGAAAAATTTTGTTAAACTTCATACTAAAGCCACTTTAGGGACATGCTAAAACCGGCTTACAACAAATTGAAACAAGCGCACTTAAGGCCAATTTTTTAACAGCCAGTTTGTTAAAAAACTGCTCTACCGACTTCATTCAAATTTTTCTATAAAATTAAGCTAATGCTGTAAGATGGCGTACCAATTTTTTGGCTAAAAAAGCTCTAAATGATACTTTACCTATAGCCAACTTAACAAAAAGCTAAAAGTTATCTCTAAAAAGACTCAAACGATTTCGATTGAATTTCATTTTCGAGTTAGTCTAAAAGTCCATATAACGGTACTTTTCTCGGTTAATACTTAATGAATTTTGTTCAAAATCGAAATGAGAGCAAAATGTAATGTGTGCTAAAATATAGCATTTAACCTTTTTTATAGCTCATTCTTTTTCAACTTACAGCATAAAGGTGCAAGTACGTACGACCCAGTCGTGCACTTTATATTTATTTTTTAAAAGACAATTTTTCATCTTAAGAAAGAGATTTATGTATACGGACTAGTGGAACGCGCGCTTAAATGACTTAAAATAGAATATGTCATGTGCAACGTGAACTATTGTTTTCCTTAGTTCTAATCTCTAATTAAAAGATAAGGTCTTGAGGTGGAGGGCATAAGCCTCTGTGTACATAACTCCTTTAAAATGAAAGTAATGACGTTATGTCTATTGATAAGGAAGGAAGGAATGCATAGATTAATGGCTTAAATGGATGTAAACTTTGAACGTTGCCTGGAATTGATTTCATTGAGACAGTTAGATTAGAGGTAAAATATTCATACTAATGAACTATAGAACAACACTTAAGTGTGTAAAAGATAAATATAAAGAGAACGAATGTCTGTTGTTTTAGAAGTGTAAACCTGCAATGTTGTTACATCAGAAGTTTATAATTATGTATGGCGGTATACAAGCAATCATTTAGTGCCGAGGGTGAAATGGGCTATTGAATAGCTCATTGGGAGCATGGCTTACCACCCGGTTTCTTACATAACATCTAGATTTGTATTCCTCAAAACGCAAAGCGTTATTTGCACTGCAACCTAATCATCTATTGTGCTTCCTGCTGATACCCTGGAGACGTTTTTTCTCTCTCCAGAGTCCCCTAGAACCTTTTGAAGAAGGGAAGCTGCAGTAAAAAGGATGGACCCAACACTCCGACATCATAATGGATCCATATTGCTCTCTATATAGACATTTGGATCAATAGAAAACATGGAGAGCTGAACTTCTTAACCTGATCTATGCTTACTGGTCATAGATGTTTCAAAGCATACCTATACAGAGAAAAACAAAGTGGAACACTGTCGACAATATCGTGAAGGCCATAAGGCGAACGGACTGGCATTTGGTGGCCAAATTTGTGGAAGAAAAATATTCCGCGGGCCATCTTTCTGGTGAAGCAGAAACTAAAGCATTTACATAAGAAGTGTTCTGATTGTTCCTCAGAGTCTATATTTCCACAACCTCTATATAGGCTCTTCTTCTTTAGTTGAGCGGCATCAACTTTTAACCGGTAATGATACCTCTCATGAGCGTAAAGTTTCATTAATTTTATGATAGTAAGCACTAAGCATACATCTTGTCGTGTTTCTCCTTAAATGTTCTGGAAGCACGAGATTATGTCAACATACTCCATCTGTTTTTTCCTTGTTTTATTTTAATCCAAATTAAGTAAGGATACTTTGGCAAGGTCTAAGGGAGGGAGAACGGAGGTACGGACTAGACTCTACCCAGTCTAGACTGCTACTTCTTTTTTATTTCTTAGAATACCTGCATTTTCCGGAACCTATCAGACCGTTAATTGGTGAGTAATTTGATTTCTTCGCGAAGTAATAGCATCTTGTCTATCTATGTAAAAATCAATTGCTTTTCTGAGTTTAGTTTTATAGACAATTCACGGGCCACTATCCATTTCAAACAAACTACCGTGATTGGGTAGTCTTATCTGAAACAATATTTTGGGTTTTGATGAATAGATATCGAATACCAGGTGAAGACGTAATCTTCTATGTTTCGCTAAGATAAAGCAGAACTTGTATGTTGTTTGTTTGAAGATAGCTTCAAACTTTTCCAGGCAAAGTCTTTCGTAGAATATTAAATGAACCATGAGGCACTGCATATAAATATCCTCATTGTACTGAGAATATGAAACAAAATTCAGATATGCAGGACTCTTGGGTTACCTTAGGTTGCAGTGCTCGACTAATCATGAAACAGACTGACTTAAACTAGCAGAGTACTATTATGATGCCATATAGGGTGAAACTCTGGAGTCAACATATTCTGACGCTCGTTACTTCGATTATGTTGTCAAAGAAGTATTCTCTAAGGTCTAGCTTTCTGCGTGATAAGAGGAAAGTCACGAACAGGTGGAGTATAATCTCCATGCAGCTTCGTTAGAAGTTGTTAGAGTGGAAACATAGCCATAAGTGCCCACCTCTTTATAACGACTAAGTTTGACCAGAGATGCTTATTTCTTCTCTATGCTTCTAGAAGACTTTGGATATCTTGTTAAAAAGTGACTTAGAGATTCTCAAAGACCTCAACCTACTTACAGAAATGTCCAGACGGTGATTGGCTCTTTAAGGATATTAATCTCGCGTAAATTTTTCTCTGCCAGAATGAAGTGGTTTATACTTATGGCTTGTTAGATCATGGTAGCTCCTTTTTCTTCGGTTCTTCCAGTATATTCTATCAGGAGTTCCTGTAGAGAACCTCATATCAAATGCTAGCATCAGGTTCATGTGAACGTGCTGGTAAAGATCTAGAAATACACGCAGATATCGACTTAAAGTAGTGTTATTATAACTTAAGGCTAGCATTTCGTTAGAACTTTATATAGTCTACCCACTGGCGGACAAATAGGACTGTAAGGATTGTAAGTCTTCTACTCCTAAGGATCATCCCCGTCGGTCGCAGAGAAACGAAAAAGAATCAGAAAGACATCTACGATAAGGTCCCTGATGAGTGAAATTCTAATCTTACTTATTATATTTTGCAGACGAAATTAAATAGATACCCCATTCGGGCTGATATAATCGAGAATTTTTAATTAGTAGACGCTTATCTCCATATGACTTGATGGGAATTTTGTTACTTCATCCATTGACGATTGTGACTGCATTTTAATCAGCTCCAGTCACACTCGTTCGTCGTTGGAAATGTAAAATTAGCGTACGCGAACGTATCGTATAGTTATCGCAAATTGACCGACGACGCAAGCTGGTATTTTGATCTTACGATTACGTGTATGATGCCAGTAAGTCGGAAATAATTCCCAAGTAATTGCGTCTTTTCTTTCAAGCCAAAGGATGATTTCGAAGTCACTTTCTCTTACAAGCTATAACAGCTATACAGTTGCATCATATTATTACGAATGTCAACAGCTGTATTACGTAGTTACAACGTGTGACTAATGTCAAAAAATCTATCCAACACCTGTGGCAGTTATAAATTCCCCCATCACCACCACAACAAAATTCTTCTCAGAAACAAAACATTGTTCACTACTATTTCCTTGTACATGACAAAAGATATAAGAATTTCGCAATATCAACACAATCCTTTCTTTTATCTTTATCTCTAAAACAAATATTAGATTTATTCTTAAAACCGGGCATACAAAGCAAATGCAACGCAAGCAGACAGCAACACTCAGCACCAAGTCATATATTTAATTCAGTCTGTTGGGACATTGACGTCAATCAAGTGTCCAATGTTTGTTTTTGTTTTTTTTTTTTTGTCCCGATAAAACGAACAAAAAATTGTAACCAATCCGGCAAATAACAATAAACCAAAAGTTTACACAAACTTTATGCGTGGCATTATGATTCGAGAAACTCGGTGGTGCCATCATAGCGCTATCACCATCCATTTAACCCAGAAAGATATGTGGGAATGTGTGTATACATGGGACTGAATGGTGATTGCCTTCTGGGAATTAACAGCTGCACTCTCCGCAAGGTGTAGCATTCTGCTTATCTCGATTGCATTTGTTTTTTTTTTTTTTTTTCAAGTTTGCTCTATTCAAATGGAAATGACCCCAATAGGGGGCATGCTACTTGAAGTAGAGATTAATAGCCTTATGGGCGCTTAACACCGGCTGAGGCATTGAATACTGTATTTAGTCATAGATACACCGGTAGCTGATAAAATTGTTTGGATAATTAAGGTTTTTGTGGAAAATTTTAGAAGCAAGTGCTAGCCTTGGTACAAGAAAACAGAATGTGTTTGTTCTACAAATTGCGGATATCTGCGATATTGGCTGGGTTGTTATCTTGTTGATATACACAGCTAAGCTCGGTAGACTTTTGTGGAGGAACTGTCATTCAATAATTTGGCGTCAAGAATTTCGTTTGTGAGTAAAGCAGCATTTCGCTTTCTCAAGTTTTAAAAGCCCGATTACAAATAATGCTGGCGATAAGTGCTTCTGTCCATAGCCATGCTTCCTGCTTTATGAGTTTTCATTTTTGTTGACCCCTGCAAATAGCTTTCAAGCCTTTTCTTTCAGTTTGTAGTTTATCTATCAGTCAATGCTAGCTATGACTACCTGGACGAGTGCATGCAGAGTCATTCCAAAATACTCTCACAAGAGCCAGTTGGTGCGTGGATCTGCAATAATCTCATGAAATGTACCGAACCAAGTACCATCGCAAATTGTGGTGGAAGTGGTCGTATCAGCAAGCCACACTGAGCAAATAATTAGAACATAGGCGCCGTTTTAATACTACAACTCAAGTAAGTCATTCAAAGAGATGACCAAACTTGGCTTGCGTACTCAATGTGAAGTCTGACAAAGGTTAGAGAATTCCTTAGACCAGCATTTAGACATTTACTGACGTTTAGTTCTAAAAAACTATTGTCGCACCATGTGAAGAATGAATTGGGGTTGAAAAGAGGAAGAGAGTAGGCGACGGTGGATATAACCTTTACGATTTTCATGACTTCCGCTTAAATGGACAAATTATAGTATTTAATCATGTGACCAACATCAATTTTAGTAAGGACAAAGACCAATGGCCCAAGATGACTGCCTTTAGGTACGCCTGAGGTGACTTCAGTGGGGCCAGAGACTGAAAATCCAAATAGCACCCTGTACTAGCGATTCTCAATGTAAAAGAGAAGTCAAAAAGGTTTGAGTTTAAGGTAAATGGTTAGATGACATACTTAAACAAAAGCCTTACTGAAGTCGGTGGTAATCCACATCCATTTTCTTACCTTCCTCTAATGTCGGAAGTGGCTAAGGGACGAATTCGGTTAGGTTAGTCGTTGTGGATCATCCCCGAGCTCAGCGATGGCAAACAGAGAGTCTATTGCATGCTTGGGTGGGTTGAGAATGGCGAATAGAACAGCAGAGAATGTATACAAATCACTTGGATACAGATATTTTAGCACATATAAAAAAAAATTGAGCAAGTGTGAGGAGGGCCTCGTGCAATAGTGTTCCGGACATTTTATATTAGCAGTAAATAGAAGGCAATTTATCCATATCCTGCATAGGTACACCTAATACTGGTTTTGATATGAACGATGTAATGCCTAGTACGTAGGTATGTCCTAATAATACTATGCTGAGATTCCATTCCATTTTAACTTGCACTTTCGATATAAAATGTATTGAATTCTTGATAGAAAAGCTCTGCCGATTCTGTTTGTCTGTCTGTATGACGAGTGAATCAATTTACTTCAAACTTCATGTTAGGGACTTATTCCATGGCCACTAAAGGGGACATTGAAATTTTTGTTCTAGCCCTAGAGTTCCTTCACGTAGTGCCATGGAGTGCCACGGAGTTTTTTCCAAAATGGTTTCAACGATTTTGATAAAATTTCATATTCCAGTTAGTTTAGGCGTACCCAACCTTTTGGATAAAAATGCATGTAACGGTACTTTGCTTGTTAAATGGTTTAAGTAAAACAAAACACTGGCAATACTTAACATGCGAAGAAATACAGAATTTAGAGTTTTAAAAATTTAAGAAAAAAATATTTTTGAAAAAAAAAATTTTTAGTTTTTTAAACTACAGCATAGAGCTGACATATCGAAATCGAATGAGGTAGCAGCAAGAGAAGAGAATATAGGGAAGTCCATGCGCTCTTCTAAAATCTGTAACTCGGGAACTACATGGCGGATTTGGATGAGATGAAATTTGAGCAACTCGTAGTATCAAAATGACCTACTGTAAAAATTATTTGGATAACATGAAAACTGGGGGAGATACAGTGTGCTAACTTGATACTCCATTTTTTTTTAATTTTTCTTTTATTGTTTTCACAATCTACACAAAATTCTACGTATCTCCAATTTTTTTCATATTTTTACCATTTATGGTCTGGCCGCTAGGGGGGCGGGGACAACATTTTTCAAATTTTTGGCAAGCTTTTTTGTTCAACAAATTTTGTCAAAAAAAAATATTTCTTACATATATGAAGCCCTTGCAAATTTTTCTTTAATTTGATATGCCACATGATGGGGAACCAAAATCCGTCGAAGGCAATGAATTGGAGGCTCGATGAAACCATCACTGAGGACCGGTATCGACTACAATTGATGCGATTGAGCCCTGCACTGCGCGAAAAAGGGCCACAATATGAGTAGAGGCACGAAAAAGCATTACAACACTCAGCCTCAAGTTGCTAAACATGTTAAAATCTACCAATAAATACTTAAATAGAATCTCTCTATCCCACTTCCCATATTCCCCATGTATTGCGTCATCCGCTTTAATACTTGTGCTGTCCGTTGGCACATGGTTTGGCTGATCAACAGTGCCTTGATTCGTGGATAGCCTGATGATGAAGATGAACACTTTTACCTTAACGGTATTCGAGTTTGCCAAGAATATGAGAAACAAAAATTTGAGCAAACGAGAGGCAATTCTTTGAATGATTTATTTTTAACCATTTTTTCACAATAAAGTAACAAGAACATAACAAGAACATATGAGAATGCTACAATCCTTCTTGAGCGGATCGTTAGCTTCTTCTTCCACCAATATGCCTACTTGCTTAAGCTGCTTTTTATAAATATCTTAAAGAATAATTTCAAAACACGAATTTTCCCAATAAGTGGGTTTGGTAGTGGACAGATTTGAAAAATTGTTCAACATATACTGTATCTTGTTCCTAAAAAGTGCTATTATTTTGATAAAACTGTCGAAAATCTGTTTTTGGATAAAAAAAAAACGCCCCTAAAACCTGGGCGTGGCGGTACACTTTGTATGGAAGAGATGTCGGATAAGAATGTCTACATATTCGCTGAAGTAAGTTTTATCGAGTTTCATGTCAAATTACTGAAAAAAGTGCATTTTTCGAAAAGTGGGCGTGGCAGTAAGTGGATTTTGTCAATTTTTCCACTTGTACTGCTTCCTTTTCCAAGGATCTCGTATACAAACGATCTAGCTCAAAATTTAATGCCCAAAAACTGGTGACAGACAGACGGACGGGCGGACATGGCTAAACCGACTCGGCTAGTGATGCAGATCATTTATACATATACTTTATTAGGTCTATCTTCAATATTTCTCTATGTTACAAACTATGTGTCAAAGTTAATATACCCTTAGGATATGGTTTAAACAGCGGGAACTTAGTTGCACACCTAATAACAGTTCTTAATGCTCAAGAACAGATGTCTGCCTCAAAAACAACACTTCACGGCCTTAAAATACAAAATCTACATATTCCAACAAATTATAGCCTAGTTCTTCTTCGTGTCCACTTCTTATAAAACTCCTTACCTAAGTTGTTTATTAGTTTAGACTAAAATGTAAATAAGTATGTATTTTCAAATAAAAATATTCCATGACGGAAAGTAAATTATTTATATGCATCAATTCTGCAAACACTCTTAGCAAAAGTCAATATTTAACATTTGTTAATGCTAGATTCAGAATATTTCAGTTGGAAGCAATATCTTTTTATTAGCACTGTACAGTGAAAAATTCAATGGAATATTTAACGAAAATGCAATATCTGCTTTAATTTTAGTCATCGTTCTAAAATTTTAGACAACTAAAAACTTCGTTTACAATTAAAAAACATACCACTTTGACGCAGTTAGAGCCTACCCTAACCAGACTTACAAAAAAAAATTATCTCAAACAACACAATAAATCAATAAAACATTCTTTTTTTCAATATCAGTAAAAAAAAAATACAGAAAAGAGAAAATAACCTTTAGATACGATAAGGAAGGAAAATGTTACTCATACGCCCCATCAATCATCAAAAAAAAAGTAATTTCAAGAGCGAAAATTTCAGTTTCACTTAAGTTTTATCAATTTCAAACAGAGTTTTACGAAAGTCAATTAAAATTTCTTAACATGACTTCTCTAGAGTGGAGCAAAAAAAAACAATAAAACAAAAAAACGGGACACCCCACGAACGTAAGCATGAAATGAATGTCAGCGATAAAATTTTGCTTTTATCTGAAATAATTTTATTTTTTTTTTTTTATTTTCTCCTTTTTTATTTAGTATACAGATAAAAGTCTCGTTTTAAACAAATTGCAATTAATTTTCTTTCAGATTAAGCCATCATAATCTGAAGCGTGATATCTTTAGTATTTAATATTTTTTTTTTAATAGTGCGTGCAAAAATGAAGAAAAAAAAACCCACTTGTATACTTAGTGTCAGTTCAATTAAGTGCAGATGACGTCTTTTGGGTAAAATTAAGTTATTTTCCGTTCAGGTTGAGAAACTGATTTCTTTTGAAGGAATTTCCTGTGTCATGTGAAGTCAAGGTTGGAGTATGTACGGATTTTAGTTTACTTTTGAATCACGAAAAGTAAATAGGATAAACCGTGGGAAATATAAATTTAAATTAGTAACTGACATGAAGAGTAGGAAGAGTAGGTACATCTGGTTGAAAAGTATCTGTGTAGACATGAGACCAAAATTTAAAGCGATTCAATAATATAAATAGTGACATCCATGAAATTTTAAAACGTGAACGTGGTGAGATTAGAGAATTTGAGAGAATCTGTCTTGAATTTTAGTATCCTAAGAGGCTTTTTAAGATTTATTTGGAGGAGAAACAGCTGGAGTACATTAAATTTTATTCTATTTTGCTTTGAGATGAGAATAGACTAAAATGATTAATTGAAATTGTTTGCGAGTAGAGCTGAGTTGATTTGTGGACGACCACGGTATAGTTGCAGTTTATTCGGTTATTGAAAGAATGATTTGGTGCGCAGGTCCCGACCATATCCATCAAGTTTTCACGGTAAAAAACATTAAAAATAATTCGCTAAGAAAACTCTCACTGTATTTAGTATTAAGTTGATTTAAACTTTAAAAATCACCTAATGGTTGACACTTGACAGCTTTTGACACATACAGGGTGCGCTATCTTTTACGTCGGTAAAGGTCACTCCTAAAACAGCGAATTTTTACGAAAAGCTGGTCGCGTACGGAGAATTTTCGTAGTTTTTCGCATAATAGAGCGCTCACGAGAGAGTAAGAAATGTCCCCATGCTGGGTGGTTTATGAAAACTGTCAAATCTGTCAAACCAGTGTATTTCCAACTTTTTCTTGTTCAACGCGTTCGTTTACTTTTTCTTAATTTTAGCTCTCTCTGAGAGAATTTTACCCCCACTCTTTGTAATTTGGTAATCTACAAATTTTAGTGCAAAAAGTAGCGCAAACGAACGTAATTATACATAACAATTTAAATATGGCCGTTTTCTAAGAAACGTGTACAATCTGTCGGCATTGTGTTTTGACTCAATTGCACTTTACACGGAAACAAATTCAAACAGGGGCCCACATTGAGCTGATAGTAGGACTCTTCCATATGGTTCTATAGAAGATTTCAAAAGGAATCATATTGGAAATCAGCAAAGAAGGTACCATGCATAAACAGCGAGAAACCATCTCCAAAATGATACTACTTCTAGCCTGCTTCTAGTCTGGTCCATGTATGACTTGGTCAAAAAACAGGAGCTATGGTAGGAGTGCAAGGTCTCAGTGTCAACTACTCGGAATCATTTCTCATCTTCTTTCAAGCCGAGGTGCATACCATTGAAAGATACATATGTCCAACAAAACCTTGATAGACACTTCCTCGGCTATTAAGGCACAGAGCTCGTACGAAATCTGGAATTGTTTGGAACATGGCTCGGAAATACCATTTGTGAGACCAGAAACTTTTTGTGGTAAGGGAACCATCCATAAGAAAAGAAGATTTGTATAAGTGGCGCCAATTGTGGAATGATACCCCCATATGAGACAAGCCAAAGAACTACTGATCAATATAAACCAGAAAAGAAATAGTATATACCTAAGCCAAAACTAAAATAGACTTGGTATTCTGACAAATATATGAACAGGCCACTGTAGGCTTATGAAAGATATAGGGAAGGATTCTGTAGATTCTGTAGGAACTACAAAGATACACTAACCCCACCGACTCACCGAATATGAAGCACTTATTCACAAAAGAAGAACTACTTCTACCATCGCTCTATCTAATAAAGATACTCCAGTTCAATTAACTATTTGCACATAAGGAAGTGCTCTAACAGAGAACTGTGTACATGTATGGAGGCACAATAGATGTTTGCCACTTACTCTCAGATTCACAGGTAGTGAAGCAAAACTCTTTTCCTTTAAATTCGAACCTTGAAATCATGCACAGTAATAGGTGTCACAAGTTGACTTTGGATTGAATCCACGACTCATAAACACACCATAATGGATATAAACGTAAGTTCTGAAATTTTGCCCATACAGCTGGGAATAACACAGCCAATTCTGTTCTTCGAGCCGAACGTCCTGGCAATGCCAACAGCAGCCCATTAGTCTGAGGGTAATATCTACTTTATTTACAGCCTGTCTGCTGTGCTGTCGCGAAGAACTTAAGGGTCTTGGTATACGCAGCACAAGATTGATCTCTGCGAGTCCCCCAACACGATGCAATACCGGACAATGGGAGGCCTGACGAACTGGCAAGAGGTTCAGTGGCTTAAGCGACCACGGTATAGTTATATCCCGCCGTACATCATCAAGCTTAAAGCAAAGAATAAAGCCAAGAGAATGGCACACAATGGGTGTGTATCGTTACAAGGAAACTATGGTCCACGCTTGGCAAATCAAGAACCGAAAGACTTGTTTGGAAAGACCGAAAATCTAGTTTAACCCTCAAAAGGTCACAACACTCTGCGGTATCATATGAAATAACTACGACGGACGGAGAAGGAGCTCTTTATAGGTTGTGATGATGAGGAAGCTGCAACCTAATTTCTAGGCCGCGGATTCCAATATACAAGGTATAAGTTCTTGCGGAGATACTTCTTCAATGATCTAGAGCAACTCACCAGCATATCAATGGAATTTAAATTCACCAAATTCACTCGTTGGTTCGTGTGGCCCCGGCCCTGAGTGTGCCGAGGACAATCTTCTCCCTACTGACAGATTTCCCAACTCAGACAGTCGCTTGCGATATCTTTAAAACAAAAAAAACCGCTAAATAGTTTCAAAAAATCCGCTTTAAAATAACAACTTGTGGACATAAATCTCACCCCATTTGCAATATCATTTCCACCAATATGTCACATCAACGTTTATTGTGATTGACACAACTTCTAATTCTGATCAAGTGATATCACGGTAATTTATGAAAGCAATCAAAGGAAAAAAAACACATTCTCCCCTTTCGCATTAATAATCTGCGTACGTTCGAACGGCGTGCAATTTTATTATATAAGGCAATGGAATGTTTTTTTTTTATTTAAATTTTTTTTTTTTCTCCATTTTATTACTCGAAAACATGACGCACGTGCTGTAAATGTGCTATGGATGTACTTGGGTACGTAAATCTCAATTAGGCACAATGCTCGAAACGTGCACAAACGTTTTCAACATTGGAAAACAAATTTAAAAAAAAAACCGCGCCGTCACTTTTATGGTGTTGGGTTTGGTCATGGCAGCCCGAAAAATAAGTAGAAAACAAATTTGTGTCGGAAAACAGTAACACAACAAGCGCGCTTACCGGGGATTTGTTTACTAGCCGAACTTAGAATAGTTAAAAATATGCTAATTAAACTGACGATTTTTGTCGAGTGTTTACGATCGGAGCATAAATGGTAGGATTGGAATTCGCTGAATGGATTTCTATTATCCGTGAAGCAGTGGTGGACGTGGGATTCTACACGAAGTCGAAATGGATCTTTCCGAAAACTAGGGACGGCGCCATTACATTCAGTTTGAAAATTAGTTGGCCTCATGGAATGAGTATTTTTCTTTCGGTGACAGGAAATGTGTACGTCACCGTGATGACGTTTCTACTTTGAATTTACACCTCTGCAAAGTTTGTACGTTGTGCACGAATTCTCTAGCACCTAGTTAGGAGCTTGGGAATTTACATTTAGAATCCGATAGAGCTTGAATCCATTTTTAATACGTATTAGAGGTCTTTTATACGTTTAGTAAGATAATGAGTTGCTAATCAGAAAAATAAAATTGAAATAGACATAGTAATGGCCAGTTTAGTAAACAAACAAACCAAAACCAATTGAAGTACTTAGTGGGATTCGGCAAGGCTGCATTCTTTCACCAATATTGTTATTGATGGAGATCAACGATGTGCTAAATGTGGTCTTATGAACTGGAGTTGGCGAAATTCGATAGAGCCGACGATGTATGCCTACTGTCTCACAGAATAATAGATATTGTTGTTGACTGAAAATCAACTCGGCAAAAACAAAAATTATCAGCCTAGGACCGAAGTCATCAACTCTTGTAAGCATTGCTGGAGAAAGAGTTGAGAGAGTAGAGAGTTTCCAATACCTTGGGAGTATTGTCTCAACCGATGGCGCAACCAAACTGGGTTGGCAATGCAAGACTTCTGTTTGGGATGATATTCACAACCAGTGACTGTTCCGGTCTAACGTTGAATCCGTGCTGCTATATACCTTGATACCGCCAGTATCACGAGAAAGCTGCAAACGTTCATTAACAAGTACTTCCCCAATGTCTAAAGGTGCGTGTCCACTTGAGAGCACTTTCGCTAGTAAAGTCTCGAGAATAAAATTTGTGTGATTTACTATCGCAACAATCTACTTTTAAATCGAAAATTGTTTGAAAAGAATTTGTTCCCGAGAATAAGATAACCTTGCGAGCAACTCTTTAAAAGTTTGAAAGCTGAGAGTAGTAAACAAGCTCTCTGCGAGTTGCTCTCAGGTTCGTGTCCACTTACGAAATTTCTCTCCAGAGTGGCTTGAGAGCTACTCACCCAAATTTTACTCTCAAGTAGAACAGCACCTTAAGGAATTTTTAGGTCAAACCACATTAAGGAAGGATTTAAAGCCAAATGGACTAGTAAATACACCCATACTACTTGCATCACGAATAAGGCGGAAGGTTATAAAGAAGAGACCAGGGCTCTTCAGGCCTTTGGTGCCTCAATGAATTCACGTTTCCCAGAAAATGAAAATGTACCATTTTGTCCTGCTAACGAAGGTAAAGAAGCCGCTAGCAGAACTGTCTTCCTAATATGCCTTTTGTACACCATGAGAAAGACCTTCAAAAAGACAATCTACAATAGGATTACTCGCAGCAGCAAACTAGAAAGAAGCCCTTTCAGAGTATGTACTAATTTGGCAATATACTGTTAAAGTAAAAAGAGCTGTAGTGGATATGGCAAAAGGAGCCATCGAAGGGGAAAGATGCCTCTACAGCACTAAGAAGGACTGTGCAGTAGTAAGCTGGATGTTTAATATGCTTTTAATTCCGTGAAATAGTGGTCCATTCCAGCACTTGCTTCATATAGTGACAAACTATTTCGAGAACACAAAGTTGAGGCATGATACAGACAATCAGCCCTTATTGTCCAACATCATCTGTGACAAAGTGAGGAAGCCAGGAAGCGACGCTAATTGGGTTCGAACTCTCATATGAGTTCTGTTGCAGTCTCGGTACACCATGGCTCACCATCTTGCCCAGAATATTCAATTGAAGATAAAAATACGTAGCACAGAGTATTATACTCATGATACTAAGACCTAATCTGCTCAGCTCGTCGCTAGTTCTCGATAACATGCTGCAGTTAGCAAGGCCAAGGAAACCAACAGTGGAAGCCTCAGAAAGTGCAGACACCTCAGGAGCAATTGACCATGTAAACTTGTACACACCAATTTTTGGTTGTAACTTATAGTTGGTGGAATAGCTCACTGGTTTCATGTGTTGGTGCAAGGTCCATGTACATGACTCTAAAAATTCCAAAGAATTCTCTATCAACAAGTTGCACAGCTTGACATTGAAAAATTTCACAGTCAGGGCATTATCGCCTCAAGCGTTTGCCTCCTACTAAGCCAAATGACGCAATGACTAATGACGATTGATTTGGTTAAGTTCGTCAGAACCCTCTGTGCGTACGTCAATTTGTTTTCCACCTTCAAGGTCGTATGATACATCAAGTCCAATGATCCGACTACCGGTTTTACAGATTACCAAACTCAAGAAGCTCTCAACCCTCATCAAAAAGGGTCAACAAACCCGCAAAAACGTCAAGTAACGTCATCAATCATTATTTACATCAAATGATGGAATTTCACCAGACCAAAAATAAAAATAAAAAAACAAATAAATTAACCACCCTATTGGCTTTAAAGCGGAACAGCGACAGCAAAGCAACCCTCACGAGATCCAATTAACTCTTTCAAAACAGGCATGACGTATACATACCAAGTACGTGTCTCCGCACATGATTGACTCATGTGAAGCACGCACACTTTATCTCATAAAAGTGCAGTCATGACTAACTCACCCACCAAGCAAATCAACCAATTGATGACTAACGAACTTAAGTTTACTTCGAATTTGTTTGTTTATTTAAATATAATTTTTTGTGTAGCACGCAGCGGAATAAGTTTTAAATATCAAATCTTCTTCTTGGCTTAAGTCATAATAAAAAAAAAACACTTAAAAATATTATGTTTAATACTTAGGAGATAATACTTAAATAAAAGTCTTAAACTATGTGTAGGTAAAGCCGGACATGATTGGACCGTTTTTTTTTTCTGTGTTTGGAGATTTATTGGAAAAAAAATTGGATTTTTTTTTTTAAATCTACGATTCACTGTAGTTGCTGTTGGTGTTGCAGGTATCGGTGTTTGTGGAACCGCCTACCTTTTTCGGTTTCCTATTGGCCAGCTTCTGCTGCTGCTGCTGCTGTTGGGCGACCATCTGTTCTGTGCAGTAGCTGATGTATTCTTTGAGATCTTCTGGCTGTTCGGGAATCACAAACGATTGACTATCCTCATCCCCACTACCCTCGCAGGTTGAACAATCTGATATTTTACGATCGATAGGCATACGAACTCCATTAACAAAGCATTCAGCGCCATCTAGTGCACTAATTGTCGAACCACAGTAGTATAAATTGCTGCACGAGGACGACGCACTAACATCGGATGCAGCATCATCCTTTTCAGTACCAGAAGTTTCGACTGACGATCGCCGCCGTAGACGCTGTGCCCGGAAATACTCGATCTCCTCCAGGGTGATGCCACACATCAAATCATCTGAGTAGTCCGATACGACAACAGATGGCGTTCGCACGAACCGCACTCCACCACATTCACTATTTTGATAGTCACTCATGCAACTTTGAGCTGATTCTCGCCGGGAACTAGACAATGATCCGTAACGATCTTCTGGTATTTCCACCACGCGCTCTTCGAGTAGCACCTTACTAGGAATGGCAGTCTGGGTGAGAAGGGCATTGAGCGAAATTTGCACCTCTGCGGTCGGTGAGTCGGGCAGGTTATTGGGTTCAGCTAGCGGCAAGAGAGCAGGCCTCAATGGAAGATCTGTAACTGTGAGGGTCATACGACGACCTTGGTTGAGATTTGCTGGTGGTTCCATTGGTTCTTCATCGAGTCCAAGTGCCGAGTCACTACTCGCTGATCTTGCAACTTTTTCCTTCTTTTTCTTGGCAGGCTTTACTGATTCTGTGTCGTCCTGTTCCTCATCGCAGTCCGACGAGTATGGGGACTGTCCCAATGTGCAACCTTCATCTGATAGTGGGCTATTGCGATGCGGATCAATCGATGGTTTCAACTGATCCTCGTCGACTTTTAGTGACATTTTCTTTTCGAGATCCTCGGCCAGGTTACTGCTGATATCCTTGACTGTTACTGCTGGTTGTTTATTATCTTGCAGGATTTTTGTGTACATTTTTACCAAACGATTAACGGATGGAAAATTGGCCGAATTGCGTTCAAGATCCTCGGCGATCGGTGATCGTGATCTACTTCTTGCTCTGGTATCCTGTTGCGAGCGTTCGAGCAGATCGCGTTTACGTTCTTCCACTAAAGATCGCCTAACAGACAATGTTGATGATGATGATGAACAACTAATTGCCGCCGGGAATGATAAACACGATCGTGACTGAGGTTTTCTATCGTAAGTATTCGACGACGACGACGACGACAACAACGATGTGGACGTTTCACAAGTTGAATGGCAACTAACATTCGGTTCTTCGGTACCCGTCCATTTATTTTGATTGCTCACTGGCGGTGGCGGTAATAGCAACTCGCACTGGGGCTGTACAGTCGTCGTGGTGTTTTTTTTGTTCCGCTTATCGTTATGAACGTCAGTAAAACCACTGCCACCACCCTCGCCGTTGCCGTCGCCGTCGCCTTTGCTGCTACAGCAAATACAGTCTACGCGGCTGCCGAAAGTGACATTCGTCGTGGTGTTGGTTGGAAAATCAGAACCCTCACCGGTGTTGCTGCTTACGTCGTTCGTTTTTCCGATTAGATTAGCCGCTGTCACCGGTGGTTTTGAACGGATTGTTGCCTCATCCTCCCCACAGCCTTGATACGATTCCATCGTTTCCATTGACACCCTGGCGGCGACTGTCATAATTGGCGACGGTGATTCTGTCGGCAGTCCGTTACTGACGTCAGCGGACGAATTAAGTACACGTATTACATTATTACTCAGTGGAGTAGTTTCAACATCATCAATGACTCTCCCGCTGTCATTTAATTCCGCCACTGAGTACGACGACGCCGACGATGATAATGAAGATGACGATGATGATGTTGAGGAGAACGATGATGATGATGATGTTCGGACTGATGGTGGTGGTGTTGGTGGTGGTGGTGGTGGGTCGTTCAGCTGATCATCGCTATTGCTCAATGCTTCACAGCTCTCTTGAGCTGAGCTTTTCTTATCACTGGAAGTTGCTGCCATGATATTTGTATTAGTGTCACCGCTATTAGTCGTAGTAGCGGCAGTGTAAGTCGAGCTAGTACTGGCGACTACGTGCGATAAACGTCGATAAAATTGCCTACGGAGAGGGAATAATAATAATAAAGACAAAAGTTAGTAAATTCGCTGTGGTTTTTATTTTTTATATTTTTTTTATTGTTGTATTCGAATGGTTAATTAACAAAACAACAACGCCCGAATGAAATGTTGCATGACACTTCAATTGACGTTAATAGTTTTATAGCAGATGTGTGTTGTGATTAATGTGTCACACACAAATTGAAAGGGATGCATAGTTATTACAGACTATATGCACTTACCTATGACAAGCGGCCAGTTTTTTGACTGACTTCCTGGCATCGTCTTCGTTTTTTGGATTTGATGTCGTTGTGGGTGTTGTTACTGTTGTAATTGATGTTGGTTCTACGATTGTGGAATTCTCGGGGTGAATTTTGCTCTCGATCATTGTTCATTGTTCGTCGGGCAAGGGAAGTTGGGAGTGTAGAATAGTTTCGAAGGCGGCGACTGAAATGTTTCAAAGAAAAATTTATTTAACAAATGTTGTACATATGTATTGAAATGTTTTTTTGGAAATATGTGACGAGTTGCTATGAGTGACAGTGGAATGCTGATTAAACGTATGGCTGTATAAAATATTGGGCATAATTACACTTCAAATAAGAAGGACCACTGTCGTGTTGTTTTAGCTTAATTAATTTATGGTGACAAGTTTATTCACAGAGCACCAAAACAAACGAAAATTTTTACTCATAACTTCTTAATTATGTACGTACATATCTATACATATGTACATGGGTATATTCATTTAGTTAAATATCTGGCAAACAAATTTGGAAGCAATTATCATTCAAGAGATAGAAGGCGGAGAAACAGATGACTGATGGCTAAAAATTCTCGAAAATCTTATTAGATTCTAGAAGAATACTTTGCGAACGTATTGCAAAACCTACATACGTATGACGCAGAAGTTTTATATTATCAAAAAGGCGCTCAGTCATATGTAGTTATGAGCAATTTCTTCATTAGAACAAAAGGAAAAGCAATCTGAAGAATATGGCGAATTGTATATTAAAACTCATGCACATAAATTTATCATAAAGGCAAAGTTTTTTACTCTTTGTACGTAGGTACTAAAACCCTAGGCTTTTGTATATTTCTGTACGTAAGAAAATATTCATTGCTTTACATTTACTTTGCGAAGCACCCTGTATGCATGTTTCATAACGTGTACATAAAAAGCTTTAAAAGCTCAAATGTGATTATTATTTCTATGCTAATTAATGGTAAGCTAATTGCTAATGTACTTATTTACGGCCTAAAAATATAATTTGCTTACGTTTTTCAAGATCGTTAAACTTTTCTGCAAAAAGTGTAAACAAAAGGGTGTGGCAAACTTTAATTTAAAATTAAAATAAAGGCTCGTACTTTCGTGCTGGGCGAAAATTGGTTGCAATTAATTAGGAAATTTGGAGTTGTGGATCAGTGGTTGGGATGGGGTTCTTAGTTCGAACCCAAGAAAATGCCATCAACGTTTTCTAGCGTCCCTATGTCTGACAAACTCTAATTAAATAAAGTTAATTGAATAAAATAAATTACATCAGGGGGTTATACATACATACATGAACTTTTATGCTGTTAGAAAATTGAAAATGAAAAAATTTTAAAAAGTAGGTACGAATTTTTACAAAAAAATATTTGTGAAAATTGTTCATACACCTCCATTTAAAGTTATATTTTAGCGCATGTTAAATTTTGCCCAAATTTCGATTTTGAGCGAAATTTATTGAATACTAACCGAGAAATAGCCATACTTCTGAAACCATTTAATAATCAAAGTACCGTTATATGTTTTTAGTCAAAAACATGGTACGACATCTTATAGCACATACCTTTACACAATTTAAATATGAAACTTAATCAAAATCGTAAGGCACGTACGAATCGAATCATACAGAACCCTCGCTTTCAGGGCAAAAAATTAGGCAAGTAGCTCAAAAACATCAGTTGAAACTATACTGCCGAACTGAACAAATAAAAAAAGCAACATTTTAGAGTATGAGGATCGGAAAAGTCCTATGAATTTCGCCAAATAAAACCAAGCATTGAGTTACCTTTTGAAATTTAGAATTCAATACTCAAGAAGTTCATTCATAAAAAGGAGAAATAGGAAAGGGCTAACTTGACTTCCCTGAGGAACTCCCGAGGTAACATACAAATTGTGGCATCGATCTTAATTTAGGTATGGAATACGTTCCCTCATATAGCAGTTGAATTACTTCAAGAAGTTGGTGTTGCGAATCCATAATCTACGTATGTAGATTTAAAGGAAGAATGTAATGGTTTTCTCTATCGATAGCCTTAGCGTCCTCAAGGTCATTCAGAACGGAATTGATAATGGAAATATGAAAAAATGAGTTGGGAAATTCAAGAAACAGGGAGTTCCTGATATTAACGTTAAATTTTGAATCAACAAAGACTAAAGGCTGAACTATAACAGTCGGAAGCTATCGGAAGCTAATGTCAAAATTCGACTGTCAGTTTCCCTTGTGTATCCGCACTGTTTTCAAGAGGTCCTACGAATACATTCGACTTATTATAGTTCAGCCTTTAGTGAAGCACATTATTTAAAGAACTATGTACGAAAATAATTAATTTGTCAAAGGCGAAAGTACAAGTATTACCAACTTCACAATGACAGTAAAAAAGTTCGAGAGAAATTCTGTGAAAATTCGCATCGAAAAGTTGTTCACAATTAAGCCTTTTTACTTGGACCGATACGTAGTATAGGGCAAGTTTTGGATTCGTGAAAATTTCCGATCTCGGGATTTTGAATAATTCTGATATTACCTTTATAGAGAAGTCGAAAAAAGTGGGTCTGAAAATTCTGTCTGTCAGTGAGACTACAGTCTAAATGGGTAAACGGATTTTGACAAAAGGACAATTTAAAAAAAAAAAAAATTTCGGCGAAATTCATATTTCGGCTAGTTTGGCAAAGTGCTATAAGATGGCGTACCACATTTTTAGCCAAAAGCGTTAATAACGATACTTTACTTAGAGCCAAATTGGTAAAAACCCGATTTGATGGAGAACGGCCATCAAGTTTAGATACATGCTACAAAATGGCTTTAAACATTTTGGCCAAAATTTGTTATAACGGCACTTAAGCCCAATTTGGGTAAAAGCCGGTTTGTTAAAAAACGGGTCAACCGATTTCATTCAAATTTTTAGTGTGTATAAAACTGTGCTAATGATAAAAGATGGTGTTCCACAGTTTTGGCTAAAAGTAATAATAACGGTACTTTTCTTAGGGTGAAGCAGTTTTAACCAATTTGCTCGAATACGGCTCTAACGAATTTGTTTAAATTTTATATTTATGCTAGTCTTTTGAAGTCTAATAAAATAGCGTAGCGCTTTAAAGATTTTGATTAAATTTCATATATGAGGTAGTCTAGGCAAATGGCACAAAATGGCGTACCACATTTTTGGCTAAAACAGCGTATAACGGTACTTTACGCTGTACGCAAAAGTACGTGCCACCCACTCGTGCATTTTATTTCTTTCCCTTTCGAACATGAGAGCACATATGGAAATGGCGCATGAATTTAAATACAATTTATTGTTAAGATGTCCTTTACATGCAATTATATCGAAAATGAAATCTTTAGATAAATTATGATTTATGGAACTTTACTCTACCAACAAATCTAACAAGTTCTCGTGTTGAATACTTCCTATGCCAATCGCAATACACAAGTCATATTTAAAACTTTCAAAAAAAAAAACTCAAACTATAAACACAATTTATGGTCCATAAAGTTGATTAGTCTCATGTAACTCAGTAGAAATGTGGTTTGAAGGTAATACGTCAGGTGCAAAGCGATAGTAGTAAGAAAGTTCGATTTTATCGGATTGCGTGTTTTAAAGCGAAACTAAAAATCAATATCATTCCAATGACTCCCCGTCTAGTCAAATCAAAATAAATAATTCACCAGAATAATAAAATTGAGAAGACGAAGCGTAAATGTACGCTCTTTATAAATTATATCGCTACAAGTGCAATTATGGAATTTTACACACTATACACGAATTAACGGCTATCATACCGTTGCTGCTCGCATTTATGTATTTTCATTTTTTTTTTTGTAACAGCAAAAAGTAGCAGATCAGCAACCAACGACCACCAATCCAGCCGATCGACAACCGACAAAGAACCAAGGCCATTGACAAGATCTACTGGCACGATTAATTCATATATATTTTTATATATTTCTATACACATATATCATTTCAGTAGTGCATTTTCCGTTGTACCTACTCGTATTTATTTTTTTTTTTTTTATTATCTGGTGGTTTTTTTGAAAATCAATGCCAATTCAGAGCAACAAGCAACAAAAGTAAAGTGCCGCTCCGGGATATTATTATAAAAAATAAAAAAACATAAAATGCTTACAGTTTGCGCGATAAAATATGTTTTTTTTTTTTATTTAAATAAAATAAATAGGCGCAGCGACAAGGAGAAAAAAACAGCAAGAAACTGAATGAAATACAGCCCCAGAAAATCAATACATTCACAGATTATCTAGATACGATGTCCATCATGAAAATGTGCAGGCGAATTCAGTTTTGCACAGTGGAAAAGATCAGTGGACTTGTGCAGCAAAATATTGTGAATTGTACTAACTGCCTTTATGACCCGTAAAAGTTATTCGATTTGTTGCTAAAAATATTGAAAACATGTCATGTAAAAAAGTTCTTTATGGTAGAAACACATTGACACAGCAACAGCAACTTTGACAACCGTGGGGACATTTTTAGAATCAATGCTCTTCAATCTTCAATATAACTGAATACATTGACCACACCAACAGCGACTTCAACGTTTGACCTAAGTCCTAAAGTCCTGTTGAAGTTGAAGTTGAAGTTGTTGTTGGTGTTATCGTGGTCAGTCTGTGTTAATCCGTCACCATAATAATGGTTATCGTTATTATAAGTAGGAGGCGCCCTAGTTTCATATCCTCAAACGAAATTGTCATACTAGACATCACCTTTCAGCTAGTCTACCAATCCTTCCTGGAATACAACAATAAATGAGTAGCTTTCTCTTTGGATTCAAGGAAGATGGACCTTTCATTCACTTGAAATTGGTTTGTGATAGGCCCCATTAGCTGGTAATTAAATTCAGAGATTCTAACACAACGGATCTATTCGCAGAGAATTCTTAATGATAAAGTTAGCAAGTAAGGTTAGATTAGGCTTTAAAAGGATTATGAGTTCATCATAAAGACACTAGGCACCAGCCTTGCAGAAACTGTGTAGGTCCTTCGATTGGTTACAAGAACCTACTTCTTCCAGACTACCAAAGAAGTATCTTCCTAGATGTGAAAATCTTTTTTTTAGAAATACCCTCGCATTCCCACAATATGTGCGTAATATCCTCTGAGGAGTGTAGACCCCCACCAAATCAACAAATATCAGATTCAGATTGTCCTAATCTATTGGGGTGCCTTCTTAAAATCTTTCCACAGAGGATCCCAATCATAGTCCTAACTTGCAAGCTCCCTAGCTTGATGATCTTTTGTGGTTGATCTCTGGCCACATAGTTCTGGATAGCCTATGCTCCTCTAGATTAGCCCATCAGCAGTTGGCCAAGTTTGGTATAATATATAATTTGTGATATTTCTCTTGGCAACACACAGCGGTGCCCTGATGCTGTTGATAACGTTCCCCTGATGGGAGGTCTAAGTATCGGCGCATTCGTTACCCTCAATATCACAATTTACAACTTCTAGGTACCCAGGATAATCTTACGCGATTCTGCGGGCTCAGATTTGATGAAGACTCTAGTGCTTTGGGCACAGCCTGACTGTCAATGAAGATGGCGATATTCTTACTGGATATTGATCCCATCTCAAGTAGTTCCACAGATTAGAACCTCAGCCTGGAAAACACTGCATAGGTCCGGAAGTTTAAGATTAAGTTAGCAATATCAAAATGTTATATCGTACGGACATACGATACGATACGATAATTGGACCTTTTGTGCACTGCGAACTATAGAATCTATTGTGCTTGGTCATATGTTAAGCAGAAGCAAGATTGGGGCTTTTGATAAACCTCAGTTTAAATTTTTAAATGTTCGCTGAGATCCGCTTTAAGTGGAGCAGTCGTTCATTGACCCCTGGACGTTCTCAAAAAATGAATTCTTCCGTTTCTGCTTGTTGATCACAGTGCTGACATATTTTTGTAGCTGACAGTTTCATCTTGTTCAAATATAGCCGGAGCAGACAGTGTACAGCTAGGTAACAAGTTAGAGATCTACCCTGCAAGGTTCAAGTAGTTTCTTTGCTCTATTTTTGTTGGGATTAATAAACTTTTTCGCTTGCTTTAGACCCGTTTAGTATCTAACAAATATACCAGATTCATTACGAACTAAAGTTCTAGTCTGACAAGTAGGGAGCAAGCGCCTCTGATTGCTTAATAGTCTCTTCATTTCCATAAAAATCTTTGTATCCTATGATCCAAGCTCAGAGGTGACCTGATTTGTGGGCGCAAGTCTGTCAAGCAAGCTGTGACCTATCACAAAGGAATTAAAGTGCTGCTTGTGTAGTGTCCATTCGCGAATGCAGAGTTCTGTTCCGAGGATTTCTACGTGGCAGGTGGTAGGTAATTTTTCAAGCGCTGCCGAACGATGGAAACTGCTTACTTCTGTCCTATATTCCCTGGTGAGTCCTAGGGCCTCTACAACGTATATGTGTCATCGTGTGCGGTATCTGGTAATGTGCCTCAGAAGGGACCGAAGGGCAGAGGAGTTTTGAGAAGCTTTCTCATGATCGTTATACTCTTGATTGTTTGTCAGACACTCGGAGAAGGTGGAGCCGTGAATTGGAACTTTACTGGATTCGAACTTAAAACCCCTTGCGCAGTAGTCCAACGTTCTTACCACTGAGCCACGGCACCCACGGCAGCTTAGTGTTTAAGCTAATTAATTATGTAAATAGTAGTTAGAAAGACTATGGGATCTAGTCTGATAGTCCCGGTGGCCACAATGGTTCTATTGTAAATTCCTTATATGTTAAGGCTCATTCACGATGACAATAAAGGTAATGAAGTCAACACTGTCCCTGGGTGTGCTGGCAGATACCCCTTCAAGGCAGAATTTTCCTAAATAACGATAGGTATCCTATTTTACTTAAACAGTCACTGTGCCATCCTACATACATATGTACATGTTCGGCTGATTCTTTGTTTGGGTTGTTAGCAACTGTCAACAGTTAAAAACGATTTATGCACACGATTACGCTTTTGCCTCATAAAAAGCTTATCGGCCCCACTGTTCAGCATGCAGGGAGTGCGTATCTTCTCGTGAAAAATTCAAAGCAAAAAAAATCAATCCAAGTATGAACGTAATCACGTAACTTTATATCTGACACGTATGAACGTTCATTCCGTTTTGAATAATCGCATCGGACGTATGCATTGCCAGTCGTAAAAGTGCAAAGTAATTAAAAGCATTTACGGTGTAGACACTTGCATTCAGACTTCCACTTCATTTGCTACATCTGAGCGCGATCGCGTTTTTTTTTTTAACGCGATGACGATCATTGTACAGCACCATAATGAGAGTTCCCAGCGCGCATTTACACTGATGACTTGACGTGGTGCCGCACTCTCTCAAGGCGTTCATCACAATTAATGGGAGAGCCAGACAGCAGTGATTAAGGGAGGTTGATTGCACTCGCATTACAGGCAAACGATGACGCTACTCTGTCTAAGGTTCACCAATGTGCAGAGCACTCTATTTTTAATTTTATTTTTCTGCAAAGCAACCACATCCCACTCAGTGGCAAACCCCCAACATATAGATATGTGGTGTATCTAAAAGATGGCATTCTTATGATTAATTGTTTCCGGGTCAGGCAATTTGTACATGTATCGTTTATCGTTGGACTGATTGTCAATCATAATGAATTGAAAAAACAGAGAAGCAATACCCGAACGCCTACCACTGAGTGGGCTGTTTTTTTATGTGAGTGGCTTGTTTAAATGTTTTTTTTTTTTTTTTTTTTTAATTTATGTTGCAACCAGTTTGAGTTAATCGTTTACTGGTGACTGGATTTAGGTCAATGTTCTTGGTTGGTAGCGCTTATTGCCAGTTGGTCTGTGTGCTAACAGGATGTCACAAAGTGTGCGGTCCTTTTAATTGAATTGATCAGACGTAAGGCTACATACGTCAAGCCAGATGCTCTTTGACGTAAGCCAAGCAAACCGAACTTTGTTGATTAGATTAATCACATAAAGATACAAAAGTTAAAGATAAATTAAATGAATAACACACCAAGCGAACAAGTGGTGTGCTAAGGCGTAAAAGTGATCTACGATTCCAAAAAGAAAGCAAGGTTAGAGGGAGGAGGTTCTGAAATAGAATAATCATAAGAAGCCGAGTGGAACCGTATTGAGAGAATTAACGACTTGCGTCAATAGAACTTTAATGTTTGTGAGGTCAAGGACACGTGGCTACAGAGTGACTTTTAATGGTTGGTAGTATAAAAAAAACATTGATTTTAAGATGATTAAAGATCTTTTTAATTGGCGAAGAATACATATGTATGTACCTATGTACAACATATTGTCATTTTTCAAAAGTTCTTCTTTGGGATTTAACATTCCAAGCTAGAATCCCAAAAAATTTCAAAAGACAAATCGTTTCAGTAAATCTTGCTATCCATTGAACCTTTCTTATCTTTAAACTTAAATAAAATAAATTACAAGTAAGGTATTATTGAAACTGTTTTATTTATTCAGAAGGCGCATGTATGCCATTATGTATGGAATCTAACACCATTAAAATATCCGCCGCGGTTTCACTGAGTCGCGCACATCCGATAGGTCTAATTTTTCACAACTCTGGCGCATAAATCGGGCTGAATTTGACCAATGACCTTGTTTATGTCACCTTTCACGATAGTGTTGGTTTGTGCTTTATTAGCATAGACCTGTGACCTAAGAAAGCACCACAAGATGAAGTCCTGGCCAACATCGTTCTCAAAGCAGTACGGATCTATGATGCCGCCACTGGAAAATTAACACTAAACTCTGGATCCATTGCGTTTCGGTCGATCTCATGCTGATTTTTGTCTTCCCAAATTCGACAACTTAGCTTGTTGAAGAAGCCATTAATCCAGAAACGGGCCGCTGAATATCATTTTTTGCCGAAATTGAGGTCAAATGACGCGAAATTCGCCAAATTGTGCTCTGCGAAAGGCCGAGTTCTTGTGCGCAGCGCGGAATTGACAACCGGATACTCTTACGGACAGAGGAAATTTTTTCAAGAGATCTTGTGTTTTATTGACGAACGAGTATTGGCTGGTTGTTCACTGAACCAGTCTTCTCGGAAGGATGACTAAGGCGATCGTAAAATAGAAGGAGCGGACGTTATAGCTCTTCAAAAAGGATTTAATTGACAATTGATTGTAGCTCCAATAGTATTGACGCAACCACTTGTCTCATTTCATAAATTCCTATTGAAAAAGCCTTTAGATTGAAAACAAAGATTCTATTTACAATGAACCGAACCTCTATCCGCGTGCTCACTGTAGTAATCGCAGGGCACTGCCTCCGAATCCTTCCACAAATTAAGAGAAGACCTCCAATGCAATCCATGGGGAAACGCCTACAAGATATTTATGGACAAACTAAAAAGCGCCGCAACAACGGCACCGACATGCCCGACACTATAGTGAGCGGGCTATTCCCAAGGCATACCAGTATCCGCATCCCCCAAACAATAATAACGGGTAGGGAAATAATACCACCCGTCACAACTGTAGAAGTCCTTATGTTAGTGGATTCAAGCAAATGTAACATGGCTCCTGGAATGGACGGCATCCCTAACTTCGTCCTAAGAAAGGCCATTAAATCCCAACCAGAGGCTTTAGCTAACCTCTATACAGCTTGTCTGATAGAATGAAAGTTTCCCCTTCAATGGAAATGACAGAGATTGGTATTAATCCCAAAAGGCGACAAGCCTACAGAGCAACCGTCTTCATATAGACCACTGTGCATGCTAGACACAGTAGGAAATGGGCTAGAGAAAATAATCCGCGACAGACTGGACCAGTACACAGAAGGAGAAAATGGACTGTCCAACCTACAATACGGTTTCAGAAAGAAACGAAGCACAACCCATGCGATACAAGCAGTTTGCAAGATAGCACGCGAAGCCATATCGGGGACCAGATGGAAAGGAGAAAAAAAGCAGTACTGCGCCGTCGTTACCCTCGACGTAAAGAATGCCTTCAACTCTGCCAAATGGAGCTGCATTATGATGCGCGTCCCTAACTATCTGCGCCGAATAATAACGGACTATTTTGAATATAGGACCCTCCACTATGATACGGAAGAAGGGCCTAAAACATATAAAATTACAGGAGGAGTACCACAGGGATCAGTGTTGGGCCCAGCCTTGTGGAACATTATGTATGATGGGGTATTACAGATCCGTAAACCAAGAGGAGTACATATAATCGGCTACGCTGACGATATAGCAGTGGTTGTTGTGGCTAAAACACTAGAGGAAGTGACGCAACACTGCAATAGCACAATTAAAGACGTGACAACGTGGCTTCGTTCATCAGGCCTGGAACTGGCAGAACATAAAACGGAGGCCGTCCTCATAAGCAGCCGCAAGAAAGTTGAGCGCCCAGCAATAGAGGTAGGTGAACACACTGTCGAGTCGAAGCGTTACATAAAGTACCTGGGAGTACTGCTTGACCATAGGCTAAACTTTAAAGAACACCTAGCCCACACAAGCGTAAAGGCCAATCGGGTGGTTGCAGCAATCTCCAGGCTAATGCCCAATATTGGAGGACCAAAGCAGCCTATAAGAAGCCTACTTGCGACAGTTAGGAAGATCCTCATGTATGCAGCCCCCATATGGGAACCGGCTACAGCTGTAAACTCATACATGAGGGGGATTAATTCGGTACACAGAAGAGCATCTCTTTGAATATGCTCCGCATATAGGACAGTATCGGGGGATGCAATAGCAACGCGAATGCGGTGGTTTAGCAGGTAAACATGCTAGAGCATGGAGTCGGGCATAACTTCGTAGTACGGGCTGCGAGTATCCATAAAGAGTCCATCGCCTCCAGCGCATCAAAAAAAAAAGGGCACTGCCTCATATGAACCATGCTCCGCAAATTGAATACAGAGATCAGCGATTTATGTAGAAGCTGCGGACACGAAGAAGAGGTAAAAGCAGTCCAGCACATCCTGCCCCACTATCCTGCCTTACAAGGAAAACACTGCAGAGGTTGCAGAGTCCAGTATAATGAACATACTTCGATTCATTAATGGCACCAATAAGCTTAAGGGTAAGACGACCCCAAGATAGAACTCCTTAGCTCTATTTCCATTTCCATTTCCCACTCCACTAACCAGGGTGGGGGCAATGGACCTTTAGTGTGTCTCCCAGTACTCGCAATGAGTTCTCTTTCCATCACACACCCACATAGTCCGACCTAACCTACGTCAAACGGCACCATGTTGATTCCACAAGTTTTCCATTTTTCATATCTCGCTTTCCCGTTCAACCTGACCTCTTAGTTGGATTCACAATATCAATATCAAACCCTAGAAGATCAAAACCAACAGAAACTTGATTTACCTAACTGGTCCCAGCCATCTGAAGCTAATCAAATGTTAAAGGGATCAACTGACGTCAATAAACGCACACACGTGGACAAAGACTAATGTTGCTATCCATAATTGAAAGTTTTCCAACCAAATTTTTTTAATATAATCACACAAAAGAAGAATTAATTTTTAAATTAGGCACATTTATGCATTTTTAGCGCGTATACATGAAATTTAATGATTTATTTGATCGATTGGCCCGCCAATCGCTAATCACGATGACGCCAAACATTCACATTAAGTCGGCAAAATTTACTTTGAACATATCCGATGACTACGTGATCGATTTCTAGAGATTAACTAGGTAGCTATCCTCTTAACGATTGAGAAACTAAAAATAGTTCACGGTCTAAGCGTGTCACTGACTTGCACATCTTCACACGCAATCTCTTGATGAAAACAAAACAAAGAGCGAATCTTAATATAACTTTTTTTTTTTGTATAAACAAATGGGAATAGATTTGTTCCTACTGCTAGATATTATTATCAGACTAATGTCACGGATCATTTCATTCGGTTTAATGGGATGCAAACAAGATCTGCCTCCTTGGCAGCTCTGACGCACTTCGACTTCGTACTCAAACAAAAAGGTAAAAGAAGTTAGTCAACTTTGAGGTTTGACGTCAAATGTTAACCGATACTGGGATTTGAATTCAGTTCATGATATCATGCCGTTAGGTTGGGGCCATCAGTTAGTTTGACAATGTTGGCTCGTGTGAAAGATTGATAGGAGACCAGTTATTAGACTTTATTGTGACATGACTTCTAATAATAAGAAGGTTCCTTTATATTATACCTCCAACAATAGCAAACAGAAGAAGAATTGTCTATTACGTGACCAAATACGCATATCCAAACCAATTCGAGAGTAGTGTGCAATTTCGAAGAAGTACATACTCCAAAGAAACAACTTCGATAAGATAACACAAATACACAAATGGGCACTCTTACAAGAACATATCAAATTATAAATTAGTTGTCAGTCATTTGTTTGGTAAGGCAAAGAGGGCTGAAGTTTTACCATACCAGATGGTAGAACTCTTTAAAAGATATAGCCATCCTCATCCCCTGTAGAAAAAGCACTAACCTCTTAACACACAACAGTACATGACTGTGACCATAAGCCAACATAGGCCCAATTTTAAGCAAAAATTATGGAAAGCTTATATCGGGAGTTAGAGGAAATATTGTCTTTAACTTCTGAAAGGAACCAGGCTATCCAGGAGCACAAAACAAAAACTTCAAAACTTCAAAATAGCCAGCCAAACAAGAGTCTCCACTTTTCCATAAAAGATGAGGACAACTGTCTCATAGCTGAAGAGTATGCCAATGAACCGAGTATAATCTAGAGTTGGGGCTTTCATACGCCACTTCCTTCAATGCTAGTCTATTGCCACAGCTATTAACTAGATCCAGATCTAGATCATTATTCTCATCTCCTTATTTGCTAATACCGCCACTATTCCTCCGGTAAGACTCTTATCTTCTGCTCTGTAATCTATACGCTCTGGGTCCTGAATTAGTTGTACTTGCAAAGCCTACTACATCTTGTTTTAAAGCACTGGGCTCCGTTTTGTTTGGCTTTCGCAGCTTTCGATGATGCTGCGTTTCGTGACATGGTCTCAGATCTGATGATCAACGATCGCATCAGTCTTCGCAGCCCCAATAAGCCTATAGTATTGAATCGGAGGATACTGTGCCAAACGCTCAACCTCCTCTACATGCCCTGAAACATCTCACCATTCACTTCACTTCAAGAGCCCCTTCCTTGCATCACCGATTCATTCCAGTTTATAAACCCTCTAGTCGATTAATAAAGTCTCTCATTTTGATAAGTTTCTTTAGTGTTCGGATGAGCGCATGTCTCTTTTCTCCTCCAATTCTGGAAATTATTTTCTTGTTTCTAAAATACCTACTTTCAACATCATGCTTAGGCAAATTGGGTCTGCCGAAACCACGCTTACAAAAGGTATTTAATCGTTCGATATCAATGCAACTTCTACTACAAACACATGCGTTTCGATATCGATTTTACCATCTTCTAGAGCCACTCGCAGTTGCTGTTTTTATTCAGTTTAAATTCCAGCAGCTGATAGGCTCAAGCATGTCAGGTCCTTCTTCAGCTCTTCCACTCTCAATTGTGCATATTTCTCTAGAATCCCCCTTCTGACAGCAAGTCCTATTAAATTAACTATTTGTTTTGACTTAAAAACCGATTTTAATAATGATTCAATTCAGCTATCTTAAGGTTCATTCACAGCTCAGCGACCAGTGAATGGGCGAACAAACCATTTGTAGCACATTTAGAGGCAAGCAATTGACAATTTTAATATTCCCAAAGAAGAGAGCTTAATCAGCAATTCGCTGATTTCGCCGCGTATAAGCGAACTGTCAAATTTTATTCACATTCCACAGATGTGGAACGCAATCCACATTAGTAGGACCAAAACTTTTGCGAGATTTCTTTTTTTTTTGCGAATATTCGCTCATTCATATTTGGAGGTCGCTGAGCTGTAAATTGACCTTTAGGTCTTAGGTCTAACGTTGAAGTTGCTGCTGCTGTTGCTGAGGTCAATGTGTTCTGTTCGATTGAAAAGCATTGGTTCTTGAAAATTTCCTCCGGTTGTCAAAGTTGTAGTTGCTGTTGCTGTCTTAATGTGTTTCTACTATTATGATCGATTGGACGCATTGCTCGTGAGACCTATTCACAATCGATGTAACAATAGTAGAGAAGTAGTGTCAAGTATGCGAAGTATGAAGGAACTGTTTGGAGCCTTTTATGTATTTTTTTACGAATGCAATATTCGCCCTTTATTATAGATGCAAGTAAGAATATTATCTGCTCAATGGAATAGATTAATTTTGTCATTAAAGTAGTTAATTTATTTCCGGTTGACATCAAAGTCGGCCAACGTAGCAACTTACTTGTGGAGGGAAATATAATGTTCAAGACAAAGCGTTACCAACTTTCTTTGGAAGTTTGCTCTGAACAGCTTAAGAATAATCAGATTTTATTTCTTAATTAGCTCAAATTGGTTTGCCCTCCATTCAGCTCTGCAAAGGTCTGAGATTTTCCAGAACCAGTCAAAGCAATTAATTTCTTCCAACTCGGACCACAAACAAACGAACAATGCCGCCAAACCAATTCCTGAATGTAAACCATTAAAAGCCCATTGACTTTGTGTATTTCTTTAAAGAATTTTTCTGCAGACCATAGCACATTTCTCCAGTAAACAAATAAACAAACTCAATAAAGCCATTTACACAAATGTTCCATTGTTCTGTAAACAAAACTGGTGTATAGTTGCTGAATGATTTCCTTTCTTTGGCGTGTGATTGGATTTTTTTTTAATGAACACCAGAGAACAAACAAAAGCAACAGTGTTAACAGCTCAGAGTAAATTAAACATAAAAAAAAAATAATGATACAAACCATATCAAGATCCTTTGTCTGATCGGACAATCGAAATGTCCCTGTCAACTTGAAATACCAATCACTCGTCACAATATTGGGAAGTAGATCGTTCAGGTGGGCTTAGAAACATCTTTAGTATTCAGTGTTATGGCTATTATGCCGCCATTATTGTTGGTAAACAATTTTTATTGAATTCAATTTTTAATGATGCATTACACTAGAGACTACACCAGCTGGATGTGGAACACTGGCCATTTATGGGAGCACGGTATTAAGGTCGCGATTCGTTTGACACTTACACACTCGCATTCTGATCGATTCGAATTACCATTAAGATCAGTATCTCGGGGGATTTGTGTTCGCTTTTATGATGGATTATGTGTATAAGCCATGAAATTGATTTTTTTTCTATGATATTGAGCAATTAAGGGGGTTTCTATCGATGGTTGGAGATTTTAATGGTTGCTCGTTAAAATTGTTGAAATTTCTGTTTTAGCAATGAGCTTGAAGTTAAGTATGAAATCAGAAAATTTTCTCAGCGCTTCGTACCAGTTGCAAAAGAAAAAACTCAGTTCTCATAAATGTCAGACCAATTCTTTATTTTAGGGGACGTGTATACTCCCAACCACCCAGCCTTAAAGACATCAAAAACATATGAAAATGCTACAATCTGCCTGGATCGTATGATACCCTATCCCTTTCCTATTCACATAGCTTCTTCCTCCACCAATATACCAACTTGTTTTTAGCAATTTCCTTCAAATATCTTAAAGAATAACTCCAAAACACGAATTTTCCCAATAAGTGGGCGTGGTAGTGGACAGATTTCAAAAATTGTTCAACATATACTGTGTCTTGTTCCTAAAAAGTGATATTATTTTGATGAAACTGTCGAAAATCAGATTTTAGACTAAAAAAACGCCCCTAAAATGTGGGCGTGGCGGTACACTATGTATGGAAGATATGTCGGGTAAAAGAATATCTACATATTCGCTGAAGTAAGTTTTATCGAGTTTCATGTCAAATTGCTGAAAAAGTGCATTTTTCGAAAAGTGGGCGTGGCAGTGAGTGGATTTTGTAAATTTTTACAATTTTACTGCTTTCCTTTCCAAGGATTTCGTATACAAAGTTTCATCGATCTAGCTCAAAACTTAATGCCCAAAAACTGGTGACACAGACAGACAGCCTTTATTGTGTCTATCTTCAATATTTCTCTATGTTACAAACTATGTAGCAAACTTTAAAAAAAAGAACACAATTATTCACATGAAATGAGTCAGTAAACTATACCCAAAGCTTTTTTTGCCAACACAAAAAATTCTGATAATCGTTAGTGTCATCGTATGAGCAAATGTGGGTGGTCCCGGCACTTTGACTTAGAAGCATACCTAATGGAAGACCAAAGAATAAATACGTGCCATGAATATGAATTGCTAAATTTCGAGATCTTCGTTTGATAAAATTCTATCTATAAAGAAATTTATTTGATTATACTAATCGCCGCGCCGCACGCTCTGTACAACAAGGGAGGAAATTATTTTATAAAGCTGACGTTATTCAAGTGATTTCAGCTCATCGCTCGGAATAATTTTGATTAAAGATAAGATGAGATGTTGCAGTTCCATATGTGGGCTTGACCTCACTTTTAAGATAGAATCAGAAGGAATTAGAGAGGAATTGGTTTGAAAAATAGAATCGATACGGTTCGATAACATTTCTATAAGTAAAACTTGAACGATTACGGCGAATCCTTCTTACTCACTCACTCGTTATCGATTGCGGTGATTCGCTCCAGTTCCATCGGGCTCCAAGAATACAAGAGAGAAACAGTCTCTAAAATAAAAAAAAATAAAAAAAATAAAACGCCGAGTGGGTCCATCGCTCCTGTCATTTGAGAAAGTTTTCTGGGCCTCTTTATCTTCCTGACTTCCATTGGTTACTTGCTGATATCTCTTGTAGCAAGGATATTAACTGGTAAAAGGCCAGCAACAACAAATGCTGTTTCATATGAGGTAGTCCGAAAAGAGCTACAAGCATACGCCGGATAACGTCGTTAATGCGTTGGTGGAAAACATGACGTTAAACGGAACAGGGAGCATTAGCTGGTTTCTTATAAGTTTCTATCGGTCTTGGCTTTCCCCAAATTTGAGAACCATACAGAAGTATTGTTTTGGCAGCCTCCATCAGAATAAGTCTTCTCTCTTATTTCGGGCCAACTCCCATCATTCTTTTGTTAGCCACATACTCAAGGTACTGCTTATCATTACACCAATGACTTCTTTCGATGGCATTGAATGTCCACCTACATTAACTGTAATGGTTTCTATTCTACTTCTACAGTGAATAAGCACAATCTCAATCATTTCATTCTCTAATTTGAGTCCCTGGGATGTAGTTAAAGGTGTACTATTCGAATAGTGTCCGGTATCACTTAGCCAATAGTCTTACTTACTTTGGTTACGTCTTGTATCACCTTTTGGGTTCTAGATATGTGCCTCGGCTCTCCCCAACTCTTTCCCAGTAGCCGCGCTTTCTTCTCAACTGCCAATAGTCTAAGCTGCTTCTGATATTGCACGGCGCAACATTACCTTCCACAGCGTAGGACCTCTCACTGAGCCTTGTGGAACTGCACCTTTGATCTTGCACTCTTCAGTCTTCAAAGCAGCTCGAAATGATTTGTACATGGTACTCAGATACCCTCTTCGTCCTTAGAACCATCTTAATGTGATTGTAGACTTCTAGCTAAAAAACAGGAAGCGTTCGGAATTATTAGACAATCATTTTTCGGTCGTTTGACAGATTCGCTCTCTCAAGCTGAAAACCATTTAGAATCGTATTTGTATTTTTGACGTTTCAACAAAATCATTTGGGAAAGCACTCATACAAGTGCAGCTTTCGGTCAATAATACGCCGCTTTTCGACAGTTTCGATCTCTCTATCTGGGAACGTTGGTTTCGAGAAAGAATGGATGCATGAATCTAAATTTAAGAGTTGAAAAACCAAATCTGTGGATATTTGAAGTCATATATCGACTGGCATTATACTTAAGGCTATAAAGGCTGTTCTATGAGCTTTCTCCAAGAGATTGAGACTGACATTTATAAATTGACGTCCCTTTTAAGTCTAGCTCGTTAGTGCCCTTCGCATACAAGGTTTATGAACATTTAAAAGAGATCTTGTTTTGTTTTATTTTTCCATAAAATCATCGCTAGCTGGTTTTAGTATTTGTCAGCGTTTCGATCACTGACCTACAGATCGCGTTATGTTAATTCAACTCATATTCAAATTTAGCACGTGCCCCTTCATTTCAGTCCACGCACTTTCCAATATTAAGTTGGTAGGTGTGTTTGATGTCGCTATATCCAAAAGATGCCCTCCGAGGTTAATAGTTTTCAAAATCAAAACAAAACGCAGTTCAAACATATAGGTATGTATAAAACAAATTAGAAACAAGTTTTGCTTATTTAATTCAATTATAGGTGAAAAAACCCAATGAAAACAATATTCTTTCCGGTTTTTCACTTCCCAATATTTATCTCTAGATTATCGATTCATTTAGTATGCTAATTAAGTTTTCGTACAACAGATCCGCAAAACATAGTACATATTGCACTGCGCCCTCAAAATGACTCGTCACATTCAACTTTGGTACACCCACACGGGATAAAAAACCAAAACAAACTTCAAAACTCACCTGTTATACGTTGAAGATAATTTGTTCGGTTTAAATTCAATGAATGAAACTGAAAGTACGCGACGCGGGCAATATCGATGACGTTATTCTATTCGAACTTTTTGAACACGAAAACCATACGACCTAGTAACACATATTCACACTTGCACCGTACAAGATGCAAACACAGATACACACACAAATACAGGTGGCTAAATACAAAAAAATAGAACACTGGTAGACCACTTCTGTGAGAACCTTTCCATCAAATTTGCATATGCATAAGCGAAAACTTTTTCTTTTAATTTTAACAGATTTTCTAGATCACACCCGAAATTCTCCTTCTTTCTATCAAAGAACTTTTACTCTTAGCTATACCTCATGGATACATTTGCATTTTGTTGACTCACACACACAAATAAACAACACACGATCGCGGTCTTCTCCCGCCAAATCTACACTGACGTCGATGTCACTACCATATGACATTTGATAGCACGCACAACGATCCGTAGTCTTTCCTTTTTTTAAATTTTTTAATCGGCGATTCGTTAAACCGTCTATTTACGGACTACGATCGTACTAAAGCGCCCGCGACAGATTACCACGATCACCATGTGACCTTTTGCACCAAAAATAATGATGCTCCCGCAGAGTGAGAGAGAGCGAGGGAGAAATTAAAAAAACGAGGAGGTTCGGACGAGAGCGAATCTCCTTACAGTTAAAACCAAAAAAAAACAACGAAAAACTTCTGGACTGACTGACCCAAGTCGCGCCAAGTACCGCGCGAATCAGTGAACAAACTCAACTGGTAATCCGGTCTGTTTGCGAAAAGTATCTGAGGCAAGCTGCTGCTGCTGCTGCTGCTGCTGGCTGGCAATGGTTTCTCTCTCTCTGTTCCAAGCAACAACACGACACACAAACGTCGTCGCGTCATTGCAAACAAACACAGAGACAGCTTTTAACTTCGCCGCGATCGTGGCTAAGTAATAAAATCAATCCAAACTATCGTTTTGGGGGTCTCACCGATGTTGGGTGGCGTCGGCGGTCGATGTGTAGTTGAAATCTGTGCACTGTGGCCATCACAGTGGGAAAGGGGATTTGTGGGTGCATTTTATGCGTGGGGTGCACACTCCAGAGCGAAGAGCGAGAGAGAAAGACAGTATATTGCATTATGTTGCCTTGGGGCTTCGACATAATATGAATTTACTTAACGAAGGTGCAGTGCTGTAATTGTGTTTCGGTTGTACAGTATCTCCTCCAGTGGATTTATGCTTCAATTAAGCTTGTTGTCTAAAACGACCCCCAAGGCATTCAATTAGATTCGACACTGATCGTGTAATCTGATTCGCATGTCCAGTTAAAGCTTGTGAACTAATTATCTCAATTATCTGAAGGAAATTTGCTGTTAGTAGCCTGTAACTATGTAACCACTTAAAGATCACGTGGGAATCGCAGTCCCTTCTCACGAGAGTGACCAATGAAGAACACACAAGCAGCACGATCTCTTTTATCAACGGAAGCTAGAATTTGTTTGTGGTAATATACGTCTAAAGAAGAAAATATTTATATAATATAAAAGGAACTTTACAAATTAAATTTACTCTTCACAGTAGACTCGATCATAAATATGTGTTTATGGATTTGCTGTTGAAGGACACAGTCCAATCCACACGAATCTTGACGGGTACTCAGCTTCAGTTTACACTGAAAAAAAGTCTATTCTACCTATAAGTAGAGAATACCTTGTAGAAAGTTAAATTTCAAAAATGAATACATATGTATGTATCTTGGTGCAGAAATTTGTTGCACCATAGATCCCAATACATATGTTTCTTCTTCTTGTCCTTGTGTCTTCTTTTTCCTTTCAGTGATGAATCCGAAGTTGAAGGATTACAACCTTCCCACTTTACTGCTTTTGTACTGGTCCGCCTGTTAAGTTCGCCGACTTCAATTCAGGAAGTACTACCAGGCTTCCGGGTTTGGGATCACTTGGTCAATACAATACCAATGAATGGAACGTGCTCTTGTACATGAAGGATTACTCGAAACCATAAAGCTTCCTACTGTCAAAACATATTCATCTCAGCTGACGTTAAAATTAACTCCTTCATACTTTGTACATTGTCCAGCATATGTATCATCACAAATTGCTTCGGTATAGAGCTTATTTATGTAGGTCCCAAATATTTAAACTTTTCACACTTGGGAAGCATTTTCCATTCATGTTGATGGAATAGACCGGCGGAAATCAGAGACCTGGCAGCTCAGATAGTCTTTTTTTAAAGTAACATGGCATTCATTTATCTCCGAAACATCCAACCATACATTAAATGTGAAATTCAGATAGGTTGGATAATTATTTAGCACCATCAGCAAGGAATACTTGATGCAATTTTGGGTCGATCATTTTTTTCTCAAGCAGATAATCAAGTATTGCGATAAACAGCAAAGTACTGAGGACGCATTCCTGCTGTACACCGACTTTGATTGTGAACTCAGTGGTGACTTACTATCAATAGAACCACTCGCGTACCCTCCCAAAAGGGAAAGAGTTGGGGTGAGCTGAGGCATATATCCAGAAACCACACACGATGGCGCGTAGGCGTTGTAGAGGCCCTAGGACCCACAAGGGGACACAGGATTTAAGTACAGAAGAGAGCGCTCACGAGCGAGTAAAAAGTGTCAAATCAGTATTTTTCAAGTTTTTCTTGTTCAACCGGTTCAAGTACAAACTTTTTCGTAATTTTAGTTCTTTCTAATTTTACCCTCATTTTTTTGCAATTTAATAATCTACGAATTTTAGTGCAAAAAGTACGCGAAGTATTCTCAAGTAGGATTCTGAAATTTGTCGTTGTCTCCCCTATCAGACCTTTTGGTTGGTTAGCTTGTTCAAAATCAACCAATACAATATGCAAATCCTTTTAGGAATCACGATATTTTCCATTGTGATCTGTAAACTCTTGAATCTGTTGTTAATTTACCCGTGCAAACATAAGTAAGACATGGTTTACGAGCAATATTGGTTTTCCCCAACCACTAACATTGTTAGTGTCGTCCTGGAGGCCTGGGACGAAAGTAATACACCACGGGGATGAAAGTAACACCTATATCCTTACCTTAAACTACTTTATTACTTTTCAGTTACTCTGAGAGACAATCATGGCATATATAAAAAGGGTCTCCTTTCGTTCAATCTTCATCAATCAGTTTGTCGACTTAGTTCCGCCGGCTCAGAAGGTCTGAGGGTCTGAGGCTTGTTCCCCGTTTAGCGTATTAACATAACTCAAAGAATATCTCATATGGTCCAATCGCTTTTTTGTTTTTTTTTTTAGTATTTGACCGCATTCACGACTTTTGCGGCAGTAATCTCTGATTCTCTTTTATGGTTGGGAACAGCTCTTGGAAACCCGATGAAATTGTGGAAAATTTTGTTGTTTTATTACTATTTTTTCATATTTGAAGATGGTGAACAACCAAAGCCCTACTCATGTATGAGGCTCTGGTATGGTGAAAGACAAACAGAACAGAAACAGAAAGGATAAATTGACCACAGCTGCACAATGGTGAATGGTCAGCAACAGTGATCCTAGCTAGCAACTACAGCGCTGAATAGAGCAAGCAAAGGCCAGCTTCTGTAAAATAAAAATAAACTTTTACCACTTTCCATTGGGTAAAAAAAATCTTCTTTTTTCTTTTGAAGAGAAAGAGGTGGATCAAGGATAACGATCTTTCTAGATCAGAGTTACTAAAAACCATAACAAGAGTCACCTTAAGAAAAAGAACTTGTTTTCTGGAGTTACACTTTGTATTTTCAACATACAATAATCTAGTGAACATTTGCCAGTATTCCCATTTACCCCTCTTACGCGGTTTCTGGGTTTCTTCGGAGAGTTGTCCTATCGGAAGTAGGGAGTTGCTTATAACGGGTTGCCAATGTATACAATACTTCTGTTTTGTTTTATCAGGGATATTTTTTAACAATTAACCTAGCTGTTTCTAAGGCGCAGGTTTTGAATTTTTTCTTTGTCAATTAAATTTATAATACTGTACTAGGGAGTCATAAGCTTGGCTTCTTCTAGAACAGATAAGCCGTATTTACCAGATAGTAGAGAATTCGAATCTTTTTGCATTGCACGATTGACTCTGTGTGATGAAGAAAATATAAATTTTGTTTACTAATTTTAGAAGTTTCTACCTGTCCAGGTAAACGTAAGCTCATTTGAATATCATATGCCAATTTAATATTACTTGATCTAAATGTGATCTTTTTATTTTCTCAGTTTTGCGACGTTTGGATCGATCGGAACTCTCAGTGAACTCTGAAGAAAGGCTACAAATCTTCGTGGAATGTGTAAAACTGAGAAACTTAAACTTTGAAACATAAAATAAATAAATTTCAGGCCGTTAGCAGCCCATAGAGTACCAAGGCATAGCTTCTCATAAATGTACGTGTTGTGCGCCGCACGTACAGAAGGGACCTACAGTTTTATGCCTTATCTGAAGCCCAAAGAGATTTTTTTGAAAAGCTTCTTATGAAAGTAATACTCACAAAGTGTTTGTCAGACCCTTGCAAGAGGTGGAGCCGGTATAAGTGATTCGAATTTGGAATCCCAGCAGCGCGAGTAGTCTCATGCACTGAATTACTGAACCAAGGCACCCACATCGAGTTAGCGATTTCATATTTCCACAATTGCGGTACATATTATATTCGTTGCTCAGACAAAGAACTGCTGTTTTTGGTGAATAAAGTGTTTTCCGATGATATGGGGAAACCAGTAGCTGTGGAGCTCCATAACTTTAGGGGTGTAAAGGAAATGCAAGCTTAAAGTGAAAAAAATATACCTAAAGGAGGTAAACCTGTTTCCAACTGCCGCATGTAGTTCGTATTCACCGACAGTTTGAAAGTCTTCTTTAGAATGTATCTAAGTAATTTTTCTACTTACTCATACTGAGAGATAACCCAAACTTGATTTTGTTATTTATTTTTGACTTATTGTAATTTACTGTGAAACACCATGAGCTGCAATATTGTCGTAATTGATTAATCCTCATTTGCATAATTGATGTGGTAGCCGCCAGAATGACAATATCATCGACATACAACCAAATCTTTAGGTAAACTCCACCGAACTATAGTCCTTCCCAATTCTCATAAGAACGTTGTGAGATCATCCAAAAATAGTGAGAACAGAAGAAGGCTACAGAGATCACTGTTTAGAAAACTTCTGCTGGCAACACATAACGATGATGCCTCTGATTTTGATCCTCAAAGTAGGATAAAAACGTTATGTGATTTCGCTGAAATAACATTTTTAATAAGAATCACCTTTAATATAAAAGATAAAAAAAAATAACTTAAAATTTTAAGCAAATTGACATTCATAACAATTTCTTAACATCCATACGTAGTTCTCGCATATCGATTTATTACAAACGTATCCAACTTCACTCTTAACAATTACTAAATTTGACAGTTCACTTCCTCCATTGCATTTCTGTGCGAAAAAAAGTCAGACTTATTTTTCTTTTCGCGCGTGTTTTACAACAATTTGCTACAAAACAATTCAATTCATAGCATAAATTTATTGATCAAAACAATATAAGCAAAAATGCCTAAACGTGGTGGACAGCGTAATAACTACAACTACAATGGAAACAGATTTAGCGGACTGAATTCGTATTCGGACGGTAAGTTGGCTCTGTGCCTCAGAACCGCCATTGTTAAGTCTCTGGTGGGAAAATACAATTTATGTCACATTGCAGAACATGATGACCGAACCAAGGATAGATCCACGACCCGTCGGGTCAGTTTTAAGCCCTCGAGCTATCAACAGAACAACAAGGGTGGCATCAAAGGCCGAATGGCGGAGATGGCCATTCGATCGCGATTAGAAGACGACGATGATATGACTGATTTCCTCGGATCGGTGGTAAGTTCACAAATGATTTTGGGATATTGTGAAATTCATGTGCGTGCTCATTTTGCAGTTTGAATCGGGTCGTTCGGATCGTTCAGATCGCGGTGGCAGAAGGAAAGGCTCTCCAATACCACGAGGAAAATTTGGCGTCAGGAAACTTGTGCCGAATTCTTTTGGATGGTATCAAGTTACGGTGAGTAGTCTTATTCATTGTTTTCAAGAATTATTTGTGCGTCTAGATATAATGTTTGTGAACGTGGCGCGGCGGCCGATTTATGTGTGTTGCACTTAACAAATCCATTAAAAATCTTTATAAAGTTAAGTATTGGCGACTAGTTTTTCTGTACTATGACATTCGCTAAAATTACATATGCGATTAACTCAAAAATGCAGAGGTTTTTTAAATGTATTCGTATATCTTTATGTTGTACTTTTGTATACACAATTGAATGGTAAATTGAAAGGCTAATAAAGATGCTAAAGGTACGGATGTGAATCGAGTTTCACTTCTTTCACAAACTGAAACTGAAGAACCTGTAGGTTTCCCGGTTCCAGACTACATCTACATCCTGGTACAGTTCATAGAGTTTGCGGTTGTATCTTCTCCTCTATTCGACCTGCTCCGATACAGGAACTAATACCCTTATATCCGACGAAGTATTATTCGCTCGAAAGCGTCCATTATTTCCTCAGCTTTCTTCCCTATTATCGTCCAGTACTCGACGCCACAAGCATTAGTTTTGTCCGTCGAATTAGAAGTTTTGAACCCAGTCGATTAGCCAAATCGAGGTAGCATCGTTTGCTAGGGTTATTCTTCGTCCGATCTCCACAAAGGTGTCGCTTATGGGATTTATATTTGTTCCGAGGTAGGTAGTCCTTGTTCTTGTCTTGTCCTAGTTCAATTCAATTGCCGTAAGCTCTTCTATGACGGCTTGCCGGGATCTTCCGATGATGTCATTATCGTCTTGTGATAGTGCCTTACTTACCCTACGCACTACCTGCTCCAACATTGAAGAAATCACATGATCACGCATCTCTTTGCCGGAATTTGATGCACATTTGGAAGAGCTCAAAAGAGTTGTTCTTCGTATATAAAAGCTGAGTTGGAAGCATCAAAGTAAGCGGCTCTGTTGTTTTTCAGGTGACTAAGTTGTGGTATTCAGCCCACTGGTTGTTAGCGTTTCTAGTGGGTGAATGCACTGCAGAGAGTTTTTCGGTCAGGTGCTCTTTGTACGCTCCGGCTCCTAGCGTTTACTTAGTTTTAGCATATGTAGGTTTGCAAGTCAATGGGAGGTCAGGTTAGGTTAGGTTAGAACGGTTGTCTACAGTGGGTGCAACCACCCTTAGGCCAGAAAGGCCCATTGTGATACCGATGGGATCGAGTATGCTCAGTATATCCATTTAAAACCAACAGGAGCTTATTATAAAGCGATGGATACGATTGATGTCTTATTCAGCGAGTTCGCCTAAATCGTCGAAGAAGTATTCACCTAAATGCAATCTCCTTCGAATTGAGAGCGTTTAGCAGCTGCACAGAAGATGGGAAATAGTTTCCTTCTCCTTTTCGTTAATGCAGCTCCAGCAGAAGTCGTTAGAAGGGAGGCCCAGTCTTGATGTGTGCCTCCCAATAATGCACCGTCTCGTGGTGACACTGCAGAGAGTTTTTCGTTAGCATAAGAAGCGTTGTGCTATTCAACACCGTATTCTGCTGCAAAGTCGATTAGTTGGAAACCGTTGTTTATTCTCGTGTCGTGGAGGCTATGTTTACCGTCTAACCCGGCAAAGATGTTCTTACCCGAGTACGATTTTACATCATACAGGGGCCTATGGGCTATGCCCAGGACGTCATTGACTGAAACCCTAGTGAAAGTATTTGAGTCTACTTCAAGAAGTGGTGCTGGACAATCACACAGGATGTACTCGGTAGCAAAACTAATTGCTGAATAAGTATATAGGTACCACTTTCCATTTTAAAATGTAATACAAGGATTGCTTGAAGTGAAATATTAGATCCAACAAGAACTATGCGAATATACTCCGCAGTATCTGCGAATCGAACTGATTGTATTCGCCTCTAGTGTCAAAACATCTGTGAGAAAGTAGACGGTCAGTATTTCCCAGCTAAAACAGGTGTATTATTTTGAAATCTATTTATTTGTGAGAAAAGTGAAGAATATAATCAACCAAAAACCACAAAATTTAAAGAATGCATCGTGAGAAAATCTCGGATGACTACCACCAACGCATCGTAATAATAATAAATACCATCTGACGATAAAATGATACAATGTTGTCTTGTCATTTATTTTAATAGCATTTAGGATATAAATAAATTTCCTATTTAAATACAAATTAAATAACCTAAGGCCTAGGTTCTTAGAACTGTACATGGTGTGCGTGGTATACATGCTGTATCCGAAGGCCAAAGGTGTTTTGACAAGCTTTCTCATTATATTTATACTTTTGAATGTTTGTCAGACACTCGGAAGATGGGGCCGTGAAGAAAGGTGGTATTTTTCTGGACTCGAACTTAGCGCAGTAGTCCAACGCACTAACCACTGTGCCACGGCATCATACCTTAGTTGTAAAATACTTTGTGCTAACGCACAGACGTTTACTAAAATACAAGAGGACACAAAAGGTTCTCAGTCATGGAATTTAAATACTGACGTTTTCATCGGATTGGGGAGAAGATTTCCAATGTGAGTTCCTTCCACACGTCTGCCTTTCCTGGAAATACTCAATGTTACGGCCAATTTTTGTGGATGCAATTGACTCGCTTGAAGGCTTTAAATAATCAATAATAATCAGTTCTTGGTCTTGTTCGCGTGTAGGCCAAGGATTTTAATGAAAAATTTCCGACAATGAGTCCTGAGTGATTCCAAATTTTGTACACAGCTAGAAGTCGACTGATTAAGCTTATTTTGAACTGAGCCGATATTATTGAACGAACAGAGAAACAAATTGCACCGTATCCTGTCAGGGCAGCAGAAATGGGAGCAAGGACATTAAATGATCATGGGATGTTACACATTCTAAATCGATACAAAAGCTGCCAAGTTCTTGTTGATATAGTAGATCCGTTTGCGTACTTTTTGTGCCAAAATAAGTAGATTGTTAAATTCCTAAGAGTGAGAGTAAATTTGTCTCGGAGAGAGCTAAATTTACAAAGGTACTCGAATGGGTTCAACAAGAAATAGTTCAATATACAATGATTTGACAGTTTTCACAACCTAGCCCAAAGAAATATCTTCTCTTGAGCACTCTCTTTGTAAAAATTTGCTGCTTTGGAAGGACAAACAAATATAAAGAAATTCCACGATACGTTTATACAGTGAAATCTCCCACTGCGGACACCTCCCTTAGACGGACACCTCCCTTAGACGGACATATTTTATTGAACGGAAATTGCTCCATATAAGTTGCATAGTTTACAATTTCCTTTGGACGGACATTCCCTTGAACGGACACGGACAGCAATTACGCATATAAATAATAAAATATTTTCTCTTAGGCGGACACCAAAGCAAGATTAAACATGTCATCAAACGGATATTCTAGCAACGGTAATTTTTTTTTACTTGCAGTCTACAGCAAATAGTAAATTCTTCTCGTTTATGGAAAAAAAACATGCGTGCCAGTCTAGAGACATTGCATTCTATGTGTGAATTTTAATAGGGTGAATGTGTATGTAGGCCCAGGTTCACCCCGAACTGTAGCGGCACTTAAGTAAGTAGGTAGTGAATGCGTATTTGAACGAATGTATCTATTGGTTTTGCTTGCATTTGTTTTTCTCTTATTCGTGTGGTGGAAGCAGTTTTGGTTTTTTGTTATTTGAATTCCCTTAAACGGACAACTCCCTTAGGCGGACAAAAAATGTTGCACCATTGCTGTCCGTTCAAGGGAGATTTCACTGTAGTTAGATCTTGGTCACTCGCTGGTTAACATTTATTTACAACCGTGCGAATTCAGGTTCCGCCTATTTTAGGAAATGTTTTCATATTATAGTCTTCGCACATCTTGTATATAATTCTGGGCCCTAAAGTTGTAACGTCGTATTTGAAGTGCAGACGGTTGGTTTTTGATAAACTTCCTCATACTCATCGCTCGCAAAAGGTGAAGCCGTGAAAAAACTTTGAAGGTATTTTAATTCCCACATTATATGCAAATGTACATTATTATTCGTATTATTATTATTATTTCTCGAATAATTTCCCACTAACTTGGTTTAACTACTACACTACTATTCAGAAAGGAACACACACTTACAAAACGACGAAACGTCTCATATTGTCACTGCACAGAGGGGAGATAGTTTTTACTCGCGATTTTGTCCCTCGCTATTATTGAGAAAAGTTATAAAACACAGAAAAACACTTGATAAGCCCCGATAACAGCGGAAAATCGTGAACTTAATCGCAGCTAATCATATCAACAATGACCATGAAAAAAACAAAATCACCACCTTCACCAAAACCAAAACACAATTCCGCTTAGGAAAATATTATCATATATTAAAAAGTTCTTATTTACTAGACAAGAAGAAGTTAATTTACAATTACACGAAATTAAGTACGATTTTTAGGTAATAGTTGCAACGGTCTGCACCTTGCCGTTCGTCTCATGATTCTGTTCGCCTTGGTTGTCTTGCGTTGCTAGCTTGTTATTTCGTGCGCGCAATCGCTTTGCAACTGGTGGTACAAACAACTCACAATTGTACTGCTTGCGTTCCTTATCGATGTATATTCGAGGATTGTCATCGAGTTTAAGTAATTCACAAAGCCAACTCAGAATGTATCCACAAATAAAGGTGGACAGGAATCCTAGCACGGAATACCACATGTAGGACAGTCGATAGAGGTAAAAGTAGTCGCTGTCTTCAATTTTTTCTTTAGTCGCTTCGAGAAAAGCTGACAGAGTGTTGAGCGTTATGTCTGTTACGATAGGGCATCCTTCGACGGACATGGGCAACTGTGGCGGTGTGGGTTTCGGCTGTCCAAATCCAATCCAGAATGAGAATGACAAGCCGAGAATAAGACCAGGAATACATCCTTTTTGATTGGCTCGTTTAGTAAACATACCGAGCGAGAATAAACCAAGCAATGGTCCTCCAACAACACCGAAGATAGTCAGAGATGCTTGGAGGACACCGCCAAGAGCTTGTGCAGCGAACGCTAGCCCAATGCAAACTAGACCGTATACAAATGCAAGAGTTTTTGAAAGGAGGGCGCGGCGATTATCGGATAGCGGTTCCTTGCCTAAGTAAATGTAGCACGGTTTAATATAGTCCTCCAGAGTTACTGCAGCCAATGAGCTAATCGCCGAAGAGATTGTGGATAGACTGGCGGAAAATATTCCCGACACGAAGAGGCCAGCAACACCGGGCAGATGACCCATAGTGTCTACGACAAATAGCGGCATAATTTGATCACGGGAATTGATTCGTCCTTCGAGGAGGGGATCACAGTTTTGATAGTAGTAATAAATGCATAGCCCGGAGAAGGAAGTGCTGAAGCTAAGTAAGCAAAGGATCGGCAAATTCCACCAAAGAGACTGCTGTGATGCCTTCAAGTTTTTGACAGACATCAAACGTTGCACTTGGGTTTGATTGACTCCATAAATGGAGAGGTATGTAAATCCACCGCCAATTATCTGCGTCCACCATGTGTGACGTCGTGTGGGATCGGGACTAATGTCCGAGAAGTTGATGCGCTCACCCTGTTGAGCTATACTCCAAATTGTACTCCAGCTGCCAGCTTTTATTGTAGCACAGATGATCACACTGAAGATCGCAGCAAACATCAGCAAAGATTGAAATACATCAGTGACCAGCACAGCTTTCATTCCACCGATCGTGGAGTAGAACGTACACACAAATCCAATCACCAGAATGGCAAACACTCGATCAAGACCTGTGACAGCTTCCAGAGCCAACGCTGGGGCGTACAAAACGATCCCCATGTAAAGAATCATTTGCAGAGAGAATGCCATTGATGCGGCAAGTCTCGTAGCATAACCAAACCGCCTCTCCAGGTACTCATAAACACTGGCTGTTTTCAGTTGATAGAACACCGGTAAAATTAAGTACGCAGCGATGGGTGTAGTAATTACATATGACAAGTTGATTATCACAAACATAGTTCCGTACTGATAGTTTTCCATGGACACACCGAGCAAAGTAATCGCTGACATAAAACTTGCCATCAAGCTGAACGCAACTGGCAAAATGCTCATACTTCGATCGGCCAATAAATATTCCTGAGTCGTTTGCTGTTTTCCGCCTGTTAGCCGATAGTAGATCCCGATTCCCGCTGAGATCATCAGCACGATCGCCAACACGCAATAATCCCATCCTGCGAACACTCCCATGGCGTAAACAATATATCACAGATCAATTTATATTCACTCTCATCACCGGCGGCGGAGGTTAACACTACAACACGCTATTTTACGTAAGATCGCGCGCGCGCCACACTCTATAGCGTTCCAACGATGACTGCCGGAGTTTGGATCTGAGTTGAAAATATTCTTGCCTTTGCTTGAACTTTGAATTGAAAACAATTAAAAGCGATACAAAAAGTTTATCAACAGCAATCAACGCGAATAAGGAAAACCAATCAGTGGTTAACGATAGACTAGCACGACAACGGTGATACACACTTGTCAATGGCAACGTACCAAAGATACAGACTATACCGTCAATGCCACTCTGTTTCGGCTAGAAATAGCTGTGAAATTGCAGTAATAAAATATATCTACAAGCAAATAATACAGAGACAATGTTTTTTGTTTATTAGAATGTGAATCGCTGCGCATTGCTCTTACTGTGCAACAATATGGTACGCGTTTTACTGTCGAAATAAATTCTTCTTCTCGCCCGCCCGTCATATTATTATTATCGAAATAATGTGAGAGAGAATCTTGAGAAATGTGTGTCAGATTCCATTTAGGACAGAACGAGAGTTCTATATTCGTTTCATATAAGCTGTTGTATGGCGAGAGAACAGGATTGTTTACTTGTTCAAGAGAGAGATAGACTATTACTCTAGCACGTGGTTGATTGAATTTGGATTTGGATTAGTAGGTACACAACATGCAAGCTGTTGTGTCTTAACTATTGAACTGAAATTTGCAAATAAATTGTTGTTTATGTAAAGCGATTGGGTTAATAGAAATAATACAAATTTTTTCGTAAATTAAAAATGCTGCTGGTGCTAAAAATACGACACGAAGCTACATACGAGTTTTGCTATGCTGAATGTGAATGTGTCTAGAAGGAAAAACGATACTTTTTTGGTTCATTTGAATTCAATTAGAAATAAAAACAAAAACAAACAATGTAGGCGCATGACAGTTCTTTGGATTGCATTCTTGTTTTGACTTCTGGAAATTTCTGAAACTGATATGGCATAACAAATAGGTGGTGGTGAAACAAGAAGCTGGTTTATTTTTGTGTGGTTCATACGTTAAACCCAATAATAACTGGTTATATTGGAAGTTCACTTGAGTTAGGTTGATTGGTGGTTCGTCACTAAAAGTACCACTTGGGATGGAACTGAAGGACCATACCGAGTGGTTGCAAAAAACTTTACAACATGAAACTGAAAGAAAACACTGAGTGGTTGCCAAAAACTTTACAGACTCGTGTGTGAAGAAACCAATGCAATAAGACTGGAAGGCTTAGCAAACAACTCAAAGCAGCGCAATCAAGTATCCTATGTATTTCCTTCTGTTTTGCAAAGCTGTAAACAACGAAGACATCGTTAAACTGTTGACAAATTTTTGTCTACGTAAAACTCTAACCGATAACCTTTATTTGGAAATAATTGAAATAAAACAAGTTTTTTGCTTATTATAAAATATATATTTCACTCAATAAAAGTGTTCATCACATGTTTGTCACATGTCAACCGACTGATAATACTCATACTTATCGCACAAAACCATTTGCATTCGCACAACGCAAAACCATCTCTTTATTTCGAAAACAAAGTATCTAATAAATAGTTTCTATAATTCACTTAAAATCAGCAATTTATATCAACACCTCGTTGTCCGACATCTCGGCGGGCGACGACGACGGCGGCTGCACGGTCTTAACTTCGACTTTCACATCATAATTATTAAATTCATTGGCCAAGTGCCAAACCGCTAACAATGTAAGCAGATCCTTGAAACTCACAGTAGTCTTTTCATCCGAATTGGATGATGGTCCAGCCATGCGATTGCTTCCATATTCGGCGGCCTCAATAAACTGGGTCAGTTCCGATAGAGTTGGTGTAACAATCTCACCCGGACGAGATATCCGTGATACATGCTGATACTTGGGCGGTGATTCTGTTGTTTCTTCGCTACTGCTGCTGGAGGAAGATCTATCCATGACGTAGGAATATATAGGATTCACAAGTAATCCCAATATGAAAATACAACAAATTTTAGACAGCGAATGCATTATGTACTGATCTTGACAAGACGAATAACACTTTAGAACTGATCAAACAGATCGGTGACCATTGAGTTGGTCATGCCGAGATGAAGTCCAATTTTATTTAGTATTCATATGATAAGAATTATTGTCGTTAATTCAAGATGCCGCTACGCGTCGCACTTAAACGTGTTGTGTTGGAGTATGTGATGTGATGAGAACATTTGTTTGTTGTTCTGGACGATATAATTAGTGTCAAACAAAGGAGCGTTACAAAACAAGATCGTTTATTGATTGCAATTGCAAGCCATGCGGGCGGGAGAATGTACATCCTTCCGATGTATCTGCTGATGATTGATTTATCAATGAGGGCTCAGTTTGTATAATTAGGGGCTGGTACAAATCGAACGATACATTGTGCATGATCATGTTGATGAATAATTCGTGAAAAAACCCAAACGATGTACATTCATATGTACATCTAAGGAATTAGATATAATAATGATTAATAAAAGCTGTTTTTTAAGTCTGCTTCTGGAAATAACTGCTGGTGTTTATGCCGCTTATCAGTTTGTTTGAGCAAATCTTCAATTGACGCGCTTGAAAGTCCAAATTGACTGGGGCATATTTCATAATACATTAAGCTCTTTTTATAACTTTGACATAGGGTGTGTCTAGTTTAATGCATAATTTGTGAAATAGAGAATTAATGAAGACAGTCCACTTATGTAAAACTTCTGCACCACTTGGCTGTTGAATGAGCCTAAATCTCAGCGAAAATCGATTGTTTGAGTGTTCGAAAGTGAGCGAAAACCAACTAAAGTAACACACTCTCGAAGCAAAATGATCGCTTTATTTTTCGATAAATGGGATCATGTTGCTACTTTGGCTTTAATGAATCTGCTTTAATGAACAGTTAATGTCGAATAGTACACAATAATTTATTTACCGAAAATCATCAGTGAATTGCGAAAAACGGCGTGTCTCCCTCCATTACCTTCAATACTAGTTCGCAGTAGCTAGTTTTCCAAAGCCAGGGGATAGCATGTAGACGCATTCTTAGATGTCTGGTTCAGAGTGGAATAAATGTTTCGAAAACTCGTTCTATTGAATAGAAAGTGTATAAATCTTGAAGAATAATATGTACTGTGTAAAACAATAAACAAAAATTTTGTTTTCATAATGCATGCTTAACGGTAAACTCCTACTTAAGTGGTTTTAGTTTAGTTTAACTTAAACCACCGACTGTCGTGGCTTAAGTATCAATCCAGAGAGTACAAAGTTGGCTTTAGTGTACTAAAATAACAGCCCCAAAATAAATTAGAGATTACATAAGCTCGAGTATCAGGGATGCCGAAGGTACAACTAAGGGAGTATTCGTATTCCCTTTTCATAGACTGTACTCCCCTTGTTCTGATTTTACTCCCTTTAAAAGATTTTACTACATTGTCATCCTTATTTCATTGAATGAAACTGGTGCAATTACCCCGGGGTAAAACTGATCTTATAGAAGAGAAAGTTGAAGTGTTATGTAAGAAACGGGGTAAAATCTTTATCCAATGTTGATAAGTTAAACAGCAAGTTGTAAATTTTGAGGTGAAAAAAATACTGCTACAATAGAAATCGGTTCATGTACACAGAATTTTACCCCGCATTATTCATCCAGTGTGATGAGAGTAAGCGATATCCCCGAGCTACACCAGGGTAAAATTGCTCCAGTGTGTTATGGTCCAAGGAATTCATATTGCAAGTTCTAATGTTCTCATCCAGATTGTCAGAACATTATTTGTATTTAATCAAGCACAAGACGGCGTCGTCTATTTGTCCTTGAAAGTGGTGGGATAATTACAAAGCGTCTTGTAAACTGGGAAATGGAAAAGTAAGTAGAATAAAGTTTAAAACGAAAATATTACTCTTTTACTCCCTTTAGACATAAACTCTGTAAATGGCATCCCTGTCTTTTCTGTCAATGCTTGTTGCGTTTTCAATGAAAGACTCCCTTGTACAATACTTCACTCTTTATTCATTAAATTAAATATTTAGCAATTAATGTACTACATTGGCTTTTGCTTTCACAGTGACGTATCCGTGACAAGAATAAAAGATGAATGAAAGAAAGAAAAATATAGTATGACAGTTAAATCGTAGGGTGATATTGTTGTTAACCTCAAACAACGCTGTTGAATGCAAATGTCAATTTAATTTGTTCAATTGTAAACAAATGGAAATACTTGAAAGTAGTCAAATAAAGTAAAGTGGAGGTAATAGATTCTGATATTACATTATTCTAGTACGTTACACCATTACAGAGTTATTCACAATCGAACAAATCATTTCAACATTTCCCTGCTCTGAGCAAATACTCCAACCCACTTTCACAAAATTATCCTATCAGTCATATCTAAATTATGATATATCCAATTAATCAATCAATGGCAGAAACAGACATGTAGTATTGGCTAAATACAATAATCATAAGCCGCAATCAGACTGTTTGTATTAGATAAATTTGTTGCCATTGATAGTTTGTTCGCAATTCATTCTTCGTTCGTTCTCTTATTAAGTTTTTCGTTTGTTTATAACTTAGTAGATCCGTTTGGCAACATTTCTGAAAAAAAAATTAATAACGTCAAATTCCTTAAATCGAGAGAGAATCCTCTCAATTTCAGAAATAGTACCCGTATAATTTTCGTACTAAAACCTGAGAAACGTCAATACGAGGTAGTTGTCAAACAAACGGCAAAGAAAAACAATTTAAAATTTTAAATTAATTTTCTGTTATGCAACTTTTTCACTCGTTTGACAGTTTTCATTTTTTGTGACATCGAAATTCTGCTGGAAGAAAAATGAACGAAAGTGGTTTCATTCTCTCTCTCAGTTTCGTTCATCTCTTAGTACGCGAACGTTTTCAGATGTTTTCAGACGTAATAATTGATTTGCAAACGTTTACATATGAGTATGCGAACGAACCTAATAAGGGAAGCAACTGCGCCTATTTTAGATGTATGCTATATATGGACCTTATGATTGTGTCAAAAATTTTCTAATTAACCGCGATTGACACAAGCACTACCACGTTTAGACCGAATGTAAGTTTGTAGTAAAAAACTAAAAGTTTTATTGTCAGCTGGTTATACACTTTTCAATAAAACACGCCTTATACACGATGTGTGCGAGAAACATGGAAATAAGAAACCTTTTTTTTCGTTAGACTTGGAAATCAGGTTTAATAGATTGAAATAAGAAACACACTATTGTACAATAAATACAAATATTTTACCAAGTCAGTATCTTTACAATCGACCTTGTTTACGGTGGAAATTCACATTTGTCGTCCCAAATTGAAGACAAAAATGCTAAATGCTATTATATTTCATTCCCCGATAAGTTGTTGATTACTTCGGCAACAAATATTATAAAGACCACAATGTCGTTAATTAATTCGCTTATGTACATAATGCCAAAGTCCTCATTAAAGTGTTCATACTACATCGAAAGGTCTCTCTCTAGATACACCTTTATTTAAATAAATAAATAGTTAGCACAACTGAGAGGCGTACACACATAAATTACAACTGTCTTCACCAGCTATAACTGAGCCACAAACAGACTTTCGTAATCAGTTCTATTTGGATTTGAGTCTGATAATAAATTTATTGCAAAGATTAAGTTTATTTTTAAGTCATCGCACTACATTTCAAAAGTTCATTACCGTACTACATCTGCTTAAAATATCTGTTTGGGTGCGAACAATGTCACCTGATATTTTACACGTTTTAGAGGTGGTATAAATATGATTAAGATTTCTAAGAATATGCTCCAATAGTCTGGCAAAAAAATATTTTTGACTAGAGATTGTGCCCTCAGTAGATTTTGGGTAATACCTAGGTAGTCAATTGTTGAATCAATCAATTTGTTGACAAATAAGATAAGTTTTGCTATCACACATTATTTATAATCAAATCAAATCATCACTTGTTGATGTTATAATCAAAGCTTTGTTGGAACACAGTTGAGATTAAAAGCAAAAGGATCACTGTTGTCAAATCAAGAGTAACAGGGAACTCTTCTCACAAAGATCGTTGGATTTCTTATCGGAATCTTCCCCAGGAGATTCAGTTATTTGATCCAAGATCCAACAAAATTGGGTTTTATCAGAAACACTAGACTGGTGCCTTTTAAAGAGAGTTGGAGGTTATTTTTAAGAAGCGTGATAAATGAGGGTAAAGATCACTTATTATTTTTGTGCTGGTTCCGCCCTGGTCCATACGTAGTGACCCGTTTAGAGAAAATATGCATTGTGCATTTTATATAAGGTCCCTTATAGTATCGAGAAATTCACCAGAGACCGCAGTTCCTTAAATCCCGCACCTTCTAGGTCAATCAACGATAAAGGAAGTCGTGGCTGAGGTATAATGTAATATCTTTACTGACAGCCAAGCCGCGATTAAATCCCTAGAGTCGCTCACATTCAACTACAAAACTGCTCTCAATTGCCACCACCTTATATGGGTGCCGGGACATTGTGACATCGAGGGAAACTGTAGGGCTGATGAACTCGCCGGGCATGGCACAACTCTTCCGATTCTACCCGAAAAGTGGGATCTCAACATGACTCGTGCACTTTTAATTAAACAAAACGCGATCAACGCTACTAATCGCAGGTGGTCGAACTATACTTCTTGCTTCATTGCAAAGCAGGTCTGACCCAAGCTGGATCCAAAGCGTTCCCAAGACCTAATAAAGCTTAATAGGTCTCATATTAGTACTATGGTAGGTGTCATCACGGGACATTACTGGGAGGCACGCAGCAAGCCTGGGCCTCTCTATCCCATCGGTATCACAATGGGCCTTCCTAGCCTAAGTGTAGCTGCACCCACAGCAAACAGCCGTTCTAACCTAATCTAACCTAGGTCAATCAACAATTGGTGGTGATAATCCAAAGAAGTGGTGAAAATTCTATAAGCCGATGCAACGCGCTGGTTTGTATTTATAATACTGCTTCCCAAACATTTAATCAATCGAAATTCTTAGCGATGCATTGACTCTCTCTCGTGGGAGCATAAACAATTGGTCCTGGCTTGAGATTGTTGAAGGATCCCGCGTTATCTAAGAAGATTAACGTAGTAAATATGACTTAGAGATTGTAGAGGTTGTTTACTAGAAGCAGCACTGTGCGCCATATTTATAAACCGTTAGAAAGTGTATCTTTAGATCGTAGCCGAAATGCTGAAGCCAAAACCGTTGATTTCCTAACAATTTAAATAGTTAAATCGCTATATCTAACCAAAACATTATTCTTCTCTTTGCAGATAAACTTTGGCCAAAAATACAATAAAGATGACCTTATTCGTCAAATTTTGGCCACAATATCGCCAGACATATTCATTCCACACTACTGGCGCATGGAAAAACACTGCATTGTGTTCTTTGTCGATGACTTCCAAATGGCCGAGAAGCTACAGGCTTGCGATCGAAACATACAAATGTACGATGGTTTTAAACTTCCTGTTCGAGTACGTCCCGGTACACCTCAAGTGCCTATCGATGATGCTTACAAAGAGAGAATCAAACTCGCTATGGTGAAACGTTACAACGTAAACACAAAGGCTCTCGATCTATCTAAATTTCATGCGGATCCTGATTTCAAAAACGTATTCTTTTCACTTGCCCGAACGCAAATGATGTCAGCTGTACTAGATATTATAGAAAAGAATATTCCGGACCTAGTGGCGTTGAATCTTAATGACAATCAATTGATGACAATGGAGAGTTTTAAGAATGTAGCTCAACGATTGCCGCATTTGAAGATTTTATACCTCGATGATAATAGGGTAGGTAAAGTCTCTTTGCTTTATAAAGTCTAATTAAATATGAATTTCTGTTGCAGATTCCATATCTGGCCCATTTGCTGGTCTTCCGGAATGCAAATATTACAGAACTTGCACTCAAGTCAAATCCCCTGCGATCGCGTTATAAAGATCAATCAATCTATATCAGGTATCAATTTGTGTTTTAGAAATGAAATGTATTCTGGTGGCACATGCACCCGACGTTGCATCCTCCGGTTGAGAGACACACTTAATATTAAAAAAAAAAGGCACTCGAATCTGAGCGTCGTCGTCCGTTTGCTGAAATGAGACACATTAATATGGCGGCGGGATATGTGCGGCGGAGTACTCCGATGGAGGCATCGACCCAGAATTTCCTCTTATAGAAATAAAGACACCATTGTGTCCCTTCATAACTCTTATTCTTATCTTTCTATAAAGTTTTTGTAACAGATAGAGAAACGATATGGTAACGATGATGGAAGAGAGGTTTTATTTTTTCTTTTGACTATAAATACTGATGGAAACGATTCCAAAGTTGAAAATCTTTAAACTCTCGCTCTTGTGAATGCATTACAAGTCGGAGCATGGTACAAGGAATGCCATTAAATGATGAGATACCTATTTACTCCAAATGTGATATTCCTATGTTCTGAACGGCTTTCGGTGAACAAGAAACAACATAAGCAGAAATAAATAAAAGACCTTGTATTCGTAATGAAAATTGATCAAATTCCGATGCATTTGCGACACCTTACCAAGCAAAGTTAAAAAGAAAAAAACTACTAAGACTACTTAAATTATGTCCTTGTACATGGGCACTCGACAATATAGTCATCTGGAATTACCGATGACATAAAAGAGAAAAAAATAATATAAAAATCCCCATCACTGCTTTAAGAACACACAACCAACAATGCGGCAAGTTAAAGAGCAAATTCTGCCACTTGAACGCTGGTTCTCCTCATGCAGGAGTTGTGCACGCTTAGCTAATGGGGATAAAGTTAGGGCCAGTAAAAATCTACTGATCTTGGTGTTCCCGAAAAAGGTGCACACCAATCAGTAGCAAAAAAAAAATAAAATTTAAAACATGAGTCGCCAGTAAAAGAATATACCCAAAATCGAAGCAAGGTTAAGGTGCTGCCAATTGCGTCTCCCGCGAGTAAACTAAAAGACGAGCGAAAGGCTCCTCCAATATGAATTATTATTTCTGTTTCACAAAAAAAAAAAAAACAGTTTCGCAACATAAAAGGTCATTCAGAAATAATATATGTATTTAAAAACAGTAGCAAGTACACTCATTTGATTGCATTTCTTCTCTTTGTTCCGATCAATTTCCAAAAGGTTACATCAAATCACTTAACAACTTTGGTTTCGTCGTCTTCAGTTTTGGTTTGAATTGATTTCAGAAATTTTGATAAATTGTTAACCTCTGAACCGCCAACATCGTTTAAATAGCGTTTGCACGTCTGAAAGAGAAAACCAATTGTCTTTATGCCCTTTTTTTCACTTACTAATACAAAGAGTTAATTTTTTTGTTATTAAATTAAATTTGATTCACAGTGAAGTACGCAAAAAGTTCCCTAAACTAACGAAACTGGTAAGTGTTTTAAAATCTCAAAAAAAAAATCATTCTCAACTGTTCAATAATGTTAAATAAAAAATAAAAAAGGACGGCAAGGACTTGGAGCCACAGATTCTATTCGATGTGAATGATACGGCAACCCTTCCTCAACCGAAGGCATCGTTCTTGTGTGATGCGGCAGGAGCCGATATTGTGAGGCAATTCTTGGAGCAATATTTTATCATATTCGATTCGGATAACCGACAACCATTATTGGATGCGTATCATGAACAGGCGATGTTGTCTATTGCATTGCCTCCAATCAGTCAGTCGGGGAGGTAAGTTTCATAGTGTTTTGTAAAATTTCAGCTTATACCGATCAGAAGTAAGATTACCTTGACTTAATATTATTATTGCTCCGCACCTTAAAGGCTTGATCCATCAGTCTGTCACAGCCTTATAACTTTTAAACCGTCTGGCGTAGAGAACTAATACATACATTATGTAGGAGCACGCACAAGATGCAAACATGCATTTAGCAAAATATTCTGATCTTTTTGTGCTTCGTCTTAAGACCAACCGGAGTATGAGGCCTACAAATCTCCTACTTTACTGGTCCGGGGTTTGCAACATACCATCTCAATCAATATTCGATTGTTTCGATTTGCAACGCATCTCTGCTCAGTGCACTGAACTTAAATTCACATGCTCTTCAAGAATCACACTCTTTTATGATCGGTATATTGTTCTCTTCACTCCAACTATACATATTACTTCTGCTGAAAAATAAATTTCACCATTTCCGCATAAACCTAACCATGAATTTGACGTCAAAAGTAGACGAATCTCTGCTGTAAGCTTAAATGTGACTGTTGTTGAGTTTCACAAATTTGATTGTGATGTTAATTTTTTGTATTTTAAGCTTCTCGCAGAAGAAAAAAAGCAATTCAGTGCCAACTACTGGTTGCGGCTTGTCTACTACAACTCATAAAGTAAACCTTAACATTTGACTTTACTTGGTTCCATCGGTTAAGGCAGACCAACCTTTTCCTTTGGAGAAAAGTATACTTATTACCTTTTGTTGTTTATTTTTAACAGACTACATATTTTCTTATCGTATTTGTTTCATTCCGTCGACTGTTTCCCACGAGCTAAGGCTGCTCTTGAAACAGTACCTTGACGTCTTGCTGTGCAAAGAAAATTGTAACTTTCGTCCAATTTCAAGTTTAAAGTCTTAGTATTTAGTGAGCTCTTTTCGTGGTATGTCTATGGTACGTTTGCCATCTTTCATCACCTCCAAGTACCTTTACCTGGTTGCTTCTCTTTTGCTATTGGACTTTAGCAACGTTTTCCTCATTTACAATAATGCTCCATAGGACTTCACTTATCAGCAATTGCTCTTGCTTTAACTTCAAAAGTTATCACTGTTTGGACCTTCTAAATAAATTCTAATCTTTCTTCTTATTTTTCAGACTATCATCGTTTTCAAAATTCAATCGTAACTTAAGACGCGTTAACAACGACACCGATAAATCGCGTCTCGTTAAATTTGGTCGCCTCCCCGTCGTGTCTACGTTCACCGAGTGGCCAAAAACACAGCATGATCCACAATCATTTACTGTCGATTTAACATTATTTACAGTAAGCATACTCATATAAAAAAAAATCCAAACTCTCATTAATTATTATTTGTACATCTTTTAGCCAAAATTGATTTCCTTCACTGTGGCGGGTCTATTCAAAGAATTTAATGTCGATTCGGGTGCAAGTACAAGTCATGGCAGTAATAACAACAGCACCGAAATTCGATACTTTCAAAGACAATTTATAATCGTACCCGCTGGTGGAGGTTTTTGTATAAGAAACGAACTGATATTCGTTACAAGTGCTACTTACGCCCAAAGTAAGAGAGCGTTCAAACCACGCGTAGCTGATACTCCTGTAGCAAACCAACCCATCGGCCTTCCTCCAATACCAGTCGCTGGAGGATTGCAAAATCGTTTGCAAGTTAATCAGGTTTGTTACCATAACATGTTTTAATTTTTCAACTGAATTATAATAAAATTTTTACTACAATTTAGCCTTCAACGTCAGCGGCAGCGGCAATGATGCCACCACAAATTGCTGCTGGCAGCAATATTCCCGATGAAGCTACAAAATTACAAATGATACAAGCAATGAGTACGCAGAGTAACATGAATCTGGAATGGAGTAAAAAGTACGTACATATATGAATTCCATACCTTTCAGCTTTCATAATTTAGTTAACACCAGTTTAAACTGGTCAAATACATCCACCAAACTTGAGTTATAAGAACACATTTCATAGTTTTTATAAATATTGCCACCACTGCACGCCATTCTCCGAACAAACAACTATTTCGTGACCTCAGCAATTGCAACTTGTGTTGGTCTGTAGTAAAAATGTATGAAATATTGTAACACTTGAAGGTTTACTGTCTATGTTAAAATATAATCCTCACTTTTGTTTATTTCGTTATCACTATATGAGTACAGTAGTGAGTCGCTCCTTTGAACCAACAGTCACTGTCTTCTAATTATTCACACGCATTCACTATCATTCTAAAAAAAATAATAGGTAGCCTCACACTTATTTGTCGTGAAACGTGAAACGAGCTTACATTCACATTCATTCCAAGAAATGAGAGTAGAGGCAAACATTTGCGATGAGGTTTCTAGCGAAGCATTCAATTGTTTGAAAATTGAGAAGACATAATTTTAGGCTTCGGAATCAAGCCTGCTTTCCTTACTTGTGGCGATAATAAATAGTTCCTACCAATAAGAAACGTTGCGAACTAAAATATCGATTTACTTACTTAAGTTAATCCCTCAAGGGGCATAGGACGTCATCTTGTTCCTACTTTAGCTACACGTTTGAGCTCTCTCCAACATCCCTTAAGAGCCTATGCCGGGCGGTACAAAATACCGTCATTGCCGTCATAAAAGAGAGCTCACACGGCACGCAGAATTACATCAAATCTATCGCAATATTAGCCATTGCCCACATATGAACGTATTCGCTATTATGTATGCCGTTCCCACTGATGAAAAACGCAGAAGGATGATTCATAGCTGAAATGAAACTTAGGCAAATTTACTAAAAACTTTTAGACCGTAAATGCTCAGCTCTTAAAAATTGAGAATCTTTCTCAGAGAAATGCAAATCATAGTGCATAGTAAAAACTGCATCCCAATCCATTCAGTGGATCTCGAGAACAGTGTTTAGACTTAGAACATATTAATATAGAATTATTGGGCGTCAAAGAACAATAAAACAATCAATACCAAGTGTTTAACCAGTGTTCGTTTATTATTTTTTTCAGATGCTTAGAAGAAACTAACTGGGATTACAATCACGCTGCCTTTGTGTTCGACAAACTTCAAAAAGAGAGTAAAATTCCACCAGAGGCTTTTGTTAAATAATTTCGCTTAACAAGTTTATAGCTTTCTTTTAATTTTTTGTATGTTTTTCTAGTTATTAAGTATATCATGTATGAAAGTATCTAATCGTAGCAACAACAACAGAGTTAACTTAGAATGCTGTTGCATTCTCTAAAAAAACAAACACAAATATGTAGAAAAAAATTATTAATCAAAATAATTTAATTGTATGGAAGTAAAGAAATGATTTACAAGAAGTTTGAATGTTAATGGTTTCTTTTCTTATTAGATGATTGCGCATATGTTTTTGTTTTATTATTATAGTGACTTAACTTCGCTGTTATATTAGCTGTGTATATACTTTTCTTTGTTCATTTTTAGTTTAAAATTCTACAAAGGAGTAAATGGAAAATTCAGAAAATTAAAAGGCAACTATACATTTAAAGAAAATATTTAAATTTTCTTAGTTTTCTTTGCATCTCCTTGGCTAATAATGAAATTGGGCAACAATAAATAAATTTAACAAATGTTTGTGAATTAAAAAAAAATCTCTTTATTAATTCAAAATAAAAAAAAAAAATGTAAATATTAAAAGGAATGTAATTTATTTTTGTTTCCTTATGTAAAAGAATTACAATTGTTTTTCAGTAACTAAGATCTAAGAATTCGACTAATTTTGTAAGATGAATATCATCGTTCTAATAGTGGAAGCTATTTTTTTTTAATAATTGAACTACCGGAATGTAATTTTATTTTAATATATTAAATAGATAATTTTCCTTTCTTTTTAACAATCACAATGTGCATCTTTGTTGAGTTGACGATGATAAAGTTTATTTGGTTCTATACAGCTTGTGTAAAGTATTTAGTTTAGTATATAAATATATGTCATGACATTAAATGTTTTTTTTTTTTTCTATTTTAAACTTGAAGCTCTTTTTTTTCCCTAAGAGCGAGTAGAAGGATCACTTTCCTATAGTTTACTGCATCGCTTTTGGTTTGCCAGAAGAGTACACCTGTTTGCCCTGAGAAAGTGATAGGAATTTTTCTATCACAGAATGCGTCGTAGAAAACATTTTGCTATGAATTTTGAAATTTTTTAAGCCTTCGGATTCTGTGATTGATTTTTTTTTTCGGACTCGTACTTGTGACGACGTATTCTATAATAGGAGTGATTACGTTCTTGGCCAACTGATGGAGCATCTTGTTTGCTGGGAATATGCAAACTCTCTCTTATTGGCCGTATTATTATATTATATTAAGGTACTAGAAAGTAGTAAGTCCAGTGAACGAGAATTGGTATATGAAATGTAATTTTTTTCTGGTAATTCCATAATTTTCTGCTTTTGCTCTTAACTGAGGCATGAAGACGATCTGGCATTTAAAAAAACAGTGCAAAGCTATTCATTTTCACACAATTTCAATTTCACCTATTTTCTGAATGTAATTTTTGCAAAACATGTGCTGTCACAATTGAACTTCCTAATCAACAATACTGGTCGTTAAGGCAGCGTATCCGACGGATCCATCTACCATTTTTATGTTCAAGTGAATCGAAAAGGTAAGGTAAATCTCAGATCCGGCTGATTCCGTCAACGTAGTCGATGTGTTTGAATTAAGATGCAAAAGCCCATCGAATTTCTCCATTTCCCAACTACAAAGCCACATTTAACAGACTTACCATACCCCATTTTGGACTTCGCTTTTCTCAGATAGCTTTCCAAAACTTATCATGTCAAAGGAATTCCTTTTTTATATACATATGAAGGCTTCCTCGAATTATCAAGGAGCATCTACAACTCAGTAGTGTTAATTAGCCCTTATACTGTCCATTGCCCAGCGGTGGTCAACGCGTTCTTTAACTTTTGTATTCAAATCCGATAATTTGAATTATTGGCAAATATTTAGAGCATGAAACCAAAAAATGCTAAAAGCATCTCACCAACTTGTTCTCACTCCCCATTCAAGAAGATTTGGCATCACTGCCATATTATGTAAACGCGCTGCTTGTCATTTTTTGACATTCGAATTTTCATCGGAAAAAAAATTACAAATTCTCATATTTTCTACTTATTTTCCCGATTTTTCAACCGAAAACATCGAACCATGGCTACGGCTACGGCTAAAAAGCAGGATATGCCTCCACCAGGCGGCTATAAGCAAATTCCATTCGCCCGAATTCCTCCAAAGAGCTACTTCACAGGTAAATATATCTTCAATCTCAGCATGGCACCAATAAAGGGTCCTTACATCACACAACTTCCTTCCGCTAGGCTGGCAAATGATTACCGGCTATGCAGTGATGACCACTGTAGGCATCTATGTGTACTATTTGACCGCTAAGCAAATCAAACGGGAGGAGATCGAGATGCGTTCCGCCGAGAATGTCATCTTCCCAATACTGATTGCAGAACGTGATCGGGAATATCTGAAGCAATTGCGAAGGAATCGCGACGATGAGGCCAAGTTGATGGCCAACGTTAAGGGCTGGGAGGTGAGTACCCATGCAATATGCTTCAAAGCACAAGTTGTAACTTGTGTGTCTCCTTTTAGGTCGGTACCTGGTACGGTGAACCAATCTTCAAGACATTGCCAAAGGATAAATTGCTCACTCCAATGTTCAAAGAATTCTATGCCCATGCTGACTACAAAGATTATGCCAAGCGTGCCAACTTGAAGTTGTGGACATAAGCACACTGGAGCAAATGCTGTTAGTTCAATTTATCTTTTAATTTGTTAAAATAAAGTATACACCTGCAAAACGGGATCGAAGATCAATATAAGGTGTTAAAAGCTTTCGAATTCGTCTTCAGTTGAAGGGAAAGTTTTAAATTGTAATCTTTTTTCTTTAGGAGATACTCACATTCAAGTATGAACCAATTACTTGATGCTGAAGATTTCAACAAATTCATTTTCATTTTATTCAATTCGGCAGATGCATAGTCATGGGACGATAAGGTAAACACAACTCTGTCAAAAGTAGACTTGACCATTTTACACATTAAGCGTTATATTTTATATCAATAACACAATTAAAGTCATTCAATTAGGAATCTTCTTATTGGGCAATAATTCTTCGGATCCAAACACAAAAATGTGGTCCAACATATGTAGGTATTATTCGAAACATTGATACAAAGGGTTGCGTTTTTCACCGTTCCAATTAGATAGCTCATAAATATTTGTAGATGGTAAGAAAATTATGAGACAGACAGTGATTTAGTACTGATGAAAGATTTTTATCCTGAACTGAACCATTAGTTCTTTTACTGCAGAGGTTTAGAGGTTTAGACTTCATTACTTCATCTTTCTAAATGCAAGGTTATGATCCGGGGAAGGAAGATCCTCCACTTTGACCTCAGAAAGTAAACGCAGACGTTTCTAGTGTAGATGATTTTGCATTTGTGTGAACCAGTGGTTTTTTTTTTTTGCGGAATATGTAGGAACGTCTTCACTTATGATAGCACCATCGTCAGTAAAGAATAACTGACACATACACATAACTGCAATAAATAGCAAAGGACTGAGTAAGCTCCCTTGGTTTACACCAGCAGTGATTGGGACTTGAGTCTTGGATGACTCTTGCGGGGCATCTTTAGGAAGTACGAGGTCAACCTTGCACTTAATAAATTTTCAGTCGGCAGTTTAAAGTACTTTGAAACAGCTTTAATAAACATCCATAATCCAATTCCATTCAGTAGGGTTCATTACTTCCACTGACAGCTATTAATATAACAAATCTTGCCGTTTTAATTCCTGACACAAATTCGGGCCATCATAGAGGACGTCTACTGAAAATAAATTGCCACTCTTATCAAAACACAATTTCCTTTCTATTTTTAAAACTTATCTTTATTTCAAGAAAACATTACAGAAATGGGGGAAAAAATCAATAAAAAAGAAAAAACTGATGAGAGAATTTCAGAAGGATTATTTTTAAGGCATAATTGACTTCTCGTTCCTTATTGACGGTCACGTCGTCGTCGAATTGTTCCATCACAAGAGGGAATGTGTCTCTGCAGGAAGCCCTCAAAGACAAACTTCCGTCCGCATTTCTCGCAACGGAACTCTCGCTTCTCCTCCAACTGGGCCTTGTGTTGCTTAAGCATTTCCTCGTTTGAATACTTTTCTCGGCATTCGTCACATGCATACCGCCGCTTAGTGTGTCGCGAATCAAAGACCACAGTGAAATTCTTCGAACAAAACGAACATGTGTACTCCTTTACGACTCTCTTCTCGCCGCTTGGTCCCGATTCGGGGGTTGGACTTCCTGCTTCCTTGGCGATTCTCTCCTCTAGCTTATGTGTCTCCAAATGCGCGTCGTACTTGGCGTCATCAATGAACTTGCGATAACATTTCGGACATTTTTTGGGACCCTTGCCGGTGTGTCGCAGCATGTGCTCCCTCAAATATGTGGCCGAGTTGAAAACCCTCTGGCAGATTTCGCATTTTCTACCCTCGTTTGATGGAGCTTCCTTCTCCCTAGTGCAAGCACGAATGTGCAATTTCAAGCTCCCAGCTGCACCATAACAGTTTCCGCAATTTGGACAGTAGTAAGTCTTTGCCCGACTCGTTTCGGGTACCATACCATACTCAGCCGAATTGTCACTGTGATACGAGGTATCCGATGTGACGATATTACCCGCGGTCACAGTGGCCACCTCCACACAATCGCCGTCATTCAGATGAATTATCTGCTGTTCCACTTCGACTTCACCAACCGAACCGCCGATCTGTTGCAACTGATTCCTTTCCAGCGTTGCCACTGCAGCAGCATCCTCGTCGGCCGGCTGAAAGGTTTGTATTGTGTAAGTGCTATACGTGCCGGGATGCAACACTACAGGCACCGAGTCCTCATCTACGCTATACTTTTCCTGCTTCACATTCATCGTTTAGGGGATACCACGGCAGGAGAAGATTCAATAAAAAAAAAGTAGTTTTTCGATTTGTTTACCGGGCAAGAAAAATTATTGAAAATAGTCAACACCCGACCACACACAAGTCTATGGTTCGCGCTGTAGGAGGAGAGTTTTTCAGTCGCTCTTTTGACAGTTGTGTCAGATATTTGAGGGAAAAATTAAATGGTGGCAACATTGTAAAATGGCTGTCGTGAGGTTGTTGGTTGCCGTGGTGTTGGGAAATTTATTTCCCGCCAATTGACATTTGTAGGGTTTTTATTTTATTTTTGCTGCTGTTTGCTCGGTTTTGAGAGTAAGTGGCAGTTTGATTTGAATTTTATTGAAATCTTTACTTTAAGATTTCTTATTCTTCCTCAACAGCGATGTTGTGCTTTAGTATTTAATTCAAAAATAGTGTTAGTTTGAATTCAGTTACAGGCTTACTGTCGACACAATGTGTTTGAAAGTGAATGTTATGACAAAAATGAATCAAAGAATATTTAATACAAATCCATCTTTCTCAGAACTTATGAGCTCATATAAAACAGCATATGTTTAATACAACTAATTAGCGATGTATTTATATTTGATTTGCATTTGTATATATGAAACGATATATGTCGATTTTGTACTTTAGGAATGAACAATAGATTTATAATATTTAAAAGGTGTTTTTTATTGAAGAGTACTTATTAGCAGTTCATAGAGGGCAAGCCCTAGTTTCTCACAGCTATACGTGTTGGACCCGGTACATACATTTTGAGAAGCTTTCTCATGACAGTAACACACTTGGATATTGTTATCCATTGGAGAAATTTGGCCTAGCCCATTTTTCCTTGAGTTTATCTTTAGCTTGCTTTTCGTTCATATTGCATAAGCTACCAAGTTTCTCGTGCTAAAAGTGCCAAATTTGCAGACAAACGTTAAACTATTGTGCATGGGATTCCTAAAAAATACCAAAATACTCAAAATCACCCACTCTTGGGATGCGGCGGATACTATGAAAAGCTAAGCCTTCGATCTCTGTGAGCTATACTTATGGGCATTAGCCAGTTAATGTGTCATAAGCAGCGATAGGATTTAGCTGACTTTGCCTCTTTTTTCTGCTAAATCGGAAGACAGTATCGACTTTACACAAATACGTTCCATGTCTCCCTGATTTAAAATACATATGCATAATCAGTATTTTCTTTTGCCTTTTTGTGCTGTTATTGTATTTTTGAGAGTCTAACTAGCATCATTCTCATCAAAGAACATCGATTGAAGAAGTGTTGCCGTTTTTTAAGAAAATTCAGGAAATATTGAAGCAATCGAAAGGCCCGCTTGCAAGTGGGTTACTGCCGTTTTCAATGCAAATACGGGACTGAAAACTGTTGAGCTGCTAAAATCTGTAAAGAACTGCGACATGGATTCCAAATTTCTAGAAAATATTAATGTAAATAATGGTGAATACTTTAAATGGACTCCACTAGTTTCAGCTGTACAAAGGTAGCTTAGCCTCTTGAAGGTTCTTCTAAGAGATAACCAGAGGAGTTTATTACCATAAAATTAAAAAAAAAAGCTCTATGAAGTGTAAAGCCAGCTACAAACGAGCAACTAATTGGCCAACTGGTTGACAGACTGGTTGTAATCATATTCCTAAAGACGCAAAGATCATTGAAATGGAATCACTCAACGTCATAATTTAGAGAATGAACTCGTTTGTTTGGTTGCTGATTTCGCTACATACAATCCAACTGGTTGGAGAAAACCGTAAACACAAACCGAAAAAACAAAAAATTTTGATTTTTCAACGACTAGTTTGCAATCTCGGTGAAATCGTTGAACTCATCCCCAGACTGGCCTACACACGGGTTTTTTACAATTAGTCTGTCAACCAGTTAGCCGATTACTTGCTCGTCTGCAGCTGGCTTAATGCTACTATAATTTATTTTGTTTTTACGTTCCTTTGCTTACTTTTAAGAATACCTTTTTAGTGTTTTGTATTGCCTTTTTTACTTCTTTTGGTTAACAAAATCCTTTCCTAAACCATTGTCCCAAACCATTAAGCTATGTAGAAATTTATAATAACACACTAAATTAAAAAAAAAAAATAAAGTGCACGACTGGGTCGTACACCTATGTATGTCTATAAGTTTTTTGTGCAGTTAAGATCCATAAAACCAACGATATACTAATATAAATTTTTAGAATAAAACTTTGTTAGGTTGGCTATAATTAAATTACTGTTATTACCAACTATGTCCAAAAACGTGGTATGCTATCTTATAGGACTTCAGAAAATTAGTCCTAATCTGAAAATTAACCAAACAAATTAGTGTCTTAGCCGTTTATATGAAAATTGCATTTTGTTAAGTTGGTTGTAAGTAAGGTCCCATTATTAGCCTTTTTGGCCGAAAATGTGGCATGCAGCTTTCTATGACGTTATGAATCTAGTCTACGAATGCAATTTAAACAAAACTACATTTTGTTAAGATGGCTTATTAACAATTTTGGCCAATAACGTGGTACGCCATTTTATAGAAGTTTACTAAATTAATCTAAATGTGAAATTTAAAGAAAATCGTTAGAGCAGTTTTCGAGCAAATTGGCTAAAACCCCTTAATCTTAAAAAAAAAAAACGTTTTTTAGCCATTTTATCGTATTTACGATTTTAAATCTAATGTGAGAACTTTAATAAAATCGTTTGATCCGTTTCTTAGCCGAATTGGCCATAAGTACCGTTACAACCATTTTAGGCCAAAATGTGGTAAATCATCTTTTTGCACGTTTCTGTACTAATCTCAGTGTAGAATTTTAACGAAATTGTTTGAGACGTTTTTGCGCAAATCGGCTTTTTTCAAGAATATTTATAAGTAAAGTACTGTAGTTAAAAATTTTGGTAAGAAATTTTGTGCTCCATTTGGAATTTTTCAATCTTTATTGAATATGAGATTTAGTCAAAATCGTTAGAGCGGTTTTTGAGAAAATCTATTTTGTGAAATTAAAGTACCGTTAATAACAGGGCTAACACAAAAATTTAAAGGGATTATCACACAGACCCTAGATATGAAGTTTGATCGAAATCCGTCCACCCGTTCAGGCTGTAACCTCAGGGACAAACAGACAGAATTGGCAGACCTACTTTTTGGAGCTTCTCTATCACCGTAATGTAATTTTTTCACGAATCCAATACTTGTCCTATATTATATGTAGGTGCATGTAAAAACTGTAGAACATTGAAAATGCTTTTGTGCAACTTTAAAGTTTAAATTTGAATAGAAAAACATACACATATGTAGGTGTAAGTACGTACGCCCAGTCGTGCACAGCATTTAGCTAGCAGAACGGCTAATCACCTTCATAGATAATTACAAAAGACCATGACTAAGTGTAACCAATACAAATAAAATGTCTGGACCATGAATCGCCTCATTAGGGTTATAAACTTGTTCACCGGTTAAATAGTCATTCACTTTGAATAATTTTGTGTTAAAACACGACTCAACAATTAAATATGAATAATCAGAAATGAATCAAGAGTCTCATTCAAATAAAGGGTATGTTAAACAATAATAATTTTATTACGGTAGGTCTGTTCCTTGTAACCATATTTAGTTCGAAGTGACTTGTTATAATGTCGACAACTTTCCTCTTTTTGTTTGTTGATTATAAAAATTAATCTATTTCATAACATTTTGCAATCAATGGATTTTGCAATTACAATGCATCTGTCCTATGCAGTGTAGAGCAAGTCATATTTGATGCGAACGAGGATGACTTGTAATCTCTCAGATATCTAAAAGTGATTCATCATTTTTATCTTTTCCCATAAGTCCCAGTAATTATGCAGATTTAAATTACAATAAATTATAACTGACACTACGAGCCCGTGTCAGTATGCAAAATAAAAGTGTATAAAACAAGTGACTAATTGATGACACTGTCACGGGGATTTTTGCTGTCGAACATGGTCTTTTAGATTAACCGACATCCACGTCAAAGGAGGCGCCGCGCGACTTTCCTCATATCACTTGATCTTAGTTAATCGAAGATAAAATTGAAAAAAAAAAAGAAAAGACATCGGCCTTATCAAACCGCGACACGTTTGCCATCAATCAATTAAGATGGGCGTGTGATGTTCAATTTTGTTTTATTTTTTCGAATATTTCGCGTTTGATGACGACAAACCAATTATGAGCAATCAGCGCGATTAATGGGTGCTCGATATCGTCACCAAACTGCGTTCTTATTAAAGGAAAAAATGATTATCATCCGACCTAATATGGGGAAATTGTAAAATTCCCTTGGGAGATTATAAAGAACGATACTGCGATGTTTCCTATAGGTTTCTGTGCAACAGTATTATTAATGATTGAGGAAGAAACTGGTCCCCGTCTTCAATTAGGCTTAACAAGTTTATTTGTTTGACTTGCATGTTGTGTACTATCAGACATAAAAACACTTTAATTTAAAGGAAATTACACGGCAAGAGGTGCATCGTGATTCCTGGAGACACGTCAGCGAATCGAAGCGGGTGATCAAGTGGGCATGTGGTAGATAAAATTACTCAATGGAGATTTTCCGTTGCGACGAATAGTTTATGCGGGGGTTCTATGAGGTAAGTGTACATTCCCCTGAAGTGTTTACGATGATTACGTCAAACTTTAAGAGGAACAATGATAAGATATATTATAGTTTGGCAAACAATAGTGGGTAAAATGCATTTTCTATGAATGACATAGCCTTGATTGGATTGCATCGGACTGCATGCAAGTTCTGAAATTTGTTTTTTTTTAATTAGGATTTACGTCAAATATTTTGATACAGTTTGATATATTCTTTAATTTGTTGTACTTTGCGCACTACTTTGTCTAGTTAGGAATTAAAAATCAATTTAGGTTCTGAAAATACACATTTAGCTTTATTTAGAACTAGTTTTTTCTGTGGGCATTTTTTTACAGTTGACTAGTGAATCGTGTTAATCTGCCATAGTGTTTTGATTCAGAATTATTTGACATTTAATCATAGAAAGACTTAGCCCAATGTCTACAGTGTCTACAAATAAATCTGCTGCATTACGAAATCAGCTTTGTACGAGAAATGCTTTCGTGCACTTAGAGCACATTTTTGTTCGGCGATGAGGTACATTTCTGACTTTATGGGCAAGCTAGTAAGCAAAAGTTCAGAATTTGGCCGTCGAGCTGGCTGCAGAGATTAAAAAGCTGCGGTTAGATTCAGACAAAACAAGGATTTGGTTTGGTTTATGGGCTGGTGGAATCATCTGTCCATATTTCTTCAAAAACGAAGCTAGCCAGAAAGTAACTGACAAGAACGCGCCACGCTGCCTCAAATTGAAGTCTGTGATCTCCAGGAAATTTGGTACTAAAAACCCGTTTCCTTTGTGGTTATTTAAAGCCCAAAGTCTACATAGATTAGCCGGGAATGATTGAGAAGTTCAAAATGCTCGAACGCGTAATCGCAAATTGGAATTTCAGAAAGGACCATGTTAACCGTAAAAATAAGGCCAACATGTAAAGGAAATGATCTTGAAAAATAATGTTGAGAATGGTTTTATCGTTTGATATTAAACATTAGGGGAAAAATTAAATTCTTGTCATTTTTTTTTACTTTTGAAAAAAGTATCTCTAAATGAATCACCCTGTTTGACTTAGTTTATTTTCTATACTATTGTCTAGAACGATCTGTCAATAATGTTGTATGTTACTGTGGTATATCATGATTGATTGATATACTTACCCATGTATTATTTCAATAGCGGCTAATATTATTTATTTAGCTTACAGCGATGGGCGTATTGTTATGCTTGCATAAGTATAAATTCTTATGAAGATGACCACTTTCCTAAGCCTGTTGGTACTGCAAATCCTTTGATTCCGAATACTCAAATCTATCACATGATTCCAAATAGCAGCATCTCTAAACAAATGCGACTCGACAAATTTCAGTCAACAAATTGTACATATGTACGTATTCTGTGCGTGAAAATTTACTAATTTGAAAAGCGTCCATAAAAGTATGGCGCCAAACATCCGGCGTCTCCTTGTTATTTTTACACAAAGAAATTCTGTGACAATGAACCTGCAAAACAAGTCACAAAATGTACATACATACTTTGTATAAAAAATATTTGGAATACTATTTAATTTTATTGCAAATTCCACAATTTTAATGGTGTCCTCAATTTTTTCTCGTTTCTTAAAAATACATTCTTCTTACTTTCGAAAATCCCAAACACTTGTCGTTCAACCGTCAAAAAATTCGTATGCAAAAGCCGAAATAAAGATACATTTTTTATTATACCTTTTTCAAAAGAAACAATTTCGAAATCCCATTGCACACCGTAAGCCGAAAAGAATGTCTTCTTGGCAAAATGACAATTTTCGCAGAGCTATTTTCAAAATGATAAAGGCATACCTACTTCAATTAACTGATCTTATAAGGGCGATTTTTTTTAATTTGTTTTGACTGCTAAATATGTTTTTAAAAATAAATTTTATGACAATTAAAAAGGCGGCAAATAAATATTGTTCTTTTGACTCGTTGCCAAATAGACGGCAAATCTTGTAGTATATGCCAAAAAATTGTAAACACTATACCATGACCTTTATGTGTGTGATGATATAAGTTTGCAAAACTTATTAAATTTATTAAAAATTTGTTGATATTGCAAATTGCTTAGTGAGATTGGTGCTTGTGCTTTGTCTCACGACTGAGATAATAAATAAATGAGCGAGAAACACGATTTTCAGCAAAGAATTTCAAAAGCAAATATTTATTCCGGTTCACTAGGAAGAAATTTCCGGTTAATGCAATATAAACAGTCGTTAGATCGATGGTATACAACAGAGAATTACATTTTCCGGGATTTTGTCATTGCAGAGGTGCTTTTGTGATACTTCTTTTTAGTCATATGTATGTAGAATAATATAGACTACCATAAAGAACATGAAACAACAGAAATGAATAAGATCAATACTTCTTATCAATTCGCAAAAATTGTACAGGAAGTACGAGTAGTACTTATTGGCCTATGAAAGTACACAATACTTTGCATCACCCAAATACTCGTAATCTTTGGTATTTTTTGATATGATTGGTTTGTGATAGCAGTTTCATTACTGAGAGCAAGCTTTCCTCCTCATTCATGGAGATTCAAAAGAAATCGTTTGAAGGGAGGTTTAGTCTACCGGCGCGTCTCAAAATGATGCGATATCCTATAATGATGGCATAGTACTGATCTAAGATGTATTCAGTTTTATCAAGTTGTTAGAGCGCTGGAGATCCAGCTTCTGATTCGAGTCTTTTATTGCAACTCCATCCTTCCCAGTGTACAAAGACCAAGCTGTTTCAATGAGGTTTCCGAACTTTGACAGGCGATTGCGACCATTTTGTTTAGGCTACATCTGTCAAATCGGCTGTTTTTTTATTTCATCTCTTTTGCCAAATCAACATAAAGAGAGCAATTGATTAAATTGTTAGTGAGACTTCTGTTCGAGCGAAATTTCGCTCGCTTCGTAGAAAAATCATGTTCAACGACAAGGCCCATTTTCAGATGAATGGGTTCGTTACAAGTAATTTGGGACGATAATAATCTACACGAGATCCATGGAACTGCATACTTTGGTGTGGATTTTGGGCTGATGACATCATCGGTCCATAATGCTTTGAAAACGAATTTGACCAGTCTATCACCGTTAAAGGCGAACGCTATCGAACGATAATAATCAATTACTTTTGGCCCCAATTGGATGATATAAACATCGACACACACGCACGTGATTTCAACAGGACATCCGTGCCACAGTGGAAATTTTGCACGAGCGAGTTCTTAACATGGTTGTCTCATGCGAAGGCGATTTGAATTGGCCACCGAGATCGTGTGATTTGACCCCGTAAGACGTCTTCTTGTTTAGTTTTCTAAGTCACAGATCTATGTGAATAAACCACAAACCACCGCTGCTCTCAACGCCTACATAAGCCACGAGGGACAATTGAATGATGTTATATTCCATGCATGAACCTTCTGAATAAAAAAAACTTATTATTTCTTACTCACAGTTTCTTCCATTTGGATTTAAAGATAGGAAACGCTTAAAGGACCTTAACCCTTTCTTCCCCTGAATGCTTCTATTGAAACGCCCATGGAATTAGAGATAATGGGATTGAAGTCACGGGCCACAAGTTATTATCTTGGGGGTCAGTCGTGGCCTGCGGGTCGTATCTTTGACATGCCTGTTGTAGATCATCCGATTTGAGTCCTTTTTGTTGCACTTTTAAGAACAATAAACACTCACATATAGCTCTGCATAAGTTGGAACCGCAGTGATGCATTCGCGTCGTCGGACAGCAGATGGAGTAAAACGACATGGACGTTTCTTTTTGAAATGGAGTAAATAAAACTAAAATCTACGTCAAACTTAAGACGCTTGTTGATATTGGCAATCTACATTCTGTTAGAGAGGGCTTAAAAACTCTCTTCAACTAAGTATGACACTTAATAGTTAGAGATTACATGCATCTTATAAGCAAACAATTGCGGTATGCGGAATAGTTTACCCTAGAAATATTTTAATCCAGTCCCATAAAATCAAGTGTCACTTGATAGTGTTCTCATGGAATTCAGTTACAAGTTGGTAACAGGGTAAACCACGTGGATCAGGTTTATGAATAAAGAAAAATCACGAGACTGCAATTATTTAAATTCAAAAGCAATTCATTCCAAGGGGAAAATTATCTCCTGCCCACAGATAAGTATGTACCTACTTACAACAGACACATCGGTGTCTGGGAATTTCCCTCAGTATCCGTCGTTATGAGCAAGTTATGCAAAATTAAAAGGCTGCGTTCAATTCCAACAAATGACATGTTGCTTTTTGATTTGGTTGAATAATAATGCTTTAGTTAAGGTGTAGTTACATTCATATGTAGGTTATGCTTAAATTACTAATCAAGGTCAAATGATTGGCAAGATGAACATAACTTGGGCATGTTGGAATGGAAAAAGTGGCGGTCGTGAGGCTTAAATCTAGGGCGGAAACTTGTAGAGGGGCGCCAAATTTTGTAGATATGTTTTATTTTTATAATAAAAAACTACATTCAAATGAGGTACTCATCATTTTTGGTATCTAAAAATACGAAATTAAAATCTCTGGCCTGATATTCCCTTATTCTTGAAACGTTTACTGCGCAACCGGTTCAAATTATTATTTGTGATTTATTGAAATTACAGTGGACGCTCGATGTAGTGTACATCGATATAGTTAACAATCCATGTAATGAACACACAATATTTTATACAGGCTATTCTAAATAGTCTTCGAACCTCACATCCGTCTACTCTCCATTCGCCCATCCGCCTATTCTCTATCGCTCATTCGTCCATTCATCCATTCTTTTACTCGTCCATTCTGCATTCGTCTATTCTGCAACCGTTCATTCATTTTTGCCAATCGGTCAATTCACCAAACCGCCTATTCTCCAATCCGTCTATTCGACAATCCGCCTTATCGCATATGTTGTGTTGTGTTGAGCTTAAAAGTTTTCAAGAACTGGGCTATTCCCGATAAGAAATCACTTTTTGGAGTTAGCACATTCAAATAACGATCCATCAATAGTCAAGCCACTCAATGAAAAGCCTCCTACTTGGAATAAGTTAAATATGAAAAGTAGGTACCAATATTATTCAGGAAAATGCATTCGCTGATTTTTTCCGCTAATAAGTGAATGCTTGCTGCGACTTGTGAAATATGGAACGCAATCCACATTTGCATGACCAAATCATTGGCAATAGTAATAGCAGATCCACAGGTCGCAGTTCGTTTTGCTGTGAGTGACTGGCAAAATCTAAGCGCACCCATAAATGCATTAAGGAAACATGTTACATCGTTTTTGTATGGCTCTCACAGGATGTTGTAGTCACCAAAAATGTGCACTTATTACGACTAAAATTTAAAAAAAAATTCCACAAAAGATTTCACTGACACCTTCAAGTTCATTGAGGTCTGTTTACATTCCATTGCGCGTACGTCAACCTTTTCCACAAATATGACATTTTTCAAAAGAGCATCCACTGTTTGTCATATAAAGATGACCTTTTCAAATTCAAAATAATTTTGACCGCTAAAGAACCACGAATAATAATTGAAAACAAAACAAAAGTAAATAAAGCCAACCTCTATTAATCATAATTTTCTCGGCGGTTTTTTTCCGCTTTTTTCTGTCATGAACGACCAATGTCTGTTCCGCCGTATTTTGCGAACGAGGCAAAAAAAAAAAAAAAAAAAATTAGCAGCAACATTGCAAAAATGGAAAACAAAAACGGTTCGGTGTTCGTTTATTTTTCTTTTTTTTTATCGTTATTTAATTTTAGATTCTCAACTGGTGTGTTCGACTAGCGAGTGAGTGGAAAATTCCACTGCTGAATGGAGGGGCTTTTGTGTGGCGGCGGATTGCGATGAAGCGTAACGGCTGGCCGAGCAAAAAACGCTTACAAAGAAAAAATCCACTCCGCACGTGACAATGGAACTTTGCTGGAAATGTGCTATAAGTTCTGGATAAAGTCGGTTGTGGAATTATCGGAATATAAAGAGTTTCAAAAAAACTGGCATGTAACACGATACTGGAATGGTATTTGCTTATATTGCACGGGTGGGATAATATTTGGAACGACTTCTGTGTATTGACTTCAAGATTCGAGTCCCAGATAATACCCAGATAATACCAAACTGTCACTCATAAGCAGCCCATAGAGGGCCATGACACAACTGTACGTGTTGTGCGTTGTACACAGTTCTGCACGTATAGAAGGGACCTATAGTTTATGCCTTCACGCATAACAGAAGGACAGAGAGCTCTTTAAGAAGCTTTCTCATGACAGTAATGAATACTATTAGATGTTTGTCAGGCGTTTTCCAGAGCTGGTGCTGTGAAAAAAGTTCTTCTTTTCTGGTTTCGAACTTGGAACTTCATGCAGAGTAGTCCAACGCACTAATCACTGAGTTACGGCAGCCTTATTTGCTGAAGAGGTGAGATACTTTGGTAAAATTTGTTTCTCTGTTATTAATATATGGCTAAGTTGCTGTTCCCATCGGCATTGAGTAGAAGTACTAAAAATCTGAACTATGAATCCTTAAAAGCAGTGTCGCACACAGCTTGTCCCAACGGCAACGCTGTTCAGAAGTTATACACAGTTATGACATCAGTCAGGCGGACAGTCTCTTTGGCTACAACTGATCACATCTTATTTGATATTTTATTAGAATATCAAAACTTCAAACGTGTTTTCTTGTCAAAACTAAAGAAATTGACTTAAGCTGTTAGCGCTCGTGTTTAGTTCTCCGACGAGAGTTAATCGACGTGAAATAATTTCGCTCAAACCTCATGGCAGATAAACACTCTCTGATCCCCAAAAACTAAACTTAAGTGAGCAATAAATTAACGGTCGTATTTTAATTTCACTTCTATAGCTCTAGCATTCACTGGGGAAGCTCAATATTAGCATTGAAATTCCCTATCAACTTGAAGACTTCCACGCACAAAAATCAAGAAATGCAAATCCTGGGGGCAGCTCACTGCCTACAATACATCATCAGCCAATGGTGTGCCAATATCTTTTGAACTGAAATTACTCAGACATTTTCCAACGCACACCAGTTGTTGTGCTATAGATTGACATCTAATGCATTCTACTGTATCTTGACTTGAGTTCTGTTGTTGTTAAAACGTTAGAAAAATGCGAATAAAGTAGGTATCTGTGTGTCATGCCATATGTGCGGGGCATCTGTGTGTTCCATTATAATTGGATGACAAACTTGGAAATATGATACTTAAATACGGCCGCTAATAGGTAATTATGTATAAATGCAATTCTAGTCGCATAAGTATCGAGGTCAGGGACTGAGGTAACTGACTGAGTATTTTTAACATCGTTTCGAGAATGTTATTCAGCTTATGTTGGTTGGGGACACAGATGAATAGAATGCTTGGAGGCCAACGGTTGTTCGCAGTGATCATGAAAATTACAGGCAACCAAATAGATTATAAATGTAAATATGTGGGTACATACATAGATAAGATAATGTTTCCATTTCCTGTTTCCGATTTAATTAGTCAATGGCACATTTTATACCAGCTTCGATGGAGGCTTGTCATCTTTCAAAAAACTTTTTTGTAATTGCAGAAGCACAACCCTGACCTATTCAATGGAGTTGTCCTTCATTTTCGTTTCAAAAGAACAAAAAAAAAATCATTCAACTAACTGCCATCCATTTCTGTTTCAATCACAATTCATTCATCGATTCAATTAAAAGATCAAATCTTGGGAATTTTCCCTCAACTATCTTTCAATTACACGAGACAACTTTGTATGACACTCATTCGAACATGAGACCAATTCTATTTAATTTTGCTTAGCAAGCGTCATAACCGCTTTCAACCGGTTCAATTACTGACAGAGGATGACTCGTGGTATTTATTGAACTAAATTGCGACTCGCGAGCGGCTGGTGCTGGCTCAAATTGCAAAGAAAGAAAAAAATCAAAGAACCTGCAAATTGACACCGATTGAATTGAGTGTTGGTGTAAGTTTGTTGGGTCAATATTTGACGTAAGTAAAGGGAAATGTTGTAGACTTTTAATAAATATATACACAAGCACTTAGATTAGAAAGTGGTGTAAACTTTTCGAACAGTTACTGCAGTAATGCCACCGGGAAATGCCTTGATCGTTGTAATCGCAGATAATTATCGTTGGCGCCATTGTAATTATTTAAATGAACACTTATGTGTATGCATTTGAAAGTTTTATAGGAATTCCTACTGCTGGAAATCAATCATTAAAATAAGATGTCAATCAACTTTTCTTTTAAAGATTGAAAGAGTAAAAAACTTTCCATTTTAGTGACATAAATATACATAAATAGTTGATACTTTTTCTATTTATCATGTTTCAGCAGCTGTCAAAGTTACCAATGACATCTATCGGTCAAAATATTCAGTAAAGTTTGCCATTATATCATGCATCATTTTACCCTTAATGAAAGTGCGGAAATCATTAAAAAATAATATTAAAATTCCGACTCAGTTGTAAATACGCGACGAGAATTTCGTCGTTACATTGGCTTCAGTGTGCAGGCCATTCATAGAGTCGTGGAAAAGTTTGAGCGTGAGTACACTCTTATGGATCTTAAGCCATCAACCAGACAGTGATTGTTGCGAAATGAAGATTTGGCGCCGATCATCAGATTTGTACATCGCCAGAGAGTTAATCTGGCTCATTTTGCGGTTGGATCGGAGCCTGCAGCGGCATTAAATTGTGTTGACACACGAATTGAAGCTGGGAGACTATAGACTGTGCCCTAAATTCGCTAATTGTGCGCTGGAAATGTTGGCCGAAGATGCGGTTTTTGGCCAAAAAGAAAAAATATCTTCCCTTACGAGGCTCATAGCCCAGCATTGATGCGAACGCAATCTACATGTGTTCTTCGAAACATTATGAGATGGAGGCGTCCTCAGACTTATTTCTTTTCAATAGCTATATACATATGTAATAATCATGTCAGGCAGGCAAATTAAGATGACCGTTTGGTCTAATAGAGGGTTTTTCGAGCAACGAAAGGAACATCACAACCATAGACTCTAAACACTCTGAGGAAAAGAAAAATTCGAAGTGATACAGATACAGGGAGATGGTAATACTCTTACAAACAAAGACATTGATCTCGAACAAGTACCTCTAGATCAATGCGAAGCATAGGGAGCTGTACCTCCACACTTTTGGACAATAAGACAACCCTTGTTGCCCAATCTCAGAAAAGATATTCGAGGAAGCAGAACACGTCATGTTCTTTTGACCGCAATATAATGAGGAACGCATCCATACCACCAAGTTTTTTTGTTTTGCTTTTACGTAGTCTGACATCTCTTGGATTACTGTCATGAGAAAGCTTGTAAAAAAAAAAACCCTGTAGGTCGTCCCTCTTATATGTATACGAGTATGCACAAATGTACAACACGTACAACGCATATACATATGTACGTAGTTCTGAGAAGCTAGTCCTTGGCCCTCAATATTTTATTTATTTTATGTAGGTAAGGTATGTCCCCTAGACGTTTATTGTTTCAGCTCAACAGTTCCCATTCACTAAAAACTAATATTTCCCAACGTTTTGTGTCACGTACAAACAGATATCTTTATAAATTATAAATAGAACATTTTTACTTATTTTTATTTTATGATAAGCGTGGGATTTTTGAATTTTAGTACAAACCTCGCATATCATGCAAAATGTGACAACAAATGTATTATGGACGTCGTCCAAATTCCTTTGCCGGCACGTACATATCCAGACAGTCAATCTGCATATACAGTCGATTTCATCTAAAATATATTATTTCAAAATACATAAGTGCAAAACACCCACTTCGTTCGCAAAAAAAGAAAGCAATCTATCCACACCTCATTTTAGCTACGTGACTTTGGCCACGTATGCACTGGACACGCTAGTCATCATCTTTCCCAACTCGATAGGCCAAGTGCACTTGATGCATACCAAAATCTATCACGAAATATGCGGTATCGATTAACTTTTCATCAGTATGTAATCTCACGTGTTTAGATCGCATAAAACGTTAATGGTTTAGACGATCAATAAATTCGAATGATCTCCTGCGGGGTACAAGTAATTTTCCGTTGTGTAGGTAGGTACTTTTTTGTATATTTTAAACTCCTAAGTACTGCCTTTGCAAATTGTCTGTCATCAGTTTTACTCATTCAAGCCGATTGTATCTGTCATAACAAAAGAATTAGTAATGTTAACACTACAATGCTGAAAGGTGAACCAAGAAGGTTTATTAGCACGTTCATTGTACTACACTAACCAAAGTATTATTCATGCTTGCTTGCTATGAAAATTCCTCAATGTGTAAGTGTTTAGTTGTCATAATTTGCATCTGCTTGAGCTAACACTTGTCAGATATGATATGTCATAAAAATACAAATGTAAACAAATTCGTTTTGATAGTAAAAAAAAGTTTGCGTTGAATCTAAAAATACACTGAGTGTACATTTTAGTCCACCCACTGTTTCATTGTTTACGTTATATAATAAAATTTGTAAATATGTACAATTTGACAAAAAAACAAAAACAATTTATTTTTGTCTTCGCAGTAAATACGGTTTTTTTGAAGTTGACATTTTCGTGTTTTAAATTCATTGCAGCTGTGCGAGAGATAAGATTGTTTTCATTTTTATTTTTTATTTTTTAAGGATTTTCTAAGTAAAGAAACTCAACAGGTCCACTTTAATACTAGGCAGAAATCTTTATTCTATGGAGAGGTGAGAAACTTTGACGATAATTGTGTCACTATTATTTCTGTTCCCCGTTGGGACTCGAACATGCACATTGCTATACACTAGCGGTGTTTTTTTAAACCTCCGCAGGCAGTAGAGGCAAATTTCACACGTAAAACAAAAGCAAGAACCTAATTTAATATCCATTTTTTGTTTTGATGCTCCACGGGTGGTGTGTAATCTTCATAGATACTAGTAGCCCGATTTCTACTAGCATGTACGATTTGCAAACCAGAGTAATCGATTCCAGGAATACGTTTACACCCTACACACTTCAACCACTCTCCCGCGGGACTGCCCTTAGGTATTACTTAGCAGGGCTGGTTAGCAAATCAAGTCTTTTCATTCTCCGTAGTTCATTCTGTAGTAATGTCACAAAATTACATATTTGCGCCCAATTCTCCTCCGACTGCAACATGTGATAGAGGATTACGGATGGATTGGGCAGAGTACTTCTCCATGCCATAAAGCGTGGGCAGTAAAATACTTCTTCAGTTGGACATTCGGGACAAGATGGTGAGCTGTGATGTCCAAATCGGTGAAGATACTTACAGTAACCACCGTGACCAGAGAGGAACTGCGTAAGGTTATAGTTCCAGCCTCCATGGCTGCGACTAATACAGTCCTGAAATGTGTTTATTTGCCTTTCGTTGTGTTATCGAAATGAACTTGCTGATGCTGCCGTTTCCTCCATTTTGATAATCTTGATTCCATTGGGTTAAAATTAGATCAAGGCTTTTCTGTTCTATATCCTCAACATTTCATCTGCGATGTCGATGGGGACCATTCCAGCTATAACATAGGCGGCTTCGTCTGATATGGTTCGAAAGCCGCTGATTGTTCGTAGCGCGCAGAGTCTGCATGTTGACGACAATTTCCTTTTAGTTTCTTTCGTCTTTAAAGCCTGTGCCCAGGCTGGGGCAGCATATAGCAGAACTTATGTGACTACTCTGGAGAGTAAAATCCTTTTGCGTACCCAGGCCCACAAATGTTGGGTACCATGCGTGAGAGAGCTCCTTGCATTTGTGATGCTTTTTTTGTTAAATATTCTACGTGGGTTTTGAACTTCACCTTGTTTTCCAGCATTACTCCAAGATTTTTAACGCCATCGCTTTCGTTCTCTCCAGTCTGGTTAGGGATGCCCAGTCCCGAAAGAAATATGTAAATGCCTGCTGCTTTAACTGCATATCACAAATCTCTGGGATAGTACTCATGGGATCTTGCTTTGAGTATATAAACACAAAAAACAGACGTCCAGACCCAGACCTGCTTTAGTGGCACTTCAGCAGAGTTCATACAGCAAAGTATCTGATTTTGTCTTCTATGCTCAGATCAGTGGTTTGGTGCCCCAGACTTTGTCTGACATAGGCATTCAAGTGACAGCTGCTAGCTGCTAAGCTGCTGGCTGTGGGTCTGTTTCTTCGGAAGCCACTTCTCGTGTGGCTGTGATCTCACAGCTTGTGCTGGGTGTGAGGATCGATATCGTGTTGAAGGACCAAAGCAGACCAAGAATGTTGTTTAAACCAACTTTACCCGCAGTAGTTCTGGGAGTGATTCAGCTGTGGTACACTTACTCTCCAACACACAAATGGAAGGCTACGATAGTCGAAGACCTATTCTACACATTAACTTGAACAACGAGTCTCTTGCTCACCTATTGGCTTCCAATTGCGTCATCAACTCTGCCCTGGAGTGTCTAAGTGAAGTAACTCTGATGTAGTGACTCCAACAGATTAAGCTCCACCATCACGGCTTTACTACGCGGTGTCGGCCTATTTGGGCAACAACCATGCTGGGCCATTCCAGGCCAATGCGTCTACATTGCTTAAGCAGAGTGTAGCAAAGCTGAACTTCAAATCGTAGTGTATAGCCAGTACACCACTTCTGGTTTGAAGCGACACGATTTATTTAACATCATATTACAAAAGTAAGAAGCTAGGTTTGGTATCCTGATTCGCTCATCTATATTGTCCTTCAAGTTTTAGTAGTTTTTAATCCAGAATTACACTCAGATAAAGCCCTGTCCTTGGCAATCTGAGTTTAGCTCCGTTGATCTGGGGAGGATTGAAGGTCAGGCAGTAACCCTTTAGTTGGAGTACGAGATTGAGTTTTTCGCTTAGGACTGGAAAGAAAATATTTCCTGTAATCCGGATTACCATATCATCAGAAAGGCCGACACTTCAGTGTTAATCAGCCCTTCTCAATGATGAGAAACCATATTAGTGGAGAGAAGACTTCGCCCTTAGTTAACATAACTAGGGTTATTTTTGCACTGTTTACAATATTAAAATATTTATTTTAATAGCATAGTGTGCAGGGCAACGCAAAGTTGTGCCCTTTTCACAAAGCACTCATGAGGTTAATGAATATACATATTTCCCAAACCAATACGACAGTTATTAGTATTCAAATGAATGAAATTGCTTTCAGTCAGGTGGTGCATTTCGACTTTCGATTTTATTGAGCCCCATCAATATTCAGTGCAACGTCACGCCCATATCACACATTTCAAATCTAAAATTTTAAAATTGTCTACCAGTTGTTTGTTCTCAATTTCCTACTATTCTATTTTTATTTTGATTTTATAAATTAATAAATAAATAATGAGCTACGAACAGTAGGGCAATTGAATCAATAGTCACCTGCTAAATAAAGTGAGCTAATAATAAGTTTTTGTTATTTAAAAAAACAATCTCCATAAATATAAATTGTAATACTCTATTAGAGTGGTTTATTATCATGTGTACATGCGGTAAAAATTAATTATTCATGGTTCTAACCATTTAATTCAGATGAATAAGTGAATCAATTGCATAGCCAGTTATTTGTCTGCGCATCACGTAGTCTGTGGGTTGTTTATTTGAAATTTTGCTTAAAAATATTATCGTTTCGGATTTCAATTACAGATGGTGAATTTTTTTTATATCCTCTCGTAGGTTAAAATGTTGTTATGAGTCGGATGTGTGGTCGAAATTATAATGAGCAATCAGACGTTGTTGACGTCATTTTGCAGAGATCTATTCCGTCATTTACGTTGAAGGTTAAATTTCTTGTTAATTATGAATGAACGACATTTGTTTGTTTTATGAGAAACTATGCTTTTAGGTTTCTCGTATGAATTCATCAATTAAATTTTTATTTAGAAACTTAATTCTATTTTTAGCAAAATTTGTTTTTTTTTTTTTTTAATTTCTCAATTAAAATATTAGGTTAGGTTAGGTTAGCGGGCTGGTGGGGAGAGTGTTTCCCCAAGTACTTATAACTTGTATGTGGAAGCCTGGGACAGTGGCATAAAAAGTGGATAGTGTCCTTAATAGCTTCTTCATCGCCACATACAATAAAAATATTACATTTCGTTAAAATGTCACCGTGAAAAAATAAATGCAATGCTGACATGCAATTCCATTATGAAATACGCCTTGCAGTGGAATTCGCTAACCCAAGCATGCGGAACAGCGGGACGCCCTAGGCAAACGTGGCGCAGAACAGTCGAGGAGGAATCGAGCTCAACTCGAGAATGAGTTGGAGAGAGCTCAAACGCGTTGAAGAAGTACGAACTAGATGGCGCGCAGGCGTTGTTCACGCCGAAGGGTTAAAGGACTTAAGTAAATAAGTAAGTAGGTATTAAATATTGCCCACAATTCGATTTTGATAGATATTAATTGAGTACTAGCGGAGAACTAAACATATTTCTAAAACTAATTTATAGTCAAAGTACCGTTATACGTATGAATAATTACTAAAAAGCACTTAAAAGTTTAAAAAAAATACTAAAAAGTTCTTAAATGTACAAAGAGAAGAAGATACACACATAGTCTGTGTTGTCCTTATAATGGGATAGACTTTGGCTTGGAAGATACTGCAGTAGGATGGGGTTTGTATGATTCATGTATGTTAAGTGACCCAGAGAAAACTTTTCCGCCCATTCCCATGTCTATTTTTGAACCGTAAGTGTAGAGTTGGAACTCCCATACAATGGTTAATGTATTTGATTCTCACTCCTGTCCGTTGTTAAAAATAAGTGAGTATATCTTGCTAAAGTCTATGTAAGGGACTATATAGTCAGTTGTTCTATCGAGATCAGTTCATTTTTATCTTAGAGACCCGTGTTCATATGAGCTTCGCTTCCTTGTGCTTGAATGTCTAAAACATGTTGCCCCAAAGGATTCAAATGAGAGTTTGAAATACGTTAGCTTTCATAAAATAGTAGTTTATAGCGACTCATGGACAAACTTGAATGGCCGAAAAACCTAAACCATATCGCCCAAGTAGTTAATTGCCCTCTGGAATTTGAGTTACATTTTAGTTTAGTTTCCTTGTCCTAAATTTTGTATTTTTTTATGAGTCCCAGTCATGAATACTTTTTTTAAAATATTACCTCTCCTATTGATATGAATCGTCTAATCAGTGTTGCATCATCGTGAAACTATTCGCTGAATAAGCTAATTATTCATTAAATAACGTTGATTATTATTATTTAATCGCTTCTAATATGCAACTGGTTATTCAAGTTTACGATTAAATTATGTAACTCATATTCAAGCACTGTTTTGGAATGTTCTCGCCCTTCCTGGCTATCTTTCAGATTACCGAATCGGTGCAGTGTTTTTTAAGCTTTAATCATAGGAATTCGCGAAGTTGCTGTCGTTAAGACCAATATCGTACAACGAAATCGTTAGCTACACCCACAGCAAAGCGGTTATAAAGGCCCTCAAATAACCGATAATACGATCTAAATTGGTAAAGCAGTGTCACGCATCTTAGAATGGAATATCGACAAGTTGCCGTTAATTTTGTAATCATTTTTGACGAACTGGCAAAAAGCGACTCAAGTTAGGAATCCTAACATCTCTTCATTTGGCACTGAACAGGCATGCCAGACAAACTTGGCCCACACTAAATTTAAATTAGACAAAATGATTAATGAATACTTTCCAGAAAGCATTGTATATAGGCCAACTCGCCAATGCATTGTTGATCAATTATGGTTGCCCTGGACGAGGAGAAGGAGCAATCACCTTTCCATCTGCTCTGCAGTTGCTCGGCCGGCATTATCAATTACTGGTATTCCCCCAGAGTCTTTGAAAAACTCGCTGATATTTTGATTTTTGATGAAATTCATATGGACAAAGAAATGGTTCCAGGGATAAAGGAGCTCCGATTCCGGTGGACCTTACTTGCTCTAACTGAATTCGACGGATTAAAGAGAAGATACCCGTATCTTAAACTACCCCAAAGACAGATCGTTGTGGTCATAAGTCTGAATTTTGAGATCGAAAAGTGTAGAATATTCTCGTCCTTTCTTACTCTTTGCCACTTACAAATTGCCAAAATTTTGACCTGACGAAGTACATCATTGGATCATCCGTGTTGAACTGAACAGGGTTTATATCTACCTCTTTAACATTTGAACAAACATCTCAAGCAGTATTGTATGAAATGGATTGATATTTCAGCATCGTATTATTGCTCATTAAAAATAGTAATCTAATGCGAAAATTGGAGAGATATCTACACGCACCCTACTGTGGCCAAGACTCAAGAACTAGAGCGACTCAAAGAACATCTTTAAGACAGACTCGATGTTTCTGTTCTGGATCCTCCTATGTCGACCCGAAGGACCATCATCGAGTAGTGCGTTAAATATCGATCGCCAGTTCACCTGCTATTGATTTTGAGAAGGCGTTTGACAGTGTCAATCGGGAATATTCTTGCCGTGCCGCGGAATTTCAAATAAATTAATAGCAATTATCAAGGCTACGCAAAATGAGCCCCTACGTCACGGTATTCAAAGTCCAAAATAGGGTTCCGCAAGGTTGCATTAAGTCACCAATATTCTTCTTATTGGTAAGTAGCGATCTGCTAAATGTGACTACGACTACAAACGTAGTCTTCATGAAGAACATGGCGATCTATAATGAAAATGTATTTACATTTTTTGACCCTAAATATTTATCCAACTTCCAATATTTATCAACAAAGGAATGGAGAAAAACAAAATTTTATGGTTGGAACCATTTTTAGACACAGTCCTAGGCACGAATTATTCATTCATTAACGACGACGCAGGCAGCGAAATATTGCAACCCACAGACAAATCCCACGAAAATTCTTCATAAAATGTCGCTTCTATTTTTAGAGTCATGTGAAAATTCGATCGTGCGGGCTTTTCGTCGCGATCAGCTTCAAGCACACGTCAAATAATGAGTATTTCGTTTCGAAACTGCTTTTGTTTTATTTTCTAAATGAAAATCTATATTTTGCTCGGTTTTATTTTCTAAAGTATATAAGATATTTTGTATACTATATGCACGCAGCTAAATGGGCCATTTTGTTTTCGTATTTTACGGTAAATTGCACACAAGATGGGTGTGGCATACGCAGTAGCTTTTTGAAATCTTTTCATCTAAATTTAGAAATGTAATATGTATTTAGCTTTCAATTGAGAAAAAAAACATATGTAAAATGACTAACTTACGGGATCATGACGTTTACTTGGCCACTTGTAACGTATACGTAACTTAATTATAGTTCAGTTGAGTAAGAGAGCGTGAGAAATTTCCTCTTCTCAATTAATCACGATGTTATCACGTGAATCGTGAGAGAATTTGAAAATGAATTCTCGTTCTCGTACGATATGAGATTTGATTTTTCAGTTTCCTTACACGAACTGTCAAAGTGTCACATTATGTCAGTAAGGGCCATCATTTGTTTTTCGAATTGATGTTTGTTTTTGTCGTATTTGACATTTGACATGCGATTGTTTATGCCAAAAACCCTTCCTTCCATTGACGTGATGCCGAGTTGTTTTTTAGGTTTGTAAATAGTTTTCTTCGTAATCATTTTTATAGTTTTATAGTTACAATACATTGTGAATCGATATATCGACTTTATAAAATTGATAAAATTTATAATTCCCAAGAGACACGCAAATGAGTCCTTTTTTTCAATTAACGTAGTACTCTAGACCATGACCAACCCAAAACTTGATTATTTTTTCTGTCAAAAGGTAAAATAAATTGACCCTTTGTCGTAATGTTTGGTGAATGAAAACCTACACCAAACACAGTTGTAAGAGTTCCCAAAAGGCCAGTGATTGATTGCTATTTCTGAAACAAATGGTCGGGGAAACTCGTCTAGAATACACAAACGAGTGGAATAATTTCGAATAATAATCGATGAAAAGCCGAAGGCCATTAAGGTGGGATTGTTTCGTGACATACCTTTATATAATAAAAAGTCAGTTCAATTATAGGAAAGAGTTATTAAGATTTGGAGTTCAATAGCCGCTTTGAGTTTTAAAAGAAGAAACTTTGTTTGAACTGAGTACTATGGTGCACTTTTTTTTTTTTGTTGCAATAAGCCATGTGTTTTAACACCGAGCGAAAGAAAAAAGTTCGATTGAATTAATTAAACGAGAAAGAGAAAGGGGAGGAAAATGAAAACGAAAGCCTTTCTTAAATCGTTATAATTTAATTCTAATGTTACCAAGTCGCTGGTCCAGATCAAAGAGAACGAGAAATCCACTCACCAGCAACCAGCTACGCACCTCCGTGACTTACGCAGTTATCTAAGTGCATCTCTCAGAGAATATCAGCTGTTTAATCGGTTCAACTAATAGCGATTTTGATAACATGACAAAGTGACGAGAGTAGAACTGTTAAGAGAGTGATTATAACGTGGGTGCTGCTGGGTGGATAGCTCGTACAGTGAGTAACAATGTACATGAAACATTTTTTTTTTTTACCACAATTGCAAGTTACATAACAAAGAAATTAATAAGAATCCAAAACATTCCGCCGCCCCTGGAACAACGTTTCAGCACACAGGTAGCACCGCCAGCTTATGAATTGGGCGTTTAAAGGTGCCGCTAGCCGTTCGCACGGTTGCTACTCGAACAAGGCCGTCGCAGCCGGGGTGAACTTCGCAGATGCGTCCCATAGCCCATTTGCCCGGTGGGAGGGTGGAGTCTTTTATGACAACCAGATCGTTGACTTTTATGTTGGTTTCTGCTTGCTGCCAGCGGGGACGTTGTTGCAAAGACGTCAGATATTCAATTTGCCAACGCCTCCAAAATCCCTGAATTTTGGCTTGGAGGTTTTTCCAGCATGATAAGCGATTAGTTGGGATGTCAAGCGTAGGCTCTGGCACTGCTGCAAAGGACTCACCTAGAAAGAAATGAGCGGGGGTTAGTGGTTCTAAGTCGATGTCAGATATTTGGCATAGAGGTCGTGAGTTCAGCAAGGCTTCGATTTGCGTTAACAGAGTGTAATACTGTTCGAAGGTAAGAGTATCAGCTCCTATGACTCGACGAAGGTGTTGTTTCACCGACTTTACCCCCGCCTCCCACAAACCTCCGAAGTGAGGTGCAGAAGGCGGAATGAAATGCCACGTAATACCGTCGCGAGCCAATGATTCCGCTACCAGTGAGTTATGATTTTCCGATAGAACGAGTTCATGCATCTCCGATAATAAGCGATTGCATCCGCGAAAGTTTGTCCCATTGTCGGAATACATGTGCGAGGGTTTTCCACGACGCGAAACAAAGCGATGGAAAGCGGCAAGGAAAGCTTCTGTGGTTAGGTCGCTAACAAGCTCTAAGTGAACCGCTTTCGTCACAAGGCAAACAAACAACGCGATATAGCCTTTGGTGAATGTACTTTTCCTGCCCGATTTCACTTTTAGCGTTACGGGACCTGCGTAATCACAACCACCATGTGTAAATGGTCGGCAAGGCTGAATTCGTACTGATGGCAGATTACCCATCAGCTGAGTGGCGGTAGCTCTTCGTTGACGAAAGCAGGGGACACAGTCGTGGACGATTTTGCGAAGGAGATTTCTGCACCCGATGATCCAAAATTCTTGGCGAATAAGAGCAAAGAGGGTCGACACCCCTGCATGCAAAAAACGTTTGTGCGCGTCAATGATAATGAGTTGAGTTATGATATGCCCTTTAGGAATGATTATGGGGTGTTTTGCGTTGAATGAAAGGTCAGCTTGTTGAAGTCGTCCTCCGACTCGTAAAATGTCATCGCTATCCATGAAAGGAGAAAGATTGAGAAGCTTACAGTGGTTGGGAAAGAAACTATTTTTTTTATAAAATTTTATGTATTCACCAAAGTATTGATATTGTAACCATTTGATTATACTTATCTTGGCGTCGTAAACTGCTTGGGGTTGTTTGAGATAGTCGGATAGCGACGTCAGTTGTTTGCGAATCCGAGCGATGAAACCAAGATATCGAGCTACTGTTCGGATGAGGATATTCCACGATGAAATTCGAGTTGAAAGCTGCTCATACGGATGCTCCTTGTTGATGATGTGATGTGTTTGGCATGAGCCTTTTCTTATTTCAAACAGGCAGGTAGAGTCTTCTTCAGGTGTGTCTGCAATCGGCCACAAAGTAGAATTTTGGGAAAGCCACTGTGGACCGGTCCACCAAAGTGGATGATCGACGAGCTGCGAGGGTGGTATACCGCGGGAAGCACAATCCGCAGGGTTAGATTTACCCGAGACATGGAACCATCGATTACGCGGTATTGTGCCCAGAATCTCTGAGGTACGGTTACCGACAAAAACACTCCAGCGACGAGGGGGAGACGACAACCACGAAAGTACCACTTTTGAGTCACACCAGGCATACACTTTTGCAACGTGAAGATCTAGGGAATTTCGAATCGCGACGAGTAGTTTTGTGAGTAGAACGGCTCCACATAGCTCGAGACGCGGGATACTTAATTGCTGTATCGGAGCTACACGAGATTTAGCGGCGACGATATTTGTTACGTAACTTCCGTTTGAGAGTTTATAACGCGCATAAATGACGGCAGCGTATGCACACTCTGATGCATCGGAGAATCCATGCAATTCGAAGGAATCATCTCCGAAACCGATTCTTCGCGGAACCGAGATTTCGGTAAGCAACGAAAGTTCATCTCGATAAGAACTCCACAGGGTAGCGATTGCAAGCGGAACTTGGTCATCCCACTCCAATTTTCGATGCCAGAGCTCCTGAAATAATATTTTCAAACGAATGACTGAGGGGGACAAAAACCCGAGGGGATCGAAGATTCGCGCTACGTCTCTAAGAATCTGGCGCTTTGTTATCATTTCAGTTGGGGTATAATTCAAGTGAAAACTGAATACGTCACTTCGAGAGTTCCAGCGCAACCCGAGAACTTTGACCCATGGATCCGCGTTGTCCCGAAACGTAATATTTTCCCGAGCAGAGCTATTTACATTTGTAAGGAGTTCGGGGCAATTACTTTGCCATTTGCTTAGTTCCATACCGCACTTGGAAAGCAGTTCGATAAGCGAGTTTTGTTTCGATATGGCTTCTGACAATGTGTCTGCTCCTGAAGCTACATCATCCACGTAAAAGTCGTTAAGGATCACTTCCGACGCGATTGGGAAGTCATTTTGATAATCCTTGGCGAGCTGTTCGAGAGTTCTAACCGATAAATAGGGTGCACACGATGTGCCGTATGTTACCGTGCGAAGTCGAAAATGTTGGATTGCTTCGGATGGCGATCTTCTCCAAAGTATGCGTTGGAAGTCCGAATCCTTCTCTGACACCCATATCTGACGAAACATTTTTACTATGTCCGCAGTAAACACAAAGGCAAAGCGACGAAACCTGGTGCAGACAGAGAAAAGATTTCGCTGAATGGGGGGGCCGATCATGAGGGAATCATTAAGACACTTTCCCGTCTTGTCTTTAAATGATCCATCGAAAACGACACGCAATTTTGTAGTGGCACTATCAGGCTTTAACACGGCGTGATGGGGAAGGTAGTACACATTAGGATTTCCTATTTCCGAGGCAGGAACCGGTTCCATGTGTCCTAGTGCAAGATACTCGTCAAGGAAATGGGTGTAGTTAGCAAAAAGCTCAGGATTTTGGGAGAATTTTCTCTCCATCGATTTGAGGCGCGAAACCGCCCCAGATAGGGTATCTGCAAATTGTGGTGGAGATTTAAATGGGAGACCGACGACGTACTTCCCTTCTGAGTCACGGTGATGAGTTTTTTGGAAGTGTTCCTCGATTTCTGCATCTTCCTGTGACGGAAGCAGTTTAGGATCCACCTCCTCGACTGTCCAAAATGCTTGCAAAATGGAATCGGTATCTAGCAAAGTATGATTCGAAACAATATCGGGGTTTAAATTTGGCGAAAGTTGTCCAGCTAGAATCCAACCAAAAATGGTATGCTGGGCAATTGGGTGACCCTGGCTGTTTTTGGTTACCTTTCCATGGAAGATTTCCCAACACTTATCTGCTCCTAACAAAATATCAATTGGCCTAGATTCATTGAATGAAGGATCAGCGAGATCTAATCCGAATAAATGATCCCAGTCCTCAATCGAAAAGGAAAATGTTGGCAAGTTTGTAGTGACGCTCGGTAAAATATAGGTATCAACTCTGATACAAAATAAACCACAGCGTGACGAAATTGCTAACGAAGTGAGGCCTCTGGATGTACCTGCATTGGTAGATCCAATACCGTTGACCGATATCCTAGCGTTTCTTCGTTTGAGTCCTAATCGCTGAGCACATGACTCAGTTATAAAAGAAACCTGGGAGCCAGAATCGATTAAAATACGAACTTCTTGGGATTTTCTATTGATGTCTCGGACCAATCCAACAGCGGTGGGAAGAAGAGTTTGGGGTAATTGATGAGCGACGTTTACCGAATAATTATTATTAGCAATAGGTAATGACGAAGTTGATGGTTGAGGTGACGAGTCGATGGAAACAGGATCGAAAGAATTGCTGATATGAGAGCCAACCGAGGAGTTATTTACCGATGATAATTGCCGAGGATGATTAACCGAAGGGTCATGGACCAAACTGTGGTGGCGTGAATGACAAGATTTGCAACGATTGTTAGATGGACAGCGAGCAGAAGAATGTCCATTGCGTAAGCAATTGAAACAAACCTTGGACGACTTGACGTAATCTCTTCGAGATGGAATGTTCATTCCGAGAAATTGTGGACATTGCCAAAGTCCGTGAGACTCACTGCATTTAATGCAGTTCGAAGGAGGAACAGCATGCATGCTTTTAACAGCTAATGACTTCGCTCTTGGTGCATTACGAACGTTGCCCGTGGAGTTTTCCAAAGCCTCACAATGAGTCTCTAAAAACTTTAAAAATTGATTAATGGTAGGATAGTCATCAAGAACACTGATCTCCGACCATTGTTTTCGAGTGTCGGGGTCCAGCTTGTTTAGCAGTATGTGTATCAACCATGGATCCCGATCAAACGAGTTCAGCGAAATAAGACCTCTTACTACCTCGTCGGCTCCATCAGAGATTTTACGAAGAATTCGGACGTTGGAGGTTTGGGTTGAGGGTAAGTCCATAAATGATCGAATGAAACCCGTAATCGCGTACCGTGGTCGATTGTACCTACTGTCGAGACGTTCCCAAGCCGTTTCATAAGTGGCATCACAAAGTGGCAAATGATTTATTAAGCTCAGGGCCTCGTTCCGTAGATAGGACTTTAGATAATGAAATTTTTGAATGGGCGTTAAATTGGGTTTATTATGTATAGCACCCTCAAACATATCTCGGAAGGCAGGCCATTCCTGATAATTTCCCGAGAATGGTTCGATTCTAATTGTAGGAAGAATAAGATCTGTTCGCGGCGAATTTTGCGCGTTTGCAAATGACTCAATAAGGATTTGTTGTTGTTCCGCTATTCGATTAATTGTATCCTTATTTTTTTCAGCATTTTCACGTTCCCGAAACGCGGATAATAGAACCGATTTGACTAATAAATATTTAGTCTCAAATTCCTCGTATTCAGGCATTGGGTCCGTATAACCCTCTGTGTCTGCAAACTCGTACATGAGTTTCTGCGAAGAATCAAACTCCTTCCACAAATCATCTGCTTTCAGAAGTTTGACGTCAAGATCAACTAATGAAGAATTTTCATTAATGTCCTCTGAATACTTGGCTAACTTGGTCAACGAGCCTTTAATGTGACCACGTGTTAACCGAAGGGCGGAAAGCTTGGTCGAAGAAGGCATTTCCAATTTTTCTTTTTTTCACGAAAGCAAAACGAAATAAATTTTTAATAGGGACGATTGGCGATAATTAAAATATTCCTCAGAAAAAATCGACGCACTACCACGAAACGAAAATGTTCAAAGTTCACGAGATGGTTAGGTGCACGTGGTCAATTTTTCCTCGAATTCGATTGATTTAAGAAAATCGACAGAATACCAATAATATTAATAATAGTTATTTATTATATCAAAATAACAACCTATTCACTACACTATTGTCTAAACGAAAGTTCTTAGCAATTCGAAACACAAGAATCCGGCTCGAAGGACCAGAAAAATGTTTTAACACCGAGCGAAAGAAAAAAGTTCGATTGAATTAATTAAACGAGAAAGAGAAAGGGGAGGAAAATGAAAACGAAAGCCTTTCTTAAATCGTTATAATTTAATTCTAATGTTACCAAGTCGCTGGTCCAGATCAAAGAGAACGAGAAATCCACTCACCAGCAACCAGCTACGCACCTCCGTGACTTACGCAGTTATCTAAGTGCATCTCTCAGAGAATATCAGCTGTTTAATCGGTTCAACTAATAGCGATTTTGATAACATGACAAAGTGACGAGAGTAGAACTGTTAAGAGAGTGATTATAACGTGGGTGCTGCTGGGTGGATAGCTCGTACAGTGAGTAACAATGTACATGAAACATTTTTTTTTTTTACCACAATTGCAAGTTACATAACAAAGAAATTAATAAGAATCCAAAACACCATGGATTTATACTTTTCAATTTACATATACCTGGGAGGAGACACGGTTGCCTTCCATTCTTTACAGTTGCGAAGAACAGATTTTGTGACAACTTGGTCTTTGTACAAGCTTTGTACATTATTGTCCATTCGCTCGATGTGGTCGAGCCAATGTAGTCCACGTATCATGGCTACCAGCTACAGCTTATAGAGTTCGCGGTTCTATCTTGTCCTCCATGCGCGATAAGGGACCTAATATCCGACGAAGAATTTTTCGTTCGAAAGTACCCAATATTTGCTCAGCTTTCTTACTTATCTTCCAGCACTCGGCTCCATACAGCAGGACTGGTAATATGAGCGTTCTGTGGAGCATTAATTTGGTCCTTCGAGTTAGGAGTTTTGAACCCAGTTGTTTTGTCAAATCACAGTAGCACTGGTTTGTTAGGTTATTCTTCATCGGATTTCCTCAAAAGTGTCATTTGATGGACAGATGTTCCGAGATAGGTGGACTCCATAACTGCCTCGAAAATATATTAATAAAATATGAGGTTTTGGGCAGATCAGTTTTTTGTTTGTTGATAGCATACACTTCGGCTTACTTAAAAGACCAACTCGTTTTGCCTGCTCTTGGCGGGTTCTTCCGATGGTTTGAGTATAAATACATGGTCTACGTATCCTAGTTGTTGGACAGATTTGTTAAAGATAGTCCTTCCATGCTTTCACCTGTGCCGCGCACTGTTTGTTTTAACACAACATTGAAAAAGTTACACGTCTCTGTGCCGGAATCACAAGTGCTCAGAAGAGTTTCAGGCGTTACGTGACACATCGACATAGGTTATAATATTATCCCGAATTGGACCGTCGTCTGGTAGAGCTGAAGACAATGAATACCGTCATAGGCGGCTGTAAAGTCGATGTACATATGGTGTGTTTGGACTTGAAATTCGTTGGCCTATCTTATCACCTGTCTTAGTGCGAACACTTAGTCTATTGTCAATCTGCTGGGTCTTGTTTGGTAGGTTTGTGTAACTGCCAAATATTTGCACACTTAGACAAATTTGTTAAGTGTGTATTACAGATGAGGGATACTTTCCCCCTTGTCATTAGTCTAATTAGCTCCTGTGATTGCCAAGACGTCTAGCGCCAAAGGCATATTGGTAAGAATACTTGTGATTAAGCAATGGTCCGCACGCTTGAATGCAATCAGTCCCTTTGAGGGGCTCCTATTTGGGCTGTTATTGAGCAATTGTTGCCTTCCATTCTCCCAACGATGATTTGACTTCCCAATGGCTTCCAACCTTTGCTGAAACTTAGAAATAGCGAGGAGCATACCTAGGTTGTGCTAATCCTAAAGATGATTCTCCAATTTAGCATTCTCATCGGCTTTATAATTTTCTGACATGTTCTTGTGGCGCGTACCATGTTTTAGTGTCTGTAAGTCCATAAGCAATTTCAATTGATATTTCCAGAGAAGAGGCGATAGTACTCACAAAAAGTACCACATCTGACAGCATCATCTGCTAGCTGATGCGTCGAGCCGGCTTATATAAATGATTCTGCTTGTCAGCAGTTGGTCAAAAGCGAAGCCTCGATATCGCGATTAATAACTGCATTTGAACTGATTATGTTAGTGCCCGAGGAAGACTCTAAGCCAATATTCTATGCTGCGTAACAAAAGATGAAGACCAGTTGTAACTGACATAAAATGTAAGTTCAAGTTGCTAGTAAAAGCACGCTCTCTTATTCTTATCTGTAAGCACCTCCAACCCGATCAATCATAAAGCCTTTACTACACCCATTTCAATTAAAAAAGTATTGCGCAACACTTACTAGCAATTTCAAGGTTGTAACACTTCTTAAATAAGCCTGCACTTGAAATATTGTAGTTAATCAAAACAAGAACATTCGCCCACCGGCCACACCTGCTCTGTTATCACCTGTTATTGTTTAACATGGTTCCAGTGTGGTTATTGACGCATAATGATAAACGTATACGACTTGCTTTGTACGCAAAAGTAAACAAATATATGCCGGAAAGTTCTATGCCATATATCACAGCAATGGGTTATCGGCTTAAGTGCGTGTCTGATTGATAAACATCGTGTAGGCCCGTATCAAGTTGTAACCGGATAATTCTAACGTGCATAAAAAGTCCTAAATGCTGTCTATCTAATCTGCGGATGGAATATTCAATATTCAATTACCCACGCAATACCGAGAGAAGAGAATATTAAAATTAATTTATCGACCGATTGCTCATGCTCACCATTGGACCGGGTTCGTACCTCTGTCCAAAGGTTAATCAAGTTTGTCTTATGGTCGCGTGAAAGGCACGATTCTGTCGGTCTACTTATAAGCCGATAGTATCTGGAAATAATTTCTTATTATTAGAACTAAATTGTAGAGGAAATTATTTATACACCGAGTGGAGATTTTAATTAAATTAAATTGATATCAAGAATTACAGAGAGATGTGCTATCGCTGCGGTATGTGGGGAATCACAGGATGAGGTGACGATGTTTGATTTCTAGTCAATGATGTACATACATCCAGATTGGAAAATTTTCAAATTCTGGGTAGAGAATATTATTATTATGACTGTAGTAATGGGAATTTCAAGAGTCGGATGATCTTTACACTAGCATTAGTGCTTGAATGGCAGAAAATGTTTCTCCAGCATTGCTTACTTAGATGGCGCTACAAGTCCGGCGTTGGGACTGGGCCTCAACTTACAAACATCTTCAGTCAGCCCGATTACGAGCCAGCTTCACGGTTTTAGCACCACTTTACAAGGTCTTCCTCTATTGCACAGTACATCCGTGGTTGGTTCGAAGGCGTTCTTTGCTGGAACTTTGGGCTCCATCGGCTCTACTTGACTCAGTTATCTTAGTCGCTGCATGCGAAGTATCTGGCCAAGTTAATTTCCTTGTAGAGGCCGTATAGTTTGGCATTGTATCATCTTCTCCACTCACCGCCTATGCAGACGGGATCAATGATCACTCGATGAACATCTCCCAAAATAACTAAGAGGATTCTCATCCATACAGCAGGACTGGGATGAATAGTGTCATATAAAGAGTTACCTTAGTAGTCTGAGATAGGACTTTGTTACTCAATTGCCTTGTAAGGCCATCGTAGGTCAAAAGTTCTTCGTTTAATCTCTCCATTGATGTCATTCTCGGATCCCACCATAGAACCTTGGGTAGACAAAGTCCTTTACTAACTCGAAATTATATCTGTCTATTGTGGCATTCTCTTCCAGACACCGACCTTGTATGTCTTTTTCTGTAGACAGCATATACATATGTATTTTGTCTTGCGTTCATTTACCCCTAAGCTCAACGTTGCTGCCACGGCATGGAAACAAAGATCAGGAAAGATCACTGCAGCGTTCTGAGGCTATGTGTACCTATTTATTGTTGCAGCACCTTTCTGTAGAAGACCGAAAGTGTTCATCTTATTTGATCCTGTTATCTTGTTCTCTATATTATAATCATTATCGCCTGATGATCGCTATGAGTATAGCCTTCGTTGAGTCGCTAATTTGCACTTTATACTAGAGACGGGGTAATGAAACAAATAGCATAACTAGAGCAATTCCTTCATTTAGAGTTATGTTGCTAGGTTAGGTTAGGTTTGTGGGTTGGCAGAAGAAGCGAAATACCTCCACCGCACTCAGGTCAGAACTGATCTGTTGAGTCACTCAAAGAGGGGCTTAGAAAAGTTCCCCTTGCCCATTTAACCTATATAATGTCTGTAACAACTATCCATGGTTGTACTTACTCGTTTTCTGTATATACAAACCATCCTAATGTTCTGATGATCCTGACCTGATCCTGAAAAAAGTGCTTGCCGAGGAGTTCGTACCTGGAATGTTGAAGTCCAGGGCACTGGCAAGTGGAAGTGGGTAGTGTCCTCTACATCCTCCTCATCGCCGCAGCTTTTGCAGAGTTCTTCCTCCGTACGACGCAGTTTCTTTAAGTGCTTCCGCAGAGTGTAGTGGCCCGTGAGTATCCCCACCCACACTTTTCTCGGTCCTTGTTTTGTCAAAAGTTGGCCATAATTGTTTTGCAGCTTTGCAAGTTTCTAAGGAATTCCATCTCAGGTTCACATCTCTCGCAGACAGTTTCTCTGCTTCCAGCCTGAGAACCCAGGCCGGGGTGCTTATTGAGAGGTCAGTCAGTTCTAGTGGGTCCGATAAAGCTTTCATTGCTAATTCATTTGCCTTTCATTTCCCAGGACGCTCTCATGCCCTGGGACTCTGCAGAGAAGAACCTTAAGCTCTTTGCGACAGCACTTCACAAGCTTGGATTTTATTTCTGTGGCGGTAATTGTTTGGCTGTCGATAAGGAAAGTGATACATTCTGGTGGTATTGTTCTTACGGCAGACTCACGGGCGGCTGCCAGGTCACTCCCAGGTTGAGAATAGCGTCAAGGCCCGCAGTTGGAGTGTTTCTCATTGCACTGGTAACACCAATGCACGCTAGTCTGTGTACTTTTGTGAGAGCTTTTAGGTAGCTGAACTTGTTTAACGCTGGTCATCATACGAGGCCGCCATAGGTTAAGTTGCTCCCTTTTGATTAATTGCCCCAAAAAGTATCCCTTTATCTGATAAATTGCTAAGCGAATTTGTAGTACAAACGGCACTGCTAATGACATTTGAAAAGGGTGAAAGTTTTAACACCAAATAAAGTCTGTTATGCGATCCGAGTAGATCCAACGCACACCGGTAATAACTTGAAATTAATTCAAATCCAGTGGTCTGTTAAACCGCTAAAACCTCGGAGCCACGATGAACGTCAACATCGACACAAAGTTTATTTAAAAAAAAAAAACCTCCATCGCCATTTCCTCCATCTCCAGTTTAAGCCACTTTATTGTGCTGCTGCGGTAATACGATCCGCGTTGTGTGTACGTTCTTACTTTACGTTTTGACATTTAAATGAGGTGGTAACTAAGAAACTAGGAGCCACCACACCGCTAACAACGCGCCATTGCCGCAGTTAGTTCAATTATTTAACCCCCTTCATGAGGGGAGGAGTATTTCGTGCTCGTACAGTAGTTTGAAGGGGGGAGTCAGATCGTAAACTGTTCGTGCCAGGAAGTCGTTGCTTATTAAATTACTCTCAAGGACATGCTACAAACATTCACGTATGTCCTGAAAAGAGTACGTGAACTTAAGAAAATCAATACTTCGCTCGAGTTGTGTTGGGGTAGGGTTCAAGAGGTTTTGTTACGAAAATGAATGCGGTTTCTCGTGTCTTGTTGGCAGTTGATGATGACGATGATGGACGACTAATTGTTTGCCAAGAGGACATTTTAATTCGTTAAAGGATGTGATGGAGTGTGTAAAATGATTACTTGTGGATTGTAATACATAGATGAGGGGCAAATGTGCGTCAACATGGAGATGAAGCTTGTAAGTTTCTAGTGAAAAATGATGATTCCAAACCCATGATGGTTTGGGAATTGTCTTGCAAAGAAGGGTAAAGTACGTTTAATCAAATTTAGTCAGACGTTGGTCAATGGATGACAATAAAAGGTTTTCCAAAAGGAATCTCTGAACTTTGACAGGTGGTTGCGGCCATATTGATGAAGCTACATCTGTCAAATTGGCTGTCATTTAGTTATTCGCAACGTGGTGGACGCTAGCATCCGTACGTCAACGAAGCGCAAGATCTGCCGAAAATATCGCCGCTGTCCATGAGAGTGTGCAGCAGAATCCGAAGCAGTTGATTCCGGGCCACAACTTGCCGAATTTTCCATCATAATTTTGGCCTACATCTGAACAAGATTCAACCGACCCAGGAGCTCAAGGACCATAGACCACGGGCGCCGTTTGTTCGCTGATTAGGCCACCACCAGTTGACCCCGAATTCGTCGAAAAATCTTATTCAGCAAGTGGATTAACGAACCGAACAAGCAAAATTGTCGCATTTGGGACGAAATCCATCAAAGTACTAAACATCCAGGGAAAGTCACTGTTTGGATTGGGTTTTCGACTGGCGGCATCATCGTCCATACTTCTTTAAGAATGACGTTGGCCAGGCCCTTAACGTCAACGGAAAGCGAAAACTATCGGTCAATGATATCCAATTTCTTTAAAACCCAATTAGGTGATATGGACGCCAATGACATGTTGTTTTAACAGGATGGATCTACGTGCCACTCAGCTTGTGCCACAGGGGACATTTTACACGAGCGATTTCCGAACTTTTATCTCACGCGAGATCGTACGATTTGACCGCGTTAGACTTCTTTATGTGAGTTTTTCCCAAGTCATAAATCTATGCCAATAAATCACAAGCCACCAATGCTCTAAAAATCAACAAAATCAATGCCATTCTTCAAATTCAGCATAATTTACGCACTAGAGTTGGGGAGATCGACCTTCGTTTCGGATGCCTGCCAACCAGCGAAGCCCTGGTGGACATTTGAATGATGTTATACTCCATACATAAATGGCATACATGCGCCTTCTCAATAAATAAACAGTGTCAATGATATCTTACTCACAGTTTGTTATATTCAAATTTGAATATATGAAGCGCTTAATGGAAAACCCTTTAGAATGATTTTCGTCTGGTCTCTTTTACTTTTTAGTTAACAAAATAGTCGGTATAATTTTGTAAATGCTAAGATTTTGTTGTCAACAAACAAGACATTTCAATTGACGTCAAACAAAGATGCATTGTTTCCCGGGTTTATTTTTATGCCTCTGATTAAAAAGTCAGATTTTTTCGTCGTCCACTCGATCGATTGCCAAATGGAATACGATGTCTGCTTTTGGCTCATTTAGTTGTCACGCTACAAACCATTTACGGTACCTACACATGAATTTGTAATTCTTTTATTTATATCTCTCTCAAAAGTACAGAGATGTTGGTATGCATCACGCATCAACAACCATCTCTGTAATGCGTGGCCTCAGTCCCTCCACTGAACCACCCCGCGGTGTCTTCGAGTCTTTCAGCAGTTTCTTGGCGCAAAGAATACTGTCTTTTATATATAGTATATATTCGCGCTCTAAAAATTTGTTGGCAAACAAATCTCGTTCAAAATGTCTCTGAACTTGGGGCACGATGCATTTACGATAGAGAGACATGGTGTACCAAAACAACTGGCGGCGACGGGATAAGTATTTTATTTATCAAATCGCTTAGGGTGCATGCATGCATCTGTTGAATGAGTATCTGCTTAAATTGACAACATCATGTGCTCTTTATCGTCACTTATTTACACAGGAATTGTTCCCTTTTTCGTAGAGGTATTTATATTTACCTATGTACCTACCCCAAATTCATCGAACTCTTCGAATTCTCCTTTACTTTTTTTGCACGAGTCCTTGTTGTATTCGTGTCCTTACGCACGTCACCCCAAACCTAAAAATTTGCTTATGCAAGGTTTCCAGTTCCTTGCGGCATCTATCATCCCTTGTGTGTGTTCCTTTTGTTCGTTGTTCTTTCATTTCAAGTTTAATTTTGCATTTCTAGTGCCAGACACACCCCACTTTAATTCGAGGTTTTGTGCTTGTTTTTTTCTTGGTTCGTGTCCTTGTATTCCTGAGTCAAGGACGTTTTGGCAGCCGCCTTTTTGTGAATCTGTGGAATTTTCCATTACCTTCTTGTACGACGGTATTGCGTCAGAACGGCGGCGGTCATGATGACAGGCGCAAAAATTACGACCAGCGTGGTTTTCATTTTTGCTCGATGGATGCCATCAAGCTTTATATTGTTTTGTTGCTTCTGACGTCCTACTGGCGTGTTTATAGGTTTTTATTGTCCTTCGTGGGGGGTAAAGCATACTAATGGTCAAAAGGCATAATAGGCGGATTAATTGTTCGACAGAGATGCGTAGTAAAAGATACTTAAGCTTTTTACAAATAGCCCTGACAGTTAGTACTATATAAAACAATTGCCTGCCAAAGGTGGTCATTTGTCAAAATTGAGTGCTACTCGTAGTTGCGTCAGCAAAGTTAATTCGTAAGCACTTAATTGCTCATTAAGCGAAAGATTGCTTTTGTTTCAAATACTGCAAAGATTTCTCGAAATTCTAAGAAGTGGAAAATTTCCATCATTCAATTAAATCATGGTTTGCCCACATTGTCTGCATTTCTAATTCACTTTCCTTGAATGTGCCAATAAAACGGCCAACCCCTCGTGCACAGTACTCTTGTCCCGTGGCCATTACGAGAAAAATCCGAGAGGAAAAAGTGCAGTTGCAGTTCACTCAATTGTACCCTAGAGGAAGCACGGTGGCGATGATCTTTTTTCTAAAAATAGCACAAAGTTATTTATTGCTTGCCTCGGCTAAATGGCGATGCAAAGGTTCTCGCTTGCCCCCTGCGACAGCATTGTGATGACTTAATCTAATTGATTTCACAAAAAGTGATGGATGAGTGACTGTAGGTACGTTGTAGACGCCCGCCGCCCGGCCCACGATCTTGGGATCCAGTTGAATGCGACATTTAATTAAATCGTAATGATTAGCACTGAAAATAAGTTGTTTGATGTGTAAACACTGGGTCGTCTGTACGTCCATTTTTGGCAGTAATTTTGCAGTGTTTATTGCCTTTGACCTTGTTTACTGAACAAAATTTCGTAACCATTCCTTCCTATTAAGGTGTAAATATTTACAAAAATTCTTATTGTAATCGGAGACTTTCAGACAGATGTGCTAGAAAGAGATAGATAGATAGAGCCAATAAGGAAAGTTTTTATTGCAAGGTTTGCATTCGTAAAATAATTGAATTACGTGTTGCTGAGTTATAGATATTTTTCAGTGTGGAATTACAGCGAGGCGAACTTGAGTTGGAGGCTCATCGATTGGATTACATTGTCGGCACTGTGTGTAGCTGGATAAATAAAATGTGTTCTATTTCTTTGTTTTTCTTTTTGTAATTCATTAGCGTGTTGAATGCAAGGTGTTTTGAATTAGCTTTTAAGTTTAGAAAAGCAAACAAACAAGGGCAGTTGTGGTTTAACGCCTCAGGAAAGAATCATTACGTTTAGAGTGGACTAGATTGAGGAAAGTTATAAGAGTTGAAAGGCACAGATCTGCAATATAAGGCTCAGAACTTATCAAAAGATGGAGCTGAAATTGTTTTTCAGTCGAAAATTAGTATATAATAGGTTGGGTATGGGCGTTGGCAGAAGGAAAAGACTGCACTCAGACCAGACTTGACTTGTCCTCTTCACCTTCCTCATCGCCGCATCCTTGGGAGAGTTCGGCTGCTTTTCAGTAGTAGTACCCATTCCAAAACGCAAAGAAAAACAGATCTACAGATCGACTGCGCAAACACAAGCAAACAGAGCACTAGCAGATGTCATGATGCAAAAGCCATTTGCAATATTCGACGTATTGGAATTCAGTCTTCTTCTTATGTCCGACGCAGCCTCTTCATATGACACCGCAGAGTGCTATGCCTCATGCACCGACATCAACGACAGAGGGCAGAAATTTTTCGATTACCTTCTAACTAGTAAATTAGTTCTTTGTAATATTGGTTATGAACCTACTTTTATTACATGCAACAAGCGAGAAGTCCTTGATATCACCCTGGTTTCTGAGAACTCAGTGACTGTAGAGTGTCTACTGACCATTCCTTCTCAGACCATAGGTATATCCAATTTTGGTATTAAATACCTCCCCAGGCCCCAACCCGTCTTTCGGAATTTCAGGACTGATCCTCCTACAGACGCTGTCTCCTACACGCAGCCACGCCTAGAACACCCAGTTATCTAAAAAAGGCTGATGGCTCGTGGACCACATCAAGTACAGAATTCATCGATCTTCTTATGGATATCTACTTCCCTTACAGCTGCAATGTCAACTCGGGTTCAATTGAAATCCTGACAGTGCGGCATCAAGCAGCCCTTCGTATCTTATTACTAATAGCATTGTTTTTTGCGCTATCAGTACCTTTAAACCCTTCAAGTCTCCTGGACCTGATGGCATTATTCCTGCAGAGCTCCAAAGGAATGCTGACTTGATCCTCCCCTGGGTAACTACCATTTTAAGAAGCTGCCTAGATCTGGGTCACATTCCCAAGGCGTGGACTGAAATCAAAGTGGTGTTCATACCCAAGGCAGGTAAAAGATCACATGTCAACCCCAAAGATCTGAGACCCATAAGTTTGTCATCCTTTCTTCTAAATACCTTTGAGAAAGTACTCGACATCCACATACGCTGCAAAGTAAATCCTCAACTCTGGTCAGCCTCTCAACACGTATACGTTGAAACGGTCCTTCATTCACTAGTATGTATCATAGAGAGAGAAAGAAAGAATACACTTTGTTCGCTTTCCTCGACATTGAGGAAGCATTTGACAACGTTGAGCCCATAGCAATTATAAACGCACTGTCAAGGCTTGAAATTGGATCATTGATTGGCGATTTGGTGTACCAGTTACTTAAAAACAGAGTCATCAACTCAAAGCTGGGCGATGCCTTGTTTCGGAGGTTTGTCAGCAGAGGCACCTCCCAAAGAGGTGTCATCTCTCTAGTGGTAAATGAGCTGCTTTTAATCCTGGGAAGTTGCCTATGCGGACGACGTTGCTATTGCCTTGACACGTTGAGGGATCTCATGCAGAATGCCCTTTCCAAACTCTCCAAATGGACCAAAATATTGCGGTCTGGGGGTATATCCTCAGAAAATAGAAATAGTCCTCTTCACCAGGAAGTACAAAATTCCTAACTCTGTCCCTCCGACCATAAATGGCACCCCTATGTTGCTCTCATGTACGGCCAAATATCTAGGTCTAATACATACCAAATACCTAGGTGAATACTTCTTCGACAATTTAGGCGAACTCACTGAATCAGACATCAATCGTATCCAACGCTTTGTAATAAGCTCCTGTTGGTTTTAAATGAATAGACTGATGATACTCGTTCTCATCGGTATTACAATGGGCCTCCCTGGCCTAATTGTGGCTGCATCCACTGCAGCCAGCCGTTCTAACCTACCTACCTATACCTCATGAAGATCCCCACGAGAATGGAAAGGGATTGTCTGTAATGCAGCAAGTTGGAGTTTTGACACTCTATGTCCTTCCAAATTGGCTCACCTGGGGTTAGCCCTTTTCTAATACTCGTTCTTCTCCTGGTAACACAGCGGTACTCTGATGCATTCGATAATGATCCCTGATTGAAGTTTTTCACCTTTTTTGGTCAGTCTATCGGCGCATTCGTTGCGCTCAATATCACATTATCTAATCGTCAAACAATTACATAAACTTCAAAGAGGTCACACGAGAAGATGTCCTCCAAAGTGTTTTGTTTATTGACTAAAATACACATAATAAACAAAAACAATATGCGTCGCTAAAAATATCTCTTTTCACTAGTAAGGATCCTTCATATTATCATTGAGCGTCAAGTGTCCTCGAAAAATGACGCAAACAATGCAACAGATAAGCAGAACTTGCAGAAGCTACTGCATATAACTGAAGGAAGGCAGTTGCCACTTAAGAAAATTATTTTACAAAAACAGTACTCTTGAAGAATAGATAAGGGCACTCGGGTGAAGTAGGAAGTCTCTTTCAAAATTTGATAAAACTCAAAGGAACTCTATTAGGTTACTAGAAAACCCTTTTATCGGCTATAAACGTCATTCATATGGCAAAACATATTTCCTGATCCTCTAGTATTGCTGAAATCGCTATTTGTTATAAATTAAGTTGAACTATTTCTATGAGACTGAAGGCCTTAGACGAAGTGTAATGAAAATGCATTTATGCCCCTTTAAATACGGTGATCCAATCTTTAGTCAGAATTTTTTGTTTTATTATCACTGTCATCGCACAATTGCAACTGCATTGTTGTAAAAATTTGAGCTTTTAAAAAAGAAAGACATCACCCATGGAGAATAAAGGTTGAAACCTTGCATCACCTGAGTTTCAAATACCATTACTTTTTCCTATCCCTTCTTCTCTTTTCCAATTTAGTCATCGCCTATGACCTGTTTATCAGTATAAGCGTATTCTGCTCCACCATATTCTGACAGTAGCGATACACAGAACACAACCGGACACAAACGAACATTTCCTTTTATTAGCCGTGCTTTTTTTTAACCTTCGTATACTGCAGTCCATTTGGACAGTCCGCAGCAGGCTATCAACAACTGATTTCGGGTATCCCCAAATTGGTACGTGTGACTCCGGTGTTATGACATTGGCTGTCTACAAAATATATGTTCGTGAATTACAACTCTTTGACTGTTTCTTTTAACCTTCAGCGTCAGTGTTGCCAGAATGATACCAAAGTATCAAAAGTGATACTTTTTAATCTTAATTTCCCCGTGATACTTCGATTTCTGTAAAATGGCTATTTTGATACTTTTTAATTCCGACAACAAAATACTATAATATGCCAGGCAATATTCTTATTCACTGAACTGTGAGTTATTTTTCCGTCATTTTTTTGATAATTTACTTAAATATTCTTTTAGTCGACTTGGCACCTGTTTGGATTAATATATTTTTTGTAAAAGACTTGAAAATATTCATGTTATTTTAGGCATTATAGCTTGTCTTCAGTTTTTTAATATTAACAAAATAATAATAATGGCAGTTTTACTCATAATTCCTATTATGATACCTTTTGATACTTTTCTTCTGTCTGTTGAGATACTTTTTTCCAAACTCTTGCGGCAACACTGTTCAGCGTTCGAAAATATAGACTGAGATGGATGATTCTTCTTTTAACGAAACAAGAATGATTGAAGCTTTAAAATACTTGGCTCACAGTTTTTTCGCAATTTTCAAATTGATGACAAGCGTTTGCTAATTTTTTATTTAAAATAGAACGAAATTAGTCTACTAAAGATAACCTATAATTGGGTCATCACTACGAACACTCCCTACTGTACCGAATAAATTTTGCAGAGACCCCAACGTTTGTAAAATTCTTCGCCGCTACTGGCTGCGCAGGTTTAAAAAAAACACGTCTACTTTTGTATTTACGAGCGAATGATAATTTACATATAATGAAATTATTCAGAAGCAAAAGTTAAAGTATGCTTGAAAGTTTGGCTAAGTCATCTGTCCTTTTGATAAAGTATTATCACAGTTGAGAGGCATACCATAGGGGTAATCGATTTATGATTTATTTCTTGACTAGTTTTTTGCACGCTGGCTGATAGGATACCTAACCTTACTGGTTGATTGATCGACATGTTGATAGATGAGTTACTTTAACGACGTTTTGTCAATTTACGGAAATTCCATAAATAATACCTTCGCTCACATGGGAGCAATCACGTACAAACAAACAAAGAGGAAATAATAAAGTATCTTTATTCAAAGTCGACTTATCACAAGCCGATGTTTTGAATCGTTGTTTTAAGGCACAATTGGCTTTGCCGTCTGTCCCATTAGCAACAAAAAAACAAAGGACACTTTTATAAATTATAAATTTTACTAGACTATTCCAAGACGCAATAGTTTGGCATTGTCAATTTAGATGTCGACAGGACATCACTTTCGAAGATATGTCAACTATTTCTTTTAATTTGGACTGTTTAGCAACAAAAAGTATAACGTCTTCGTTCCCCGCCAAGTTGGACAAGCTGCACAGTATTGGTAGACCAAATCTGCGTGGAAAATTATTAAGCTTCAGAAGCTCTCCACGCCATGCTGTTTTCATATCCGAAGTAGCTGTCTGACCATGCACCTGTGGGCATTAATCCTAACGCATATGGGCCGTTGGCCGCTACTGATCAACTGAATTCTTGAAATATGTTGAACTTGTGAACCATCCAGGAGCGTTCCTCCTTGTACTATTCTACCAGCTTCGAGGATGTATCCTTGTTAGCAGCCTGGTTGTCTACGAGGGTGGTTATAGTGTTTAGAGGTGATGAGATTGCTTAAGTAGGCGGCAAGGCGGCAAGCATCACGTACAGCTTCTACTTTAGCCTGGAAGAAGCTGCACAAATCCGGAAGAAGAAGATGTTTTGAGGGGTTCGGAGGACACAGTTGTACGGAGAAAATAGTTGTTTCGAACACTTTTGTCACTTTGCCTAATTCCCACTCCTCCCTGGTTGAGAATCTAGCCATGACACCGTTTCTAAAGTTCACTTTTGGAGTTATATAATCCAAAAGGGCTATTGTATTTTGACCATAAGACCTGGCTACCCAGCATCCTATATCTCTTTGCATGTAATCTTAGTCATGAAGATGAAAACATAATACGAAGGTCGGTTGGACATATTCTCATGGGTCCCCCTTGTGTCTAGAGCCGCCGTTTTATAAGTTTGACACTGTAGTCCTTTCCTAGCCATCAGGCTACCAGGCCAGCGATTCATATGAAAGTGTAAGACGTACCACAGCGATTTACATCCATATTACCATCTTCGTGCGAAATCCCCCTTCCCAGCGATCGTTTTGCTGCAGGCATAGAAAGCCAAACATGCTTTCTTAACCCGTATCTCAATATTAACCCTCCAGCTAAGTTTTGAATTAAGTACCACCCCTAGGTAGTAGTAGTTAATTCTTTCTACGTATACTTAAATACAAATGGACTACTTTCAAAACTAAATAAAGAACATCAACACCAAAATCCAATTTGTGACAAGAATTAATTTCCCTAAGACTTATACCAAACGCATTTTGAAAGCTATTAAATGGAACTCGCTGATGAATTAATGAGCCTCCAATCACTCGCTGTAACACGTGTGTATTAACATTTTATAAATGTGAGCCGATTTCCCTCCTGCTGTCACACAACAAACAAAAAAAAAGTAAACAATCTTTTAAATAAACCAGTATAAAGTTTATGTGATTCATTCTTTATTAGCCTTCAGACCGGAACGATTTATATTTACTTCCACATTTTGCTTTTATTTTTTTGACCGATGCGATGGTATGATCTGCATTTAGGTCTTTGAACCCTTAAGTTAAAATTGCAAGGTAATAATGGATTCCGATTTTTTTTATAGCCCATTATTTTGTGTACATATGGACTTGCATGTAAATATATTTATTTTTTTACTTTGTGTGCTTTTAGCGAATGGCTGTATTAATAAAGCTGAAACGATGTCTGTTTGCTGGTTTTATTATCACATCTTAATTGTGAGAGGAATTTATTTTTGCGCAGCTCTTACTGCCACAACCTTGTCATGGAATTCCACGACGTAGGCAGACCTTGTGCGTAGAAAGATTCTAATTCCTCTTTAAACTTTCAACAATTGATGTCTGCAACGGAATTGAATTGAATTTTAGTACTTTCATGAGTCATTTATACTCGTGTCTTTAAATGAAAGATAAGTCATGAGTCATGCGTTTTAAAAATGGAATAGGTCACTACAAGTGCATGGTGAACTGCGAGTTACAACACTTGCCATCAAATCTGTGTTATCAAGAAGAAGAAGCGAGAAGGTGCGACAGTAAGATTACGGGGTTGGGTATTAATTGCATCCCTGCTGAACTACTACAAGTGACGCCAAATACATCGTCAGACTTGCTACAAACGCTAACACAGAGAAATAGTTTCCGTAGGAGAAGAAAATGGGAATTTGATGATGACTTCCGAAAAGATAGATTGCAGAAACGGGCGACGTACATACATATGTATATGTGTACCAGAAGTACCCAAAATAACTTACTTACTTACTTAAAGGGCTCCCGACCCTTCTAGAGTCCCTGCCTGAAACATCGTTGCCTTCCATCCTTTGCGGTCCCGGGCACGCTGCTTCCAGTTGTGAAGACCAAACTTTCTGGCATCCGTGACAGCTTGGTCTTTCTACCGGAGGTTCGGTCTTCTTCGCCGCCTCGAACCTGGGGGCTGGGATTCGAAGATTCTCTTGGCTGGAGCAATGTTGTCCGTTCGATTCGACCGAGCCAAAGATTTGACCGAGCCAAAGACTGACTCTTGATTTTTCTACTACATCGACATCCTGGTACAGCTCATAGAGTTCGCGGTTGTATCTTCTCCTCCATTCGCCCTCCTCGCATAAGAGACCTAATATCCGACGGAGTATTTTTCGTTCGAAGGTGCCCAATATATCTTACTTATCGTCCAGCACTGTCTGCTCCAACACGATATTGAAGAAATCACATGAGCACGCATCTCCTTGCCGGAACTTGATGCACATTTGGAAGAGCTCCGAAGAGTTGTATCCAAGTTGCACAGAGCATCGCGAATTGGGCCATCGCCTGTTAGAGCTCAAGACGATGAATGCTGTCATAGGCGGCTTTAAAGTCGATGAAAAGGTGGTGGGTTTCGACTTGAAATTCGTTGGTCTTTTCCAGGATTTGTCTGAGTGTGAAAATTTGGTCTATTGTCGATCTGCAGGGCCGGAAGCCACACTGGTACGTGCCGATTAGTGTGTTACAGAAAGGTTTTAGACTTTCACACAATACGTTGGATAGGATCTTATATGCGACATTTAACAGAGATATGCATCGCTGATACTCCAGTCGTCGGGCATGCGTTCCTCCATCCATACTTGGTTGATGACTTGATGCATGCAACCTACCAAGACATCAGCTCCGTATTTAAAGAGTTCAGCTGGAAGCCCATCAGAGCCAGCGGCTTTTAGATTCACCTCTTAACATCAAACAAGCAGACTTTTTTGTTGGACCACCTTAAGGGTCATACGTCATACACAACGCCAACGTACCCTTCTAAGTATACACATGTCATATTTTAGGTATTCACTAGAAGACCTCTACTAGGACCTCCACTTTAGGGAAGTAGGAAAACAGAAAGATTTAGAAGTACAGATAAAGAACGAGAGTTAAGCTGACAACCTGTGCGTCTATCCGGAGAACCAAGCTCTTGAACCGAGCTCTTGAGAAAGCGAAGCAAAGCCAAGATCATCAATGAAGTAAAACCACTTTGACGATAGGAATGGTTCATCTCTATAGCTTCTACAAAAATCGTTTGAAGGGAGGCCCAGACGTCGGACAGTATCCCGTAAGAACACCGATGATGATGCTCAAATCCAAAGGTAAGTCGGGAATAATGTGCGAAATTTTCTTCACTTAATTAGGTTAAATATGAAATTTAGGGCTGTTTTGGCAATATCGTTGGCATTTTTGGTCGAAAATGTAGTATGACATTTCATATTCATAGGACTTTGTAAAAGTAGTCTAAATAAGAAATTTAAAAGAAATCGTCTTTACAGTTTTAGCATGACATAAAAATAGACGTGTACTTATAAAAATGCTTAGGTACATATGTGTGTACATATGTTCGTTATATCGAATAGCAAGTTTGTCCGAAAATTAGAGATGCCAATTGAATGTGCGCTCGTTATATCGAAAATTTCCCAAGTCGGTATTGGTTATATTCGACGTCCACTGCAATTCAATTTACTAAGCGGTTTCCTTATTTTTATTATTTCTAAAGACTGTTTCTCGAGACAGTACATTTGATCTGATATTTTTTTTAGTAGTAAATATAAAATAAAATATCTTTACTTAAACATCACATTTCTAGCACCCACAGAGGAATTTCAAATATCATTTCTTTTCCACCAAATACCTACCTCATTCCGCAAAAACAATTTCAAAAATTCAAACAGCGACCATAAATTCCCAAGAGTACATCTGAACAAGCTGTAAATGAAAACCAAATCACATCTTCCCATGAAAATACGATCTTTAATTTAATTGACATCTGTTTTGGCACCAAACTGACATTCCTATTTCGAACAGACTTTCGAACTCGATTATTCTCGTAAACAACAAAACCAAAATAAAAAACAACAAAATATTTATTTATATAATTTTTTTTTTATTTAAAAAATCGTTTTAATAAGCAAAAAAAATTGTTTATGTACAAATATTTTGAAAAACAGTTTTACTATACGGTTCAACGTTATATGATAAATATATATTTTCTACTTTTACTAATTAATAAAAAATCTTTTTTGTTTTAAATCCATTGGAATATGTATATATGAATTATTAACTTTACCGTTGTATATAGAAGAAAAAAAATAACAAAAAAATCATTGAGAACTTACATTAGTTTTAAAAAAATTTACGATATTACAATCACTTGTTTAATTATTCTGCTGGTCACATTTAATAATAGTTTTTTTCTGTGAAGTATTGCAGGTTGGTCGCCTGCATGCACTTAGGCACTTTTGTGCCAACTCGTTCCTCCGCTGGTACACACAATCAGAAGCACGTAAAGCGTAGCGTGACATACTTTTCACTCAATCATCAAGCATCGCGAAGCGTTTTGTTAGAAAACAAGTCCTCTGGCACGCGGACTTCAAGCTGAATGTCTTATCCTGGAGCACTACATGAACTGAATCTTGATGTGGATCGTCTTCGACGTCGGAAAAATGCTCTGCGTTGCTTGGACTTTGATAGGAGTTGGCTCTGGTCGGCAGTGTTTTGATTATCACAGCCTGTCATGCTACTCGCTTCAGAACTGGAGTATAAATCTCCTGTGGATGTAGATCCACCATTTTCTAGTCTTTCTCTTCCTCCTCCTCCTCCTCCTGCTGCTCCTCCACTGGCCACCACAATGGAAGATTTTAAACGACAACAATCGACATCCATCGTCGAACGACATCGCCGGCAACGTTTTGTTGGTGTTGAATTCCTACCCATCAGAGGGGCTGTTATGCGGCGCCTCATTGTTGCAAAACGGCCAAAGCGCTGCTGCTGTTGTTGTTGTTGTTGCGGCGTTGTCACTTCGTCATTATCGCTATCGGTTCGGATGCGAAGCGCCCGGGTTGATTGGACAATGGAAGATGGTGTTTCTGCTGTGAACTGTTGTGTAGGTGGCGCCACGATCGCCACAGTTGTCGTTGTCGTTGTTGTGCAGTTATTGTCAATATCGTTGAAGGTTTGATTAGCATAATAAACTTGAGATGGCTCTCATGACCGCTTAGCGCTGTCCTTGCGAAAGGATTTACGCAGTTTGTCAACCAAGCGATTGTGGAACTTATTTAGGCTACCTTGGCTGCCGGCCTGTGTCTTAGGTGGGCTGGACGCCTGGCTGTAGGTGCGTGTCGGCGAAATGGCGAATGCATTTGATGACTGCGATGTGCGCGAGGCGTTCCTTGGGAAAGCGGCACGTGATGATGCTGAACGATTCATTTGCATGCGATGGTGCGGCGACATGTATTCAAAACCGTTGCCAGGTGAGGTAGAGAAACTCTGGCACTCGGACTTGCATTCGGAAACCTTGCGAGAACGTTGCCCCGCTGTGCTGGCAGTGCTGCATTCGGATACTTTCCGGGTTCGGCTACCGTTATAGATGTCGAATTCGTTTTTCATCACGGGCATCATGAAGGCCATTTCGAAATTGTTTCTGTGTTTACGTTGCCAAAATAAAAATTGTAAATAGAAACTGGGCTAATGAGTTGTGGGGTTTGTTCAACAAGTTCAACCCGATGCACTTATAGTTTTGTTAAATCGATATTTGATATGAAACTCAGGCTACGCACTGGAAGTCTTTTCTTTTTTTTTACTTCTTAAAAAAGTTCAAGGCACTTGATATGTCTCTTCGTTTCGTCACTGTTTTCACTCTTTTACTCTCTCTTTTGAGTTGGTGTTTCTGGAATTTTCTACTGCAGTTAACTTTGGAAATTAAATTTCGTTGTTTTAAAAGAATTCACTGTCTGTGTTTGTAAACAGAATAAAAAAAAAATATTTGCAACTTTGTTTGCGTTTATTTATAACTTTTTTGTCCCTCTTAGGTAAGAGTTTATTTATTTATTTGAAATGTTCGTTTTTTTCCGCTTCTTTTTGGTGGTGTTACCCGTTCAAAAGTTTTACTCACAATGATTTCGAATGCACGGAGGGGTATCGTTTTATATGAAATGAAACGGAGCGCGAGCATGTACAATAAATTAATTCGCCGTGCTTAACGTTTGCATACCACTACAAACGTCTTGAAATTGTTCGTTTACTTGTCATGAGGGGGTGTAACGGGGTTTAGTAGCAGCCACAGCAGCAGGTAGTTTAGTTGCAGCAGAGCGCGCAAACAGATATATTTTTAGAAACTATATGAAAAGAGTGCTAGATATTTTCGCCGTGGAAAGAGTGGATATAGCTCTCTTATTTGTATTTAGTGGGTATTGCCAATGCATTTTTAAACTCTGACGGCATTGTTTTACACATTGAAAGTCGGGAATTTGTTTTAATTTTCAAAGAGATATATACATATCTACTTATCTGTAGATAGATAGAATTTGTGCTTGTCTGTTCCGGCATCAGCAGGAGAATTGGATTTTATGACGTTTCTGGAAATACGAGTACCTAAATACGTGTGTAGTTATGATGAAATTCATTGAATACGTTTCGCATACGTTTTAATTTGTGAAACGTCGCATGAGTGGGCAAATGGATCTTTTAAGAATCAAAGGTTCTTTTGCGTTTGGACTTTATGTATTGCACTGCGCATGTTTGATTAGACTCGTACGCTGACGTCAATGAACATAATTTCCCTTTATGAACTTTTGATTGCTCAGAACAGATCCTTGTCTTGTGATCTAGTTATATGACCGATCATATTCATGATCATGGACTTGGTTAATTTTATTGATCAGGTTAATGTATGGGGTAAACTTAAGATAAATATTTTATTGTGTTATGCCACAGCTGCGTTAGTGGGATTTAATTACTATGCCTGTTGTTTTTCGGACAGCTCATAAACTTATACGTTGGCAAGGTTCCAATGCGCCGTAGGTATGTATAATGAAAATGAATACAAACAAGAAGGATATTCTTTTGATGTTCAGACTTCAGACCCACAAACATATTAGATAATGCAATCACTTCTCAAATGTGCAAATATAAAAATGTTTGGTTACAAACTTGATTCTTGATAACTTAACTTTGTTCTTGAATTATAATTTGAACTTGTGCACTTATTTAGGCAATAAGTCAACTGGTTAGACTATTTCAAATTGGTTGGCAGTTTCTGACTTAAGACCTTTTTGACTAACTTCAAAGCAAGTCAATGCGATCACGTATTTTTGTGCATATGTTGACTTTATAGAACTTTAAATCTTACTTCATAAGAATACAATGGTAATTAAGTTGCAGAAGATCCAAGGAACTTCCTGTGTCAGAATTGAGGGTGCTATGCACATTGCCACAAATCTGTCAAACGTGCCATTAAACTGCGACAAGAAAACAAGTACAAACTAATCTACTGTTGGACACTTGAAATACTTAACTCATTTTCTAGTAGGAACATGGTCTGTATTATCCACGACCTTATAGTTAAGGACTATGCAAACTAGTTTTATTTTGGTCAGGTAATGCACCCTAGAACTTGAAGATAAAGATGAAACCTGGTGTTGGAACTGGTATCTTTGGATGCATTACAAATACCATGGATGCATTACGGTGTTAATTTTGAAAATTTCTGGGTTAAATCTTCATAAAGATAGATCAGGTGCTAAAATACATACATATTGTTTAGGAACGCAACATATACATGTATATATATATATATAGCTACATATATCATTTATTTTCTTTGTTCATTTCAATATAAATTTGTACAACTAATTTACTTACTTAATCATAATCTTAAACTACCTAAATTAATCTTCTAATTTTCTGTAATTTGGCAATTGTCAAGAAAACATGTCATATAGCACCCTATGTATTGTTCCTATATCATTTCTATAATTTTGTATTTGCTGACCATCTGGACAACGGAATTATCTCTTGAGAACTTGGCTACTTGCACGGGTGCATTGTACAATCGAGCTCTTTTTTCTAGCAACCACCAACTGCGACACATCATCCTAACAGTCCGCATATAGTTAAATTTTGTCTTGATCATTGGCAATTAGAAATAAAGTCGATTTATAACGTTGTTTGAATTTGATTTCTTTTTTGTATCTTTCGATTTCTATTATTGCTGATCAAAGTTGGTCCTTCCTGGAAGCCGGATTTTTTGTAATTTGAAGCGCATTTGAAACTAATTGGTGGTTGCTAGATTTTTGGAATCTGGATACATTGGAGAGTGCTAAGTATTTGGAGGGAAGGTAATCTGGCGAGTTTGCTGTCTCTTGGACTGGTGTTTTGTTAGGCTGTCTCGGAGTGCTGTTGTGGATTTCTCTGGAGTTTCCCAATATAGTTGTTGTGAATTTGTATTTGAAGAGGGAAAATTGTAACGCCCACGTGTTCGGTTTTTTGAACTTTGGTTAGTAAGATTGCCATTAATAATTATTATGAATGTGCTTAAGCAATCACGTGGACATTTGAAGGGTGCTATAACTCGCGCGCATACCTATATCTTAGAGGCCGGCGAAAAAGATTTAGATGGTTTAGAAACGCGGTTAGAACGATTAGAAGAAACGTGGAGGGCTTTTTGTGAAAATCAAAATGATCTTTTCCAATATTTCGAAGAAGATGGATACGGTAATCCTGAAATTGATTTTGAAGCGACTGAAATTAAATATATTGAGGCAAAAAATGCGTTTTTAAAGGCTATTCGTAACCTTACATCTACCGCGTCACCGCCGCTTCCACCACGTGTACAAGGTAGTTGCGAATCTTCCGAGGAACTTCTCAAGCAACAAGCCGTCTTGTTGGAGAGTCTTCTCAAAAACACTACAACCAATTCTGCGTCAAAGGTATCCGCTGAAGTTGAGCTACCGCAATTTAAAATAGCTCCTTTCGGTGGTGATTATCGCGAGTGGCCTGAATTTCGGGACATGTTTCAGGGGAGCATTGATTGCAAGCAAAATCTATCTGGTGCTCAAAAGATGCGCTATCTAAAATCGTTTTTGTGTGATGATGCCGCAAAATTATTGAACGGAATCGAAATCGCTGATTCCAATTATGTAGAAGCGTGGGAAAAACTTGAACGTCGGTATGACAAGCCCTTATACATTATTAACGCGCATATTGAAAGTTTCTTGAAAATGCCAACTGTGGTAGTCGCGGATAGTGGACATTTGCGTCGGTTAGCTGATAAATCCGATGAGGTTTTACGTGGTTTAAAAGCTTTGCAATCCGAAAGCAGAGATCCGTGGCTGATTTATGTCTTGCTTAGTAAAGCAGACACTGATACGCGAAAAGCCTGGGCGCTTCATACAAATAATTCGGAAAGGGTAAGCGTTCAGGAACTTATCGAGTTTTTGGAAGAACGATGCGATGCTTTAGAAGCATGCGAAGCGCGACCGAAAGACTTAAAAAACCGCGGGAATAGACATTTGATGCGTTCGGGTGGTGCTTCGAATAATATAAAAAGCTTCGCTATCTCCAATCCATTGTGTCCCATGTGCAAAGGTGACCATATGTTGCCGCAATGCCCTAAATTTCTTTCCTTGCCCATTATGTCTCGTCGCAGTTATGCTAGGGATCAAAGATTGTGCTACAATTGTTTAGGTAGCAACCATTCGTCTTCGAGATGTCGTTCTAAAGTTCGCTGTCATTATTGCCGTATGCGTCATCATACCCTCGTGCATTTGGATCCAACAGTTAATAATAGTAACAATCAGAAAGCTGAAAAACCTTCGACGTCTGAAGAGGTTCCTTTATCGATTGTTAGCAATCATATACAAAATGATATTCGTCCTTCCGGTATTTTGCCAACAGTAATGGTTCAAGTTGTTGACGCCTTTGGTAAAACCCAACGTTGCCGTATGCTGCTCGACACCGGGTCCCAGGCTTCTTTTGTTACGGAAGGGTTGGTGAAAAGGTTAGGCCTTCGTCGTCGTCACGCTCGTCTTCCTGTTTCTGGTGTCTCCTCCCTTCAAGCTGGTATTACCCAAGGTGTCGTGAGCCTACATCTTAAATCTTGTGTTGATTCAAAAGAAATGGAAGTTGAAGCCTTCATTTTGAATCAGATTACTTCGAAAACCCCTCTGGTGCCTTTTGGTTTTGATAAGTCCTTGATGGTGGAGGATTTGCAATTGGCCGATCCAGGTTTCAACACCCCAGGTCCAATTGATGTCTTGCTTGGATCTGATAAGGCTTGGAGCATTTTGCTTGACGGTCGTCGTACAGATAGAGATGGTAATTTGATAGCACAGAATACCATTTTTGGATGGGTTATAACTGGAAATATCGCAGCCAGAGAAATTGTCTCGTTACACATAGGAGTGGAACCGGACGTTGATGTTATTTTGAAGTCATTTTGGGAAATGGAAGAACTTCCTCCCAGTACGTATTTAATCGACTCTGAGGACGTTGCTGATATTTATTTTGGTAAAACCTTTTCTCGTGCGCCCGATAATAAGTATATTGTTGAGTTGCCGTTTCGACATAGGGACGTGAAATTTGGAAATACCATCTCAGGAGCTTTATCTCGGTTGTCAGCTATGGAACGTCGATTCTCTCGCCAAGAAAATCTTCGTTTGGAGTATTGTCGTTTTATGAAGGCTTATCAAGACTTAGGGCATATGGAGCTCATTCCAGAAAGCGAGATCGAACCTACATCTGGGAAGACTTTCTATTTGCCACATCACGCTGTTGTCACAAATAAATTAAGGGTTGTTTTCGATGGGTCCCATAAAGATGGAAATGGAATCAGCTTGAATGAAATGCTTCATGTAGGGCCACCACTGCAGCGTAATCTAATAAACGTGTGCTTACGTTTCAGAGTTCATAAATATGTTTTTTGTGCTGACATAGTAAAGATGTTTCGACAGATTTGGGTTGCTACAAAACATCGTGATTTTCAGCGTATCGTTTGGCGAGAAAGTCCTGACGAACCTATTAGACACTACCGATTGCGTACGGTAACCTACGGTACTTCACCTGCTCCCTTTCTATCCATGCGGGTTCTGAAACAGCTCGCCTTAGACTACACGGATCAATTTCCTATTGCGTCGCAATGCATTTTGCATGATTTTTATGTTGACGATATCATGACAGGGTCAGATTCAGTGTCCGGAATCTTAGAATTGAAAAGGGAGCTGATTGAACTATTATCCTGTGGAGGCTTGGAGTTGAGTAAATGGAACTCCAACTGTTGGTCAATTTTGCAAGGGTTGGATTGTCAGCCAGCCGTTTCCTTAGATTTGGATGGTGCCAACAACTGGACAAAGGTTCTTGGGTTAGTTTGGAATCCTCACCGTGACACCTTTACTTTTAAAATATCTTTAGAGGAATCATCGTCGTCACCCACTAAGCGAATGCTGTTGTCAGAGATTTCGAAAATCTTTGACCCATTGGGTTTTCTGGCTCCTGCCACTATTTTGTTTAAAATGCTGTTTCAGGAGTTATGGGTACACAAGACGAAAATTGGATGGGATGATCCACTGCCAACTGAAATAGCTGATAAATGGATTTCCTACCGGAAGGATTTACTCTATTTTGAAAAAATCAACATTAGTAGAAGGTGTATGTTAGATTCAAAACGGTTCTATTTAATTGGGTTCTCAGATGCTTCCGAAAAGGCTTATTCGGCCGTTGTTTACGCCCGTAGTTTGTCTAAAAATGGAGCAATCGAAATTCAACTTGTTGCTGCTAAAACCCGTGTTGCCCCTGTCAAACAACTTACCATTCCTCGCCTGGAACTTTGTGGGGCGCTGTTACTAAGTCGTCTTATTCAACTCATTCGTACTTCTCTAGATGTGAAACCGGTCCAAACCTTTGCCTTTTGTGATTCGCAAATCGTTTTAGCATGGCTGTCCTCTCCACCTCGTCGATGGAATACCTTCATTGCGAATCGTACCTCCGAGGTTCTTGATGTTCTTCCTCGGTCTGATTGGAACTATATTCGCTCAGAGGAAAACCCAGCTGACTGTGCGTCGAGAGGGGTCGAGCCCAGGAAATTGTTGCAGTTGGAACTTTGGTGGAAAGGTCCTGATTGGCTTTCGATGGATTCTGATTTCTGGCCCATCACGGCCGAAAAGGTTGAATTAGCGGATGTACCGGAAAGAAGGAAAGAATCTGTGGTCGCAAATATATTGTCAGTGGAAGAAGGACCTCTTGACCAATTGGCAAAACGGGTTTCTTCATGGTTCCGCTTAATTCGGATTGTAGCCTTAGTTCGACGTTTTGGTAAGAATTGCAGAATGTCTGCAACGGATCGCTTGTTGGATTTTATTCGGTCTACAGAATTGATTTCTGCTAAGCAAACATGCCTGCTATGGGCTCAAAAGGAGTTTATGGAAGAGATTGAAGCTCTGAAGTCTAACAAATGTGTTTCTAACCGATCTAAAATTTCTTCCTTGTCACCCTTTCTGGATAATGTTGGCCTGTTGCGAGTTGGAGGAAGACTTTCCAATGCGGCGTATGTTCCATTTGCGATAAAACACCCAATAATCCTGTCAAAATGCCATCCTGTCACTCAACTGATTCTGCGAGAAGCTCATGTGAAATTTCTCCACGCAGGTGTGTCGGAACTTTTCTCTTTTGTACGTCAGGAGTTTTGGATTCTTGGAAGTAGAAGCCTTATAAGGAAAATTGTGCACGATTGCATGTATTGTTTTCGCCTACGTCAAACTACATCATCACAACTGATGGGAAACTTGCCTTCTTCACGACTTTCGCCATCTTTTGCTTTCGCCCATACAGGTTGCGACTACGCTGGACCAATAACACTCCGTCTATTAAAAGGAAGGAACCCAAAGCTAACAAAAGGGTACTTTGCGTTGTTTGTTTGCATGGTGACAAAGGCTCTGCACCTGGAAGTAGTTAGTGATTTGTCCACGGATGCCTTTTTAGCAGCGTTGCGACGATTTATTGCCAGGAGGGGAAAATGCAGTGTCATCTACTCGGACAACGGCACCAATTTCCAAGGAGCTGCAAGAACTTTGTCCGAATGGTACACTCTGGTACGATCCAAGGAACACAATGAACAAATTTCCACAACGTTAGCAGCTGAAAACATCAGATGGGAATTCATTCCACCACACAGCCCTCACTTTGGGGGGCTTTGGGAAGCGGGGGTCAAATCTGTGAAACAACATCTTCGACGAGTTGTAGGGAATAATATCTTAACCTTTGAGGAGATGTCCACTTTGCTTTCCCAAATTGAAGCCTTATTAAATTCTAGGCCTCTTTGTGCAATTTCTGATTCAGATTTGAATCCGCTAACTCCATCTCATTTCCTTATAGGTAGACCATACACAGCGATAACGGAGCCCAGCTGTTTAGACGTCCCACTCAATCGACTTGGACGATGGGAGCTCATACAAAACATGTTGCAAGGGTTTTGGCGTCGATGGCACTCTGACTACCTAACAACGCTTCAACAGCGACCTAAATGGAAAAAGGCGACCAGAAATTTTCAAATTGGTGACCTAGTTGTGGTTAAGGAGCCCAATACGCCACCATCCAAATGGGCACTAGGACGCGTCGACGCACTTCATCCGGGCAAAGATGATCTCGTACGAGTGGTTTCTGTGCGTACCAAAAATGGCATTTTTAAACGCCCAATAACAAAGCTAGCTATCCTTCCTTGTTCCTGAAATTCCTTCAGGGGGGCCGGCGTGTTTAGGAACGCAACATATACATGTATATATATATATATAGCTACATATATCATTTATTTTCTTTGTTCATTTCAATATAAATTTGTACAACTAATTTACTTACTTAATCATAATCTTAAACTACCTAAATTAATCTTCTAATTTTCTGTAATTTGGCAATTGTCAAGAAAACATGTCATATAGCACCCTATGTATTGTTCCTATATCATTTCTATAATTTTGTATTTGCTGACCATCTGGACAACGGAATTATCTCTTGAGAACTTGGCTACTTGCACGGGTGCATTGTACAATCGAGCTCTTTTTTCTAGCAACCACCAACCGCGACACATCATCCTAACAGTCCGCATATAGTTAAATTTTGTCTTGATCATTGGCAATTAGAAATAAAGTCGATTTATAACGTTGTTTGAATTTGATTTCTTTTTTGTATCTTTCGATTTCTATTATTGCTGATCACATATGTATCTCCTTAGATATTCAGGCAGTGCTTAAGGCACTATCGTTCAACCTAGTGGGCTCTAAATAAGTTGAATAAAGCTACGTCGCATACCCTATTCCCGAGAGCATTCAATCTTCAGGTGAAATAGCTACAGCTGGCTCAGAATCTGCGTTTATATGAGTATGAAAACAAAAGTTAAAAACAAAAATGTAAAAAGTTCTCATATCCTACATTCAACTAATTCGAGATCGATTATCCAAGCACATTTCGACTGAAATCTAAGCAAAGAATATTAAAAGTTACTTTTAAATTAATTTAATGTTAAGTGTTAATGAAAGATTCTGTGCTCAAGTCTCAACCATATTCATTCAACTTTCGCAGTAGCAGAGTTCAATAATTAACTTATTGTAAAAAATTCAGTGAATTAAGAATGAATGCAAAAACTACATACAGTTCTTCTTAGTCAATCTATGCACAACCAATGGAGAGCCAACACCAAGTCTTTTCTATTCCTTTTTATTTCTTTCAATTTACTTTTCGAACAGTAATATCATTAACGAGGTGCCGTGGCTTAGTGGTTAGTGCATTGGGCTACTCTGCAGTTGTTTACGGTCCAAACTCTTGCTAGCATCTGACAAATATCTAAGAGTAAACTAGGCCTTGGCCCTCGATGGGCTAGGTTAGGTTAGATTGGCAGCTTAGGCCCAGATACAGATGGGCATCAGCTCACTTAGGCGTAACAGGCCCATTGTGCTACCACCGGATCTACAAAGGAAAATCACTACCAATTACTACGATACTACAATGATAAGAGACAGAGGACGAATGCAGAGAGGTTACCGGACAAAATAACACTTATGTAGAAGAGGTTCTGCAAATGGGTCAGGAGAACCAACCGGAGCTTTTAATAAAGCGTAGAAGGTGCTTAACGGAAAGACCTGTCAGTTCGCCAAGGTCGTCAAAGAAAAGGGACTTCAAGTGGAGGTCTCTTCTTGACGTTAGACCAGGGCAGTTGCAAAGAAAAAGATGAATCGTTTCCTCTTCCTCCTCATCCCTGCAACTCCGACAGAAATCATTAGATGGGAGGCCCAAACGTCTAGCGTGTAGACCAATTAGGCAGTGTCCTGTAAGTACACCGATGATGGCGCGCAGGTCAAAACGCTTCAGAAGCAACAGTTCTTTTGAACGTCTCTGATTAAAGTTAAGCCAGAGCTCTGTAGCAATTCTGAAGGGGCAATGTGCCCAAAGAGCGTTGGCCTTCATTAAAGCATCAAATTTGAGTAGGTGCCTTACGGATTCAATTGGGAGGGTTGTGCCAAGTTTGGTAATTTCATCAGCCTTACAGTTCCCTGGAATATCCCTGTGGCATGGCATATGTGAATGTTGTATTGTTCCGAGATCTCCATCAGAGATGAACGGCAATCTTGTACGACCATACACTATCTAGGTACAGCTGACAGGCCGTATGAGTTTATGCACCCTATGCACTTACATACGTATTAGTTTTTAGCAGTGTATGTAGTTATATCCACTTTTACCTACCACTGTCCTATATACATACCTACATACATAATTTCTTTACTCCACTATAAAAATAAATAAATAAATATCGGGCCGTAAGCAGCCCATAGAGGGCCAAGGCCTAGCTTCTCAAAACTGTATATGTTGTGCGTGGTGTACATTTCGGCACATACAAAAGGGACCTACAGTTTTATGCCGTATCCGAAGGGCAGAGGGGTTTTTGAGAAGCTTTCTCATAACAGTTATACTCTTGAATGTTTGTCAGACACTCGGAAGAGGTGGGGCCGTGAAAAAACTTTTGATGGTATTTTTCTGGATTCGAACTTGGAACCACTTGCGCAGTAGTCCAACGCAATAACCACTGCGCCACGGCACTCCACTATACTCAAACCTTAACTATTGTTTTGATCTTATTTTCGCCTTCTTTAACAAGCTGTTTATAAATGAAAATCCATCAACATAGATACCTACCAAAAAGTAAACTAAACTCTGCAGCTGACTTGGCTAAGTAAATGTAAACATATCTCTGCCATCAGCAGGGCCTTCACTTGAAATATCATTTCCCCCATCAACTCTACCAAATAGGGAGTCCGCCTCTTATTCACTTAACGCAACTTAACTTAACCGGCAATCCAAATCCCAAGCCCAACTAGTTCAAAACCGGTCTCCTTGACATGCCCTAAAGTAAACGTCTCTACCAATCTTTTTGCGTACTTATACAACTCGTGCTTAAAATTAATGGAAATTATTCATGTTGCTGCCAAATTTGGCTTCCTTTCCTTATTTACATTCCTTGTGATTTAATCTGATTAATTATTATTAAAGGCTCCTTATTGCATTCAGCCATGTGACTTTTGTTAAATCAATAAATTCTCGTGGCAGAGATTCAAGCCAATTTGATTGATCTATCAATTGAGTTATATACATATACACCGACCTAACCTCCTTCTTTTCCATCTAAATGGTTTCATTTAGTTCTTTTGTACTTCAGTTGAAATGGACAAACCAAAAAAAAAATGCAAAAATAAACCGGTTCGCCATCAAAAGTCTTCATTGTTGCGAATTTACAAAGCAAAACAAATAGATATGCCTCATACTTACTACTTATGTATATTTGGCAATATGATACGGAGAAATGTATCTAAAGATGGAACAAAATATGTCAATAAAACAGAAAAAAGATTTCATAAAACCGTGGGTGAAAAGGGGTAATAACTGGTTTTTCAATGCTTCACAAGTTGCAAAAAAATATAACAAGAAAGATTTGGCGGACATCTAGTCTTTTCTCTTTTTACTTAAAAACTCTTATTAATTACTCTTAACAAAATCGGATATTGAGTTTGAGATATTTTCGCCGGAAAATTTCCCCTTGATGTTCTTTTTAAAGAGAGCTGAGATTATGGAGACTCTCTTAAGGGGTAAACCGTGTTGCCATTTAAGTTTACAGTAAACGAAAAGAAGACCGTTTTTATACTTATATGTATTTTAATTTAAAGTACTAAAACTGTTTGGGAGATTTCTGGGCTCCATTCCTGCTTCTATTTATAATTTATTTTATCAAACAACTTTGAGGAATAAGCACTTTATTTTTCAAAAAGGGAAGTAGGTATGTAACAACGTTAATTCTTGTTTCATTACAGCTTTAGATCAAGTAAGTAATACATTTTTTTTTTAGCTTCAATACTAGGCAAACTCAGTTTGGAATTGAATTGTTAAATTTAAAGCGTATTGGCGTGCCATAAGTTAAACTGGAAATTAAGGATTTTCGCATAAGAACTTCAACAGGTGATTGCGGCCATATTGTCGAAGCTACATCTGTCAAATAAGCTGTCATTTATTAAGTCTGTCTTGCCATTGTTTTCTGAAAGAATGTCTTCTGTTTGAGCAACATTTTGTGCTCTTCGCCTTCCTCACTCTTCGTTCTTCCGAGAGGATTATTCGCAACGTTTAGGATAAACTTAAGTCGACCAGTTCAGTGAAAGATTAAGTGAAAGTCACTGTTTGGTGAGGATTTTGGTCTGACGGAATCATCGGTCCATACTGCTTACCTTAGGTTTGATGCCTACATCACTATGGACGAATAGTGACCACAACTCTCAAAGAAGTTAATATTAAAATACGCGAAATGTCTGCTGTAGAAACGTTGCAAATGTTGCAGAAAGCCTTCGGTGGCCCGGTTATGTCAAACAATTCAAAACAGGCAGAGAAAATATTGAAGATAAAGATCGCTCCGGACGGCCATCAACATCAACTGGTGGACGAGACATCAAGGAAATCAAAGATTTGGTACTCAAATATTAACAAGAAATATTATTTACGTATGTTGCATGGCTACCAAGAAGCTATTAATAAACAGATGGAAATGATGTGTGCGATACCCTAACCCTTTCTTATATATAGACAGACATATATAGCCCCTTCCACCAAAAAGTTGCACAGATTTGTATTTATTTTTGTTTTGTAAATTTACTCCAAAACAATTTTTTCCAAAAAGTGGGCGTGGTAGTGGGCTGATTTTAAACTTTTTTAACATTTACTCAAGTCTGCTCCTAAGAATTGATATTATTTGATTGAAATCAAGGAAAAACTGTTTTTTTTTTTTTTTTTTAGAAAACGTGGCCGTTACTTTTCCAAGGACCTCGTATACAAAATTTCATTAAAATTTAAGGCCTGAAAACTGGTGACATACGGACGGACGGATATGGCTCAATCGACTCGGCTACTGTTGCTGATCATTTATATCATCATTTGTATCAAACTTAATATACCCTTAGGATAAGGTATAAAAAGAGGCGAGACAACTCTTGGTTCTTGCACCACTACAAGGCAATACCTCACACTCCATTACTTCTTCGAGATGATTTCGCCAAAAATTTAGCTCATATTGTTTTACAACCAACGTATTTACCAGATTTAGCACTGTGTGACTTTTGACTATTCCCTAAGCTCAAGAAACTGCTCCGGGAAAATCATTTCAACACGACTGAGGAGGAGATAAACACCGAATCATTCGTGCTTTGAAGGTAATTCCGAAATCAATTCTAATAATCGTTTCTAGGATTTACAAAACCGTTGTCATATTTTTTAGACGTTAGGCGACGTTTTTGATTGGGTTTTACTGAATTTGTTTCTCTTTCGTTTAGTATTAACAACTCCAGTCTAACATACCTGCTTCTCAACGTAATAATTTAGTCTTTACGCAATTAGTCAGAATAATGCATAAATATTTGGCTTGGTTAAACTTTTTTGCAATATGGTTTTTCGAAAAACTGCAATTTCTGACTTAAGACCATATTGCCTAGCGTCAAAGATTTATTATATAACTTGGGACCACTTTAATTTGAAATATTTTATCATAGTAGTATGTTTATGCCAGTGCCTAGCACTCACCTTTAACATCCTAATTTTTACTTACTTTTTAAAAAAAACTTAGGCCTTATTTAAGAGGTTATTTTCAAAGAAGAATGTTGAGAATGACCGTGGTTAAACAAATTATGTTTCTTGCAACTTAATTAAGATTACAGAAAATATTAAAATAATAAAGTTCGAGCTAAAATATTTTATTAAAAAGTCTGTAAAAAGTTGTTAGGGGAAAAATAAAACCATTTTCTTTTTGAAATTAGTTCAAATATCTTTTTATTATTTTCATCAATATTGTTTTTATTATTATTGCGTATGAAGTGCATGTTTTTTATTCACTTTTCTTATAGAGACGTGAACAATATTTTTTTTTTTAAATATCTCTTCAAAAATTTTAAAGTATTTTTTTTTTAAACATGTAAAAGAAAGTTTTGAATTCTGTTAAGGGATGAACGATAATTTATTAGTTTTTCTATACAAATTTTGTTTCCAAAATGTTCAAACAAATATGAACGAATCACTATACGCAGTATTATAGTGTAGCGCAATTCTAAGAAAAAAAAATAATATTTAACTAATCTACTGTGAGTGGTGGCAGTATTCTGTTTTAAGTTTGTTATATGATTTTTTTTTATTTTTTAATATTAATTTTTCAAAAAATTTAAAGTGAAAATTTTAGGGTTTTTTTTGAACAAAAATTAAACTAGTTGTAACTCATGCACGATTCTTCTAGTACTAATCAATAATATACTTATACGAGTAATTATAATTAATAAACAATCAATGTGAACAATCTTTTAATTTTCATTAAATAGTCAGAGCTTAGTGTTATTTAGTTGATCGCAGGTCCGTTTAACGAAAACTAAACAGGACTACAATATGATCCTTAACATTCAAAGAGTCGAATATCGATAATAAACAAATGAATGAAAGAACAAAAAAGAGTACTAAATTACCTAACTAATGATACTAAATTGTTTATATTTATTTATATATAATATATTTATATATGTATAGAAAGTTGTTTGTTTTTTTTTTTTTTATTAAAGCCATATAGTAGAGAGAGAGAGAGTATGTGTATATTTATAAGTGTGTGTAATGGGTATATAAATACATATATGTATATAACTAGGAAACTATTGCAAGAAAGGCTAGATGGGACTTAAAATTAAGGTATTAATTTATAAACTTTTGTTTTTATCATTAGTGTTTGTTATAAATAATTTATTGTGAGTAAGTCCATGAATAGATTATTGTGGAACAATTTTCTTTTATTTTTCTAAATTTTTTTTCTCGAGTTTCTTTTTCTTTTGTTTTATATTTCGCTGCAATGGTTTTGGTTTTCTTTGGAGAAATATGATAGTGAGGATGTCAATGAATTGAGCAACTATGGAGCTTTGAAATATAGCGAATGTACATATTTTTAAGAAACTGTCCAAGTTTATATTCATAACTTTCAATTGCTGCTTTTATCGTGATATTACTGACAGCTTTTTGGCAATAAGACAAGTAAAATCAGAAGTAAATTTTACGTATCCGGCCTGCACCTTTAAGAAAAACAGTAGCTTTGAAAGCTTTAACAACTTTCTTAGCTAACAGTTGCATTGTTCTAATATTTATGTGTCCTCTAAAGAAGTACAGTCTGCTTGTACAGAAGGGTCCTAACTCATTAATATTACTGACTCACAAGACAAATGGTGATGAAAACAGATGTCATACATGTTTGTGTCAAAATACACAATGACACCACCTTCGTGTGAATAGCGATCACCAGCTACTAATCATATTCACGGGCAATTTAAGGCCTAATCACAATTAACTTAGGTGAGCTTACGCCAGCGTACTCCAATTTTCCATTACACAGAAATAGTAAAGCATATTCTGTTGGCTTAGAGGCTGAACTATGTACATATATAGTCCAAAGCAATCGAAATGTCAAAATTCTGCGTTAAGTTTTTTCATTGTGTTTTCGCAAGCAACTGTCAAGTAGCTTTGACAGTTGATTTTGTGTTCTCCACAAAAAAATTAAATTGTCTTGAGCCAATAAGTTGTTTAACTCATTCAAGACTATTTTAAAATTTAATTTTTTTATTTTCCTCCAAAAGAATGGTCTTCTTTCAGAAGTAAGCAAATTTGACCGAAAACTTAACGAATCGAAGACAAAAGGCATTACGATCGAAAGGTGTAAATGGCAGCATTCAATACGGCATTTTGACAGCTGCCACAAACAGACACCGACGTTGGAGCGCGACCTAAAGTGACAGCTACTAGTTCTATGACAGCGACATCACTATGTCCATTCGCGTACTTTTTGCACTAAAATTCTGAGATTATCAAATTTCAGAGAGTGAGGTTAAAATTCAGTGGCATGATGAGTTTGACAGCAGACTAAAAACAACAAAAAACGGAAAGCGTAAATGTAAACGGCTCATTTGACAGCTTAAAGCCACACCATTTTGGGCAACAATTTTCAGCGTGTCGCCGCACCGTTTGACAAGTGCAAGTGCTACTGCTTTGCCTGTGTGACAGGAGAAGAATAGAACGTCGATTGTACTGTCACTGGTGAGTTTGTTTCTAAGATGACAACTTTTTGTGATTAATCGATAAAATTAGCAAAAACAAAACTTATCTTGGCTTATGTGAGTCTAGCACCAAATTCAGCACGGAAAGGCGCTTTAAGGTGTAATCAGATTTATTCAGTTGTCGTGTAGGATTAAGCTTGTCTCTTCAGCTATCACGTTCCACCATCATGTAGTTTTGATTCTATTACATCTAGACAAACCTATGTGTTTTATATGTAACATATTCTTAGAAAAAAAAACATTTGTTCACAACAGTTCTGTTGATCTTAAGAGTAGCGGTTATCAGGGAATTTCTTATTTCTAGGACTGTGTGTGCCACGCAGTGGAAACTCTTCATTCTGTAAAGAAAAATAAAGATTTTGCCTTAAAGTTTTATGGCATAAATGTGAATGAGATATTTACTTGTGTTTGAGTTGATCTAGGGGCTTCGGTTTCATCGTCAGTATAACAACTGTAGTCTCGGGATGAGTCGCTAAAAGAGGAAGAGAATGGCTGAATGCGCTTATACAGTTTGACATTATTTTGACGTCAGACCATTTTCTTATGGTGCAGATGTCAAAATGACGTCAGACGTCAAAATGACGAGTTACCTTGGATCAACATTTTCCAGAGGCTCTGGTTCGAGCAAAGGTTGCATATCCTCCCCGGACTGATTCAGTAAGTCTACCGAAGCTATTGATTTGTGTGTCACAGCTGTTTCCCGCTCAACTTCATGGCACTCACACTGACACTCCTCAGGCTTGACGTAGTTATAGTGTACCACGACTCCCATTCCTTTGCCATCCGTGAGGGAATCCTTTGGCAGAGTTGTGATCTTTTTTGGTGCTTTCCGTTTCTCGGGGATATTCTCAAAGTCTATCCATTGGCCTGATGGTTTTCTGTTAATATTGGGCAGTGAAGTTGGCATAACTGGTGTAATTTGAGCCTGATCGGTAGGAGGCTTTGGTGTTCCTGTCGCCGGCTTATTATTTTCCACTGGTGGGCCACGTATAGCTTCTTCGGCGAATTCAAACCAGCTCTTGCCACTCGATGTTGATGTCCGTCGAGGAGATTTAGATTTTTGTGCTTTCTCCTTTGTAGAATCCTTCCGGGGCAGACTGATGCGCAGTTTCTCACCCCGCACTGGTAGTCTGTGCTCTGTATCACCAGCATCGGGTGTCACAATGCCGCAATATTCCTCCAGATGCGATGGATTTAGTGGTGTTGTGGACCGAGGACGATCCAGTGGGCATGTTTTCAATTCCATGTGGGCGCGCTCCTTCATTGGTATTAGGGCAACACCGTGAGCACGCTCTTCAGGCAATGTTGTCGGAATATACGGAAGCTCGTCGTCGAATGAATCCTGTGAAACCAGACCGGTGCTCTCGTGGTCTTCGATAGCGCCGACTACGTGCCGTGGCAAATGGCGTTTTAAACGATTCGGATCTGCCTCTGAGTCTCGCTCGCTCTCGGAGGACTCAGCGGGTTCATCGGTTGATGCGACTGATTGTCTATCGGATGGGAGGTGTGAACGATGGGCGACTGAATGAGTATGAGCCGGAGGCAGTGATGTTGATGTTACTGATGATGATGGTTTTGATTCAGGTACCTCCTCTGGCGCTGGAACCGGCTCTTGCGAGTTTTTTGTCTCCACTTCTGGAGTTTCGTCTGTCGACTTGAGATCTTCTTCTTTTGTAACTACCGGAGCTGCGCTCTTCCGTGCGGCTACGTTTTCATGGAACTTCTTGCGAACGTCAAAGTTTTCCAGATACCGCGAGTGTCGGTGAGTCGCAACGTCATCCTCTTCCGATGCCGAACGGGAAGATTTCCTCCGACATTCCTCCTTGTTGGTTTCCTTTTTTCGCATCATTACTCCGACAACGGCTGGAGGCTGCTTTTCTTCTTCAGATGTTGAACGAGATTTCGAAGCCGGACCATCGTCGACAGAGCGAAGCTTTCTTAGATTCTCAGCCTTCCGACCGGTAATGATCGGCTTTTGGGAGACTACAGCATCATCTGGCCTCCTCAGTACAGTGTCCTTTCGCTGCAGATGCTCCTGAGCTGGACTCTCGGGAATTGAGGCCTGCTCTGAGAGTTGACTCGAAAGACTTTCTGTCTTGGACAGGCTGAATTGTGTGCTAAATATTTGCTCCTGACTACCGGAGCCTAGTCTTGTTGCAAACAGGAGTCTTCGTTTTTCCTTTCCCGCGGCATCTTCTACAGGTTGTGCGAGAGGGGGAATCGTCTCTGGCTCCGATGGTACTCGATGCACCTCGGCAGCAATTCCATTTTCCCGAATAGGACTCTCGGTGACATTTTCAAGGTTCGTGCGAGCGCTTACTTTTGGAGCGCAGTTGTTCGGTAAGGAACTGTCCGATAGAATTGTATCTTGGCTGTCTTGTGAACTGTGTCGATGTACTTCGAGGCTCCAAGTGCGCTCTTTGTCATCGACGTCCTGGGGAAGCGTATGAATTGCGTCTAAGTTCTCGATCCGTTGAATTTTTTCCACTTTCTCTTGAGGGAGAGGTACTTTGGGAGTTAACTCTGCTTGTGGTTCAATTGCTGGTGCGGGTGTTGGTGGCGTTGGCCTTTGCTTCTGAGCCGATGAGGTTGATGGAGTTGGTGCTGCAGATGTTGGTACTGGTGTTGGTGCTGATTGTGGTCTCGATTCTAGTGCTTGTATGAGCTTGCGGGCCTCCTTTTCTTCGGGCGGGGTGTGCAAGGGTATATGGATGGCCTTCCCATCTGGTGGAGTGTCATAGTACCTCAGACGGCTCGATGGTCTTGAGCCAGTACTTGAAAAGGTTTCGAGGGGAGTGTCTGTCTTGCTTGAGGGGGTATGACGTCCAAAATCTGGATCTATGGGCGAGGAACTCTTAGATTTACCTTCAGGCCGTTTCGGCTTAAATATGGCCAATACGGATTTTTGTTTGCTTGGAGTCGGATTCTGTGATTGTGGTGTCGAACGATCCCGACTCTTGCTCCGCGAGCGGACACGATCTTTCGGAGAATCTGGAGAGTCTTTCTGCTTAAATAGGGAACAGAAAGAGCTCTTTCGAGACACGGACACATTGGCCGGCGATGGTGACCGGCTGCCGAGGGTTTCCTTTGCCAATGCCGAGTGCCTTGATGGCTTTGGACTTGAACTTGGTGTCAGTCGCTTTTCATCAATAGCCACATTTCGCCCCAGACTGAGAGAGATTGGTTTCTTGTGCCCGCTTGTCCTTGCACCTGGCAACGGAGCTTCGACAACTCTTTCGTTGGCGGCGATTCCCTTATCGTTATACATATGATCTGGTTTTAGATTAATTCGAATGTACTCCGCCCCACTGGGTGTTGTTCCAACCACCAGTTGGCCGGGACTCTTGTTCGGTGTGAGCCGATTACCACGAGCTACAGCGATCTTTGATGACGATTGTTGTCGACTCGGTCTACTCATATCGGTTGGTTTTCGCTTGGCTTCGCCATTACTTATGCTCGTAGGTGGCTTCTTTCTTTGCGGGGAACTCTCGATTTTAATTCCTTCGGCGAAGACCGCTTGTGTAGGATCATGCTTTCGGGAGAGCAACACTTGTTCGAGAATCTCTGCTGTTGGCGGCTCTACTGTACTAACTATGCTACCATCGACAACATTTTCTAGTGGTTTTGGTCCGCAAAACGATGTCTCGAGAAGCATTCGATGCGGTGATGGTGACCGGGATACACCCGAGATGGCAGACAATCGACTCACAGCTGAGCCTTGACTACCAACACTAGAGATGCGACTTGTGCGACCGGATATGCAGAGTAGTGCTGCCACCTCAGAGCTGGCGGAATCTTTGCGCTGGTGCTGCTGTAAATAGGTTTGAGTTTCGTCGAATTTGAAAATCAATGGTGAGGAACGTCGTGCTTGCTGAAAAGAGAAAAGAAAACACAAAACTTTATCAAAAAAGTGTCATGTATGACGAGGAATCTGTCATTTATCCGACCGTCTAATCTGTCTCAATCAAAGAATTCACATTACTTTCTTCGAAGGCAGTACTTTCACTCACATCTAGGTTCTATCCAGAGATGCCGTTTTGCGATTTCGAACGGGAGTATTTTAGAAGTTAACAGAGGAGTATTTTGTGCCTGAGGGGAGTACAGGAGTATAGTTTGTGTTGTAACCTATTTTTTCTGCTTACTTTTCCATTTCGTAGTTTATTAGATGCTTTAAAATTATCTCATCACTTTCAAAGACAGATACAAGACGAAGCCCATCACACACTGGAGCAATTATGCCATGGGGTAACCCCGAGTATATTCTCTTAAATTGGCAGCTCGCAAAGAAAAGAGAAAATGTATAAGTTTTACCCCGCCTTTCAACTGCTTCCACACTGGATAAAGATTTTAACATGTTTCTTAGCTTACACCTCATCTTCCTCTTCTAAAAAGCCAGTCTTACCCCGGGGTAATTGCACCAGTTTGTGATGGCCCATTTAATGAAATAAAAGTAACAATATACTAAATACAATAAGAGTTACTTTCTAATACTTTTTTGTGGAAAAAATCTAAATGTTTAAAGGGAGTAAGATCAGGACGAGGGGAATACGGGAGTACAGTCTTTAAGAAGGAAGTACGAATACTCCCTTAGTAGTACGTTCGACAAACCTGGTTCTATCGCTGATACCGTAGATAGGAAACGCTTAACGGTAAGCTCTTTTTAGATTGAAATCTAAATTCATTTGAGCGGCTGCCCTGAAAATGGTTTAAGGGGGGCTCTATGAAACCATACCTGTTAAAGGCGTTAGTAGTTACTTTTTATCAAATAAGTTCCTTTGAGTGAACAGAAATTTGAATGCTTCTGTTCAATGTTCATAAGAATAAGTCCTCGATGCGACTGCCAATCGGGCTTGTACCAAACGCAAGCTCTTGTCACACCCTCACTTTGTAAGAAACATAAAACTAATTTTACTATTATTGGTCCCATGTCATACGAGTTTGGAGCAAATCCGAGGACTATATTACAGATTGAGATTCTTTCCTGACCTTGAACTGTGTATAAGAGAAAAAAATGTACACATTTCCAGGAAGTGATGTAATCCCCTCAATAAAACAAGGAGAATAGACAAAAGCACGTTCTTCGCACTAGTTGTTTTGCTTCTTTTTTTTTTACCTCCAAAAAGTTTCTTTTGATGGCCACAACTTTAATTTTACCTACACAAAAAAAAAATCCGAAACAAAAAGATCCACTACGTTAAATAAAATATCAAGTGTAATTCTCAACGCGAATCGCCGCCAACAACTGAAAGGACAATTCTCTTGATTTGAGTCATTTAAATCAAAAAAAAAAAAACCCTCTTCAGTCCTCTGTGAACGATAGTGAGTGATTCATTTATGCGGTGACACAACACATACACACACATAGACACTATAATGTATAGAGAAAATCAAAATAAACTTTTTAATTAATAACATTTCACTCATAATGTGAGTAGATATTGCGCGCCTATTTACAGTCAGTACACCTATTGAATGTCAAACTAATAACCTACATATGGTGGGTATGCTTTATCCTTGTTTGATATTCATAGAAACCACAACCTGTCCCTGAAAGTGTCATTCAAAAATGTAATGATAGCGGAAGGCAGCCGCCTGCCTACATATGTGGGTCCCTTTAACTGTTTAATTAAATTGAGAAAACAAAAAAAAAAAACTAGAGGAAGAAGGACATAAATGCAACCAACACACACACACACACACAGAGACAACCCCAATGAGAGATAGACAGGAGTAGAAGTCGCCTGTCAGGTGCATTTCTATAGACACAGGCACAAGGGGAAACATCATAACATCACGACATTGTAAGTTGGCACTTTTGTGTTTGAAAAGGGTTTACACGGGCTTGAGGGTGCGAGTGTGAGAAGGCGGGCATTGGCTCGAGATGAGAATATGAAAGTTCCCACGAAAGTTTTCTATTACACACGATGCCAGTTCAATTGAATCCTTATGAGAGATGAAAATGGGTGCCACCTTGAGTCCTTGTACCCTGTTGGATGTATTTAATAAACTCTGCTACAAGTTTTCGGACGTAATTTCATTAAATTGAATTTAGAGCAAGGAGATGGGGGGATGCGTTGTTTGTCAGAGAAATTTTAATGACGTTAGACGTTCGTTTAGTTTTTGGGATGGTAGGGATGTGCACTAGCATTGCATGCGTTCAGAATGATTGTTTCTGAAGAAAATTTGTTGTATGGTCTAATTAGGGGTTCTGGTCAAAGGTGTGATTAGTGTCACAACTAATGCATGCTATTGTCTATGAAATATTGCAATTTGTTTCTATTTTATGTTTGATACGTCATAAATGGGATTTAGCGCAAGACAAAACAAATTTGTAAGGAAAAGGATCATTCCACTGAGAAGTTCTGTTTGATCGGACACTTTTGTAATAGTTTATAGGGTCGCACTCAAATGGTTACAAAAACAAATAGATTTACATAAAAAGAAGAAGTAAAACTAAAAAACTCACCTGCAATTGTTGTTGAATTTTCTCTTGCTCCTCCTTTTTCGCTTCTGGATCCATAAAGTATAACTCCTCCGTTGAGCTACGCAATTCCAAGGCACCCTCTTCGCGAAAACCAAGTCCAATTGTTTCCTGTAGTGTTCCAGTGCCAACCTTTATGTGTGTTAGTTTCAATAATTTCATAACAATTACAACACCAAGAAGTAAAAAAAAGAACAAAAAAATTAGATGCCACTATTATCTACGAACTATGGCAAGTGGGAAGTGGAGGGAGATTTGAAGTCATTTTTTTTGTCAAAATGGACAGTCCATGGCAAAAATAATTTTCCATACAAAAAAAAAGAATAAATAGTTGAGTGCCGAATTTTGCAGAAGGTACCTACTTAAAATACAATTTCAAAATCTTAAGGATTCCAGGTCCAGGAGATAGTCAGGGATAGCGGAAGGGCACACATCGAACCGGACGAGGCATCATTTGTTAACCTGATTGGCTGAAATATGCGTCCCAGAAGTCGTGCAATAGCTCTTCAGAAGTAGGATGAAATCAACGATGGCGTCTACAGACTACTTTGACATATTTGGAGCTGAGCTGAGTTTTGTTGAATACTGAAGGGCATTGAAAAGATATTGTGGCGGACGGATGAACTCTCAATGGGCCAACGGCAGCGCTCGCATCACCCAAATGGACATCAGCCCCTTGTCCTAGGGGCAGCTTTGGGACTGTGCTGTTGGCTTATCTACTTGCTCTAGAGTGCAGACATTACCGCAATTTAAGAAGAGTGATGGGATGGCCTGGGTAAAAAGAAAATCAAAAACTGCGACTTCTACTACGGCGGGTACGGATTTGTCATTGAAGGCAGACTTAGGCAAGAAGTCTTAAGTTTTCCGGCATGTGAAAGAGCGCCTCATGACTATCCGTATTAAGGCTAAATTCATCAACATTAGCCTAATATGCCTTCACGCCCCTCACGAGGAAATGGACAACACGACATAGCACATATGTAGGATGTCTTCTTTGTGTTCGGGTCGAGTCAACGTCAACGTGGACTACAACTAGGTTGTAGCCCAAAGAGAACATCAACTTCTTAGAAAGAAGAAAAAGAAGCATGAGAAGCGCTTGATCATGGAGATTGAAGGACTTTACTGCAGGAACGATGTTCGAAAATTTTAGCAAAAAGTAACTAGACAGTCGTCTTTACATGACCATGCGTCCGAACATTGACAAAAATAGGCCGACACTTCCTATCTGTGAATAAATGTGAACAAACGTTTGAACAAGACGTAACTATAAATATATCGTGGTGTTCCTTTCTTTCCTCTTTTGAATTAACAACAACAAAATGTACAGAAGAACTCTAAAAAATGACTGTGCCCATAAAAACTACCGCCGATTAAGAATGTGTTCGTGAGCTCCGATTTGATTTTGGGGGAACCAAAAAAATCGGTGGTAGTTTTCGGTTTGAGGGAGCTAAATATCAAATTGTCCGAAGACGACCACCTATGTATATTAATTTGTCTATGGTTTGCCGGATCCTCAGAAAGGAGATCCTCTGAACTGTGCCAACTACTGATAATAAAATTTTAATCTAGTTGACGTGTATAATGTTATTTATACGGCATCATTGTGTGCGGATTTTCTGAGCAGGTAGGCGACAACGATGGGCGATGCGCTACCAAAAGTGACAGCGGCATGATTTTGATTCAGCAGTATATCATCGAGCGTTTGAAAGCTATAAGCTGTCAGCTGTCATAACATAATTTGTTGACCTGTTCGATTTCAAGTCATTGTGTTGTCTATTTACTCAGAATTTGTAGGCTGTGCTTTGTGACAATTTTCATTGTCCGTATTATACCATGTTTCCACCGAACTGAAATCTCGAAGTTTGGATGAACTTTTACCGAAACCTTAGTAAGCCGTTCCCACCAAGTTGAAATCATTTCGAATGTCATTGTCTGCCCAATTAAACAAACAAACAGCTGATTGTTGACTGTCTCAATCAGTGTTGGGACTAAGAGTGGGCAATTTGGGAAACCAAAAAGTGGTCGATTTTTGAAACATACCATAAATGCAACAAACAAATTAAACAATGCATACAAGTTATATGTTTGTAAGTAATGCATAACAAAATTATGGAAAATATAAAATATAATTGGTAAACGTCCCAACATATGTTTTGACATATCTATAATCCCCATTATTCCGATTGATTCCATAAGCTTAACTTATATCCAAAACATTTGGAATCTAAAAATAATTCATTATATTCATTACTTACTTTATATCTGGTATATCCAATGGACTTGATTTTGACTTTATTTCTTTCCAACAATATCCTTTGTAAAAGATAAATAAACACAACTGATACCGCCATTTATCTGTCAATCTCGAATATCAGCTGGTAAACTTTTGAAAGGCGAAACGCATCAAGTAACGACAAATGTCGTTTAACGCCACACAGAATAAGGGTGAATATTTTGACGGCTAAAAATGAATACCAAAATAAACTGAAGTTCACGCTTAGGTTTGTTCGCTTTGACAACCTCTTACGGATGGATAAACTCATGAAGGTTTAGACGAAACCTTGATAATGTATGAAGAAACCTCGGAGGTTCGGTCGAATATGACGAAACCTCGCGATTTCGTTTGATGCAAGTTATTTTAATACATAATCAATTGTGAGACAGAGAATCTAGTTTTTTATACATATGTATGTGTAATAGCTTAATGGCATCATAATATGCCCCTGCCCCCACATTTTCTAAGACAGGTGGAGGCTCGTATTGCCCTATATGTCAATACTGGTATACCCCGGTTAACGTGGTTCCGCGCAACGTTGTTTCGCTATAACGTCGGCAACGAATTATTATCATACCTCGCTTAACGTTGCGTATCTCCACTGTAACGTTGTTTCAGCCTTTACTTTGCTTTGCTCCGCACAACGTTGTTTCGCTATAATGTCGTGTTTTCCAGGAACGCATTAACGACGTTAACCGGGCATGTCAATAAACGATTGAACAATCGACAAAGATATAACAATAAGTATGCCGTGTTGATTCACTCTTTCAATTTGAACATCTTGAAATTCTGTGCAATGACAATAGGAGTTGAAAGACTTTCAATTCGACTTTCGAAAATCGAAATCTCTTAACTTTTCTTCAACGAACAAGTGTCAAACCGATCAATTGACACACATGGGTTGATTGGGTTAAGTCGATGTCTTATTCCCACTGAAAAGTATGGAAAAGCTGTTAAAGATTCAGCTTAAGGTTTACTTTTGGGATGTTGTTCCAAATTTGGTGAAGTAATGCCATCACCATTCTAACGATGAGTTTGTGCTGCTGTAAGGATGTGGGAATGTAACTATCATTATTTCCTTGTGGTGAGGTTATGATCCGAAATAAATGGATCTCAACTTTCTCTTATTACTGTACCCCTATTGGTTCGCCTGTGGAACAAAGCAAAGCTTATAACTTTCGTTAATGGATTTTCTCTTTAAACTGTTTCTCAAACGAACATTTTTTTCAAAGAACAGGAAAAGATTGGGCCTTTGCATTGGCCGACGAGAGAAGGAGAGGATTGGTAACACTTTTCGAAGATGACAGGTCCCTAGCGAATATCGCGAACATACCTACTAACTCAGGATGAAAGGCGAATAAAAAGGAAGGATGGCAATAAAGGAAAACCTGAGGCACACTGCCAGAAACCACACACAATGCATAGTCTCTACAACGGTTACAAGCCTTAAATAAGTGAGTATAAAAGATTTAAAAGATAAAAAGAATCAGCTGTAGAGAGTATCTTCTTATGAGCTATTTTTGATTGAAATCTCGGCCACATACGTAGTAATGAACTGCAAAAAGATCTGTCAATATAACAATGTTCCTATAATGCTGCTAAAATTCAATAAGATTCACTATACCAAATAAGAGTAACGATTCTGCGAAATTATTTCCCTGAAGTCTCATTTCTTCAATGCTCTATTTTTTTTTCCCCCAAACTGTAAGTATGTATTGCTATTTCAAAATGTACGGTTTGTAGGCAAGTCCTTGTGTAAGCGTTCATCAAAACTTACGAATGAATAGAAAAATACGTCATTGCCACTATGACGTCGGATATATCAATTCCTTGCGATTGGCTTTGACGTTAAAGCATTGACATTTAAAATTACTGATCTGCCAAGACATTGACGTAGTATTTAAGTCCTTAACCCGTCAGTCCCGTCACTTCCGCACTTTTGTCTCCTACACATCAGCAACTACAACATAATCATCGCACTACTCACAATAATATTGTTCTACTCAACCATTATTAAAAAACACAACATCACCTGTTCGAATACATTTTCTGGGCTACTGTCGCGGCTGTCCTCCTCATGATGCGATGAACTTGACGCACGGCTTAGCTCAATCCTCGGCGTCGAAGGGGTGTGCAAGGTAGCACTCTTAATCGGCTCCACAAATCCACCAGCGATAGTCACATTCGTCTTAATCGGTGGTGGCCTCTTGCCACTTATGTCTTGGAGTTGTTTCTTCGAAGGGGTTGTTTTACGGTCACTTGATACCGTTGTCGATTCACCCTGTTTTTCTGTGTCATCTGTTCCCCCTTCATCGCCACCACCACAACCACCACCAGTACTACTACCCCCAGTATCCATCATCTGTAAGTGGACACAAAAGGCGACAAAATAAAACAAAAATAATTAAATAATTTAATTAAATTGTACAACTATAGACTACACAACAACAATAATGACAACAGACACAAATACACGCATTGCCGCCATGATTTTCTTTCCTACGAGCCCTATACACAGGATTTCTGTTGAAGCGGAACAATCGACAAAAATTCCTTCGAGAGGAAGGTGGTGCACGAGCGCGGGGGTTCTTTCAGAGCGAAAGAGAGCCACACAACCTTGAAGATTTAATTTTGACACAGAGCGCGCGAGAGGAAGAGCGACAGAGAGCGAGCCAAGGGTCGGTCAGACCTTGGTTTGGGGCAGCAGGCAACCGACCAGGTAGACAGAAACAATGTTCATCGAATGATTAAATAATTCAAAATTGGAAAAACCATTCTAAATAATTTATAATTTCATGGGGTAATTTTGTTGCCATTATTTGAAGAAATCGCCACCCCCTGCTACCCTCCATCCCTTTGCAATCGTGTCGTTACTCTCTTTTTGGTGTACACACAACCACACACACTCACCACGGCGACGACCGATTGGCACACTTTGACAACGGAACCTCGGAAAATTGGGTTTTTCTTATTTCCACTAATTTCCTGGTGAAGGATCTGCTATGTCCCCCATTATTGGAACGAATAATCAAAATTAATTAACTGAACAAATATTTTATTTTCCACCTAAAAGTAGGCAACAGAGCAAAGTCAGAGAACGACCACCAATCACTCGACACTTTTCACGAACGGACTTTGAATAATTTTGTATACTAGTGGCACACACCACCGCCGCAGCCAAGAGAAGAGGAAGAGGAAGGAAGATAGAAAAGAGGAAAGAAGAGACAGCAAGGTAACTCAAGTTCGAAAAATGCTTTCGAACTGTCAGTCGCAGTAGTTAAGGAGAAGCTAGCCACAGCTGTGCGCCCTTAAATTTTGTCGCTCACTGTAAACACTGTCGAATTGGGGTTGAGGTGGTTTATGAAAGCTTTTTCGGAACTGTTTTTTCCTTCATGCTACTAACTGTCAGTTAAATGTGAACATGCGCATGTGATATTTTCGCCACGTGACGATGAGGGGGTGGTTTTTTCTTTTTTTTTTGCTATTTTTCTTTTCGTCCCCCCTCATACTCTGGAAGCGGAGTTTACTGGAAAGTGCTATGCATATTTAGATTGCGGAATGCTGATTTGGTGGTTTACTGCGTGGTTTGCTTTCGAATGGGAAGTAATGGATAATTGGAATGGGGGTAGGTAGGTACTCTGTTGTTGATATTGTTTGGGGTTTGAGTGTCTGGCGTTTAATGATGGAGTGCCAAAAGGGTGAAACTGGGGGCCAATGCCTTTTAAAAAAAAAACACAAAAAAACAGAAAAACAGAAGAAGAACAACAACTTTTATGTAAAAACGAGGTCATTTGGTGAAGTTAGTTTTAGTGTTATTGTTTTTCGAAATGATTTCTCAAGTGAGTGTAGGTAGTTTGAGAAGTTTTTAAACTTATATAAAAGAATTTTTGTTGCAAGTAAACTGTGAAAGAAGATTGTGACAATTGATTCCGTTGGGGGAGGTTTAACATATTCACATAGATAGTTTTGGACTTTATGAACTCGTTCAAGTTCTTTAGTTCAAATTTTACTCTACTAACTCAAGAGTAAAGTAAAGAACTTGAACCAATCTGATCTACATAATCAAACGTTGACTTCGTTAACAGCTCACGGCCAACAGCCCAACGTAAACCTGCTTTCGAAAAGGCGTTTTCCTTACCCTGAAATGGCAGACCAGTGCCTATTATGTAAGCAAGTTGCAAAGGCTGATAGTGTAACGAGTTGGATAAAGAAGGCCCTGTCGATATTTGTGGTAGTCAAACAAACCCCGCCTCCACAATGACGACGATATGTATCTATTAATACATCGGATAATGGACCTGCACCAAATCAGCACCGGCATGGTTAGAGAGGCAAATGTGTTGCGTTTAAAGATCAATAACGCCAAAACTAATATTCTAAGCCTTAGAATAGGACCTCAAAATGATGAAAATGTTTTCTCACAAAAACAGGAGTCAAAACTGCTTATCGGATGCAGACATCAAGAAGCTAAGAAGCACTATTGTCAGAATAAAGTTTCAGATTTTTAATAATAATTATCTTAGGAACAGATTGAGTGTCAACTAATCACTAACTAATGAAGCTATGCATTGGAATCTACTTTCCCAAGGAAGAAGAATAGTAAGATCGTTTACTAGGAAGACTCTAGCTCATCCTTTATTTAGGACGGAACATACTCCCCTAGCTAGGCCTTGCAGCTTTGAATACATATAAACTTTTCAAGATACAAAAAGTAGTCGCTAATTGACCAAGTCCTTAGGTTGCACAATCTTAACCTTAAATAATATTAAGACAAAAAACACAGAAGCTTAAACGTCAAGGGCTCAGCTACTACCACTACAAATCACTGTCATTGGATAAAGTGGTACCTTGGCTTTTATGTGTCTATTCCGAAGACTGGGGAGCATGCTCATGAATCCGCTAACTTTTTTCTGGTCCATCAGCTTATCCTCTTTCTTTGCCCAAGGTTGGAACTTATGCTAGACACACATACAAGAAGTACTCTCAACCTATCCGTTCTATCCAAATCGTAGGACGTATAATCTTAGGGGCTATCGTCGGAAACGGCGCTCCACAATGTCTTGCAAGCGATGGAAAAAAAACTATTCATTACTCAACTAGTATGAGAGGGAGGGTCCTCGATAAAAGCAGAACCGACCATTTCTTAGTGTGCCTCCTTCGATATCCATCCAAGCTAATGCAGATCTTTGGATATCTTACTTTCAATTGATTTGCAGTTCCTCAAAAGCCTTGGTTGCATAGCTGTCTATATAACAGCGACATACAACGACATATGATAGTTGTGCCTCCGGCTCCCAGGCGTACGTCCATTTTAGAACGATCGGTATATCAAATACGGCAACTTCTTCTTCATGGTTCTTTGGCTTTTCCAGTATATTTTGTCATGAATTCTTGCATCTCATTTAATGTGCCACTGGCAGCCTCTAATCTGGACAAAGTGTATGTATGACCCTAAAGACTCGATGTCCCCAGCGGTTTTGGCCACCAGACTACTACAGTATACATACATAAATATGCGCAGTGAATCTAAGCATGGTTTCCAATACATTTGCTTCCATGACTCCCCTCTAAATGTTGGTGAGGTTTAAAAGCTGCTGACGATGAGTAAGAAAGCTGAACAAATATTGGTCAACAATGCTTCAGCCAAAAGGGTCTCCCAGCTCCCAGGTTCGAGACAACCAAGAAGACCGAACTTCCGGTATGAAGACCAAGTTCTCGCGGATGCCAGAGGTTCTGTAAGTACTTCTTCCTTCTCAAGTACCATTCGCCATACTTGTGAACTACACTTGTGAGTTTTGACATAATTTTCTACAATCAAAGAAGCGAATAGTACATCAGTTCGAAGACCAATTGGACATCAAATCATATTCCTATTTCTTGTGTTCATAAGGAGACTTTTCTTCTCATCTGGATATGTACTATATGTTACTCCATTTAAACTGAGTCTGTGCCTGTTTTGTTTTTAAGTTTTATTCAACATTTAATAGCTTTGTTCAGTGACTCTGTTGCTACACAGTCCAGCACAGAAAATTACAGGGTTTTGCGTTCAATCAGAACAAATATCGTCCAAAAGTGTTCTTTCTTTTTGTTCAATGAGTCTGTATTGCACAGTCGACACGTGAGAAGTGTCATAACGAAAATAATTTTCGATTTAATACGTTTAACAGCTACTAAGAAGATAAGTTCTGACTCATTGTACTTTTCTGTTCTAATCTGTTCTGATAGTTTTCACAAACTTGTGCTGTTTTGTTCTGTGCTGTGCTACTTTTTCAGTCACTGAACAAAGCTAATTTATCCATCAACTTAACATTATATTCAGTATTTTCTAAACCACGTCAATCAATAAAACTTCTAAAGATACCGTCATCAGCAGCTACTTGTGGACCCTTTAAGTAGGCACCATCATTGATTGATATCACTTACCATCTGAAGGCTTGGTGTTTACAAAGTAATTTATATCCCTTAAGATTCAAGTTCAAATGTCAAGTATAATTTGTATCCTTGGCTTGATTTAAACGCCCCAGGGGACAGTGATACTAAAGTATGTATACCCCACCCACCCCACAACATTATTTTGTACAAACACTACAAAGTATGGTTAGATTTAGTAGAACCGACACGAAGCGATAAACATAACAATAATTTGCGCCAATATCTGTGAACACAAAGAGCCATGTTTTAAGAGGGATACCGTGGTGGTGGCGTAAATAACCGCAAAAGGGATGAAATGGTAATAAAGCCTGTATACTAGCGAATTGAATAGTGTCACGCAGTTTATTTTACGCTGGACACTTTAATTAGATTGTCTGCCCAGAGAGTGGGTACTATTTGTTCTGATGTCAGTGAACCAATGACCGTTGAAAGGTTGCCAATATCTGGCTTTAATATATTGCAGTTGAGGAAACTGAGTGGCCTGGCTCTTAAAACGGGTATGAAGCATTAAATACTGAAATCTGAAATAATATTTAGTACTCACCTCTTCGCTTGCCTCAGTTATTGTCAATGCCACTCTATGCACAGTGGTTCCATGTGGTGGCAGTCCATTTGCAGCAAGTGCGGAACTATCCTCAAATGATTTCTCGAATGATGCTATTGGCGCTGGGCCAAGCCGTTTCTGCTTTCGAGGATCCATAGTACTGCGGGCAATTTATACACTTTTTCTCACTTGAAACTAATTTTATTTTTGAATTTTGGATTCATTTTTCTATAACTATTGTCACTGGCTTTAAAGGAATAAAAAATAGGGCATAACCATTGAATACTATTGCTATAAAGTGGCATCTTTAACATCTTAGATCTTAGATCATTAGTTTACGTATGAAATGGCATTAAGAAGGAAGAAATTTTAAACCAAAGGGCAGAGCCGAATATAGTGAATTTGGAACCAGCAGTGGTTGTAAAACTGGTTCCTTAGTTTGGCAGAAGACACTTGAGCTGTTCAACTTTACAAAAATCGGGTTGGCACCTTGCATCGATATCATGAGATCATGTTTTTGCCTCTTGCGCAAAGGAAGTCTTTTCGAGTACTCCGAGCTCTAGACGTACTGCTGAATCTTCCTCCTCCTGATACATATATCATGGGGTGTTCGTTAAAAGAACACAGACTCAGATTAGGTGGATTTTGGTATGAGTTGAATTGGAGCTTTGATGATCTTGCACAACACCTATCCTATGACTCTGGTCCTATGGAGATGCCCTCTGATGCTTAAGTAGCTGCGCAAGTAAGAGTTGGAACTTCCTGGTCTTTAGGACTGACTACGGCCAGAGTCTGAGCCTGAAATAGAGTAATATAGCTCTTAAACTGATGAAGGATCAGAGGCTGGTGTTTATGTGGAAAACGACAACACAACACAACACAAGTCACATCGCTAAGAGTATGTAGGTAGAAAGGTCGTAGTATCTGTGTTTTAGTGACTGAACTTAAGGCCTTGCTTAACCCTTCAACCCTTTCAAAATTATATAGTAGGTGGATGCAAGAGCTACTTGAACTGTATCGCAAGATCCAATTCATTGATTCTAGGCGGGATGCCGATGAGATTGGTAGACAAGACTCAGTCCCCGTCCAGGGCTTCCATTGATAATTAGGTTTCTAATGAACACAATTATGCGTAGCATGCTTCTCCTGGATGCAAGCCAACTAAACGGACGTCTTCTCAGAAAGACTGCAGACAACTTTTTGGCGTTCTTACAGAGCACTTTGCTTTGCAAAGCATGTTAATATGATTGGCTTAACCGAAACATCTGTCTGCGATGTTTACCTTGGTGTATGGAAATCGCCGAGGAGAAAAAAAATTGAACTTGTCCAACACCTGGTGTGGGACTCTCCTGCCCTATCTTTTGAAAGAATGAGGGCTTTCGACAGCTACTTCTTCGCACATACAACATTGAGGCCAGATCTCTCGGGATGGTTCTAACACGTCGATCTTGCTATTAAGTTTCCTTGCTTAAATGGACCCGATTGCGCCCTTAAACCGGATTCAAAATGAGGCCCGTCCCCAGGTCATATGGTACGGAAGAAACGGCATTACTTGTGTCAGTTTTAGTGTAAAGGTGTGGGGCTTTATTACGAAAACAATTCGTGCTTCGGATCGGTGAATTGGCCATCTAGATCGTATGATGGCACAACAGCTCTAGGCTTTTTCCTTTGGGGCTATGTAAAGTCCAAAGTCTACCTGGATAAGGCAAGTACGATTAACAAACTGGAAGACAACATTGCACCACTCATTAATGCTCGAACTATTCATTGAAAATTGGAACTTCAGAACGGACCATGTTAACTGCAGTTACGGCTTTCACTAGTCTCGTTTAACGTAACGTTTGCTTTTTTTGCTTGCCTCGCCACATACTTATAAACAAACCCACTCTGAACTCGAGGTCATCAATTACAACCGCCAAACATATCGTGCACCCTTCGGTCTAACATATCAATCAAATCTCTATCTGAAATCTAGTTTCTCCTTAGTTAGATGTGAATGCCACAGGGCACACCTAAAAGTCAACAACCAGCCGCTGCCGCCGGCCGCTTGTTCGCAACTATTTTCCCTCCCCTAACCAAGCAACAACACACACGTTACCTTAATACTAAATGAACATGCAAACTCTGAAACCAGGATGACGATGATTCATTTCGATTTGTTTACACAACCCACAACCCTTCCACCAAAATGGGACAACTTAAATTAAATTAAAATCAGGATGCCATTCCTGTTCGAGTCAACATGGTAGATGTTTTCGGCTGAAATTTGATTTTGACCGAACCCCGATTACTCCGAGATAACTAACCTAAGGTACTACTTAATTTGCGTCTAATGATGGCCAGGCCATCACCACCCATCAAGTTGCAGCCTGTAACCACAACGCTCTGGGGGTAGTTGTGAACTTGCAACCCACAGCTCGTGGATACAAGTTGCAAAAACAAAGAGGAAAACTTGCAAAACTTAATTGCGCTCGGATGGAATGTTGCAACAAAGGGTTGGTTTTTGTCGCTGTGTGTGAGTGAGAGGGGGTAGTTTGAGGGCAATAAACGATGCCATGGTTCATGTCCAGTCAACTTGTTAGCTCTGGCTTTAAGGTTGTGTTTTTGTTTTTTTTGCCGTTCACCATTGGGAGGCGAATGGGGTACCAGTTAAACTCAGCTACGTCAGGAAATATTCAACAAAACAAAGTGCCGAGCAGACAGTTTTAGTATGAGGGTTTGGGTGTGGGGCTATAGTGTGTTGGGAAGCAAAATGGGTGGATGGCATGTTTTTAATTCGAATACAAAATTTATCGCTACCATCGTAGGTTTTAATGGACCTTCCTTTCTACCAAACTGTATTCAGATAAAAAGATAAGAGCGGTGAAGTGGAGGACCAGAAATGGCTTTCCTGTTTCCACCCAGGTACATAGGTTTCCGATGGTAAAAAGGTGCTAAGCTTTCAGCTTTAAAGGGTTGTTTTTTGTAATTTTTATGATTTTCTTTGAATATTTAAGTAGAGTACTGCAGATCGATTGCTAAACAATTTTGAAAAATTAAAGATAAACTATTTAAATTTGGTTGGATATAAGCAGCGTTTTTTTGGAAAGTGTATAGCCAACTGAGTAAATGTTTCAACAAAAAGCAACAAAGCGAAAGTGGAGATGCAGCAGTCAGTAACCAAGAGTGAACATAAATTGTTAAGGAAGTCGAATATCAAGTAGATGGCGTTGACTGTGATGCTGATAGATTGTCTACAATCCGATTCAGTGCCATCTAAGGTAAGATGTTGAAACGAGAAATGAAAAGTTTCAATAAGAACTGGCTATACACTGTCCAATAAAACACGTCAAATTTTATACTAGGAAGTCGTTTTTAGACTTATAGCAACTTTGGATTTAACCAAAATCCCTAGAGTTTTTTTGGAGACAATTTTGTTAAATTTGCCATAACTCCCGCTATTAATAGGGTTAGACCAAAAATACAGATTTCACCTCGTATTGCGACCATACAGAGCGCAGATATGAAGTTTGAAGCAAATTCGTCTAGCCGCTTAAACTCCAGACCTATGTACATCCACGCAGATAAAAAATTCGACTCTTTTGAGCTTCCTTATCATCGATTGCTGTATCAAGTTCAAATTGATAAATCTACTGATTTATCTGTCCGCTGTTCTCTGGACTATGGTGATCCATGACTACACCACCGTGGTATACATTTCTACGCGTATAGAAGGCACCTACATATAGTTTTATGTCACATATGAAGGGCAGAAGGTTTTTGAGCTTTCTCAAAAAGGTACTACTCTTTGAATCTTTCATGTTTGTCTAAATCTTTCAAGAGGTGGGGCCTTGAAGAAAATGTTGATAGATGGATCAAATTTGTTGATGGATCAAATTTGGAACGCCATACACAGTACTTAAATGCTCTTTCCTGATAGAATCTTACGGTCGCCATAATCATAAATTCAAACCGTCCAATTCAGAGAACAGTGAATGCCAACACCCATAAGTAAAAGAAACGGAAGATCTATCAAAAATATCACCGCTGTCCGTGAGAGTGTGTTGGAGAATCCGTGGCAATCAATTCCGCACTGTGCTTCAAAACTAGGCCTTCCGCAGACCACAACCTCGCGCATTTTGCATCCCGACTTGATCATACACCCGCACAAGATTTAACTAACTAACTCAGGAGCTCAGGACCATAGACAACGCAATTTGTTCGCTCGAAAAATGATATTCAGCGACGAGGCCTATTTCTGGACGAATGGGTTCATCAACAAGCAAAATTGTCGCAAAGGATGAAGAGAAAGTCACTGTCTGGTGTAGAGTTTGGATTGGCGGGATCATCGGTACATACTTTCCGATGATAACTAATTTCTCTTGTTCCCGTATCGAATGATATGGACACCGACGACATGTGGTTTTAACAGGACGGCGTTCCGTCCCACACAGCCCATGCCACAATGGACGAGCGATTTCCGAACATGGCTATCTAACACGGAGTCGATGTGAATTGGCCACCGAGATCGTGCGATTTGACCAAGTAAGACTTCTTCTTGTGGGGTTTTCTTAAGGAATAGGTCTATGACATTAAACTACAAACCACCACTGCCCTGAAAGCGAACATAATCTATGCCATTGGCTCAATTAAGCCTGATTTACGCGCTAGAGTTATAGGACTTAGACGTTGCGGATACGGCAAAGCTGAGGCCGACATTTTAATGGTTTTATATTCCATACATAATGGCATATATGAACCTTCAAAATAAATAAAAAAATTCCATGATATCTCACTCAAAATTTGTTTTATTTAAATTTAAAGATATGAAATGCTTAATAGAAAACCCTTTACCCTCTCTAAGTTGCTTGGGCAAAATCTCACCAACGCACATAAGTAAAAAAGAAAACATTTCATCGTTTCAGCTGTTTTCCTTGCCTTGTTTCAATTAAGATTGATTGCCACAAAAAAAGGCGTTCATTTCCTCCCGTTAAGTATCCAATTCGCCACCACCACCGCCACCCTAACTTTATATTCGCTTGACTCCAAAATTGGACTTTTATTACTTTCGCTTTACCTTGAGTCAGAACTCCATGCTTCACCTTGTCGTTCTTTTTCCCTGAATAATAGTAACAGGTACAGTAACAGCGCGCGGTGGGAGGAAGGAGAAAACAACTAAAATTAAGCGCAGAATAGGGACCTAAAAAATATCATAATGTCATAAACGTGCACAGCCAGAAAGGTGCCTTTATTTTCCTTCGTTTTAATACATATATTTGTTTTTATTTCGACATATTTTGTGGCTTTGACTTCTTTTGAAGCAGCATGTTAGCATGTTCGTTGGGTCCCTGTGTGTATTTGTTTTTTTTTTTTTTTTTTGTTTTATGTGCTTGCCCCCGGTATTGTCATATTATCATATTTTCTTACCAGAAATAGTTTAATCTGTGCGAACTCACCCCGTGTTTTGCTTTGTGTGGAAGGAGCCTAATTGCCCTAATTTTGGATCGACCTTCAGTCTGGTGAATAAAACAAATCTCTTTATAATTAGATTGGTAAATTATCAACTTGTTTTCGTTTATTTGATAGTTGTTTAGCAATGGCCATAACCAAATGCAAATAGACCTCACTTCCTAATGCATACAAAGGGGCTATACATAGTTCTAACTACATACTAATGTATGCAAAGAAGTTAGCTCAGCGACCGCATGATACCATCGGAATACTATAGCATACTACTAGCATGTTTCAGACATTCAACGGGGTGGGTAACCCCCACCCCTTCGTAGTTGAATGTCTCATTAGACACGTACCCAACGAAAAGTTGTGTGTGTGTGTGTGTACTTAGTTGGGGGGGTTGATTGTTATATAGGCAGGGGGTTTACGAGCAAGAATTTCCCTTTTTTTTTTTTTTTTTTTGTCGAATAGTAGGTTAACATGCCAGCGAGTTCGATACGATTATGTAATTCTTAATACACACTGCATATTTGCGTTTTCTACTGAATAGTGAGACACTTTTTCGCGATGCTACTGTTCGAATAGCACTCGTATAAATAGAATTTGCATGCACTTGAATTTGATTGCATATTTTTAGGGATCACATTGCGTTATACCCGCATATCACATACACTGTGCGTGGCCGTTAATTTTCACGAAGATATACACTTCACGAGGACATCTACTGTGTCCATGAGCGGATACCACTGTACCGGTACAATGCGCGTACACATTCTCCGAAGGGCTAACGAATACTGAGGCTTGTCGTCGTAACTGCAGAAACGAACGGAGTTTTCTCCCCAATATGTTCGACGTTTTTTTTTTTGTTTTTGTTTTCTTTTATGCCCTCTTTGCCGTCAGTGTCTGCTGAGGGCAACAACATCTCATCCCTACAGTTTGATGGTTTTTGGAGTTCATTGTGTGCTTGCTGTTGTTGTACATGTTTGGCAGGGGATGGTATTGCCAGGTTTGTTAGGGGTGGATTTGAAACCAAGGAAAAATTATACTGCGGAGCATATGTATATCGTGGTGACATGAAACATGAATTAGATTCTTTACTCTGCAGTCTTTCAAAAGTGGTTCTAAAAAATCAATTGGAAGACATTTGAGTTGGCCCATTTGTTGTCCAAGTAGGTACATATATGTTTTATGACGCTATGTATTATAAAGCTTAAGACATGGTTCATAATACACCCTATATCTCCATAAAGCACATACACAGCTATGCATGTTGAGCATCACTAGCCGCATCGCTTTGGCCATAGTTGCGTCATGTCCGTAGATTCCCTGAAGAGCTCTTCAAGATTGTGGAAAAAGTAGTTATCGAGGAATATGCTTCTGGAATACTTATTGAAGTCTACAGCAGTGGTGAAGGAGGTGGGTGTTGTCTTCTAGAACTCCCTAATCACCGCAGTCCCAAATGCCTTAAATTTAACCGAAGAGTATCATGCACCATGGTGATATCTACTGTCCTTTCGTATAAGTCTCTCGTTCTTGCCAAAGTTTCCATAGAGTTCGACCTTAAGTCCGCCTTTCCTGTGGCTATTTTCGCTACTTCAAGCATGATTGTGCAAGGAGGAGTGCTTTGAGAGATAGCAGCCTGTTCTTATAATATTTGTAGAACCTTTTCTTGCTAGTTCGTTAGCTTCTTCGTTGCCTGAGGTACCTTCGTGTCGAGGAACCTTAAATATATCCAGCGGAAGCAGGTTGACAATAGCCTCCAGGCTCGGTGTTGGAGTTGGTACCAATTCAGTTGGTATCATGGGTGGTCTTATTTAGAATGGTTCTTATAATAGCCATCTATCCAGAGTCCCAAGCATTTGCGTTGCCAAAGAGGACGACGCCTCCAGCGTATGGTTTGTTGATCTGAAAAAACTTCATTTTGATCGTAGATAGTAACATTTCAGTTGACAGTGACACTGTCCATCTGTCATTGAGAGTAGGAAGAAACTTGACCATTACCAGCAGCACCACGTTTTCTGCATAAGAGAAGCTTTTGACCCCAGATTTTTAGGGCTTCATTTAAATCGATAACCCAAAACAGTGGGGTGATGACCCTCCATTGACTCTAGAGGGGCGTGCTTTCTGGAGTGTTTTCTCAAAATTTTCTTTCGTACGAACCTTCTCCTGGCAATTACGAACAACTGGAAAAATGTTTAGCCATTCTCAATTGATGAATTACTATACATTTTTCACACCATTTTTTGAGTGTGTATTGAATCTTTGTTTGAGGTGTTTTAAAATCTCGCAATGAACCAAAATGATATAAATCTTTTTAATAATTTATTTAGCGGCCAATTCATACATGGCAACACCCCAGATCTCTGTATATAACGTTTGTGCACCCCCATCAAATAGGAAATTCCTCATAAAAGCGACAAACTCGAAACATGGAAAAGCTCGTTGCTCATGTTCGTTGCTTTTTATTGTCATCCAGTGAAAGTCCTTATTGTTCGAAACGCGCACACACTGTGTTTTCCTTGTCCTGAAACCATCGTAGAGGAAAAAACGAGGTTGAGTCCCTTCTTTTTAACTAAAGTACTACTGGGTCTCCGATGACGTATTGAGTTATAAAATCCAACACCATCAAAAGTAGAAAAACAATTTGCACATTCGCAACCTAATTCCTCAAAAAAGAAAAATAAAATAAAAGAGAAAAAAAAGGACAAACACACACAACAGAAGATCCAATGTGGGAACGGGCATCCCTAATAGCTTTGGGGTGGGTTACGGCCTATGTACATCAGAATGCCGGTTATTTACCTTTTTGTTCCCGAGGATAGTACCCTACCCATCAACCCACTGCAGCCAGAGAGCCACATAGTCTGTCTGTAACGATAAAACCAAACCCATAAAACCAGGGCAACCATCCGGCTGAGAATTGTCATCACATTGGGTGCTCCACTGGGGTATTGACTATAGCCTATACCTACATGCAAGCACATAGTATAGTCGGCGCGGCTCAAAGGCATTAAAATGGTCTTCTGTCAGAGACTAAATTGAATCTTGTGCGCGTGTACTAGCGTCACGATGTCTAAACGAGGATATTATATACTTGGTCGGTGGCGGCTCTGTCAGGGTTGCCATCGGTTTAAAGTAAAAATTAAATTAAATTGAGTTTTCTCTTTTAATTTCGGGAAATGGGAGCTTTTCTCAAATTCCAATGAGACAGAGAAAAGTAATTAATTGATTGTGTAATTGAGAGTGCATAATCGAGATTTTGTGGGGGAAATTTGGATTGGCGTTGATAGTTAGTTATTGCCACCACCCGCTGTGCTAATGGTTATTTGTCAAGAGAGTGGCAGAGATAATTAGAAATCGGTTGATAAGAGCCTATTCAATTAGATGTTTATTGATGTACTTACGATGTCAATCCGCCGCAAGAACATCTTGAAAGTTAATCAAAAAAACAGTCGCTTAAAGTGCCGGTCTATAGTGACTTTCCGCGCGAATTTAGCTCCCGAAATTTAAGCAATGTAAATATAAGGAGTATGCTGATGGATCAATACTCGTATGCAACGCCTGGACAATATTTTGAATGCGATGATGTCCCATCAATACGCTATTGTGCGCATGGGCTTTCTAAATGATAGTAAAGCAGCTGATTTTGACGGAATACATATGGAGCTTAGCCAAGAACTCACCTTTCTATCCAACAAAGTGCTTGAAACCGGTGTAACTCCATGGCTTTTTCCATCCAAAAGAAAGGCTGCATGTCGGAGCCAGCTAACTATTGTGGTATCTCATTTTTGAAGCCTTCGTGCATGGTTTTTATGACTACACTTCAACAGCGTCTTAGCGCATGGTAAAGGTAGTCTTTTTAGGGAATTTTAGGCCGTCTTAAGATCGTATTGATGCACTTCTTGCATCAGATAAGAAGTTCTATGCATTTTTAGTTTGCTTTTGGGTATCACAATGGGCGTTTTGAGGCCTAGGTGTGGATGCACTCGTTGCTCTGTGACTCCCATAACGCCAGATTCTAGTGCCTGAGTTCATGGAATATATGCGAGGCATAGTGGGAGCAAGCGGGTGTGTACCACTGTATTCCTCTTCTCCGAAAGACCATCTGGAAATCCCCATGGATATGAAGTTAGACTGCTATTAACACTGACAGCACTCAGAGGCCTAATTTCGTGGCTATATAGGATTTTAACGGCCAGACTCTGGACAAGAGTACGTCCCTTCACCTTTATAAAATATTAGGCCTCCACTGATGGTTCGAAGGGAGACCTTTTAAAAACAATTGGGAGCTAATTATAATGCAACATTCAACGGCGACTTCGTCAGAGTGATGAGGTACCTGAATGTCAAGGCATAAAACACCTCCAACCAAATTGATCAATTTTCCATTAGTCGTCGTTTTAGAAGTACATCGTCTTCTAGACAGAGGAATTATGATAGCTACTGTCCCCGTACGCAATGCTGCCGTTCCAAAAAAGTCTTGGACGGTTCCCTGCTCATATCGGATGAGGATAAAATCAAGAGATGGAAGGAGCATTTTACTTCGGTTCTGAGCTGAGTATTCGGCGTCAATATGAACTGAAGTCAGACTGAAGTGTTCGTGGAAAGAAAATTCCAAAAGTCGCACCACAAACCAAAGTAAGGATGAGATTATTACCTCGATCAAAGCACTGGTAACCAATAAGGCGGTAGGACTTGATAGCAGACCCACTTGTCTTGGAGGACCTGGGAGACAAGAGTTAAGGCAATCTAATGCATTGCGAAAACTGGACAGGTATCTGCGGCCAAGGCAATAGCTAGCATCACCCTGGAGGGAATCAAAGGACACCTTGAAGATTCACTCACATCGTCTAATTGTATCCCCGGTCAGGAGTTTCTTATGAACAGAATTACATATGTAAGTGTGCTTTAACTCTTCTGGATGATGCAGGCTGGCTAAACGGTTGCTCCTGGATATTAGGTAGAAATTTTTGACATTCTGAGATGGAAATACAACATACAACTTTTTGCTGTTCTCTTACGAGGCATTTCCCTCTTCCAAAGCATGCTTACATGGCAAGTTAAGCTTGGTGTTCTGGAGAGGGTGTTGAAACTGTGGAATATTTTCTCTCTGACTGTCAATTTTCTCTTTTATCTCGACACAGAATCAGAAACCACTAACGGTTGCAGTGTTGTTGGAGTTGCTGATGGGAATTTCTCTTCACACATCAATGGATTCATAAAACCCACTTCGGCTTAAAGATGGCAAATTTAACGCATCTAATAGTTTGGCGACTTATATGAAAACATTACTCTAAAATTTACTTCACATTTTTCGATTGTAAAGCATTTATGTCACACCCTGTACCAAAGTGATTCCCTCTGTCTTAACCAAGTGCCTACTGAGATAATCTTTTTATTTTCTTCTCCAACGAGCCTCGACTTCGTACGTAAATTATTATTATTCTAAAAGCCGATTGCAGCAAAAATACCAGATAATTGGATCGTGATACCAATTCCTAATAAGACCATTAAAATAGATACACAAGTATCTAATTGCAATTCCACGTATCTTTAGTTTATTTGATCGCGCTCATCAACGGAACTCAATTAACATTCATGCTCACACTCTGTCTTCGGGTATTTTAGTCGTTTACACTGAACAGGTTAAGGTCTATTTCAAGGTTACCAAAAACTTGGTACTCTTCCTGACATGCCATGCATTGTGTACATTTTTCTCCCATAGGGCTAATATATCTAAGCTGACTTCAAGCTGCACACAATAGCCAACTAACATCTGTGGAAAAACTGTTTTCATGGTCAACACACGTTGGAATTGGAAGCATATGTAAGTATCTCGATTGAAATGGAAATTCGCTAGTACCTACCTACTAACCCAATCCGACGACTTGTGCTACGGTATGCGGTATCAAGCCTCGTAGATACTTGTATCGCATTTTCACGTTCGGTTTCAGTTGAGCAGGAAGCGTCGCACCGAGAAGTCAGTCAGTCAGTCGATGCCCGGTGATTTACATATCTTTTTTTTTTTTTTGTTTTTAATTAAATTTAACTTAGTGCTAAGTGATCTTGTGCATTCGTATGAAAACGAAAGTGGAGGGCAAAACAAAAGTGAAGATTATGCTGATTAATTAAAAAGCAAAAGAGAAAAAGAAAACAAAAAAAAAGGAAAGAAAAATTTGGTTCAATATTTGGCTCTGTGTTGTGTTATAAGTGCGAGTACGCGTAATTTTCGTCGAATAAACAGATTTTGTAACAGAGTATTGCGATACTTGGACGACCAGAATGGGCTACATTGTCGACATGGACAAGGGAATGATCGAATTGCAAAAGTGGCTGGAAACAGAGCAGCATTTACCCAGTATTGGCAAGTAGACGAAGAGACACATAGTAGGGTTCAAACTTGGATTTTAAAAGTGGGATTGGGTTACAAGAAACAGAATTCTATGGCTTTTTAGTAAATAGAACCGGCATCTACGATTTTCAGCATTATAATGTTAATTCTGAGATGATCAACACCTCTCAGGGTAAAATATTGATATCTATGAATCAGCTGGCTTTACTGCTATCAAAAGCTTCAATAGGACAGATTTGTTAATTGTCATCGTTTCTACATTGCCGGCAATCAAATTCGAAGTGTTAAAAACCAAAAATAAAAAGTGATATAAGCAAGATTGATGGGTTGACCTTGGATCTTTTGCCAATATTTAGCAGTTTTAGCTCTCAATTTTCTAATAAATTGAAGTCATTGTATTTGACTTATATTAAAGATATTTTTATATGAGCTTTGTGGTGAACCGAAACATCTTTAGATACATTTATGTTCTATAAGATCCGAAAGAAAAGGCCCGAACTCATATTACAACCATCTGTCTTTTTTGTCACGTTTGGGTGAAATTTTTGACTACGATTGGCATTTGTGTCTTTCTTGGAGTGACCTTATCATTTTAACTTCGCCTGTAACATAGGGCAAGTACCTACGTATTGGATTCGTGCAGACTTTCGATCTCGAAGTTTTTTTGTTCAACAAGCTTTTTTTGTTCAACAAATCTTGCCAGGAAAAAATATTTCTTACATATATATTAGCCCTTGAAAAATTCTCTTTGATTTGATATGCCAAATGATGGGAAATAAAATTTTTTTTTTGCCCTTCGTAGAAGAGCTCTCAAAATTAAGTTCATTGCCCCCACATAATGTCTACATAGCGAAAGTTTCAGCTCTCTTTGTTTAACGGTTCAAAAGTTACAGGGCTGTGACAGACTGACGGGCAGACGGATAGACAGACACCGTATCCATAACCATACCCATAAGTGTTCCGTCTTTCCTTTTAAGGTCCGGAACACTAAAAACAATTTGTGCTCTAGTTTGTAAAATTCACACTGAAACTAGTACAAATATGGCGTACCACATTTTGGCCAAAAGGTGTTTTTTTAATGCATTTTCTTAATTCAATTCATTTATATGTACTTACATGCTAGACAAAAATGTTTCAAGTTAGCTAAACTAACTTAATTATCTTGCTCTAAGTTACTGGCCCTGTTTGGGCGCTCTGAGCTAAACTTAATCCTTATAACTATGTCTTTCGACTTAATGATTATCTTGCTTGTTTATTTAATTATATTTTAGACCATAAAATGGCAAATGGCCAAAAGTTGTTGTGACGGTACTCATGGCCAATTTGGTTAAAAGATAAACGAACTAACCGATTTGATTAGAATGTTTACATTAAACAAACAATTTCAAAGGCTTTGCAATGGCCTAGAAAATTGTTGGCCATTAGTGCGTATAACGGTACTTTACCAACGGTACTTTAGCAAAATGAGCTAAAGCTCATTAGTTCGAAATCGGCTTAAACGATTTTTTTTAAATTTCATATTTAAACTAACTTAGTAAGGTCCTGTAAGATTGCATTCCACATTTTCGGACAGAAGTATATATAACTATACCAACTTAACAAAATCGCCTTCTTCTAAATTTTCTTATACATATGTATGTATCTGTATGATGGTTCAAGTATTAAAACAGTAGCTCTATACGTGTTTTAATAACATGACTGACCTAAACTTACAAACAATATATTTATAAAAACAAAGTCTGTGTAATTAGTGTTATGCATGAGTCATTTTCATACTTAACACTCGTTGGCCTTCAGCTTTGTTATTAATCTGCATTTAATTTCGAATAATTATTATTAATCTATATTACAGATATGTAAAAAATCAAAATTTACATCGTATTTATATTACATATAATTGATGATATAATATAGGTACATATTAGTTACAACTTCTGCGGAACCTTCGGTTCTTTGTCATCTAAAAAGTGAATAAATGGTATATTTAATAAATGGTATACTTAATATTAACTTTTCATAAAAAACACCTTTTTCCACTATTTTTATATGAAACTCGAAAAAACTTACATGAGCAAATATGTAGATATCCACTTAATCTACAAATCGCCTATACATTGCATATGGCCACGCCCACTTTTTAGGGGCGTTTACTTCAAAAATTAATTTTCGAGTAAAAATATTAGTTTATAGGGCAAAATAGAAAATTTTGTGAATACATTTTCCACCGCCCACTGACACGACCAAATAAAATAGGGATAGGGTATCATACGATCCGCTCCAGTCGGATTGTAGCATTTTTTAAATATGTAGTTTGTCAACTTGGTGTACCAAAATTGTTATTCAGCTAAGGCTAGGCGCGCACATGCGATTTTAATCGCGCGACTTTTAGTCGCACAAAATGAAATACACTCTTTGCAATATGAATGCGCGCACAGAGCTTATGGTTATTGCAGCGATTATTATGCCGCGATTTGTTACATTTTTTCAGCGACGCGATAGTCGCCAAAACAAACGAATCATATGAATTTAAAGGAGTAAGCACGCACTGGCGATTTAAGTCGCCGCGATCAAAAAATAGTAGCCGCAATAATATAAAACAGTGCGCGCACTGGCGATTATATATCGCTCTACTGTTCAGTCGCGCAAAATGGAACACATGGCTTCTAATACGAATGCGCGCACTTGCGACTAAATAATCGCAGGAACTAGAAAAATGCAGCATGTCACATATTTTTTGGCGACTTACAGTCGCGGCGATTCTTTAATCGCAAGTGCGCGCACTCGTATTATAAACTATGTGACCTATAATTTGCGATTAAAAAATCGTGGCGTTTTCTGTCGCTGGTGCGCGGACTGACATTTCCTACAGCGACTACGATTTTTAAATCGCCGCGACAGAAAATCGCATGTGCGCGCCATGTGTTCCATTTTGCGCGACTGAACAGTAGAGAGATAGAAAATCGCCAGTGCGCGCACTGTTTTATATTATTGCGACTACTATTTTTTGATCGCGGCGACTAAAATCGCCAGTGCGTGCTAACTCCTTTAAATTCATATGATTCGTTTGTTTTGGCGACTATCACGTCGCTGAAAAAATGTGACAAATCGCGGCATAATAATCGCTGCAATAATTATGAGCTCTGTGCGCGCATTTATATTGCAAAGAGTGTGTTTCATTTTGCGCGACTAAGAAGTCGCGCGATGAAATCGCATGTGCGCGCCTAGCCTAAATGTTAGCAAATGCCAGTCTATTACTTACTCCTGTATTTAAATGAAGACGAGCCTGTTTCCACAGTTACCTTACACCGAACATGCATTCACATTTATTGTATTGTAGGTATACAGGTATAAAAATAAATAAATTAATACACACTTTCATTAGAAAATGAAACAATGTAATCTAAAATGCTAAAAATGTATCGGCATTATCAGTGCATTGCATCAGCATCGCAATGATGCCGCATGCACAAATGTTTGATGTTTCTTAATTAACACTTACTTACGTAGTAACATATTTTTTCTCGTAACCTAGCTTTTCACAAATTCAATACTTCACTTGTATTATAAATATGGAATCTCTGAACAAGACATTGGGCTAACATAGCGAATATATCCTGCAGAAGGAAAGTTCCGCGTGTTTCATGTTGTTGGCTTGCTTAAAGATCCTAAAAGCCCCCTTATGCTTAAAAGCACCTTTAACCATCTTCACTTTACCCAATATATAAAATGTATCACGAATCTTGATTATTTTACGTAGCCCTTGAAAGAAAAATTAATATCTCGCACATTTTCGCAAAAAAATAATTATAATTTCCTTAAAGAAGACAAAACCACCTAAGTAGTTATGCAAATTAAATTAGACTGAAATACACGATTCAAAACATATGACCTGTCACTCGTACATATGTATGTACACATGGAGGCCTGAACTTTTAGTCATAGAGTTTGAAAGAACGGTTTCAATTTTCACTCGCATATACATACATATGTATATGTATATTCCATATTATGGAAACCAAATTTAGGTGTATGACACGATTAATATTGCCTTCAAAGGAAAAACCGGCCGGAACAATATTGCACGAGGCCCTTCTCGGCTAAAATTTTTAAATTGCCTTTTAGTTTTATATTGCCATTAAATAGAATGTTATTTATATTAATTATATCTTGTATACACCTAAATTTAGTTTCCATATAAAAAATGTTTGAGGTTGATTTCTAGTACGAGTTATATCAAATCCGGTATGAATTTTCGGAGCGGAACCAGTTGTACGCGCACCATGTTTTTCAGTGTTTAAATGTATTTTTATATACTTTTTCGGTACCTTTTCACTTTGTTTCTGTATTTACCAGTACTTTTCAGTACTTTCAGGTACTTTCGAGTACCTTATCAAAACTACTGCAGTGTATGGAAAATGAAAAGTACTAAGCAGTATTGAGCAGTATGGAAGAAAATACTGAGCAGTACTGCAAAAGTACAAAAAAAATATTCAAAAGTACTGGAAAGTACTACAAAAACTAAAGAGTACTGAAAAGTACTACATAAACTAAAGAGTACTGAAAAGGTAGGTACTTTTCCAATACTATATAGTACTTTATAGTACTTTTTAATACTGTCTAGTACTTTATAGTACTTTTTTTTAAATTTTGAAAATCCAAAAGTACTAAAAAAGGTAGTAGAAAGTACCAGAAAGTACTAGAAAGTACCAGAAAATGCTAGTACTTTCTAGTACCTTTTTTAGTACTTTTGGATTTTCAAAATTTTAAAAAAGTACTAGAAAGTACTAAAAAGGTACTAGAAATTACTAAAATGAGTACTAGAAAGTACTAAAAAGGTACTAGAAAGTACTTTTTCACTACTTTTCGCCATTTTCTGGTACTTTCTAGTACTTTTTTAAAATTTTGAAAATCCAAAAGTACTAAAAAAGGTAGTAGAAAGTACTATAAAGTACCAGAAAATGGCGAAAAGTAGTGAAAAAGTACTTTCTACTACCTTTTTAGTACTTTTTTTCAAATTTTTGAAAATCCATAAGTACTAAAAAAGGTACTAGAAAGTACTTTTTCACTACTTTTCGCCATTTTCTGGTACTTTATAGTACTTTCTACTACCTTTTTTAGTACTTTTGGATTTTCAAAATTTTACAAAAATACTAGAAAGTACTGAAAAGGTACTAGAAAGTACTAGAAAGTACCAGAAAATGGCGAAAAGTAGTGAAAAAGTACTTTCTAGTACCTTTTAGTACTTTCTAGTACTCATTTTAGTATTTTCTAGTACCTTTTTAGTACTTTCTAGTACTTTTTTAAAATTTTGAAAATCCAAAAGTACTAAAAAAGGTACTAGAAAGTACTTTTTCACTACTTTTTGGCTTTTTCTAGTACTTTCTAGTACTTTCTACTACCTTTTTTAGTACTTTTGGATTTTTAAAATTATAAAAAAGTACTAGAAAGTACTAGATAGTATTAAAAGGTACTATAAAGTACTATAACGTATTGAAAAAGTACCTACCTTTTCAGTACTCTTTAGTTTTTGTAGTACTTTTCAGTACTGTCGAATATTTTTTCGTACTTTTGCAGTACTGCTCAGTATTTTCTTCCATACTGCTCAGTACTGCTTAGTACTTTTCATTTTCAATACTCTGCAGTAGTTTTGAGTACTTTTCAGTACCTTCATGTCAGCCAACCCTCGTACTTACCGCAAAGTTTGCAGACTATTCGCGCGAGGAGTGTCTCCGGTTTAGTAGGTCGGTTTCAATCCGAGATATAATTTCGTGGCTCGTTAAAATAAGATAGATAAGTTATTTAAGCTAGTTATACCCTATCCTAAGGGTATATTAAGTTTGACACATAGTTTGTAACATAGAGATATATTAAAGATAGACCCAACAAAGTCTGTCCGTCCGTCCGTCCGCATGTCACCAGTTTTTAGGGCTTAAATTTTGAGCTAGGTTGATGAAATTTTGTATACGAGGTCTTTGTAAAAGTGAGCAATACAAGTGTAAACATTTTTAAAATCCGACCACTATATGTATTTTCATTCAGTATAGTCTGACGTTTTATGTACTTAAAGTCCTAGTACTACACAGCGTCTTCAAATTCTTTAGCTGTACATATTAGGAAAATCCGCGTTCTAAAAAGAATGTGTTTTGAACACTTAGAGCATATATTTTGCTCAGCGATAGGTAAGCCAGCAAGAAAAATTTACATATTTCAGTTTAACACCAACTCGAAGAGGTTTAAAGGCTGCCCTTACATCTGAACAAAGCAATGGTTTATGGCTGCCTCAAATTGAAACCCGAGATCTTCAGGATATATAAGATCCAAGACTTTACTGCGAGAACAATTCGGCGAACAGATAATTTCGCGGTTCGGATTTATGAATTAGCCGTCTAGATAACGTTTGTTATCACAGCTCTAGACCTTTTCCTTTTGGGCTATATAAAGTTCAAAGTCGAATACATTAAGGAATAGGAAGCCAAAATTACTCACTAAATTCACCAAATATCACTCAAAGTGCTCAGCCTCACAATTCGACATTATAACTTCAGAAGTTACGGGCAACATTTGAAAAAAATAATACTTAAAAAATAAATGTCAGAAATTCTTTTGTTTGATGGCTAAGATTTAACGGGTTGTTCCATTTTTTATTTATTTATTTTAACTTAAAAAAAAAAATACTTTTAGCTGAATCATACCTACATACGTTGTCGCTTAAAATTGTGCACAAAAAAAATAAAATATTTTTTTCTGAGTATGTATAAGTATATTTCAGTAGGTATGTTTAAATAGTACATCAAGTGTTCATTGAACAAAAATTTTCAATAAAATCGGTTGATAGTCACGTGTTTTAAAGTTCCTTAGTAACTAAGGTATCTACATATCTCTCATACCTCTTTTCCGAAAAGGATGAACTTTACTAAAATAGGCAGAAAGACAGAAAAAATGGGCATAAAATAAGTTATTATATATTGGCCAAAAGTAGTTATAACAGTACTTTGCCAAGGATTAATGCGTTTGAGCTAATTTGATTAAAAATGGCTTAAATGATTGTGTTGGCTAAAATGGCGTATCACGTTTTTCGTCGAAATTGATAATATAGTCTATCGTTTTATCGATCTCAACTGCAAATAAAACGTTTAAACATACATATGGGCGAGTTCGTACAGTCGTGCACTTTATTTTCATGATAATGGCACAAAATTATAGTCGGATAAACTACGTTTTGTTATGATTATAGAAAGTCTAAAATAAACCATTATATTTGCCACTTCAGTGGACTCATTAATTGGCAAGCGCGATAGAGCATCGCCATTTTAAATATCAATGGATTTCCTATACACATATGTACATATATGATCTTGTGCATATTCGTAGTTGGTAATAAAAATCACCATTTCAATCTCCTAGGGGTAATAGCATTTTTCTGGCTTTCGCCAAATATTGTTTCAAGGTCACTGTATATTATCATTTGACGCTCATATGTATATGACGTTTAAAACTTAATAATACCAATAATAATAACTTTATTAACAAGCAATTCAATTACAATGTTAGGGCTTGCTACCAGGGCTGTCACTTTACTAAAAAAGTAAACTAGTTCTACTAGTTATAGAAAATCTCTACATCTACTGATCTATCCAGTTGTATCTACACTTTCATGCGACCCACACTGTACTGTGCTTGGTTTATGAAATATGTACAAGGGATTGATGATGCCCTTTTGGGTGGACTTCATAATAATTTTATTAAAAGATTTCCCTTCATTCAAAATTGCACATGCCACAAGTGAATTTGAAACTTTTACTCGCTTGAAAATAAACAAAAGAAACAAAAAAAAAAAATGGTATCTCTATGAAAACTACCGACACTCACTCATTCTATTGAATATGTCGAACATGTCAATTATGTACTAGATTTCTTTCGCTTCTGATCGAGACATAATAACTTACAGAGGCTTCATCGAAGATCTTCATAGATAAGGCTATGGATATAGGACTCGTCGACACGATAATCTCTAATGTCATGCAAAGTGCATAGTCTTAGAATGGTGTAAGATTATTCATTAATCCTTGTAAGACCATTCCAGTGCCTTTTACAAGAAAGACTCAGGTCAAACTTGTTCCTACTATACTTAAAGGCATTAGCGTATACTTGCGAGGTCAAACATCTTGTTGTTATCCTTGACACTGGGGTTCACATCTCAAGTCTGCCTTTGGGTCAGTAGACGCTTATACGGGAGAATTTGGAGTCTCTCTTCAAAACTGATACATTGGCGAGTTTTTTTACTAGGAATTCTACTATGCTAAGAGCTGAGATCTGCGCCAGACACATTCTTTTTAAGAGAATCAAAGGCGCCAGAATACATTTCCTCTCAGATATCGAAGAGGGACTTAGGGCGTTATCCTAAGCTACAATGGTCTACAAACCCTTGCGAAGCACAACACGGAAAAATTCAAGGGATTGTGGGCAACAGGCCTGTTTGCAAGGGATGACTCTAAATCATCGTTCAATGGTCCTGAACCTTACTGTAGCGCTAATTGAAGATTAGTAGATTAATGATCAGGAAAGCGAACTCTAAACTACTGGGCTATAAAACCGGGTATAAGGAAATTCTTAACCCAGATAAGGAAAGCATTAGGAAGTTAACTAGCCACTGTGGCCTGAGATACCACCTTAACAATTTTAACCTGTGCCTGCGAAAGGACTGCCAGTATTGTCTAGAGAAGAATGAAACATCTGAACGCATTTTATGTTAATGCCCAGCACTAAATTGGGTAAGAAAACGTATTCTCCACAAGGAAATACTCGCTTCAGTGGAACTAAAAAATTCTAACTTTCTTGAGGGAAGTAGTACCTCTTTTTGGTTAACTGCAACCCTTCGATACAATAGATCTTTTAGGTCGCAGTATCGTTGACGTGCGGGCATGGGTTGTTCAAGAGAAGTAGTATAGTATAGGGCTATTCATGGGGAATAGAATGTCCTGAAAGTCTTTCCATGTAGCATAGTGCAGCGAGTTTTGTTCTTACATTTAATGAGCTGGAATTCTATCAGATCTGTCAGTTCGTTATTTAGAAATAGCATTCGTTGGAGAATGCACTTAGCTATTGTTTTCCTCTCTCATCTCGCCCATAAAAGGTTCTCCAGAAATTCTTGTAACTGATTTCTAAACTCTGGGCATTGTCTGCATTTTTAGAGATTTAGCACATAGGATGTGCCTTAATGTGGGAGTTTAGCGCTTTGTTTTGCCAATCTGTTGGCGTATTCATTACTTTCTAAGTGTATTGTCAGGTTCAACATTATCTGACTGCCTTGTGCATTTTGCGGCAAATTCTGGGCTAAGATTTGGTAACAAACATCTCGAACGCCAGCTGGCAATGAAGATCTTGATATCGATCCTTTCTCAAGTATTTCCGCAGCTTTCAGTATATCTCGATCAGCTGGAAAGAAAAGTAAGGTTAGGTTGAGTAGATCGATAAGGTTTCCGATACTATCTAAAGTTGGTCGCACTCATCATCATACCAAGGGGTCATTATTTGTAGAAGTTGTTAGCCAAGGCAATCGCTTATCAGCCAATTTCCCACCAACCATCAACCACTGAACCACGGCACAGGAACAGTGGGTTGAAAAATCGACATGAATATCTCCTTCGGAGAGAGGGAGATGTCTTTTTGACGTTCAAGTGAACAAGAAATACCTCATCGCTAAAATTCACCCAGCGCTAGCGGTTAGCCGAGACCACACTTCCTGGGTATATATAGAAACTCGCAACTTTATCATGTTCCTGTCCGGTAATGTCAAGTTGGGCGCTGGTGTTAGAAGAGCTCAGGGCTTTTGTTTTCGTTGTGTTTATTTTGAGCCACATTTTGTTCTCGGCAGCTTCTAGATTGTGGGCCTTCAAATGAAGGTTCATTATCTGATGTGAAAGGAGGCAAACATCATCAGCATAGTCTAGGTGTTCAAGGTAAAATGTTATCACTGATAACTTCCAAAAATAACAGCGGTGACAATCCACTTTGGACTTCGAAATCCTCCGATACTTTATCGGTCATGTAAATGGTATGGTCATGGTATGTCTTTCCAGCGCAAGGCCAACTAGATAGCATCTCGTTTCAATCTTTCAAGAGCCTTCTCGAAGTCGACAAACAGTTAATTTGTCGGAGACCTGTCCTCAACGCATTGCTCTAATATGATCCATGAGGTCTCATGTGGTCGATGCATGAGACCACAGCACAAAAGCCTGCTTGTTCGACCTTGAGAGTTGAATCTAAATGCTCATTGATTTTTTCTAGAATTATTCCTTAAAAAAATGTCCATATTCTGGGCCTTCAGTTGGACGTTTCGGCTCAGTACACATATTTCTTTTTATTTTTATCTTCCGGATAGTAAAATAGTATGTTGAGGCTCCTGTTACCAACACCAGTAATGATTTTCGAGACTATTGGTATCAGATAACATTAGGCACCTTAATGTCCCCATTCGATCACTAAAAGCAGCTTAAAGTGGTTGACATTAAAGTGTCTTAGCTCAACTTCATTCATTTACATCAATAAGCCATACCATGGTGCTTGATCGTAATGTGAAGTGCACTGATCACGTTGGAACATTCCGCTACCTAGTTCATGTCTGCTTGCATGCAATGTGGGGTTCACAGTCTACCATAACAAAAACTCTAATTGTTCTATTGATTAGTTATGGATATGAGTATCTTTCTCAATGACAATGGCATTATCTTTGAAATCAAAAGTTCATTATGTCTCCAGAGTACGGCGGTGTACACTCGCATCCAACCTTCAATTCAATTTCACTTAAGTAAAAGGGCCCTTTAATGCTGTGTATAATCGCGTTTGGAATGCGTTGAACTATAGTGGGGCTAATCCGTTTTGGGAGGAGTTTTTGATTAGGAATATCATTGTACAAGGTTTGAGATTGAATTTTTTTTTAAAGAAATGACGAATCTAAGCCTTCACCAGACAACGAACTAATTTTAATCGTTTCTTATATTCCAGATGACCTTCTCCTGCGACGCTTCCTCTACTCCTGTTCTGCTGATGTCGAAAGTACCAAACGCCTGATCGAATTCAATTACAATCTTCGCAACAAGAATCCGCATATCTTCCTAAAACGAGACCCATGTGACGAGGGCAGCAGGCAATTGCTTCAGATTGCGTAAGTTCTCACTTGATTTAACCAATCTTCTTGTCAACGTTTTTTTCTTTTGCTCTAGAGATCTTGTTCCCATACCAGGTCTGACGCCAGACAACAGTAAGTTGCTATTCTACCGTTTGATAGATTTCGATTCGGACAAGGTAAGTGAGATGAAGTAACCGTTTTAAAAGTGTGTCGTCGCCCAACAACTGTCTGCCTTCACAGTTCCAATTCACCGAGGGTGTAAAGGTGTTCTTCATGTTGGCCGATTGCCGTTTCATTACCGAAGATCCAGCTGGAATGGCAGACGGTGAAATTCCAATTTTCGACATGGCTGGCTTCAGTCTGCGGCATCTCACCAAAGTGGTGTTCAATTCGTTGCGAGTGTACATGAAATTTGTGCAAGAGGCGCATCCAGTGCGACTGAAGGCGGTGCACGTACTGAACTGTCCGTCATATCTGGACAAAGTGCTGATGGTCGTGAAACCATTTATTAAGAGCGAGGTATTCAAGTTGGTAAGATACGAAACCATTTATAGCTGTGCAGATCAGTGTGTCTACACAAGTTTAATTTTTAGATAAAATTTCATTTGCCCGAGTCAACGACGCTGTACGACTACATTCCAAAGGAGATGCTTCCCGAAGAGTATGGAGGAGACGCAGGACCGATAGCTGACATAAAAGCGAAATGGGTTCACATTTTGAGCGAGAGAAGGTTTATTGTTTTTTGAATTCCAGCGATCGCAATCAATTATTAAAGTATCCTTTCTAGGGACTATCTTATGAACGAATCAAATTGGAAAGTGGACACGAACAAAGGGAGAAGTAAACGTGACTTACCTAGTTGTAGCCAAAGTTTGAGGAATCTCAGTATAGACTAACGGAAGACGTTGCCAAGTTTTGTAAATAAGTGTTCATATTTTTTTTCTTAATAAAAGGAAACCAGGTCTTAAAGCAGGAATATATGGTTGTGTGTGTTTTCGTTTTTAATTGATCCCTTTATCAGCGTAGAAAAAAAAATTGCACTTCCTGTTGCACAATGGGTTTCCGGGATTTTGTATCTCATGAAGTATTAATTTCAGGCATTTTGCCAACCATGAAATAGGTTGAAAGGACTCTCTTTCATTTGATTCCTCTTCTGCAGCGAGCACCATTAAAGTGTTCAGTGCAGTGTGCAGATAAATACTCGTCCTAGCGCAACAATAGGAGATTTTCATTTTAATCTATTCATGCATTCATCTGCGAATGGGGAGAGGTTTATTCTTTTTTTTTTTTTTTTTAAAGAGAAACATTTCTAGCCGTGTGAAGGTATTATTGACTGGTGGAAGCTGAAGTTACAACTTATGTTATACATCAAAACGGTGTAGCTGCAGGAAATCAGAAAATTAAAAGTGAAATAATAGTTTGTCTTTGCCTTCTGCTTGGTCCATAAAGGGAAGGAACTCTTTATGAAGTCTGCGTAACATCTTAAGGATTTTCTGGCCCAAACGTATCTATAACGAATATTTCTACCAGAAAAGGGGTCGTGAGCTTATAGTTACCAATGATCCAATGACGAAAGCGGCAGTAGATTGGTGACACATTCCGAAAAGGTTACAGTTCCATGGCTAACTATGCTATGGAACCCATTGACCCAGGATGGCAGAGAAGATCATGGTGCAGAACGGTTGTGATGAAGACACGGCATTTGGGAAATAGTTGGGGAAAACTGAGGCACATAGCCAGAGACCGTATACGATTGCCCGTAGTACACCTAGGTCCCACGAGGGAATATATAAGTAAGTAAGTTAGTAAGCAGCTTCTTACAGATGTACATACATATGTGTTGTGAGCGCTATACCTTTCTGAAGAGACATATAGGTTTATGCAGCATCCGAAAGGATATTTCTCAGACATACTAGCAAGAGGTGGGATCGTGAAAGAACATTTATGGTATTTTCTGGGATTCTAACCTGAAACAACATACACATTAGTCCAACATACTAAACACTGAGCCACGGTAACCACTTATGCACTATAGACCTGAAATATTGGAACTCTGTAAGATAAAGTAGTTCAATCAAGATAAGTTCCAATCTGCTCTGTTTTACTCCTTTTGGGTAAACACTTTGACTCAAAAAACTCCCAAATGCTTCACATCCTAGATATCTTTCAGTGAAAGGATATTGAAACGTCATGATAACTTAGTGAAACGCTTGTATGAATTCACCTCGTGAGAAAGATAAGGTTAACCTCTGAAGCTAAGATGCATCACCAAATGGGGATCGGAGACCTGAATGCTACGGTAGGTAACTATAACACAAACCCTCGATCCTGATGCAAACGGTGTCCGCTACGATAACAGCGAAAGGTTCATCGGTTTGACATGGGAGCAACCTATATTGACAGAAAAGCTGTAGAGACCTCGACCATATTGGTACTAGCGAGCGTTTTTTCGTTTTGAAAACGAATATAACACTGGGCTTATAAGATAACGAGGTATGACTTCGATACACAGAGGTTTCCCGCAGTGGAGTACAATGAAAAATAAAAAATATCGTTACCAGAGCAAAAAGTCTGTCATCAGATCAGGGACAGGCCATGCCATATTTTTGTCTACAGCTACCAGTATAGGAGACGATGGCTTGCGACAAAACCAAAACGAAATCGTCTGCCAAAAAGGATAATTTTAAACTAGGCTACACGAGCATCCTGCCGATCTATTTATATAGATTGTGACCGCAATGTCGTTGCCAAGGGCTCTGCACTGATCGGGAAACTATTGACTGAAGAAAACATCAATTGGCCAGCAGCAATCAAGTTCGTGATGAAGTTCTTATTTCACCTCCTCTTAGAGGTCTCTGGCAACTACCTATACAAATGCGTATACATGTATAGGTTAAAGTTGCAAGTGCCAACGGTCTAGTCTAGGAGTGGTTCTGGAAACAAAAAGGTAACGAAACCGAAATTATGCCTTGGAGAGGGACAGATCTTATGTTGTCGAAAAAAAAGGATTCTGACATGTAAAGGCGCTCCTCGACTCGGGAAAATAAGGACCACACAGTGATAGATTTCGTCAACAACCAGTACAGAAGACCCGTAGGAAACCAACGACAATACGGTTTGGGTTTGCTACTAACACCAACAGCACGCAAAAACCAAATATCCTGGCAGCTATATAGCGATACGATTACTACGGTTAGATTTCGAATTAGAGTTCCAATTACCATCAAACTGCAACTGTAGATTATCTATCAGAACTCCCAGCAGGGAAGAACGGACAATAGTCTGTACCGCGTCACATCTATGCTCTTCGCCGGCCCTTTTTGAGGTGAACACACCGCTAAACACTCTGTACAGAGAAATAGACACTGAGTCCAATTGTGCAATTAGGAAGTTACTAAACAATCAGCGCTATAGCCAATTCATTAAGCTTAGTCTACAATAAAAGAAAATTTGCAAGTCGAAACTAAGTCACAGAGTTCATAGGTAAAGCTGTTGATGTTGTGAAGAAGAAGAGGAAATAGAATCCATTCGCCACGTACTATTTGACCATCCAGCACTAGCTGCAAAAAGGAGACACACCCTAGAGACTGACTTCTATTCGAAGCTAGATGATCTGGAAAGATAGAGCTAAACAAATTCAGCTGAGAGGTATGGTTTAGCTTTTGAACCCTAGAAATTTGTTCCCATCGCTCAAGATTTTAGGTACAATCGACTTATAGCGGTTCGAGTGAGCCAATTGGCAATCTCTGTCATCAAAGACGCCCATTCACTTAACAGAACCTAGAGAAGACTCTTGGAAAGTATCATCGCTGATTCAAAGGTCCTTCGCAATACTGGGCAAAATGTTGTACTCATCCGCAATAAACTGATCCAAACGAATCTCCTGTATTCTGAAAGTGTTTGCGAATCCAAAAATCATAAATAATCTGGAGGGCACGCAAATATTTACTACTGCATCTTATAAAAATCATACTCCGTTGAGATTCGTGGGATTTATAACCTCAGCTAAACCATAACCACGGCACAATGACGTTGCACTTGCGACAGAGAAAGCAATTCTCTTGGTTTTTATTAATTTTTCTTCTTTCTGCAATTTTATGAGTACATGCCGCGCAGTGTTACGCAACAGACCTCTTGCAGCAGCTTAGTTAAACAACGACCGATACAGCATCTCTCCCTGTGCAAGACCTGCAAATTACATGTCTCGCAAATATATTGCGCAATTCACAGTGACACAACTCGGTTTTATGTCGCATTTTTTCGAGGCCAAAATTTGATGAATTTAATACAAATTCGTTGCTCACCTTGAATGTGGACTGATCCTAATTGCCATCTCTACTAGTATGCTTCCTGAATTCCAATTTGAATGGAGCGGCAAGCCCAAGCTTTTCTTTTGCGCCAATTGATGCAGCTAAACAGGCGCAATTACTATTTGCACATGCATCTGAGTTAATGGGCGAATGGGGCTGTTGAGTAACGTGTTCATGTATTTGTGGGGGGCTTTGGCGATTCCTTCAAAGTTCGAAAGTGCAGAGTAACGCCAGCGCTGATTGAGGTAAAAGTGTTAAGTGGTTAGCATTATTTGCAGTCCTATATTGTGGCGAAGAGTGAAATGTGATTATGTACATGTTTCTTTGGTACCACGTGTGGTAACACCTATCTAAATGCAATCTTTAATTGGAAATCTCTCAGTGATGGCATTAGGTAAACAATATTACGGTCTATTGATTGCATGCAAACATAAACAAGCAGTAAGTTGACAGGTAGCATTTAGATTTAATTAAGTTGACACCCTTTGGCCTTAGGGTGTTTTGGAGATAGGCAGTGATGCATAACGAAAGCTGAAATAGTCTATTATTATTTAATATTGATTTTAATTGGTTCCTTTTATTCTAAAGCATATCTGCTTGAAGGCTTGAATAAACAATCACTTCAAAGGGCAAGGTGCATCTTATTGACTTTGGTAAAGCATACAGATGCCTGGCTGGTTTTGAACACTTTCTCTCAGAGTGCACAGTTTTGCAAGCTTGAATTTAGACATGGCACCGAACTAGTTTCTTCAAAACCCTTCACCATTGCACAAATTCCGGACTCACTAGGGTGAGCGAAAAAATCACGAATTGTACTAAATTCTACTTTAAAAGATGGCCCATTTTGTTAATGAGACTGAATAAGAAAAATGCGTGTTGGGTGGTAAGCGACTCCATGACCAAAGATCGTACTTGACATCTGTCAAAAGACCAACCAGATTAAATTCAGTAAATGACAATAATTGACAGTCAACATGTCCACCATCTGTTGGCTCAATCTTAAGCTTTACCTTTGCTCGCAGTACATTGGAGTTAGCTTTTAAATTATTTCTTTGTTTAATTGTGGTTATGATCATAATGCCCAGATTTATCATTTTATAGCATAACTTGGATTTGGCGATTCGATTTGTGACATCTGCGTAGGTTGCTTCATTGGATGAGGCAATTACTTCTCTCTATTCTCTCATCTTGTTGTTTAGCGAGAGAGTTAGTCACATGACTGAATATTTTCGTTTTTGACGTGCTCAAAGATCTTAACCTCCCTCTATACGTTGCTGTCATTCCGTGAAGGGTCCGGTCTTAGCGAAATAAAAATGTCCATTGAATTCTCTCAGTTCCCGACACCAAATAATGAGCCCTTAATTACTAACACTTATATCTTTAAGTTTTTTATGGAGTTAATATCTATAAAATCAACGATATACTAATATAAATTTTTAGAATAAAACTTTCTTAAGTTGGCTCTAATTATTACCAACTTTGGTCAAAAACACGGTGTAATATCCCATAGGACTTCAGAAAATTAATCTGCGAATTAACCAACACTGTCTTAGACGTTTATATGAAAATGGAATTTTGTTAAGTTGGCTATAAGCAAAATACAATTATTAACAATTTTGGCCAAAAATTTGGTACGCCATTCTATAGAAATTTACTAAACTAATTTAAATATAAAATATAAAGAAAAACGTTGGAGTCGTTTTCGAGCAATTTGTCTAAAACCCTCAAGTCCTTAAAAAAATTCCGTTATTACCACATTTGGCCAAAATTAGTTTAAGCCATTTTATAGCATTTTTAATCTAATGTGAGAACTTTAATAAAATCGTTTGATTCGTTTTCAAGAAAATCGTCTTTTAGCCAATTTGGCCATAACTACTGTTCTAATCAATTTTGCCCAAAATGTGGTACCTCATTTTTTGGCATGTATTTGTACTTTGTGTGGAATTTAAGCGAAATCGTTAAAGTCAAACAAAACAAAATTATAAGTAATGAACTGTTGTTAACAATTTTGGTAAAAAGTGTTATACGTCATCTGATTGAAATTTCTTAGTCTTAATCGAATATAAAATTTAATCAAAATCGTTAGAACCGTTCTCAAATCGTATTTTTGTGAAATTGGTCATAAGTAAAGTACCGTTAATAATAGGGCTAAAATAAAAATTTCAATTTGGCCTCTAGGGATTATCACACAGACTCTAGATATGAGGTTTGGTCGAAATCCATCCATCCGTTCAGGCTGTAGGCTCGGGACACACAGAATGATAGGCAGACGGACAGACAGAATTGGCACAGCTACTTTTTCGAGCTTCTCTATCATCGTAATGTCGGAATTGATTAATATCTCGAGTTCGAATTTTTGCACGAATCCAATACTTTGCCAGTATTGACATCAGGATGCAAGTTTTTTTGATTACACTCAAAACGGACTCCTTTGACAAGTTTCCCCAGAGCAGTAAACAGCAGCTAACAACACAGAATGGGAATGACGTTTTGGGTGTGTGGACTAGCGAGGATCAGATTCTCCTTGGCACACTGCACTCAGTATTGACAGATATTGGTATCCATATTCGGAGGTACATATGTATATAATTTTCCTTTAGCCAGTATAAAATTATTTTAAAAGTTTGCCTTGTTCGCGGTCTACAATATAAAAATCATCGACTGAACTTGATGAATAGCCGAAGCATTGGTTTAGTGGGTCCCCAATTTTTTCCTCATCACTATAACCTCTGCAGAGTTCCTCCTGTGTGATGTACTGGTATAGCTTTTTCATGTGATACAGTAGAGTCTTGTGATGATATCCATTGATTTTTCCGAGTAAACTTCTCGGTTCTTGATTTGTTCAACGTGGGTCGTAGTTTTCTTGTAAAGACGCAGGTTACCTTTTTTTTGCATCTCATGGCTATATTTAAGGGTGCTAGACGTTAAACTTCATGATAGGTGTGTTGGTTCTGTGGTTCTGTGGAGGTCTTGCCGGCTTTTTCGGGTAGTCCTTCATTTCTTGGAACCCAGAGTTCAGCTTTGAGTTTTTCGGGACACCGCTCTTCAAGCTTTGATATTACTTCTATGGCAGTACCTAATTGTTTTTATAGCACCCTGGCTGAAGGTATTGCTTTTATCGCTTGATTATGCGCTGCTGTTGTAACTGTCAGGATCTCTCGCTGGAAGAAAATGCTGTTGTGTAGAAAAAAAATCGCCGAGCTTATCTTAGCGCTCCCAGAACCTACGCCCGTCAATATACCCATTACAAAAAAATTAAGTTTCATAAGCACTTTTCGGCCAAAAGTTTACCCTACCTACTAACCTCTGGTTCTCAAACTCAAACTGAAAGAATGCGCCGCCGCTACAAGTTTTGGATTTCGTTCTTCCACTGAAATCAACAAAAATAACAGTCACCCATGAATAACAGCAAGCTGCCCACTTCTGTTTCTTTTGTCACTGATACTGCCGCTCACAAGAAAAAAAAAATAAAAATGTCAAAACAAAAAGTGAAAACAATGAAAAATGACTACTCCTACTCATAAATGTATTAACTCACTCAAAGTCTGAGTCGAGTTTACTCTCTCTTCTTACACATTCTGACAACTCTCTTCTCTCTGCAGGAAATGTGATCTGCAATTTGTGTGGGTGACTAATCAGAGTCTCATTTTTAGGTGCACTTTTCTTTGCTTTCTTAATGTGACATATTGAGTCACCTACAAAACATGAGCGCCTAGTACAAATCGATTTCAGTGGTGAACTTGTTGGCAAACTGATCGCACGATCTTGCTACACCTTTTGAACAAAATTAAATGGATGATGAAGTTCAAACGGCTTGTTGGTGTGAGCTACTCTTTCATTCATCGTGTAACATCCGTAATACAGAAAACACGTTGAATTCCTTCCACTAAAATCGATGGAAAGACCAGGAGCGCATAAATTGTAGCAGGCAGTGCTTCCACTGCTACCCGAGGTCTGTACTCCCGCGCTGATTACTGTCAGAAGAGATCACTCTCACCCACATATGTATCGAGGTGCATTTTTTCACTCAAAATAATCGCCTTACATTTGTGTCGAGTTAAAATTTTCTTTTTAATTAAACGCATGCGCCTTGTTCTTTATTCTTTGATTTTTATACTCTTTTTGGGGGAGTGTGGGTGTGTTTAACATCAAATTGTTCTCTTTCGTCGGTTTTTTCTTTTTTTTGCGCTCAAATAATGGGATTGAGTGATGCCTTCTACAGACGTTGGTCGCCTAGTGTAAATCGATTTCAGTGGAGAAATTGTTCGTTTGGTGCCATTTTTAAGTGCAAGCATTCGAGCAGTTCTGTGAAAAGATCAAAACTAATTGGATTTGAAAGAACAGATTAAAGAAAGAAGAAAAAAATTACCCTGCGAGGTGCAGATTACTCTTGAATGAAAATTTAGGATTACAAAGGAGTATGTTGATTTCATTTGAGTAAGACTTCTCAAAATTCAGCTTTAAGTGATTGAATTTGAGTTCTGTTGATCTAGTAATTTCTCTTTCGCCTGAGGAGGAGCTGAGGCTGCGACTCCTAGAAAAATTCTCACCGGGTTTTGCCCTGCAAGCGAGGAGTAATATGGTGCGCCTATCCCAAGTCAATGCCGTTGTCGAAAAATGTCAATGCTTTTGTCCATACTAACTGAATTTACGCTCATACTCTAGTACTGATCTACGCTCCAGGTGACTTCCGAGGGACGATCACCAGATGCTCAATTTTGGCATACTCCTTTTGATTACAGATCACGGGCTCTTATGAGGCTTAAGATCGTTGATATCGCAGAAGCCACGACAGCCCACAAATAAAGTTACCATTTACTATTTCGCGAGGGCAGCTGAAAGATGTTAAGACGTCAATTTATTTTCATTATATTCTATATCGGTGGTCTTTTATGGGCAAGCCTAAACAAGGCTTCATTTCGAGCTCAAACTTTGTGACAGCTATTATTGAGAAGTCGCTATAAAGCCAACAAACGATTGATTTGGTCATAAGTCTTATGTTGTTATACCATTAAAGAAGGAAGCATATCCTTATGGCATATCCGAAATGGAACTAGTTCAATTGTGTGAGTGCTTACACCTCACCTCGGTAGTCCCTTCTAAGTGTCCATTCAAAGCTCATAGACCGACGAATAAGCGAACTACGAACAAACCATTCAAAATCAGATGATTGACAATTCGCTGATTTTTCTGCGAATAAGCGAATGTTCTTGCGAACTGTCAAATTTAATTCACATTTTGCATTTAACACCGTTTAACCTCACAATTCTTCATTTCTTTGTTCGATGACCAGGGAAATTCGCAGATTGCTGCGACTATACACAAAAGTTGCTGTGAAACGTCTTAATTTACGAATATTCGCAGGTCGCTGAGCTGTGAATGAACTACTTGCTTGTTCAACGGTTTTGTATGAGCTCGTAGTCCCGCGACTTTTTTAAATAAAACGCAAAATATTTGAAATAATTCAAAAACTTTATTATCGGCTTGAATCACAATCAAAACATTTATGAATGGAACTCAACTTCGTTCATATGGCCACCGCGGGCACGGTTGCAGCGGTCGATTCATTGGACCCAATTTTCAACGACTCGGCCACATATTCAAATTTAATGTTGGCTCTGAGCTCTTCCAACGTCGTCGGCTTGTTGGTATAACCCAATGACTTAACGTCAAACGGCGTTAAATCGCACAAGCGAAGCGGCCAATCGTCAGGCCTATTTCTTGAGATAAAACGCTCTCCATACTTACTTTTCAACAAACCGATTTTAACCTATTTTTTGTGGCTTGTGTCACTATCTTGTTGAAACCACATGTCGTCCAAGTCCATATATTCTAATTCCAAAAATAATCGGTTATCATGGCGCGATAACGCTGACCATTCACAGTAACGTGACGATCGTTATCGGCGACGATAAACTAAGGCCCATTAACGCCACCGGCATGCAAATCGCACCAAACAGTAATTTTTAGTGGAAGAAGTGGTGATTCATGAAACACTTGTGGATACTCACCCGACCAACAATGCATACTTTGCTTATTGACAAGCCCATTGAGGCAAAAATGAGCTTCGTCACTGAAGATGATCTTGCGATGAAATTCATCATCTTGGCGCATCTTCTCCAGTATGCAATCGGAGAAGGTACGTCGCTTCAAATGGTCCATCGGCTTCAATTCTTGAGTCAGCTTGATCTTGTATGGGTGTTAACTAAGATCATTACGCAAAATACGCCATAACGTGGTCCAAGCGATGTCCAATTCTTAAGAACGCTGTGGAATTGACTGATTTGTATGGTTTTCTACGGACGTCTGAACTGCAGCGATATTTTCGACACTTCGACCAACCCATTGTCTCACTGACACGGCAACATCACACAACGAATATTTAGACTCAAATTTTTACATTAAACTTGTTATTGCCTGTCTACTTGGGTGAGAATTATGACCGAAAATTGGAGTTAACGCTCTTAAAGTTGCGATCACGGACTCCGAATTTCGGTAGAAAATTTTTACGATTTGTAGACGTTGCTAGTTTGTGTACTTCACCATGATTAAAATGTTGAGTTTACTGAATAAATTGACAGTGACAGTTTGATGATTAGTGAAAGAGTGCGTTCACAAATTAAATTCAAAGTTGTCAAGTCCCTGTTGGAAAACCCTTTATAACAACAGCTTCAGATAAAAGAATCTAGGATTGCTAGGACTGTCGGTAGTACATTAATTACAGTATTTTCATAGGAGAGGGTATAGAACACCTTATTGTCAAGGATCTCTCTCTTTATTGCTATTCTAATATTAGATATGTGTGAAAGTGAATTGCGATTTTATCATCAGCAGGTTCGAATGGAACTGTTGCCAAATGGCGGGCGTTGCAAATATGCGAATCTAGTTTCCAGCTTCGAAAGTTACAATTACATTCTGAAACTTATGTTTATAGCTGCAAACAATTCATGTCTTAAGACACTTCTCCAATAGCACCAAGCTGTAATTTACTCATCGTCCGTAAACAGAGTAGCAATCGAACAAAATTATGCGAATGACTATTTTGCAAATGCGAATGACGTCATTTTAGAAAAGCAATAAAGAGTGAGGTTCCAGGAATGAACACGCAGTTTGAGGTTGATAGGACCATAGATATACTGACAAGAGCCTTTCTAACAAAAACTTTTCTTACAGATTTCCTTCTTTGCAGGACATTCGTTCATACATATGTATTTACAGCTGCAGAAAGACAACTGTTCACCCACCATACTGCTTAAATAGATATCTTTAACAGATTTTAGTATTTGTTATATATTGCACAAATAAAACACCACTTGCTGTTAAATATGTACTTTTTTTTTCATTATTATATAATATGGTAAATTGTTTTTTATTTTTATTGTTAATTTATTTTTTAGGTTTTGACAATTATTAAAATGTTAACATTTTGTGTATCTTTTCTGCAATATTTTATGTTACAAACAAATAACACTGTCAGATTTATCAACTATTAAATATATATAAATATAATTTGTCATCTATATTTAACTACACGGTATATATATATTTTTTTTTTAAATTTCTGTATAATTCCTGCATTTTTTTTATTATTTTTTATTATTATTTTTTTTTTTACAAAATTACACCTTACTTACTTAAAACTAAACAACGAAAATATTTTGTTTTTTAATTTTTTTTTTTTTTGTTTGTGTAACATTAGTGTACAATAATTGTTTGGTGTGATAAAAAATCGAACAGATTGAGTTAGGTTGTGTTTTAAAAAAATTATTTAACCAGTGAAAAATGCTACAATCCGCCTGGAGCGAATCGTATGATACCCTATCCCTATTTTATTTGGTCGTGTCAGTGGGCGGTGGAAAATTTATTCACAAAATTTTCTATTTTGCCCTATAAACTAATATTTTTACTCGAAAATTAATTTTTGAAGTAAACGCCCCCAAAAGTGGGCGTGGTCATGTACAATGTATTGACGATTTGCAGGTCAAGTGGATATCTACATATTTGCTCATGTAAGTTTTTTCGAGTTTCATATGAAAATAGTGAAAAAAGGTAATTTTTTTGAAAAGTGGGCGTGTCAGTGGGCGGATTTTAAAAATTTTTACACTTGTTCTGTCCCGATAACCAAAGACTTCGTATACAAAATTTCATTGTCCTAGCTCAAAATTTAAGGCCCAAAAACAGGTGACAGACGGACGGACGGACATGTCTCTACAAATGTCTATGTTACAAACTATGTATCAAACTTAATATACCCTTAGGATAGGGTATAATAAATAGCACAATACGCTTATAGTTAGGTTTTGAGAACACGCAATTTCACATGTACTGACAGCGGGCAGGGAAATTCAACAGTCTAGACAGTCTAGTTTAGTTTCAAGTAGAATTTGCAGCTGGAAGATTTGTGGGAATCTGTCCTTGGCACCGAGACGGCTGCGAAGAAAATTCTAAAGGCAAAGGCGAAAATATTTCTGCTGGTTTTCCGGTGAATTATGCTCATATTTCGACTGCGAAAACGGCAAAAAAACTTCCAACTCGAAGTTTATCAAATTCAACACCTTTTGTGGTGTGATGTGGACAGGGAGTTAGCCAAATGTTTCCCACTTTAGAGGATTTGGTTCAAAGGCATGGTTCACATTCCGAAGGAGAAAAGGAAGAAATTTGCTTACATGGTTGTCAGATTTTGTCTCAATTTCTTACAGTGTCATTGTTAGACAATGCTTTTTGCAACGTTGTCAGACTAAAAAGCTCTACTGAGTTAAATGGAATGAACATGATTTACAACACTGGATGAAGATTTTACCCTGTTTCTTACTTTACACCTCATCTTCCTTTTCTAAAAAGCCAGTCTTACCCCGGGGTAATTGCACCAGTTTGTGATGGCCCATTCAATGAAATAAAGGTGGCAATATACTTAACGCAATTAGAGTTACATTTTAATACTATTTTGTGGAAAAAATCGAAATTTTTAAAGGGAGTAAAATCAGGACGAGGGGAGTGCGGGAGTACAGTCTATAAGAAGGGAGTGCGAATACTCCCTTAGTAGTACATTTGACGACCCTGCTGCCGATGTTCTAAACATTTATCAATGATCTGACAATAGCACAAAAAGACTTCACAGGCACTATTAATCAACAAACCTAAGTGACAGTGGTTTGGCGGTACCATGCTGTGCATTATAAAACCAATGCTACACGAGCTACTTTTTCTGAGCTAGATACCATTTGATCGCGCTCCATATACAGGAAACCAATAGAACTGTACTCCCCCGAACTTATTTATTCCTCAGAAATTCAGCTTGTCTGACAACAACACCAAGCTGCGGGAGAGTCGGGGTAACGCTCATTTGGAAGCTCGTTTGGAATTGGCCTACAAGCGTCGAAGAACCGGTCTATCAAGAAGTGCATGGCTTAGAGCAATCAGTGTTGGTGAGTTACGCGTGTTCTACCAATTTAATAAGTTACACGTGCGTTACAATGTAACTTATTTAATTAGTTACGTAAGAAATGTAACTAATGTAACTAATCAATTATTCTGAAAGTTTTGGATAAAAAAAAGTCACAATATTGAAACCAAATCATTGACAGCGGCCTGCCCTCTATTTGAAGTCACTTGAAGCTACTAGCATTCACTGATTAAATTCAGTTGCTTTGGAGTCAGTGATTGCTTTCACTTAGTTGAAGTTACTTAAAAGGTTTGGAATCAGTGATTGCATTCACTTAGTTGAAGTCACTTGAAAGGTTTGGAGTAGATACGTTTCGGCGGCTAAAGAAGAATTGGAGACAACAGAAATTAATTCTCAGAAGCCGTACACGATGACTAATAGCAGAGGTCCTGAAACCTACGATTGGATAGAGGATATAGAAAAAACAGGTAACCTAACACCCAGTCTCCACGAGACATAATTTCAGTCAAGACTCAAGTCGTAACATTAATATTTCTCGTGTAGACCGCACTTTTACGGACTTGACATCTAAAACAGCCTTTTTGTCTTGTCTTCTCTGTGGACATCAACACTGACTGAAATTTGACATTTGACGTTTGGCTGTAGTTAGTCATATCCAGACTTGCAAAGATGGCAGAGTTTCGATTTTCACAAACAGAAACAATAAGCTCGTCGATTTTTTAAAAGCAGGTGAGCTTGTTTTGCAGTTGACGACATGTTGAAGAATGAAAAGTCATGAAAAAATTCGCCCGTCCACTGATATAAAATTCTGGCGGACTAGAAGTCGCAGAAGTTTCAGACTCCGTCTCCATGAGTGTAAACAAAATAAAACGCGTTGCTGACCAAATAAATGATAAGTTTAAGTTATATGAAATGGCAAACTAAATCTCAAAATGGAACACAGCAACACTCAACCAATCTATTCAATTAAATGTCACAACAATTTTGTTGATTTGGCACGACTTGAAACGAATTACATGTTTTGTTTTTTTGTTAATCCTAAAAGTATGCACTATTTCTTTGTTTAATGTATTTACGATATGTGCCATGGAATTTAAATGAACACTGAAAGAACAAGACAAGTTTGGAAGAGTTTTACAGTAAAAAGGATAGCGCACAAGGATATATGTATTATAAAATGTGTACATGTATAAGTAATAAAAAAATCTCTTCAAATACTCTAGTTACATACATACATACAGATATATAGAGAACGAGTTCCTTAAAGTATTTAAGCTTTCTAAAGAAAAATGATTTGATTTACGAATTGACGAAATTGTTTTCTGTTTCTTATGTTTCCTGTTTCTATGCGACTGTTATGCTCAGTTCATTTTGTTTCAGTGTGTATATCCCTAGTAATACTGCTGTGTGTTTCTTTTTCTTTTTTTTTTTGTATAAAAACGTTAAGTCGTTTAACTATCACTTACCATTTAAATTCTACGTGATGAGAAGATACTTGCTTGTGTTTGAAGAGAATGTCCGTCGTGGACATTCATACAAACATATAACAACAATAAATCCACTAATTCATTTGAAAAATAAAACAAAACTAATGCTGAAACACATTCACGGACTCTGGCTGTGGCAGTGCTTCGATTCAGCTACATTGTGTTAGTCCTGATGATGCTTCTCTTCGATTTGGACTAACTGAAGATACTTCGTCATAGGGACATCATATGGGCTTTACGTTGCGATTCCAAACGAATTTCTAGCATTGCATATGGAGGAACACTTATCACGAGTATGATGACGAGAATGAGAATTTTCGGATTCTCACAGAGAAATCCATGTGCGGCGAATGTTACTCCGAGTCCAAGGAAACGAAGTCCTTGAAGGGGCGCCATGACTTCTGCAATGTGATTGGTATGGTTGAGGGTGACGAGAGCCATTAGGAGAGTTTCCCACATGCCATTACAGGCACCCCAACTAGCGGCAATCACATAGAAGAGGGCACTATCATCGCTGGATGGCTTCCAGCGGGATAGCACTAGCAGGAGGCAGGCGTGGAAAAAGAAACCAGCAACTGTAGGGAATAAAATCTATTAGCTAAATTATTTCTTTGTTTTGTTTTAAGCGAAGCGTACGTATTATTACAATGCGTTTGGTATAACGCAGAAGCATGCTTAGAGTGCAGGAAACTATCGACTGCATAATACCCATGCCAATGAGTGCTCCAGCCACCATACTTATCCCAAGGGAACATGATACGAAGGCCTGGAATGAGAACAAAACAAATAAATTGGGTTAGGGTAGTTCCTAGGTAAAAAGAAAAAGAGGCATTTATCTTATGCAAATGCTTATCTGTAAAGGGTTTTCCAATAAGGATTTCTAAACTTTGACAGGTGATAGCGGCCATATTGTCGAAGCAACATCTGTCAAATTGGCCGTCATTTAGTTAGTCTATTTTGCCAAATCATGACGGAGAGTTATAGCTTTCAATAATATGTGCAAGTGATTAAATTATCTTATGAAAGTGAATCTTCTGTTCAAGCACATTTGGCGCTCTGAACCTATTTGACGTTTCGGACGCGCGCCACTTATTGCACTTGTAGCGGACATTTAAATAGTCTTAACAAAATGGCATACATGTGCCTTTTAAATAAAGAAAAAAATGCAATGGTACCTCACTCACCCTTTATTTTATGTAAGTTTAAAAATAGGAAACGCTTAATGGAAAACCCCTTATATTCAAGATGACAGAATTAAGGATTTGTTTATATTTTTCTTTTAGGGATCACCCCCACTTACCCTTGTGAAATCGCCCAGCATGTAGGCCTGTTCGGTTCCTATAAAATACGCCATCGGTCCGGCAAACAGCAACGTATCCGTCATTCCTTTTACCCGTTCCCGTCGGAATGTACAGTCGACTTTTCCGGCCAAACAAGTTGAAACCAGAGCACCAATGGCGAATAGTAAATAAATAACAATCAGTGTCATGCCACCTGCACGTCCTTTTTCGGTAACAAAATGCGAATAAAACTTTGTCCCATTCGAGTCCTCATCATCGTCCGATGAAGTCCACACGGGACACATGTCAGCTCCGCATATTCTCTCCCCATGTTCGTTGTGGTTGTACATCTCATCAAACATGTAGAAAAAGTTGCCATTGGTCAGCGCCGAGGCTGTTGGCAAGGCTTCTGTATCATTATTTGTGGACACAAATCCAGTTGTTGTTGTTGTTGTTGTTGTTGTTGTAGTCGCTATCACCTCTCGACTTGAAGAGAAATTAAAGTTGAAACAATCCCAATCAGTCGATGTGCATACCAGCACCAATGACGCCACTATAGCTCCGACAATTATCCCGATGTCCTGGGATGCCTGCAGCCATCTCGCTAAGCGTCTCACCTTTTGCTCTCGATTACAAAATACCTTGTGCTCGTCCAGAGCATCCACCGCAGCTGTTAAGGCACACTCATGCTGTGAACAGCTTAGTTTGCTGGCAAAGTGAACCACCAAGGCGGCTTTACCAATCCAAGCCGGTCCCAGAGTGATTCCTAGAATCACATAAGCCGGAATTAGAGCATATATTGACGGGTACAAATGGCCGAGCAGGAATATGCACATTCCCACGTAGCTACAGCCTATCAGGATTGTATAGCCAATCCTTCGGATAAGTCTTGTGGTGAGAAAGCACATTCCCGTTGAAATGAGGAATGAAATACTTAGCAGCAGCGATCCAATGTTTGGCCCCACTCGGACCCATTGCTCACGATGGTGCCACACTGAATTGGAACCCTGAAGTCCGACTAGCGGCATCAGGATCGCACAAAATAAGCTATGAGCAACGGCCAGGAGTGTAAAGCCTTTGCACACCTTAGAGCGGACATGCACTGGAATTTTGTGACGGCAGTTGCGGCTGTTAAGCGTTAAAAGTCTTCGGATTGAGGTGGCTCCTATTGAGCTATTGATTGACTCACGTCGACGACTGGCTGCCAGAGCAGCTTGAACTTGGTATGGTGTGACGGGGTTGATCCTATGTGACCGATTCGAAATGGGTGAATAGGCCGCAAGGTGCTGCAAATAGAAAAAAAAAACTCCATACACAGTTCTTACAAAGTTTGATTCAAATTACCTCAATCATTGGATCATCCCAGATATTGTGCGAGCCGCCAGAACTTCGAGTTCTCAGAACACGCCTTGCTGTCAACGAATGCCGATGATGATGCTTGGCAATTTGTCCCGGTGTGCTCAACCCACCGACTCCATTCACAAAATACGGGTTAAATAGCGAAGGCTACATGAAAATCCTTCTATTAGAATTGAAAAGGACAAATAAAATCGTCTCTCGTGGGATACCTGCTGAAGTGGTAATTTCTCCCGTTCCCGCTCCCTCTCTCGGCTCGATTCGATTTGCTCCCTTGCCCGTTGCTCAATTAGTGCTATCTCTCGTTCCCGCTCGAGTTTGCGCTCAATTCTTTCCAACTCGTGGAGATTCGGAAGGCTACCCATTCCTGCTGTGTATGCTTTTTTAAAACGTCGCGTCCAATTAGATTTTCTCGGAATCGGGGTCATGCCATCATGAAGATGGTAAGTCTGTATACTGTTTGCCCTCAGAGTGTACACTCCTGGTGGCAATACCGATACAATTATCGGTTATACCATGGAAACTCCCGTCTATTGATTAGAACTGGACGTGAATATTATTTGACAATAGGAGGTCGTTAGTTGCATTAAGTATCCTGAAATGAGAAAGGTTATTTGTTAAGGCTTTTTCTATGAACTGTAGGCGGATGGGTTTTCCAAACTAATTGAAGCGTGTGCTATCAGATGTGGTGACATTGTTACGCGACCGTAATTAGTTTTCTTAAAAATTAATTAGAAGGATAAAAGCAACAAATGCGGGGGTAGTAGGACGACTTATTGAGAGACTGTATTGTTTTTAAAGAGGTCATAGAGCTATGGTGACTGGTTCCTAGTAAGCAAGGAAGCATCTTAACAGGATGCAAGATCAAATCAAGCAAATCAGGGAAGGAAAACAGGAAAAGCCATGAAGAGGATGACATGCACATTAAGTTATCCTCGCCAAGAATTGCCAAAGTAAAACAACAAATCCTTGTGAAGGGGCGGATTGAAAAATACTACTGCCTACATGACTACATCTTCAAGCCTTTCATGAAAATTCCCTATAACGGCGTAGAGATAATTAGCATCTGATTAATGTTTAAGGGTCCTCTTGGATGTCTATAACTAGAGCAGCGGTGATCCCATCCGAACCGCACCTCCAGGATTGGCTGCGTCCGCTTTTGCCTTGCGTTGTCCAGCAGCGAATAGGTTCAATGTTTACTCAGTTAGTACCACACTATCAGGACAAGTCTGTCAAGACCACCCAAAACAGTGACACGGATGTGTAATCATAATAGTTACTAATAGCCCGAGAGTGCTACTACCATACTTGATTCACAAACCAGAGTAATCGTTGCCAGGATTTTGCTCACACACATTCTACCCTGCATAAGTATGTATGTCCTTCAACCATTCCCCTCGCAGAACTCCGGTTAGATATTACTTTGCGGAATTATTTTCCATGCTGTAACTTCAGCCAGCTTTGACATGTTTGTGTGGCTGTTTTTCCATTTTGATTAATATTTGGGTGCCCGCTCTCTCTTCTACCTTGCTCAAGTCCTCCCAACATTTGGCACATATTTTTCTAGCAAGTAATCGATGGACACTGCGCGATGGACAAGTGGAGGAGTCGCCGTTCTTACGTTGGTGCATGTATGACCGGAAACAACCATGGCCCATAAGCATTTGCGTTTAGTAGAAGTTAACTTTACCATGCCAGCGTTTATATAAGTCTTTACAAGCGAGGTAAAGCGAAAAGATAAATGTTCCTTGGAATACAGACTCCAGCGTTACAGCCAGTCTGTCAAACTTGTGCTTCTTTCTGTTGTGTCCGCTACACCTTGAGTTTGCTACTGGTGGTGTCTCCTCTCTACTGAGTGATGTTCACAGATGTGACTACCTTCGGTCTGCTGCATCCAAACGAGAGTAACTGTTGCTTAGGTTCAAATCTAGGCTTTGAGTCAATCATATGAGTACTACTATACTCGTATCATGTCCACACACTTCTGAGCTTTTTGCTTTATACTGCTACTGACTGATGACAGCCACCGTCGAACCAGTGACATGGTTTCCCATGGTTTTAGCCTCAGCTGGTATTTCAAGTTAAAAGGCGCAATCACACATGAGGTCCAGGGACCGAGCCCTAAGGGCCTCCTTCAGTGACTGTGTACTCAATCTTTTCATAGAGTAGCACTATTCGCTTGAAATAGTATTTTAAAATTTCTCTAATACAAGTTGGGATGATCATGCTTAGAAGCCAGGTAATGTTTCAGCTTATGGTGTTAAAAGCGTTCTTAACGTCCAATGCACAACAGTACTATTTTGCGCTTTTTACCCATTGTCTTCTCTCTATGGACCTTTAGCTGTGTCTCACCACTTCCTTCATGGCATAAACAGTCGAGTGTGTCTTTTGAAGTCCTCCTACTTCTACAATCGCTGCTTCTACTGTATTACCTATAAATGCGATGCAAAACCTTTACCACTTTGTCCAACATGCAAAAGGGGCGGTGAATTGAGGGATCCCTTGTGGGCTCCGGATATACTCTCAACCATAATGAAGTATTAGACATTATAATCAAAAAAGTCAAGAATAAACTCAAAAACTCTAAAAACGAAAAGCGGTTGGGCCAGGGGAGTTTCGGAAAAAAGATCGGAGACATCGGGTCCAGATACTATATTCAGACTTACGAACGGTGATCCAGTGCCCAATCAGTGGTAGGAAAATGATCTTCTTTCTGCGTGGATCTGTGATAGCTGCTACTGGTAGAATGATAAGATTGCCAGACTACGCACAGAATGCAATAGAATCCATAGATTGTAACAACGCTCCAGGAGAATCTACGGGATATTAAAAATCAGTACCCCTTATCATGCATGCAAATATGTATGGTGGTGTGTCCCAAAGCTCGCTGCTAGGTCCACTACTGTGGAACCATATGTACGACGACGTTCTCTAACTTTGAATAGCGAGGTCCTGGAAAATAATTGGTTTCGGCGAGGATATAGTGAAAGTTCCTGTGCCTCTTAAAGTGTCAACTCTTGACTCCAATCAAGTTATCGAGATAGTACAAGGCTGGCTGGCAACCATTGACTTTGAACAAGCAGACGAAAAGACAGAGGTAGTACTTTACTTACCAGCAGCAGAGGGATTATGGCTCAGCATCTACAACATGCAGCGGAGAAGGCAGCAAGTAAAATGGCTGCCTCATGAAAGAGTCGTGCAAAATATCGGAGGACTCAAACAAAATAGAAGACTACTCTTAACGTGGCGACAAGTCTACGGTATCAGAAAGGCAGAAGTAGTTTACAGAATCAATGCATTGAGAGTATGCAGAGCCAACCATTGAGACATCCTCATAAGACGTGGCATACAAAGTTGTTGAAATGGTGCCTATAGACCTCCTCGTTAAAGAAGCCAAAGGAAAATATTCTTGTTCTGCTTACGTACTGTAACCCCTTATGGTTTCAAGGGCCTCTACAACGCCTACGCGCCATCGTGTGCGATTTCTGGAAATGTGCTTCAGCTCCCCCCAACTTTTTCCCAGTTGCCGTGCTTCCTTCTCCACTGTTCTGCGATACGTACTCCTAGGACCGCCGCGTATCCTGCCATCCTGGGTAAGCGGGTTCCATTGCATCGCTTGGTTAGCTATGGATCTGTCACCCTTTCGGAAAGTGTGACCAATCCACTGCCACTTTCATTGTCCTATCGTTGTGCCTATAGGTTCATGACCGTTAGACATACGGTTTGGCCAGAATATCCTTAAGATGTAGCGCAGGGAAATATAGTACCAACAGGACAACGATGCCAACAGCAATGAGTCGAAGTGATAGTGAAGTACCACGGCAGAACAAACTTGGAAGAATTCTGGACAAAGGCAGATGGAGGCAGAGATTGATCGCCAATATAGACATTTGGATCAATAGGAAGCTTGGAGAGCTGAATTTTTACCTGACGCAGATGCTTACTGGCTATGGATGTTTCAGAGTTAGCCTCCACAGATTTGGGTGTGGGCCAACCAGTACACAAGCATATCCTGGCCAGAATATCATTACAGCCGTTACCCGTTGGCGAACAGACTGGGTGAGGATCAGACTGATACTGAGCATGCAAGAAGCTTGGAAAGCAGACAGTGAAACCGTTGCTACTGTCATGAAGGGGCAACGAAGACAGGAGCGACAATGAAACAGAGCGGAGATAGCGGCCAACACGAAGGAGTCGAGTTTTTAAGTCTTTAGTCATCTCTTAGGGTGAAAGATCAAGGAATCGATGGGAGAGTGAGTCTAGTGGTCAACTCTCAGTCCGATTGGACAGCGTGCGAAGCGCATTATGACTGACATCCCTGTGTGTTTCCGGGAAGCATACAACTAAGTAAAGTTCATTCCAGTATTTAATTGGATAATTGAATTTTTCGAGAAAAAATCCCTCTTTTCCAGTACCTACTCTTGTTTGGGAGATATTAAGTTTTGGTTCATTATTCCGAGAATTTCCCTTGGCTGTATACTTTTTTCCCTCCCCTAAAAAACACTCATACGCCCCAGGGAATATATAAAATATTCTGTGCCCAGAATTCCTGACATTCACCCGCCAACGCGTCAAGTTCGCAAAAAAAGTACTTCATATCTATACGTCATTCAATTATCGATTGCGAGTCTTTCAAAACTCCCAGAATAGGAAAGTAAGAATGCCTAGGTTCCTGTTGCGAATTATGAAATCTAAATGAAGACTGACACTCTACAGGACTCTGTGCCACCGTCTCACTCTGTCCGTGTAAGGCAAATGCTCTTCAGATTCATTATAAATTTGTTGGTTCGCCTTTTATATTAAGGAACAATCAAATTTGAATCGGTGCCAAAGATGTAGCGCGCTAGGATGGAGGAAGAGCACGCTCCCCCGGAGGGGAAATACATTTTTATTGTTCTTTCGGATAAGGAAGCCGAAGTATTGAAAGTTATTACGCACAGGATATCATCATAAATGAATGACTTTATGATGTACCAAGTCGTGATTCTGTGCGACAAGTACTCCAGGTCTCTCGCTCACCCTCTGAACGAGCACGCATAGCCTAGAGTGACAGAAATGATGAGAAATTGTTGCGCTGTTCTTGTTTTTCTTTGTTCTTGAAGGCGTTCAGGTTTAGTAATTGCCAATCATTTCGGGAAATGGCTTTAATCCTGCGTGAGAGAGAGAGAGAGAGACAGGGGGGGGGAGTTCCCAAAGACAACCAGTGTTTTAACGATTGATGTGGGTTGTAATTTACGCACAAGGTTATTGCCGAAAACTGGAGTTTTCATCCCTTCTGTCTGAGGGATGACGATGACTAACAGATTTTGTGCCAGGGGTTTTGATTTATAAGACCTATTTGTTTATCCTTCGGAAGCGCCTTTCGAATTAGTGGAAATGTTTAAAGAACTTTTTTGGTTCTTGCTTGGGTTCAACGATGTCATTGGCAGTCAATAAGGTCTTACCGCCAGTTGTAGTCACTGTAGGGGTTTGAAGGATCATTTGCCAATCGTTTTAAGACTCAGAGAAGCTAGTTAGACTTTTGGTTTTTAAGAAATTGAGTCGTACTTGGAAGGCTTCATGCCTTTGATGAACCGATCATCGAAACCAAGGAGCGTCTGGCGCAGTTAGTACTTAGATTAACCCCTACATGACTATACACCTTGACGCGTCGTAGGGGCGTAGAAGATGTCAATGAGTCTCGAAGCTAGTATAGAGACTTCTATTTACACTTCCCAACTTCTCCTTTCCTTTTCCCCTCCGGTGGACTGGATCAGCGTTTCATACGATCTGTGCCCTCGGATCAACCTAGCTGAGCTCAGTCATGAACAGAGTATCCGGATACCTGGCGATGCGATGATGTCAATAATTAAGAAACAAAAACCAATTCCTAAGTTCGGTGCTCCTAAACTATCAGCTGGAAGTACTGCTCCCTGTAGCAGCCAGCTCCTGAAATACTGGCAGCTAGAACTCTGGCTATCAAAAAGCCGTGAGAGCTTTGGGAACCAGATCTCTCATTAACCATTCTACCGGAAAAGCCACATCCATATGCAGTACTGCCTCGAGCTTGGGGCGTAATCAGTTTGTCTAAACGATTCTACAGACAGCGTCGTGCTGCTTCCAGACTTCTGGAACGATGTGGCAGCGTCCCTGAAGAGAATCTCTCTAATAATATGAAGAAATCGCTCTCCTGGGTGACGGAAGTTGCTGCCATCTTTTATCAGAATCGTTCAGATGTTGGTTAACGCCTTCCAATGGCCAGAACGTGGATAAAATCAGAGCTCTAGCCTCTCAACTTCAACTTCAACAGACACCGGGAGTGTCACGGTCTGTAGTCACTGTGGTACTCAGCTCGGGAGTAAAGATCACCCTCTTCGTGAAGTTCTGTATATGGCACCATTGCACCTGAGACTTGCAGTCCAGGGATACCAAACTATAAGACACTCATTCAAGTGCAAAACGGCAGACTAAACGTCAATCTACGGAGGGTGTTAAGTAGTCATAAAGAGACAGTCGGGAAAGTCGGAAGCAACTAACAGTTGCATAAGAGCACTAAGGCTACAAATAATTCTCTCAGCCTTAGGGTCTTAAAAAGTCGCAGGAGGTGGAACAAATGCCACTCTTAGATTTGATGTTAGAGGAGATAGAACCTGCAGTGGAGCATTCTGATCCACAATAGGTTTTGACACCAGCTTCCAATGCCAAGCAGGTAACAACGGAGGGAATGGACAGAAAGGAAGAGAAGTTCACGTGCCTCTCAGAGAGCTACAGATACCTCTTTAGCTACATAGATAGGCGGATACATATTCTCATATTTCAGGCTGTCCACAGTAAATGGTGACGGATGGATTATACTACATCATCATTGAATCGGTGTACTGTGCTGGGGATGAACCAGCTATACCAACTGGCATGCAACGCCTTGTGGGCAGTAACATGATCCAAAACTCGTTTCTAATTGAATGTGGATCTAACGCATACAACACCATCTCAAATGCGGCTACCTGAGACTAATCACTATTGTTTGATAATACAACTACCACAAGTGACTCTGTTAGGAACTGGGAAAAAGCAAATTGGGGACTTACTTAGAGGGCAATTCTTTTTTCTGAGAGTCATAAAGGGTTTTTCAATACGGATTTCCCAACTTTGACAGGTGAATACGGTCATATTGTTGCAGATACATCTCACAAATTGACTGTCATTGAAAAAGTCTGTTTTGCCAAATCAATCCAACGTGCAGAATTACTATAACGTTCAATAACTTGTGCGAATTATTGAATTGTTTTATGAAAGTGCTCGAGCAACATATTGCCTGCTTCACCCATTTTACGGTGTCCCTAATCGTCCTTCCTCTTCGCAACGTGGCGGATAAATTCGAGTCGACCGGTTCAGTGAATAATTCACCACACGTACGTCAAAAAAACGCAGGAATTGCCGAAAGTATCACCACTGCCCGAGAGATTGTGCAGGGAATCAGAGGCAGTCAATTCCGCACCGCGCACAAGAACTTGGCCTTTCGCAGACGTCAAAATGGACGTGAATTTTGGCCATGTCTTGGCGCTACACCCCTTCAAGATTAAACAGACCCTGGAGCTCAAAGTTAATGACCATAGACAACGTTGTTTGTGCTCTGTCTGGGCACTTGAACAGTTGGACGTTGACCCCAATTTTGGTCGAAAAATCTAAAACGACGCCGAGACGCTTTTCTAGATGAATGGGTTCGTCAACAAGCAAAATTGTCCAATTTGGAACGATAACAATCCACACGAGATCCACCGAATTCCAATTCATCCACAGAAAGTCACTGTTTGGTTTGGATTTTTGACTGGTAGCATCATCGGTCCATACTTCTTTGAGACGACGTTCGATGTGTCGGATACGCGCCACCCAGCGAAGCTGCAGCAGACATTTGAATGATCTTATATTCCATACATAATGGCATACATGGGCCTTTTAAGCAAATAAAATTTTTAAATAATATCTCACTCACAGGTCATTTGATTGAAATTTAAAGATAGGAAATGCTTAATGGAGAACCCTGTATGACACCTTAAACAAACACCATTTTATCAAAAGGATAATTCGCAAGAAGAAAACATACAATTTTCATGGAATGCTTCCTGCTTTGCACTTTTATTACTACTTCAACAAAATTTAGCGAAATAACCATTATTATTGAAAAGCTAAACACATCCTTCTCGTTTCCCCACAAACAGAACACAAACGTCCAAAGGATATTTCTAGATTCGCTTATTTGCCTTTTAATCTTCATAATGCCTCTGGCATCCGACAATGCCAACTGTTGTGTCTATAGCAATAAAGTCGACGATTTGCCGTTGAAAGTAGTCTCTCGCGTGCAGTGACCTCACACACAAGTCAAGGGGGTGTCCCTGAAGTCCTTGGGCTTGGTGTGGTTCTTCTTCGGAAAGCAATATTGCGTTGCAATTAAATTATTCAAAAAAAGGAATGTTTTTGGTTATTAGTATTTACAGCATCCAAATTCAAACAACAGCTCTGTGTTTTTTTGTGAAACTGTCTGCAAAAGAGCACAGAGGTTCATTGCCCTTTCGCGGGCGCGATATCCTGTTTTGTCTTCGTCATCACTTTCGCGCGATGGGTAATTTTAAAAATAACTGCGTTATTCTGGTATGGATGTAACATCTGGCCGTTGGATTTTTTGTTTGTGGCAATTCAATGAACCTTTTGGGAGGAAGGTCGCATGTGACAAAAAGGGGTGTGTGTTGAACACATGGAGATGTAAAGGCGAAGGCCACCAAACATGTCCTACCATGTGATGGTGATAAATTTCCACAGACACGTTTTCCAGTGATTTACAATTTTTTGATTCCAAAATTTATTTTTGGGTTTTATAGAGAAAAAGGTTAGTTGTGCGCCTCCATAAAATGAAACTTGAAAGCTCGGGGAACAGGTCGTAGGCAACAGGATAACACTCCATCCAACGTATAATGATCTCATTTTGTTTAAGTTTTTCTTCAACTCAGATCGCTTGGTAAGGTTCATGGATATTAACAAACCAAGAAAGGAGTCTCTATATTTAGACAGTCAAAAGCGAGTGCGTTGGACTTCTGTTGCTGGGGATTAAAGTTCAAGTATTACAAAATACCGTCAATGTTTTGTTCAAAACCTCACCCCTTTTTCGAGCTCCATAAGAAGTAATTCAATGACGTCAATTCGTATGGCATCGCTGGTCAACTCATTTGTATATTTCGGGGTTGAATCGGGTCCTCAATAAGTCAATGATCTCATGGACAGTATGTCTGGTAGCTTCGTTTTACTTGAACCAATTGTCATCAGGATCAATGTCGTCCACACCGGAGAGAAGCTGCTGAAAACAGTGCAGTATTGTCCAGTAGTCCATAGTAAGATGTTAATTTATCGATAGTTCGATACTTCGACAGGTTGCTTAGTCGCACGATAAAGCAGTGAATCCACCTCAAGTCAAAAATGAATCAACACCCACTCCCCCGCCCGATATTAAAGAAGTTGTTAAGTTGCCTGACAGCTGGACTATCAGCTCTAAAGGCCCCATCTTTAAAAAAGGCGATCTTATGTCTGGTAATCCCATCGCATCCTATCCAACGTATTATTTAAGCGTCTAAAACCTTTCTGCAACACACTAATCGTCACGTGCCAGTGTTGGGCCCGGTAGATCGCACTCAAGCAAATCCTGGACTCGAAAAGATCAACGAATTTCAAGTGGAAGCCCACAACCTTTCCATCGACTTTAAGGCCGCCTATGACAGCATTCATCGTCTCAAACTCTATCCGGCGATGGTCCGATTGGGGTACCGTCAAAACTTATCTAGATGTGTCGCTTAACACTGAGAAACACGCGATGCTCTTTGCAAATTGGTAACAGTTCTTTTGAGCTCTTCCAGACGTGCACCGAATTCCGGGAAGGAGATGTGTTATCATGTGATTATTAGATACTATGCCGAACAATTGTAAGCTATCTTTCACAAATCTGTCCAACTGTTGGGATATGCGGACGATATTGACATCATTGGAAGATCAAAGCAAGCTGTCGTAAAGCAATTATAGAGCAGGAGTTTGTCTTGAAGTGAATGAGCACAAGACGAAGTTTAGCGCTATCACCAAACAACAAATTATCTTTCCATAACTTTGGACAGAACGTCACGTATTAACCGTTACTACAATTCTAGGTACGGAATTCACCTCGGAACAAATATAGATCCCATAAATGACACCTTTAAGGCTTTAAGGAGATCCGACGAAGAATAACCCCTGGCCGTTGCTACTTCAGTTTGGCAAATCAATTTGGTCCAAAACCCCTAGCAAACTATCTCTCTATAAAACGCTCATCTTACCAGTCTTACTGTATGGAGCCGAGTGCTGGACGATAAGTACGAAAGCTTAGCACTTATTGGGCACTTTCGAGCGAAAAATACTTCATCGGATATAAGGTCCCTTATGCGAGGAGAGCGAACTCTATGAGCTGTACCCGCTTGTAGCTGTCCAAAAAGGCAAGACGATTACATTTGCTTGGCCATCTAAAAGGATCTTCAGATCCCAGCCTCCAGGTTCGAGACGGCAAAAACAATTGGCCCAACAGTACAAAGACCAAGTTGTCGCAGTTGGAAGCAACTGGAAGCAACGTGCCCTGGACCTCAGAGAATGGAAGGCAGCCGTTTCTCAGGCAAAGAGTTGGGAAGAGCTGAGACACATTTCCAGCGCATAGGCGTTGTAGAGGCCCTAAGACCCACAAGGGGATACGGGACATAAGTAAGTAAGTAAGTGTCTTAGGCAGAGACTTTACAAAAGTGGCATTCCAAAACTTGAATAACGTATATCGATTTGGAGGTAACAATCAATTCTGACATAAAGGCGACAAAGAAGCTCAAAAGCTGTCTATCTATGGGTCCGCTGGACTGCAGCTAAACCGGCTGGAAAGATTTGCTTCAAACATTATATCTGAACACTAAAAAAATAAATATTAGGCCGTAAGCAGCGCATAGAGGGCCAAGGTCTAGCTTCTCACCACTGTATGTAGTCCAACGCAATAACCCCTAAACCACGGCATCCATTCTTAAAGCAAACGTTTAATCTACCTATGTAGTACAAGATCTACAGTACGACCTACAACTAAATTTACGTGGTCTTTACAAGACAAATCTAAATTCAATTTATATCCAAGACTGGTAAGAGAGTCCATATAAGGTATTTTAAATTTTTCAAGGTATAGTGAGGGAAATTGTCTTGTGTTATACCCTCTTTTAGAGAACAGTAGGTTCAATGTCAAACCATTTGCTACTGACCAGACCTGAAAAGCATTAAGACCTTCATTTATTCTACAAATTAAGTCTTCAATAAGGCCAATCGGTCTTGATAAATAAATCTGGATATCGTCAGCATATAAATGAAACAATATGTTCTTACAGACCTTGGGCAAGTTATTTATGTACATGCAGAAAAGAATAGGACCTAAAATGGACCCTTGAGGTACCCCTGTCAAAATGTCTCTCGTCTCCGTTTATATCAACTCTCTGCGTTCTATGCATTAAATAATTCTCTATAAGGAGAGGAGCCCTAGTATTAAACCCAAAATAAGAAACGAGTTTACAATATAATACCTTATGTTTTAAAACTCTGTCGAAAGCCAAGAAGGCACAGAACTGTCAAGAAATCTTTATCAAATTGATGACTAATATCATCCAATACTTTAACCATGGCGGTGGAAGTTGCAGGGCTCTAATACGAGTAGATTGACTCCAAACTGACAAACCATATCAAACCGGATCACTAATAATAAAGAGTCATGAGTACTCGAACCGTCTTACTTCCTTAAAAACACAAAAGTCTCGCTGTCTCTTAAAATAGGTGCAGAACCAGTCCTTGCAAATAACTTCATTACTGATTTGAAGATTGCAAACTGCCTTAGAACCAAACTCGACTTCACAAACTCCAGTTCATAGTGCGACCATAAAGGAGTCCTTTCTTCGAAAACAATTTCCAAATTACTTTTCAGTGGTGATTACCTTTGATTTTATGTACCGTAACCGCTTCACACTTTTCTATTTACTCTCTTGCTTTCCCCGAGATCAGAGTTGGTGGCCTTTATTGTTTTCGTATACAATTTTTTGATTCTGAGAAATTTCAAATGAAGCGCCCAACAAAATATTGGATTTCATAAAAGCAAAGAACCGATTTAAAGGCACAAAAAAATAAAAAAAATAAATGTTTAGCAACCATATTGCGGACGCGCACCTTGGAAACGACCTTTTATCCAAAAAACCAAAAAAACAAAAAAAAAAAAAGTTAATAAAGAGGATATACCACCAAGCAGGGCTGGAGGCGAAAAAAACAAAGGTACTCCAAACCCAAAAGCACTATGATGAGATCCCCTCGAGGGTATTTTTCTCTATTCCACCTCCACGCGAAATGGAAACAACAGAGCGCAAAAAAAAAGAAAAAAAAGTAGAATTTCAATTACATTCCGGACGAGGATTCGTTTTCGGCAGATTCTCTATCCTGCCAGGACGAGATAAAAGAAAAACATCATTGGTGGTGCCGCAAACCTTTCTCCCGAGTCCGGAATGGAAATGTTGTCCATTTAAAAGTTATTCAAGTGAAATTTTAATGATATCGGAAGAAGGTATGTACCGACCACTTTATTATGGAATTCCCTGTAAATAATTAATTAAGGATTCTCGTTTTTTTTTCTTACCGTTATTGGATATTTTATGAAATTATCAAATCGTTTATTCATTTATTAAAATTGAAACGGACGGAGTTAGGGAGAGAAGGATTCCTTATTTTGTGGCAAAAAAAAAAAAATATGCAAATCAAGGACACCTCCACAGAGTTTTTGGATTAAAGAAAGTATATGGATAGCATGGATAGCATTTATATTTATGTATGTAATTCTGACAAAATCTTTAAATGCCATGTATGAGGGTATTTTAAGCGAAAGGATTGCTCATGTAACATCTGCTGAACACAGTTTCAAACTACGTAATTAATTCCTGAATATCAATGGGAACCCAAAAGGAAACCCAAGATGAAAGAGCCTTCATTGATATGTGATACTAGTTTTGTGACCATCGTCAAAGCTACCACCCTATGCCGTCCGGAGCATCCTGTTTCCAGTTGTAAAACACAAGTTTTCTGGCATCCGTGACGACTTGGATTTGTACGTGTGGGTCGATCTTCTTCGCCGTATTTCCTGTGCACCTTAGTGGTTAGTGCGTTGGACTACTGCGCAAGGGTATCTAAGTTCGAGTATTGTTGTATACTGCTCGATGAGGCTGAGCCAATGAAGTCGAGATATCGTGGCTTTTTAAATTATTTACATCCACATCCTGGTACAGTTAGTAGAGTTTCTGCTCTTCTACGCATATAGTGCTTTCCGTGTTCACACCTACCCTGTGCACTATCTGCTCCAGCACGATATTGAAGGAATCACATGATAACGCATCTCCATAAAGAGATCCGGTACGGGTCTGGAAGATCTCAGAAGAGCTGTTTCCAAGTTGTACAGAGCATCGCGTGGTAAGCTACAGATCTAGATAAGTTTTGGCGGTATCCCGAATTGGCCATCGCCTGGTAGAGTTCGACATGGTGAATGCTGTCACGAGTGGCTTTAAAGGCGACGAATAGGAGGTTGTTTCGACTTGAAATTTCTTGGCCTTTTTCATGTCTGGAAGTATTGCTTAAACACATCAACAAAAATTCTCTATGCTTCGATAACAAGGTTGCATTCGCTGATTCGAGGGGCCTGCGTTTCAAAATAGAAGCGATGCTGCCTGCTGCATGACTTTCCCATAGAAGTGCCTGTTGTTGATGGTCCCGCGAAACTTCTGGACTTCCTTAAGCTGCGAAGGTGCGTGGTTCTATTCCTCTCTTCTGGTCCGGAACTCCTATGTCACTGCTCTTTGTTTGTGCTGTAGCGCTTTCTTGTGTGCATCTTCCATCGCCACAAGGAGTCTACAAAGCTTGTAGCAATGTTGCATAAGTCCTCCAGATCTACGAAGAGGAACCTGCCGAGAGTCTTTATTCTTCTGATGCATAGGACAGGACAGTCATACAGCAGGTGAGAGAGATTCAATTTCTTCCTTGTCCACACCAAGGCACTTCGCATGAATACCAATGGCACAGTGTCCAGCAATTAAGTCGGAGAGGACCCGTGCATTACGGCTAAGCTTCACTAAAGAAACTGACCCCTTCTTCTTAAGGGCTGGCCATAAGGCTGTGGGTGTATCACGTATGTCTAACCGGGTTCAGCGTCGATTGTGTCGACCAATGGATTAATCTCCTAAGAGCATATTGGATATGCTACGCAAAGGTGAGAGCCTGCAATGCATGTAGCGCCGACTGTTTTCTTGAAAGCTTATCATCCTTTTCATTTTTCGCAATATTTGTATGCCCTACCAGCCAGTAGAGGGCTCTAGGTGTATGGTTCACAAGTGATTTGTAAGTGCTCACAAGTTTCGATCTTATTATCGCTGAGCCAGAGCATTAACAGCTGACTGACTGACTAAGTAGACCGAATCATCGCTTTTCCTGCAGTCATTGACGTTTATTCCGATCTACTTACAGAGCTTTGCAATAAACTTCGATCCATCTCGGAAGGACTGAAGGTAGGAATCGATCTCTCTCTAGTGAAGAGTACTACATACGGACAAGCTGACAGCTCAGTCAACAACTAGTTCTTATGCAAGGTTAAGCGTTTGGCTTAGGACTGAAAGCAACTTTTCTGTGACACCAACATAGACTTACTTAGATCCTAACAATGACGAGAAGCTATATTAGTTAAACCGCCTTGGGGAGTTCATCTACATAGGAACTGTCCGCCGGATTGCTATATCTCCCAGGGCGAAAGGCGTAGAGACAGCGCTGCACAGTGTCGTCAGCTTAATCGAGATACCGCTCAAAGAGAACGAATACACGCTCGCCGCTTTTCTCAACATTGAAGGACCTTTAATTATGTGAATACTGAGGCGGTAGGAAGAACATTGAGTATGCTCCACATTGAAGACATCCTGATAAATTGGATAGTCAGAATGCTCGAAGGCAAGAAACTCACCTGGAAGCCAAACATAAATGAAAGAGTTAAAAAGGCCAACATAGCCTTCTACACGTGCAGCGGAATTTTTGGGAAGACCTGGGAACTCTCTCCTAAAACAATTCTCTTTATCGCAGCCTTGTATGGTGGCCAGCGTTAAACAAGTCCCCATACCTGAAAGAGCTCACTAGAGTGCAAAGACTAGCGTGCATTGGTGCCACCAGTGCGATGCGAACCACTCCAACTGCGGATCTTGAGGCTATTCTCAACGTGCCTCGGCTAGACATTTACACGAGATCAACGGCAGCCATCAGCGCCTTGAGAATAAGTCAGACTGCGTGCTGGAAGTCAAATGCGATAGGGCACGCAACCATCCTTGGCAGATTTTTCGGCCATGCACCCACAACAGACTACAGTACGCCTTACCTTGCCTCAGCTTACCCTAGCAGAGAAAGTGGAAAGACAGCAGTATACCAAATGCCGAATCCATAGCTATATACATTGATGGATCAAAAATGGACACCGGTGTGGGATCGGAATCTGCTCGGAATCACTAGGTATATCCAGATCTATACGACTCCCAGACCACAGCAGTGTTTTCCAAGTGGAGGTCCTGGCAGTGACCTGGCAAGAACAATACCGCCAGAAGGTATCACTTTCTTTATCGACAGCCAGGCAGCTATCAAAGCAATTACCTCCATAGAAATAAAATCCAAGCTTGTGAAGTGCTGTCGCGAAGAACTTAAGGTTCTTGGAACACAGCACAAGCTTCTGCTTTGTTGGGTCCCTGGGCATGAGTGCGTCCCGGGAAATGAAAAGGAAAATTTCATCGGACCCACTAGAACTGACTGACCTCTCCATAAGCACCCCGCCCTGCGTTCCCAGACTTCAAGCAGTGAAACTGGCTACGAGAGAGGTGAACCTGAGATGGAAGTCAAAGCAAGGACCGAGAGAATTATTCGCAAGGACAGACGTTCACTGTCCAAGCATGCGGGGATACTCACGGGTCACAACACTCTGCGGTACCACCTAAAGAAACTGCGTAGGGCGGAAGAAAAATTCTGCAGAGGATGCGGCGATGAGGACATTGTAGAGGTGCCCTGGACTCCAATATTCCAAATTACAAGGCTGTAAAAGGCTGACGAACAAACAGATACCATATTGATTGCAGAAGGTCCTTCAGAACCATTAATCGTGATCTATTCCTATTCGTATAAAAAGCACCAGGAGCCAGAAGTACTTTGAACATTCTCCCTCACCCCTATAGTACAGAAAAGTTCAATATCAAATGGTCTCTATATCTACATTTAAGCTAGGAGAATTGTCATGGGCGTCCATTTAAGAGCTTATCAAATTCGACTTTCCCATCGCTGCTGATGGCATTTTAAGTCCTCGAATAGTTACGATGGAAACAATTTATCGACTTGTCATTCTGTTCTCGTTTGCCAACTTCTCCTTGGAAGCGTCCGTATCCATCCATTCATCTTCCATTGGTGGAGGATTAAAAAGAACGGTCAAGGTGAGCGTTTGCTTCTTTTTTTATTCTCTTCCTATGTGTATCACGAAATCATTTTATGGTTTTTATGGAAATCACAATCCAAGCCATAAAATCGCTATAAAAACCGAGTCAAGGAAGCCATGAAATTTTGTGTTTTGTTTTTTTCGACAGCAGATGGTGGGGAAAGTATCAAAGAAGAACAAAAAAAAAACGGTAAAACGTGAAAAACATAAGCGAAAAGGATAAATCTCCGTTGTCGTCGGTTGCGTTAAATGCTAAGACCTTTTGACATTCATCTGGTGGAGTCCTTTCCCCCTTGCCGGGGTTTGGGGGTAAAAAAGTTAATTAAAACATTTGCCATGACCAAAACAAAAAGAAAAGAGGAGACTCTAGTTCCATTTCGATGGCTTGGCGATGATTTTATGCCGTTTGACTTGCTTTATTCGCTTGTCCTTGACCCGGACTTGTCGTCTTTAGCACGCGGGATTACACAAACTCCCCCTCCAATAAACATATACATATGTATGTATGTAGATCAGCATATCCCCCTCTCTGTGTTGATGGATTTTTGTTTTTATTGTCCTTGCGAGAGAAGCTAATTTCATTTATCAAATGATACACACAAGCACATCACAGAGTACCTAATTATCTCATTGATTTTCCTTGAAATTACATCTGCCTGTCTCCGGCTTTGTGCCTTGACGTAAGAGGAGCCTCCTCTGTGTAACAGGTACTCTAAACGACACGATGATGGGAGCAGGTACTTCTCTGTGTTGTGTAGGAGGTAAATGTTGACAGGAGAAGAGAAAATAAGGATGCAACTTTTTTGAACAAGCGAGGTTGATGACAAGTGAGGAGATGACATTGAAACCAAAGAGATGAAGGTTTATGAAATCCAGATAACACGAGGCTTTTGCTAATGACACACGTGGTGTTGTTACTTGTCTATAGGAGCTGCTCTCTGCGACAAGGACAAAATCAAGGGCAATAATACGTGCAGTTTGATTCAAGGATCATTTCAAAAATATACAAACATAGTTCTGGTGAAATTATTGAAGAGTTTCTCTCAATGATGTCAGTGAAGGTTAACAAAATGCATAACATGTGTAATGAAATAGTTCACTTGACAAGGTTTGAATGTTTTTAGACAACGAGCATCCTAACCAGAAAAACAATATCAATATCTATATATTTTATGACATTAATTGCAGCAAAACTTTGGGTAAGAAGTGAGCACTTTGTCCGAAGATGGTCATATAGATTACACGACTGTGATGCGTCTTATGTTTTCTTATGGATCTAGTAGTCTAATGGCTAACCATCTGGCCACCACCTACTCAAGCAAATCTCTTCACTGTGAAGAGCCAGCCAGCCAGCCAGCTCGCTATCAAGGCTATTGTAACTGTCACTATATCCTTAAAGTTAGTAGAACAGGAACGCGCTTTGCTGGTTCATCAATTCATCAGAATCAATCTGCTTTGGGTGCCGAGGCACAGCAGAATTTGTGGAAATGAGCGAGCGGATGAACTGTATGTTGGTTTCCAGAAGAAAAAGGCTTCCACCGCAGTCAGGCCAGAACTGACCCAAAAGGGTGGAATCTTTGTGCTCTAACTATTAAATGTGGGTCATGGGGAACTGTATCATATCCCAGTAGATAACTATGTCCGAAATACTACTGGAACAAGACACAAGAACTACTAAATAGAAACCGTGTTCTACAATTAGTACTGGCCACTGGCGTATGCAGCCAATCTGGGCACATTTCTCGCAGCCGCAATATTGCCAACTAGAAAGAAAGACTTTAACACTTTCCATTCAAATAGAGATCACGATTTACACTGAAGTTTCCAAAATGGATATAGGTACGAATCCCAACATTTCCTAGCAGGACGATTCATATATTATAATGACCACCAAATCAATCCAACGCATTTTGGTTTTCGGTACATGTATGTATATGCAGGACTATAATCTTTAAAATCATTGAAATCATTGACAAAATAACGAATGACCATCAATAACTTCAGATGCTACAGATGACTTTAAAGACTTCAATGACTTCAGAAGACTTCAATGACTTTAGATGACTTCAAGGGCTTCATATAACTTCAATGTCAAAGTCATCAAAAACTTCAGACTTCAAACACCTCAGCTGACTTCAATGACTTAGAAGACTTCAATGACTTAGAAGACTTCAATGACTTAGAAGACTTCAATGACTTAGAAGACTTCAATGACTTAGAAGACTTCAATGACTTAGAAGACTTCAATGACTTAGAAGACTTCAATGACTTAGAAGACTTCAATGACTTAGAAGACTTTAATGACTTCAGATGACTTGAATGACTTCAAGGACTTGAATGACTTCAGAGACTTCAAAGACTACAGACGACTTCAAAGACTTCAATTACTTAAACGACTTCAATGACTTGAATGAATTCAGATAACTTCAACGACTTCAATAACTTCAGAGACTTCAAAGACTACAGACGACTTCAAAGACTTCAATGACTTCAGAAGACTTCAATGACTTTAGATGACTTAAATGACTTTAAAGACTTGAATGACTTCAAAGACTTAAATGACTTCAATGACTTCAATGAATTCAGATAACTTCAATGACTTCAATAACTTCAGCGACTTCAAAGACTACAGATGACTTCAAGCACTTCATATAACTTCAATGTCAAAGTCATCAAAAACTTCAGACTTCAAACACCTCAGATGACTTCAATGACTTAGAAGACTTCAATGACTTAGAAGACTTCAATGACTTAGAAGACTTCAATGACTTAGAAGACTTCAATGATTTAGAAGACTTCAATGACTTCAGATGACTTGAATGACTTCAAAGACTTCAATGATTTTAAGAACTTGAATGACTTTAAAAACTGCAAAAACTTAAAAGACTTCAAGCTAATGCAATGAATGCAGAGTAATCAAAATGGTTGAATTCATTTTGTTTTCAAAATTATGATTGCAAAAAATGATTGCTGGTTTATGACTTTTAAATGAATGGTGATTAATTATACCCTATCCTAAGGGTATATTAAGTTTGACATATAGTTTGTAACAAAGAAACAGCATCAATAGCCGATTCGAGCCTACATATCTCCCGAACATTGTGTGCTGCGGCCACGCCTACATTTTAATGGCGTTTTTCTTAAAAAAAAAAATTTTATCATCAATTTCATCAAAATAATATGACTTCTTAGGAACAAAAGTTAATATTTGTTCAAAAAATTTCTAAATCCGCCCACTGACACACCCACTTTTCACAAAATTCAGTATTTTTTTCAGTATTTTCATATGAAACTCGAAAAAACTTACTTAAGCAAATAGGTAGATATACTTTTTCTCTACAACTCTTCCATACGTTACGGCCACGCCTACATTTTAGGGGCGTTTTTAACAAACTACTGTTTCCAATGTTTCTATTAGAATAATATCACTTCTAAGGAACAAAATACAGTATATATTGAACAAACTTTAAAATACACCAACTACCACACCCAATTATTGATAAGATATTGAAAAAAAACGTTTGAATACAGTAAAGGGATAGGGTATCACACAATCCGCTCCAGACGGATTGCAGCATTTTCATATGTTCTTATTTAATTTGAAGTCATTGAATTGAAACATATCCATGTGTAGTCAAGTGGAGTACATGTCAAAATGATTGCATTCTTTTACAGCTCTGTATACCTAGTATATACACATACATGCGTAAGCATATTGAAGGTTACAAATTTTTTAAAAGAAACCTAAAGAAGTTCGTATATCCTGCCACCCATACTACCACCACTCAACCTTGAACCTCACAATTCCGATAAACTACTTCAAAATCGACCTTTAAGTCATGGTACACGTGGCTCATCAAAATCCTCAACAGGTGCGAGGGGCGGCGCATTCAAATGTTCTCCTCGTTTGCTTATCTAAGCCTTCTCCGAAAGGGTATGCACATAAAATTTCACTCACGTTCCAAACGACCTTTCTCCCCTTTCCGAATAGGACCTCGAATAAATCCGCTCATCTCAATAGTTAAAAAGAAAAGAGGACTAAGGACTAAGGACTATGGCTCCTCTATTTATAGGACACATCATCCAAGTTTCAATGTCCTGCCATCAAAATCTCCCATTATCTATAATATAGATACCCATTTCGTTCGTTTTTGTGTCTATGTCCTTTGAAAGATATCTTTCTACATGAATGAGACGGACGCTATTCAATAATTCGATAGTGCTTATTAGGCAGCTTCATTGAACTACTTATGGCTTAAGTTTTGTGTGTATGTTCACACACCCGATTCACTGAGCTGAATTAACACCAGAACGGATCATAGTGAAGCCTTCTAAGTATACATACAAACCATTCTTCTCCCAAGGAGACTGTACAAATTAGTTCTACAAAATAACAAAGAAAAAGAAAATCAATATAAAATTTCAACACAAATTCAATGTCAAAGCGGATCCTTAGACGGAGTCCTACCATCACACTTATGCCTCTATACGGATGTGTTCATTGAGAGCACGTGTGTTCAGTTTTCCAGGGAAAATTATTCATTTGACACGTACAAGGCACAATTGTGGATTTTCCCTTTTGCACGAGAAAAAAAAGAAAAGAATAATAAAAGAGAAAAAAAAAAACTATAAAAGGAAGCAAAGACGAGTCGCTTTTCGCAAAATGTCACGTACGTAAGAAACCCCCAAAAAAACGTCTAAAGCCCGCCGATATGGCCTCTGCACATACTTTATGCTCCTTTATCCGAGTCCTGCATTAAAAAATTATACATACATTTTGCGCAGTTGATTTATAAGAGAATAGGCATTTGTTTTGCCATTGAAAATAGCGAGGGGCGAACCCTTGAACAAAAATTCAATTGGCGGGGCAATTTCCTTATTGATAAGTGTAAAGGACTCCGTTGATATGCATGGCAAATTCAGAGAGTTTTTCAAACAGAATGAGGTGCAGAAACGTTGCATTCACCCTTTCCTGCTGCAATGACAGTCTTTCGATTATCTAGAAGTATTGATAGGCATTTACACGAGATCAACGGCGGCCATCAGTGCCTTAAGAATAAGTCAGACTGCGTGCTGGAAGTCAAGTACGATAGGGCACGCGACCAACGTTGGCAGATTTTTCGGCCATGTACACACAACAGACTACACTACGCCTTACCTTGACTTCAAAATACTATTTGCAACAGCATACCCTGGCAGAGAAAGTGATGGATCAAAAATGGATACCGGTGTAGGATCCGGAATCTTCTCCAAATCACTGGGTATATCCAGATCTATACGACTCCCAGACCACAGCAGTGTTTTCCAAGTGGAGGTCCTGGCAGTGACAACAGAACAATACCGCCAGAAGGTATCTCTTTCTTTATCGACAGCCAGGCAGCTATCAAAACCATTACCCCCCACAGAAATAAAATCCAAGCTTGTGAAGTGCTGTCGCGAAGAGCTTAAGGTTCTTGAAACACAGCACAAAGTTCTGCTCTGCTGGGTCCCTGGGCACGAGGGCGTCCCGGGAAATGAAAAGGCAGATGAATTAGCAAGGAAAGCTTCATCGAACCTACTTGAACTGACTGACCTCTCCATAAGCACCCCGCCCTGCGCTCTCAGGCTTGAAGCAGGGAAACTGGCTACGAGAGAGGCGAACTTGAGATGGAAGTCAAAGCAAGGACGAATTATTCGCAAGGACAGACGTTCACTGTCCATGCTTGTGGGGATTTTCGCAGGACACAACCACCTAAAGAAACCGCGTCGGACGCGTCCTCTGCAGAGGATGCGGCGATGAGGATGTTATAGAGGCCACTACCCACTTCCTCTGCCAGTGCTCTGGACTCCAACATTCCAGGTACAAATTCCTCGGCAAGCCCTTCTTTCATGATCTAGGAGAACTCTCCAATGTCAATACCGACTCATCAGAACATGAGGATGGTTTGTATACACGGATAACGAGTAAGGAAGTTGTTACAGATATTTATGGGTTAAATGGGCAAGGGGTACTTTTTCTAAACCCCCCTATGGGTGACACAATGGGTCAGTGCTGACCTGAGTGCGGCGGAGGTATTTCGTTTCCTCTGCCAACTTACAAACCTGACTACGGCATAATCGAATGATATAAAGGATCGATACAATAGTATTCGATTGACTTGTGTAATCGAATGATCTTCCAAGATGTGATTAATTACAACCCAATCCAACACTGTAGCGACATTAACTGTGCGATCTTTTGTTCCATATACAAGGTCGAAGGAGAATAGAAGGCTATCTCATCTTAAGAACCTTAAAAACAAGGCACATAAATATTTCAAAATGTCTGCATGCCCTGGTGACTATGATCTTTTTGACAAACTGCGTAAAGACTTTCGTGTGTTAAGTAAATTTCTTCAGAAAAATTACATTCTTCAAAAGACTGACACCAATCGCTTCTGGACATTCATAAATAGTAAACGATGTTCTACGGGTCTACCCAAACCCATGGTTTACAAAACTATAGAGTCTGCAGGTATAAATACCACACTCGATTTTTTCGCAAAGTTTTTTGAATCTGTATATTCAAAGCCTAGTACAGAATTGATATTGGCCTCGTTCAACTAAATCTTCATGATATTTTTCTTGGCTCTTGATAGTCTCAAGCTCAATTTAAGTTCCGGGCCCGATGGTATTCCTGCCATCCTTTTTTAATTTTTAAATTGGGAGTTAAGAACGATATTGAAAATTATAGAGGAATTTGCAAATTATTATGAGCCAAGTTTTTTTTATGTCACCCCATTCCATAATGATTCCATAAGGCAACAAAAAATTCACGCGACAATGAAGAATGTCACTTATCAACTAGCTGTCAAAAGGCAATGGATGCATTCAAAACTTTATCCACGAAGAATGTGTTTAGTCATGTATCCGTATTTATGACTAGACTAAGTACACATTTGCATTTCACATTTATAAATACCTACCACAATTATGTAGTTCTTAAAATACAATAGCCATGACTGTGCAAATGATTTCAGCAATTCTCAAAGCCCGCAGCAAATTTCTCAATAAGAAACAAGTTTCTCTCTAAATATGCAGCAATTTTCATCCTTAAGTAGAACACTACGTTGAAGCCAATAGCATACAATTTGTGTCCGATAAATTAGACATGACGGCCAATTATGCCCATTTACATATTACAAATTCATTGTACTGACAGATGGGCAAATAGAGTTACTTTCTGTCAATTTTATGGCGTCTAATCGGTTGTAACACTTCATCGCAAATTCAAACTCAATTCAATCTGTCGGAATAGACTAGTGTAAGAATTGTCTGGCATTGCTCTGGCGTTAAATGACAATAAATTGACAGTTGTTGTGGATTTGAAGGTTTATAGCATTTTATTGATCCCTATTTATAATATTCTTTCCTTTTTTTTACTGGTTTGGATGACTCTACTTATTTGCACCGATAAATCGGGCATACAATAGCGAAGTCTAAATATAGCATTAGTAAGAATGACGACCAGTTCAAAAGTTACACGAGAAAAAAGTTTCAAAAAGTCATCAGGATACCATCAATCATAATTTGCCACCCACTAGGTCGTTCGCCTCCGACGAATGTTTAATGCAAAGTCACTGTTCTATTATTTCCGACAATCTGCCTTCTTAACTTAACCGCAATATTCATAAAGTTGAAAAATTAAAGGAAGGAAGTTTGTCCTAAATAGTGAGTCCACACAAAATAGGGTTCCTAGCTAAAAAGAGAAAAATAAATTTCTTACTCCAATTCTATGAATAGTCGTCTCTTTTTTATGGACAAACGGAAAATGGAAATGCATTAGTGCATTAAATTTAAAGAGGGTCTGCATAATTGAGTCGTGTTCCAGTTTTGAAAGGCTGATAACTAATTGTGGTCCCTTTTAAGCGTATATACACAAATCGGAGACGAATGAGCGAATATTCGCAAATTTTGACAGTTCATTCACAGCAGCAATCTGCTTTTTGATGTCATTCACAAGAGAAGAGAGAAATTGTGAGGTTGAACTCTCGCAAACGCAAACGTTTTGGTTGAATATGAATAAAATTTGACAGTTCGCAAGAAGCATTTGCTAATTCAACGAACTGTTCATTTCATGACAGCCAATTTGACAGATGTTGCTTCAACAATATGGCCGCCATCATGAAAGTATTAATTGGTTTTTTACTTTATAGCGAAGTTCTGCCTCTGTGATAAAATCTTTTCTATTTCTTGTCCTAGAGGCCGCTAGATTACCAAAGTGTTGGGAATCTTAAAAAAAAAAGTACTAGATCATAACTCCAAGCTATTAGTGATATGTCATACCCTGTCACTTTGCTTGCTACTATGCGCCTGTTCACTTCGTACATACTTGACAGTTAGATAACCTCTCAAAACATGACGTACGCATAGCTTACCTTGTGAATACTTTGTAACACCTAACCACCTTTGCTTACAAGCACGACAGTGTACTTCAACGCCGTTATTGCTTCCTTGACAGATATCTTCCATTAACAAGTTTATTTGTTTATCCAGGAGCAGCCATTTAGTTACTTAACTCAATCACTTCTCATAAAAGGAGGCAAGTTATTATTCAAGGCTTTTACTACGCTGACAGTCTTACCACCGCTGTATTTTTAGAAAATACAAAAAAAAGGTGCTGCCATCTCTTGTAATTATATTTGCATACATGATTCAACGCAACACGTACGTGATTAACTTTCTTGTCATTGGATGACATTTCCATGTTGAAATCTCAAAAGTGGGCGCTCTCCTCGTTAATAGACTCTCTACATCTCTGTTTTTCTTGCTTCTTCTTTTCGTGTGACACAACTGTAATTACCGCTAATTTAAATCTCATTTAACAACCTCATCAGCGATTCAGTGAGATGAGAGTAAAGATTTAAACTCCTTGCTACACAGTAAACGACGTTCTAAACCTCGTTTTTTTTTTTTCATTCTTTTTCTCGTATTTTCGTTAAAAATGGCGGAGTTCCTCTATCTCTGGGGTTAATGGTGGTTTTTGTTTTTTTCTTTCTTTCGCATGTTTTTTTTTCGCAAAGAAAATTCCTTAATTTGTCGGATGAAAAATGAGATGGCACACTCCTTGTGGAGTGGAAGTCGTCGATTACGTTGGTCTGTTTCCGAAGCTAAAAAAGTGACTTGTCGGTCGTTATCCTTAGTAGGCTGAGAGAACTAATTTTCACAATTCAACTGGGAGTGGATGATGAAGGTGGATTCATGGGAAAAGGTTTCCCCATGATAAGGAAAAATTGAAGGTGGAAGATGGTAGAAGAAAATTTTGAAGAATAGAAAAATAAATGACCGTTTGGTTAGGGAATTCCGTGGAATAAGTAATTCATTGGAGGTGAGGTTTTGGTCAAGAGACTATAAGCTGATTAGATAAAGGCTAAAGTTTTATTAGGACTGAGTTCACTGACCCTTGACATAGTTATAATCTAGTAAATAGAAGGGACTTGCTATAAAATGGAGAGCTGTTCGTTTCAAATGTTGACCAAACTGTGTTTCTGTAAGAGTTTTCTTTAATGATGACTAACATGTTCCTTAAGGCCCGTCTAGACACTACGTTTTGCACAACCCTTTTTCTGTGCAGTCCAACACGTAGTAACAGTGCGCAGTTTTAAAGACGGCAAATTTGCAGCCATAAAAGAGCTAGAGAGCATAGATATCCGTGACCTGTGCAGTCTTAAGACTGCGCAGACAAAAGGTTGTGCAAAACGTAGCGTTTAAACAGGCCTTTCTAAAGCAATAGATGCCACTGCTTTGTATAGATACTTAAGCTACTACGCTTATCTGCAGGAGTTCAATTTGATGGCCCTATGAGCCCTAAAGTGCATTTGAGCTGCACCTCCCCACGCTAGGACTCCATACCGCAATCAACTCTAAAAGAGCGTGATGTATTTGTTCTGTTAGTGAAACACATGATCAAATATATTAAATTCCGACATCTCTGCACGTCACTATGACCTGCACATCACTAGCAACATATCGCAAATTGAAGTAAAGTAATAAAAAGATAAACATCAACATAAAACACCGAAACACCGAGAAACGCGTTAATTGACAGCTAGATTAGCCACGGCGAATTGGGTGTATTGGAACTCGCCTGGAAAGTAATGGCCGATATAATAGTCAGTGAGTTCTGAGAGAGAGTTCGGTAAGAAACTTTGACAGCAAGTGAAGAGACTAAGTTCAGCTTGAAGAAAATTGTACTAGATTTTTCTAGAAAAAGTGTAGATGTTGTTGATTTTTGTTAAAATATGTAATTTAAATTTTATTAAAGGAAACAGTAATCCGGTAATCACGCGAAACTACATGCAAACGTTTTCTTATTGAGCTCCTATACATTTGTTCTACTGGAAACTGAGGGCTGTGAATGTGCATGACCTTTGGTTTTGAGCCATTGATAATAAGCCCGTTATCATGGCACTATTTTCTGGTTTTCTCTTGCATCAACCTATCGACATACAACAATTGACATGTCATCAGCGTACCCAAGAGAGTGACCTTTTTTTGAAACAATTCAGCAATGTATTGGTTTATAACATAAACAGTAGAGGACTAAGTTTAGACCCCTGGGGAACCCCGTAGTTCAGTTCGTTCAATTTCTTAAGACTAAGAGAATGCTAACAAATTAAGTAAAATATGTTTGAAGCGATCACGAAAAAAATGTAAGTCTACATATGTATGTAGTTACAGACTTCATTGAATAAAACAATAGCTCTAGACATAGGCTCATTATGGCCGTAATTAGTTCTATGAACAGGTCGAAGAAGAAGATTTATTTCCCTTAAAGCTCCAGCCGGGGCATAGATTGGAACTCGGGCTTAAAGAGTTGGGCATTTAATATGATCGCATATCAAGTCCCTTACAAACATGATGTCATGAGCTTAGTGTTGAAATGCCTATCAATTGACATTGAATTTGTTAAGAAATTTCAAAATCCCAGTTCATTTTCCGAAAAATGTATTTCGTGAAACGCCTCTGGACTTTTTCGATGCGGTCAGAGTGAATATTATACGATGGGTTCCATGTAATATCAGCATATTTTAGTTGAGACCTAACTAATGCAATAAAAAGTGAAATAAGGGTATGAGGATCCGAAAATTCCTTGCTATAACGTTTTATAAAACCAATTTTACGACCGAAAATTGCGATCAGCGACTCCGAATTTCGGTAGAAATTTTTTTTAATTTGTAGACGTTGCTCGTTCGTCTACTTCACCATGATGAAAATGTTGAGTTCACTGAATAAATTGACAGTGACAGTTTGATGATTAGTGAAAGAGTGCGTTCACAAATTAAATTCAAAGTTGTCAAGGCCTTATAGGAAAGCCCTTTAGAAGCCCTAGGTTCCACAAGGGAATACAGGTCATAAGTAAGTCAAATTTACACAAAGTAATATTTTAAAAGTAAATGTTCTTTCAGGCCATGATAAGTTTTCTTCCATCAAAATTCATTTTATGTGTTTTATTTAGAATTCTAAAGACAATGGTCTAAATGAATCACCCTTTACAAGCTAATGTTTTATGTATTTTACCTTCTAAGTTAGAATACAGCCATCACCCAGTTGCTTGTGCTGGATACTTCTTTTAAGTCGCATTCTCCACAAAAACATTAGGAGTACTAAGTACTCCATTGCGTGTACCATAATCGTGCAATCCAAACTCTTAACCATATACGAGAATAAACACATAAAAAAGGATCAGCCACGTGTTACAAACGCTTTTTATAGCCCTTTCCGGTTCATAATGAGATTCTGGGCTGCAATTTACGACTTGGAATAAATTTCAACTCAAAGAGGTGCGACGACATATGTATGTAGTACTTTTCACAAAACCAACAAATGCGTAGTTTGTTTGAAATTATTAATTTCTCATTACTTCCGATCCATTAGATGGCATCCTTTGCTCTCTTCCACAAATTGGATATCGATACACCCTACCAATAAGAACAAATTAAGGCAATTAGCCCCTAAAATGATACCAGACCACAATTCCATTCGTGCTCATTAAGTTTCCTCTCCTTGCTATTCAGAGAAGAGTTCCATTTCCTTTCTATTTTCGCATTTCCTACTCCATTAGCATCCTCCATCTTATAGAAGAGATCATTTCTTCTTTCACAAAAAGAAAGAAAAGAACGTCTAAATTATTGAAAGCGAAAGGATGGTGTCGTGTGTCCTATATAAAAAAAAAAAAAAAAAAACCACCCACCCTTTTACAAAATTTAGGTCAAAGTCAGTCATACTCTACTCATGTCATGTTGTGGCTTTTACCTGCTACAGATTAACAGTAAAAGCAAAAATAAAAAAAATAAAACTCATATATGTATGAGAACAACCACGCCCAATAAATAATTGCCATTCAACAGCTCCCTACGATTCAGGCGACACACACAGAATATCCTAGCACATTGCTCTCTCTTACACTTATATTCATCATATCACCTGCAGGTTCAACGCGGAGAGATAAAAATCATATTTTTGTTCGCCCAAACCACAAATCGTTCCCATCGTTGTCCCTAATGCAAGCACAGGGGGGGGGTGCGTTAAGGAAATTCAATTTTCCTTCGAAACAAATCAAAGTCGCAAAAGAAAGGAGAGAAAATTGTTTTCGTGGCACACAAAAATGCAAAACAGCAACGGATATGCTCCTGACAGAAGGAGTAGGAGGAGGGCGAGGAATAAATTACCTTAGCATCTGTCTCCATACAAACGTGTGCTTGAACTACTCGTAAGAAATCCTCTGGTTCTGTTCAAGACGACATCAATATGGTTGGGTTGTGTGTGTGTGTGAAGATTGATTTAATGTGGCAACAAGGATTTGTTTTGTTCCACCTTTACTCCGTCTGGACGGATATCAAACACTAGAGCTATGTCTGTTTTTTTTTTTTTCGTTTTTGATTGATAGTGAAAGGATACGTCTTCAAGGATCAACACAACGCGTTTTATGGATTTTTTTTTGTAAATTTCTGCAGTTTAACCCAAATAAAGGTTATCACTATGTATACACACCCATTTTGACTCGAATAACTTCACTTTGGGGGAGAGAATCGTCCTTGTTATCACAACAACAACAACAAAAGCAGGCCACCTAGTGAAGTTCCAAAATCAATTCAAAATTCACCCTTCAGATACATTTGGATTCACTTTATGGACACTTTATCTGCTGCTACCCATCACCACACCACACACAGACGAAAGACGAGGGTAAAGGATATAAATTTCCCAATTTCGAGGCGACACCCAAATTTATTTCTTTTCTATTTTCCTTAAGCGAAAAAAAATCGCAACTCTTTTAATCACTTTCACTGTGAACTTTACGCCAGGCTTCGATCCTTGATACTTTCGAACACGACGACGACACTATTTGTACTGAGGAGAATGAAAAACGCGTCTCATTCTATTTTTTCTGTTACAAAGGACTTTTGTGTGGTCAAGGAAATGTCAGGATAATTTTTTGGAGTCTGCGCACTTTTAGTCAAGACTCTCTAGTGTTTGTCGTCTCTTTTCAGCGTTTGCATTTGGTCTCATCTCTTGGTTGTTATGGGAGACATCACGAGGGATACACGAATGACTATATCATGTATCTTTGACTGGATATACAGAGTTGCTATGGAAAGGAAGGATGTTGACATAAACAAGTGTCTAACACGAGTTGTCAGTGTCATTAAAATATAGCACGGGGTTGATATTACTTACAAGATACAACAAAAAAAGAGGACACAACCATGGAATAAGGATACACTTTAGTGCAATGAAACCAGGTGCATGTGTAGCAAAGGTTCCGCTCAGGAAACTTTGTGAATAAAAAATGGAGCACTGAAAGAAGAGGGTGTACGCACGCATGTATCTGTAGTTTCTTCATAAATAATAGTTTGGTCATTATGACCCAGTCAGTTGTACCATTATGAAGGACTAAAATATTGTCATCCAGAATATTGATGAAGCATTAGGGTGCGCTTTGTTATGGATTCGAGGATTCTTCTTAACTTAATGACAAGAATTTTTGTAGTCTCTTTAAACATTATGACTTTTCTCATAGCGATTGGTTGGAAACCTACTTCTTACCTCAAAACACCAGATTAGACCAGGTACTCAGCAGCAATAAAGGTTGTGATGTAATGCTTGCGTTACCTCATCGTGTGCATGTCTAGAGACGAACTAGGTATACTGAGCCAGGATTCCAAACCGACACAATGCCTCGGATGAGGAATGGCAAGACGTTGACGACTTTTAAGTATCGTACGAGGACAAAAATTGGTTGCAGAATTGCAAAGAACGTGATAGAGTAAAGGAACTCATATTCCTTATACTGGATGATGAGTTAATGCGATATGTTCTGGGTATATTGGGAGTAAGATGATTTCACAGGTGCCGCTGCTGTAATACTCTACTTCATAAGACCAAGTAGAAGTATCGGGACTAATAACACCACAGAGATAGGATTTTTGAGGGCCAGATTCCAGACAAGCAGCCGATAAGGGGTTGGTACAAGATCACCACCTCATGATAGTGACTGTTTAATTACGCAAATCTCAGGTTCAATGATCTAACAACATGGTTCAAAACATAGACTGACTCAAGGACCAGACAGTGCCTCAAAAACTTGGGGACTTCTTGTGAAAAGGGCAAGAACAACTCCACTTGACGAAAGATCGATGAACCAAAACAGCTTAGAACTCGAATTTTAGGAACCCCAGCAGCAGGAACGATCGAGTTAGAGTTCTATCATTACATGCAATGAGGAGCAACCACCTTCATCAAGAAGTCAACCAAATGGGAGCCTGGATACGTAAGAAGAATCTTGCTATCGAAAGTGGTGAGCTCCATCCTTCTGTATGATGCCCCAGTCTGGGCGGCTGCACTCTCAACAAAGGAATTAAGAAGGAAACTTTCGTCTGCTTACAGGCTCTGCGCAATCAGAACAAATTTCTGAACAATTTCGGACGAAGCAGCCTGTGCCATAGCTGGGATGATACCTATTGACATCTTTGTCAATAAAATGCAAAGGGTTTACACTAGGCATGTCGCGAATAGACAAGATACCAGGCTTACGAGAAGCGTCAAGGAGGAGGAAAGGACAACATCTGCAGCACTTTGGCAAGCCAGGTGGGACAACACCACCAAAAGTAGATGGACCCATAAGCTGATTCCAAACATTGAAACTTGGATAAAAAGAACGCAGGGGGACTGCAACCTTACGCAGTTCCTGCCTGGGCACGGTGGTTATAGAAAATACCTCCACAGATTTGGGCACGATAGCTCGCCAATTTGCCCAGAATGCCCAGAAGTAGAGGAAGATGTGGAGCACGTTATGTTCCAGTGCAGACGCTTTACAACTAGCATAGAGAATCTACGAAGCCCGGAGCGCCTAATAGACATCATGTCATCGTCAGACGACTGGGTGGAGATTTGTTCCATTATAATGGCGTAGAATTGAAGCATTGAGAAGGGCCGAGGAGACAAATAGAGATAGTAGAGCATAAGATGCTAACCAGCCCCGCGAAGTAATACCTCCGACAGGAGTGGTTTGAAGTGTATAGGGTGTGTGTTTAGTACGTAGGCGTATTCCTGTATCGATGCAGAGACTACGGCTCATACTAAAAATTGGAGGACTTAAACAGAAGAAAATACTACTCTTGGCGAGAATAGCCACGGCGATATTGCTCTAGGGCTCGCAAATATGGCTTGGGACAAAGAGTACGAAATCATATATGTATGTATGTATATTCGTAGTAGAAAGATAAAGGCAGTTTTCAGATTCAATTCATTAAGAGTATGCAGCGCCTTTCGGACAACCTCATAGGACGCGGTATGCATGGTAGATAGAATTGTGCCAATAGATCTCCTCGTCAAAGAAGCCGAATGGAAATATCGTGTCAACGAAGTGATGATGAAGTCTAAATGTTCTCGAAAAATGACAAGATAGATGGAACTCTTCTAACAAAGGGCATCGCCAATATAAACCTTTGGATTCATACAAATCATGAAGATCTGAACCTCTACTTGACGCAGATGCTTACTAGTCATGAATGTTTCAAAGCATATCTTCAAAGACTTAGGTATGAGGTCTACCCAACGTGCACAGCAGCAGTGCAAAACGTGGAACGCATAATATTTCAATGCCCACGATATTACGAAGGCCGTAACCTGAACAGACTGGGTGTGGATTTAAGCCCAGAGAGCATAATCAGATGGATACTGAGCATGCAAGAAACTTCGGAAGGAGTTAGTGAGACATTGGCTTCTATCATGAAGAAGGAACGAAGACAGAGGCTACAACGAACTGCACCGCAGCTTGCTGCCAACGCGAAAGAGCCGCGTATATAAGTCTGAAGTCTCCACTCGCGATGATTTGCTTGACGGCAGTGCCGCGAGAATTAGGGTTCGAACCCTGGGAAGGTGGGAATGCTCTTTTTCGTCTTCAAAAGACTTTCATCTTTCAAGGCAAAAAAAAAAAAACGCCTTGGATTAGATTGTAACAAAGAGCAATAGCTAACTTTTTTCCAGCTCGGCTTCCTGTCGATAATGGGGCCTAAGTACTTGGCGTGACCAAAGAAACTGAGTTGATCTCTGGAATTCTGCGAAAACTAATTCCTATCTCTATGAATAGTCGATAGACTCTCTTCAATGCACTAATCTGAGAGTCTGGCGGTCTAAACTGCTATAAGACTGAAGAAAGGCCAATTGTGGTCATCGTGGTCACGTCTCCATTCTATCCCGATGGCAGATGGGAAGCTACCAGTGGATCGACGGAAGCTGATCACATGAGTCCGATGATAACATTCGAAAGGACATTCAATAGAAGATTTCACAGCCATCATATAACCTACTGATATTATACGCAAGACTAATATCATTGGAAAGACGATCACTGTCTATATAGACAGCCATTAAGGGTTAAATGAGACATCCACAGTCAATGCGGTGACCCTCAACTGGGTACCAGGGCATATGGATGTCGAAGGAAACGAAAAGACTGAGACTGACCTATTGCGGGCCCTTTCTTTTTTTCCCAATCAGTTCCTTACAGAAAAAGGTAGAAAATGAAGCCATCAGTCGAGCTGCGCTCATCTGGAGACCAGCCTCTATGGCCGGCCTTTAGTAAGAACAGATCATCAACTCTGGTTGAACTCGGTCGTTCTGTCGGAGCAACTCGGTGTGCTTTTTTTTGATGAGCTTAGCTACATATGTCCGCCTCCATGCTCTAGCATGTTGCCCCCTACGGTACCGCCGATCAAGGTATGGGCAGGTTTTTGACGTCATGTCTTATTCGTTATGTTACAGGACTCTGTTCTTCTTCTTGCTCTTTGTGTTTGGTTTTCCCGCTCCTGCATAATGCTTACGTGTGCGCTGCATAATGACTGTTCCTGAAGTTGGTGAAACAAAACATCCGTCAGACGGATAATAACTCTTGGTAATCATTTCTACTCGAAGCTGGAGCACTTAGGCAACTATGGGCTAATGGACAATTCCAATAGCGGACTATCTTTTACATCGTTGCCAGGGTTAAATATTTGGTCACAATTGACCCCATTTGTTGCTCTTCTTAAAGACTTTCTAGTCACAATGCACAGAACTAACTAACCGATACTAAGAGGGCATCTTGCATGAGTGAACACCCAATTGTCTTGATATTTGTCATCTGCATAGTCCAGCCTGTCTAGCTAAGTAGCTTGACGTGTGCCCATAAAAGAGGTGAATGACCACCACGTTTGTGGTAGCCTTTTGCTGCAGATACGCCCATCAAAAAAACCTCTCCCAACCTAGTTGTCGATAGATCAATTCCTCAGCGTCATATGCCACTGGTGATGAGGTCATATTAGCTGAGCTCCACCTTAATCAAGATAAGCACAACAAGGCGATTGCATTAGAATGGTAAACAGATTTTATTTCTGCTCCATGATAGTCTAAGGAGAGCTATACAAAAAGGAATGTCATTGTTATGATGATTCGACCTTGCACTTATGTAAGCCATACAAATCCAGCACCTCTTACTCGAAAACAATCAAATAACCTAAAGTAACTTAACTACAATTGAAAAAACATTCACTTGAAACCCACATTCTAATGACTAATTTTATTCATTCGCACGCAACTTGAAGTAAAAGTTCACCACATATCACAACAAAACACCTAAACCTGTCCCATTATCCGGTAAAAACAAAAATACAGGAACTTCCAAAAAAATTGCATTTAAATGAACAAACAAACACTTTTTTTCCATTGAATGTCGTCCGGTGGCTGTGATTATGTTAGCCTTGATCTTACAACCAAAACAAGAAGATCGGTGTAACCAATGAGTCATCAGTTGGATGCAGATGACAATGAGAGCAAAGTAATAAATACTGGGAATTCCCTGAGACTTGTTAAAAACCACCGAAACGCCCCCAGGCAAGATCATAAATGAAGTCGACCAGACAACAATAAACATATCGGCAACTACTTGAACCATGTGGTTATCTTAAGCACCTTACTAGACAGACAGACAATGCGTGACTACTCCGGTTTTAGTACACGAAACAAGTACCGACACACTTTGTTCATAAACAGTCGTGTCGGCCACTATACTCGTACATATTTTTGAAGTTCAATTGGATTTATCTTTTTTGCATCTGGCGTGACATCCGATTAAACGATTAAACGATTTAAATTGAACACAGTGAAGTGCGAACTGCACTTTATTTTCTGCCTTGACATTGAAAATGAGAAAAAAGATACTAATTTAGAAAGGGCGACCTACATGCAACAGCAAATGCAATTGCAACTGGACAAATGAAGTTCGAAACAAGTCGTGATGAATTATTTAGATCGAGATACATATTCGCTTTCGTTTAACTGATGAATAGGACATCTAGAATAAATGATCACTTGATGTTCTATGACATTTTCTAAGTCGTGATGAGATATTTGTTGGGGTGGCATGCACTTGACGCTCTTATACCCTTTTGCGGGCACAACTAATGAATTATTTATGAAACAGCAAAAACACGAAATTCAAGTAACGATTGCTTTTTACCCCAGTTTAATTGGTAATATGTAAGTTTAATATTGAAACGTGTAGGGTGTATAGGGTTGCCATGGCATAGTGGTTAGTGCGCAACAAACATCAAACAGTTTTTGACCAGCCTCCTAAGACCTCCTAAAGTAAACTATCACGAAGAACTTACTTACTTAAAGGCCCGAGATCCGTCTGCCTTCCATCCTCTGCGGTCCAACGCGTTTGAGCTCTCTCCAACTCATTTCCAAAGAGCTCGATTCCTCCTCGACTGTTCTGCGCCACGTTTGCCTAGAGCGTCCAGCTGTTTTGCCTGCTTGGGTGAGCGGATTCCACTGCATAGCGTATTTCGCAATGGAATTTCTCCTTCGTATTGTAATGTTGATAGGTTCCTGGCCCGTTCTCGGATAAAGCTGTTCGATGGAGATCCGGTTCGGTCAAAAGATCCTCAAGATGATTCTTAAACATTTGTTTACAAAGGCTTGCAGCCGGCGCGTGTTAATGGTGTCCACTTTCCAAGTACTGCACCCATAAAGCAGTACCGATTCTACGTTGGAGCGAAGCAATCGCAGTTCTTAAGCTGATAACATTGCTTTTCTAGATGGTGGACAGCATGCCGAACGCAGCTTTGGCCTTCCCGATTCTGCAGACATCCAGTTCGGTGCCACTACGGTTTGCCGAGACCACACTTCCTAGGTTTAGAAAGTTGTCAACTTTCTCGACTTCCTGTCTGGCACTGTTAAGTTGGGCGCTGAGCCCTACTTTGTTTGCCTCAGCTTCTAGATTCTGGACCATAAGATGGAGGTCCATTATCCGATTTGGAAGTAGACAAACATCGTCAGAGTAGTCTAGGTGTTTAAGTCCAGCGAATTCCATGGTTTTCTTTCGTCAATGCTGCACGGAAAACATCACTGATAACCACTAAAAATAACAGTGGTGACAGTATGCATCCTTGACGTACTCCGCTTTGAACTTCAAATTCTTCTGACAGCTTGCCATTGTAAGTTACGTTCTAAACATTGTTTTGGATCCGACCGACAATTTTTTGTTTGTTGATAGTGTATACTTTGCTTATCCCCATTAACTTCAAGACCTTGGCGGGATCTTCCGATGATGTCAATTTCGTCTGCGTATCCCAACAGTGGGACAGATTTATGAAAGAGAGTTCCTTCCGTGTTTACACTTGCTCTGTGCACTATCTGCTTCAGTACGTTGCTGAAGAACTAATATGACAACCCATCTCCCTGCCGGAATCGTGTGGAAGAGCTCAGAGTAGGTCTGGAGGAGCTCAGAAAAGATGTTTCCAAGTTGCACCTAGCTTCGTGTGTTTTCAGTCGGCAGTATCCTGAATTGGACTATCTCCTGGTTGAACTGAAGACGATGAAAGATGCCACTAGCCACTTTAAAGTCGATGAATAGGTGGTATGTTAAGACTTGAAGTTTGCGGGTATCTTTTGCAGGATTTGCCTGAGTGTGAACATTTGGTCTAATGTCGATCTGCCGATTAGTGTGCCGATTAGTGTGTTGAAGAAGGGTTTTACCCGTGCACACAGGATTGGTTGTTGTATGCATCATTTAACAGGGATATTCCTTCGATAGATAGGATTGCCTTTTCTAAAGATGGGTCATAAAGAGCTGTTACCACAGCTGTCGCACAGCTTAACAACTTCTTTAGTATTGAGTGGGGTTGTTGCTACCTTATTGACTATAAGTACCCTATAACTATATCTTCTTGCTGCCCATTAAGTAAGTGCTGCCTTGTGCTTCAAAGGTTCGGTTGCCTTTCCTTTTTCAAAAAGCCTGCGTTCCGGATCCGAAAAAAAAAATTCGGGAAGATTAAGCACTCATGAGACTCTTCGATATCCTGAGCTGGGAAACTCTGTGGTCTTTTTATGCAGGATTCTCTTCTCTTCTCTTTTTCTGGTCCGGTGCTCCTCCTCAGCGCTTTCTTGTGTACATCTTTTCGCCCCCTCTTCTGCTCAACGCACTCATTATCTTACTAAGGGCCCCTTTTTGGTAGTAGTTGGGTAGACAAGGGTGATTACGGCTACCTGTTTGGTGAAGTTGTAGTATTCGGTAGACTCGTTGTTAGCATTTGCACTACAGAGAGTTTCTCGTTCAGGTGCTCTTTGTAGGCTCTGCCTTCTTCTGAAGTGCTAAGGCGTCCAACGTTAAGCTTCCCTTTCTTGTCAGCTTTCAGTTTTCTATCGGTAGACAGTCGGACTCTGAATTGAGCTGCAAAAAGATAGTGGACAGAGTTTGCCCCTCGAAAAGGTACGCACTTCCATGAAACCTAGTGGTTTTAGGCCTTTAAAGAGTATCGCATACAAGATCTTTTATGCAAGTTGAGAAGACTGAAGCAGTTGAGAGAGTTTCCTTTTTTGTGAATCGGGTAAACGATACTAAGATTCCATTCATCAGGCATACACTCGTCTGACCAAATCTTAGAGATGAATTTTGATTATCCACTGGATTCTATCCTTACTTGGCTTTGATGAGGTAGAGGGAGCTTTTGTCTATCACTGCCTATGTTGAATGGTTCATTTTCCCTAATAGCCCAATGTTGATCGTCCTTACCAATCTACAGAAGTAGTTTTTCCATATTCTTCGCACAGATTGTGGTTCCATTTTCATCTGTATACAAGTTGCGGTATGGGTTGTACTTCTGTGACACCTTTTTTTCACCCGTGCATTGTTCCTTGAGTATAAGCTCCCAATGTGTTTGATCGGTTGCTTGTCGTATACTTTCTTTAGAACTCCTACACGGCTTTCGTCCTCTATTGCAGTGCAGCTTTTGCGATGCCTCCTGCTTTACTGCATGTACGATACTCCCCAGCATTCGTTGTCAAACCAGGACTTTCTTGGTGGTGGTCAATCGAAAGTCAGCATATCAGTTGTGAGGTCTCTGACGGCATGGTATCAATGTTGCCAGCCTAGGGGCGATTGAGAGTTTTTTGGGATATGAATTCTGCTAATACACTGATAGTCTCATCCGTACCTTGGCTAAAAGAAGGAAATGATCCAAGTCTTTGTTGGTGTCAGGGTCCTTTCATTCGGTGGGAGCATGACTAAAGTTAGTGATTGTGTCGGATGCTTGCCCAAGCCTGCCTCTATAAGAAGTCTGCTCTTCTGTTGCCTCAGCAGAAATCAGCATGCTAGATATCGCAGACCTGAATGGCGGTGTTATCTGCCTTATAGCAGTCTAGGGCCTCTTCTAATTGCACATAGCCATTCAACATTAAACAAATTGAACGTACAAATCCGAAGGTCGATGTCCTTATTTTCGATTGCTGGCGTCGTCATCAGTTGAATTGCTCTTATCCCCAAGGCTTTTGGTTCTTTCGTAAAGTAGCAGGGAAGTTACCCTGATGGCACTACTCCTAACCCCCAGGTACCACGGTGCCAGAAGTCCATTACGGGAGTGTGAGTGCTGCCTATGGCTAACTAAAGGCTCATGTGCCACCATCTCTAGGCCGTGACTAGGGGATTCCTATCCTGTCATCCGAGTATGTCGAAGCAACCCACGTAGTGCTCACTAGGTCCACCTTAACTGGGACTGCAGACGCCACCGTTGACACCATCTCGAGAACTCTTTCGCCCACGTCTGGAGTAAGACTACGAGCTCTAGTCTTCCTATCAAGATTCTCTAAACATGATTAGTTACCAGTTATTGGATCAAGCTGCTAGGCACTCAGCGGTCTCTACGTGTAGGTTAAGAGGCTTCAGGCTCACATGCACTACCGTTTGATCCTAGTGTTTTCCTCTAAAATTTAATTCAAAAGTTTCAAGTAGACTCGTCCTTGTAGTTGGTTAACGTGTCAAGCCCCAAATAAACACAAAAGATATCCAAAAATTGATGCTCAAATCCGTTCATCATTATTATGACACTCAATTAAAAGATTATAATTCTCACCACTTACCCATCCAGGAGCCCACCAGGAATTCATCAAGAAATCGAAACACCTGTCGGTAAAGGGTTCTTATTTCAAAAACAACCCACACATACACACACACACAGCAGGCTTCGGTAAATTTTATAATACTTTGAGCTTTTAAATTGTGGAGCAGGTATTATGATGGCACTCCATAAAAACCCTTTAACCAACAAGGAACCACTCTGCTAATAGCCTCTTCTCAAATTAATTACTTGGACCGTTTCCGGTATTTGATTTTCAACACCGCCAACCCCAACGAAGAAGAATAAGGCGACAGGAACAATGGAGATAAATGTTGAACAACCTACACCTCCTTGGGCTTGTTGAGTTGCTCCTGTTCCTGCTTCCCTCAGGCATCGATTTTGGCGCTCGTCTTTCATACTTTTAGAAGGCAAGACGTGCCTGGAAGTTTCATTTTCCTTGAAATGCCAGAGGTCCATCGTTGAAGTGTCATGATGTGCGTTGATGTACGTATCATGGCAGCGGTGGCTGGGGCTGGTAAGAAAAGGATGTCGTGACATATAAATTAGCTCCAAGGGAGACGCCAATTCTTTCGACACTCATTTACTCTGTGCTGTTGCTGACCTTCTGTGATGAATTGATGTGAATCCGGGGCTGGGGGAGGGGGTGTAGGTTCATATATTTTCCTGGCTACAGGTTGGTAAACATATTCCTGACAGTTCTTAACGGTACACATACAGAATCCTAAGTTTCGTATATCAAGGAGTGGAAGGAGACCTAGATCCTGGCCGTCACGGCGGGTGGACAGTGGTGGTCGATAGTCATTTCCTTGATTTGTTTGCTGAATTGGTGGTTGGGGCAATAGTGATGTGTACTCCCCATGGGGAGGCAAAACTTCTTGACTTTCAATATATATAGTAAAAGGGAGGAAAATGTGGATCGAACGCACACTTTGTGCGGTTGGGTGGTCAATAATGGCGCGAGAACTGCGTGTGTTTTGGGAGCGTGATAAGGTCAAAGATTTGTTTTGCGAAACACTGATTGACACTCAATTGAATTTTGGTTTGTGCGCTTGTTTTTAATGCAATTGAATTGGAGTAGAATCGTGAAAGGAATTTAGAGGCAACATTTAAGTACATGGTCTGCAAGATTTCCGAACTTTGACAGGCGATTGCGGCCATATTGTTGAAGCTACAGCTGTCAATGTGGATGTCATTTATTCAGTCTACTTTGCCAAATTAACATAAGGAGTTTTATCATTCAACAACAAGTGCAAATGATTAAATCGACTTATGAGAGTGGGTCTTCTATTTGAGCCACCTTTTTGCCCGTTTTACGGTTGCCACAATCTTTCTTCAGAGAGGACTATTCGCAACGTGGTGGAAAAATGTAAGTCGACCGATTCAGTGAACAATCTGCCGACATCCGCACGTCAACGAAACACAAGTTTTGCTGATAATATCGCCGCTGTCCTTGGGAGTGTAAAAGAGAATCCGAGGCAGTCAAGAGCTCGGCCTCGGCAGACCACAGCTTGGCGAATTTTGCATCACAACTTGGCCCTACACCCGTACAAGATTCAACTGACCCAGGAGCTCAAAGTTAATAACCCTAGACAACGCCGTTTGTCCACTGACTGGGCTCCGGAGCTGTTGGAAATCGACCCCAATTTCAGTCGTAAAATCATACTCAGCGATGAGGCCCATTTTAGGCTCAATAAGTTCGTCATCAAGCAAAATTGTCAAATTTGACATGATAACAATCCACAGAGGTCCACAACATTGCAATGCATCAAGAGGAACTCACTGTTTGGTTTGGATTTTGGACTGACGACATAATTTGGTTCATACTTCTTTGAGACCGACACGACACGTTAGCCAGGCCATCAGCGTCAATGGCGAGTACTGCCGGTAGATGACAACCAATTTCTTTTGACTCCAATTGAATGATATGGACTCTCCTGACATTTGGTTTCAACAGGACGGCTCTGCGTCGCACACAACCTGTGCCACAATGGACATTTCGCACAAGGGATTTCAAAACATGGTTATCTTGAATTGGCCACTCAGATGTGATGTTTCCCCTAAAGACTTCTTTTTGCTGAGTTTCCATGAGTCACTTGCTTATTGAAATAAATCACAAGCCATTATTGCCCTGAAAGGCAATGCCATTGATCAAATTCAGCTTGATTTATGCGCCAAAGTTATGGATAGTTGGACGTTTCGGATGAGCGTCACCCAGGAAAGCCGCGGCAGACATTGAAATAATGTTGTATTCCTTATATAATGGCATACATGGGTCTTCTAAATAAATACAAGATGTTAATGATATCTCACTTACAGTTTGTTTCATTTGAGTTTAAAGATAAGAAACGCTTAATGGAAAGCGTTTCCCTTAATGGAATCCTGCTTGTAAGTCAGTAAGATCCCTGCTTATACACCTGCAAGTTGCGTGATAAGTTGGTATGCAAACATATGCAACAATCTGATTTTCCCTGCATGAATATTCCACATTCAGTTATATTCTTGATAATCTTGAATAACTAATAACAGCCTTGCATAACATCTTAATTCAAATCACCTATTCATTGATCTGTATTTGAATTCTGTGGTCAATTTGCTTTACGTGGCACGACGATGCTTTTTAATTAAAGCTGAATTCATTTATTAGAGAAAATTAAAATTCAAATTTCTTACATTCAACTGATGTGTATGTCGTCAAGTGTTATTTTCTCCTAGCTCATTGTTTTTCTCAAGTCAATGGGACGGGAAGTAAACAAACTTGATATAAGCCGATTTATTGGTCCAAAAATCAGTTTCCGGTACTGTAGCCACTATACTGTGAATGGTCATTGAAGCAGCCAAACACTTCAATAAAACGGTTCTAAGTAAGTAGTCGCACCCGACAAATGGATTAAACCAAATGCAAATAGCACAACAACAATGAACGTGTTTGTTACCAAAGTCGTGTGCTGTCTACGCCTGGGAGACTTGTGACTGGTAACATGGTCGAAGGCCTGGGATTTTATGCTGCTGCCGCCAAGTAGAGTGCAATAGTTGCTGCCACATAGGTTGGTAACAATATTTCTTTTCTGATAGTTGAACGCTGGCCAATGCCAAGAATTTGGCCGCAGGCTGTTGAGCCAATAAATTAGTTAACAATGCGTGCAGATGCCAAAGAAAAAAAAAGTGTTTCCCACCTTGACCTAAGCCGATTTTGTAATCCGCAGTAGGATATGTTAAAACTGTTTGCAAAATTGCAAGTTGCTCAGAAATTAATCAGCTAATGACTGGTTAGGGGGGTAAGCAAATCAGACATCATCTTTCACATTAATTGGCAGTGAATGATTCGCAAATTATAGTCGTGTGTAGTGATTGTGTTTATATTAAGCAATTTAGCTGACTTGGCAAGCCTTTGTGTATTGTAGGCAATGAACTGTAATGGGGATTATAGTAATTTGGTCAGTGAACTAAGGGGCCGTTATTTAATCTTTGACGTCAGGACATAAGCCTGGATTGGAATGGTTATGCAATTTATAAAGTGCAAGGGTGGCATGTAAATACTGCAAAGATAGGGATAGGGTTGCATTAGGATAGGAATGCAATGTATGCAGTCCAAATACTTTTATAACTTTGAAGGGTCACATAACTTATTTAATGTTTTCTTATATGTTAGAGACTTTATAGAAGGTTATTTGAGGTTAAAAATTGATCCAATGGTGTTCCAACACTGAACCCCAAACGTTTGGTTTGGTTTACTGTTGCAGTTGGAGCTGAGGACCTTGGATTTAGAACAACTATTTCAGGTCCAACTCACACAGTGTTTCAAGCTGAAATCCATGCCATTGAGATCAGCTTCAGAGTACACATCTCTCCAGATAGCAAGGAAGCACTCAGGACTAAAACCCCTCAAATTCTGCTATAATATACTGCGTTTCCTTGTCCTATAACTCTTTTTTTTTTAGATATCCAGAGCCAATACGGTGACCCTCAGTTAGGTACCAGGGAATATGGATATCGAAGGAAACGAGAAGGTGGATGAGCTTGCTAGGAAAGGGTCGACGCTGCACATATCGCGGGCCCTTCCCTTTGTAGCAAGAAGAGATCATCAACACTGGTTAAACTCAGTCGTCATAACGCACGGGTCGTATCTGGCGTAATTACCGGCCATTGTGTCATTGGCCTCCAGGCAGAGAGACTCGGTGTGCTGCATTACGACTATTGTGGAAGCTGCAGAGATTAAGAAGAAATCGATTCTATTCGTCACCTGCTGTGTGACTGTCCTGCCCTATCTGTTAGAAGAAAGAGAACTCTTGGCAGTCATTTCTTCTCGGAGCTGGAGAACTTAGGCAATGTTAAGCTGATGGACCTCCTGAGATTTATATTACTATCTGGGTTAGAACTGGCTCAGAATCAGCTTTCGTAGATCCTAAGCCTTATTATGGCATCAACTAGACAACTGCTATAATGCTGATTAAGGAATTAGATTAATCCAGCTGATGTGCATTCTTACAGGTCATTCTGGCTTGAAATAACACCTTAACAAGTTGAATCAGAGTCAGGAAAAAGACTGTTGATTATGCCTAGTGGAGGATGAAACATTAGAACATATTCATTCAATTGAACTGCAATGCTTTACTATTAAAGACATATTCATAAGAGCACGCGCTGGCGATCCTCATAATGTCTTTTTGAAGATTTTCACCTACCCTCGGAAAAGAAAAAAAAAAAGAAATATTCATAAGAGAGGTAGTGCGTCGAAAAGGCCAACCAAACGGTCACGCGGTCTACCCTTATAAGAATACAACGCTTAGCTTGTGTAGGTATTACGTTTGCAATGCGCTCCTGCCCGACAGCTGCGTTAGAGGTTCTCATAGACCTCGCTCCCCTCCACATAACTATTATGAAGACTGCACCTGCTAGTTCATTAAAGTTTTAACTGCTATGCAATAATTCCTCCCCTAGACGGACACATGAAAATTCTTGAAAGAGTTCCTCTGCTATTTAATCCAGCAGTGTGCCTCTCGGAGATTCATGTCCAAGAGAATCCATTTCCATCAGGTCGTTGCCCCAATCCGGAGTTTCTGGGACAATCAGCCTACTCCCCAAACTTCCTCATCAATAGATTGGTATACTGACGGATCTAAAATGTCAAGTAGGTCTGGAGCTGGAATCTCTTGTTCAAACTACAAATTATCTGTTCCTCTAGAACAAACAACCACCATCTTTCAGGCAGAGATCCACGCTGTTGAGCTCTGTGCCAGAGAATGAATTAGAAGAAAACTCCGAAGATCTCATATCAACATTCTTTCAGGCAGCCAAGCAGCACTCAAGTTTCTTAACTCCTACAACTTTGAATCTAAGCTAGTTTGGAACTGTCTCCAATTTATCTTGCAGCTTGCTGCACACAATAATATCATACTAACTTGGTTCCCTGGACACATGGGCATTACTGGCAACGAAGCTGCCGAAGAGCTTGCCAGACAAGGTGCTCAGGCTCCTTTCATTGGTCCTGAACCTTTTTGTGGCCCACGAACTAGTCAATTCAGAATAGATCTCAGCAGATGGAAACGACAAGAATCGCTCTCATACTGGAACTCTCAAAATGGCTTAAAACACGCCAAACAATTCATCAACTTGTGGAATATTATGTGTTCACTGAGTTGTCCTCATGCCTAAATCTGTGGAGGTATGCTCTGAAACATCCATGATTAGTGAGCAACTGCGTCAGGTAGAAGTTCAGCTCTGCGTATACTTCCTATTGATCCAAAGGGCTATATTGGCGACCAATCTCTTCGTCCATCTACTTTTGTCAGAAGGCTTGCATATATCTTGCATTCTTCCAGGTTTGTTCTTCATGATACTTCATTCATCTTTGTTGACACAAAATTTCCATTCGGCTTCCTTAACGAGAACTAGTGGCACCATGGCAGTACTATGTAAGCCACTACTCTCAATTCATTAATTCTGTAAATTACTTCCGTCTTTTTGATGCCGTAGACCATCATCGTTTACGTCCTCCAATATTTGACATGGCACCTCTTCTGCTGCATGTTGCAGATGCTGTTGCTCCGTCCGTTTTTCCGTCTGTTCGTCTGTCCGTTTGTCCGTTTGCCAGTTTGTCCGTTTGTCCGTTTGTCCGTCTGTCCGTCTATCCGTCTATCCATCTATCCGTCTATCCGTCTGTTCGTCTGTCCGTTTGTCCGTTTGTCCGTATGTCACCAGTTTTTGGGCCTTAAATTATGAGCTAGGTTGATAAATTTTGTATACGAGGTCCTTGAAAAAGTAAGCAATACAAGTGTAAACATTTTTTAGTAACCGCCCACTGACACGCCCTCTTTTCGAAAAAAAAAATCACTTTTTTCAGTACTTTTATATGCAACTCGAAAAAACTTACTTAAGCAAATATGTAGATATTCACTTTCTCTACAAATCTTTCATATATTGTATATGGCCACGCCCACTTTTTAGTGGCGGTTTTCTAAAAAAACAGTTTTCAATCAAATAATATCAATCCTTAGAAGCAGACTTGAAAAATCCGCCTACTACCACGCCCACTTTTTGAAATAATTTTTCGAGTAATTTTTTAAAAAAATGCATATAAATTTAGGCAGGTTTTTTGTGAAAAAGGCAACATGCACAGACTGCATATAGGAAAGGGATAGGGTATCACACGCATTTCCATATGTTTATAGTTTTTTTTTGCTGATTTCGTCGATCGTTAATCGTGCCTTGAGGGAACTATGCGGGGTCTCCTGCTTCATCAATGGCACTCTCCAATCTGTCAGTGATTCTGCGCTCCAGGGTTTTACCCATTCTGTCCAGCACGTGGAGAGGCCTATTCGATGAGGAATCATGCGGTGGCTTATTACCTTTTGATAAGAGAACATGTCTTTGTTTCTTCCACTGCTTGGGAAATACTGATTCCTTCAGGCAAGTGTTGTAAGCCTCTACAAAGTATTGTAAGCACTTATTATCAACACTGGATTCAATCGTGTATTCTATCGACAACGTGTGCTTCTTTATCCTTGATATCAGGAGCCATTCAAACAGTTTCCGAGGTCTTGTCCCAATATAAGTTCTGTTCCAAGGAAACGTTTAGTTATTATTTGTAAGGGTATTCTGGACTGCGACCTTGTGGTCTATTGTGCCCCCTACTAACCTTGGAGAGGTTTGTACCTTCGTTAGAGTACCCCTTTGACGGGTGTGTACTCTTCCTTAACCTAGGTGAGAATAATTCCCTTAGAGCTCTCTCTCCAGACCAGTTTCTTATAAGAATCTGAGAATGAGAAGTGGGTCCAAGGTTGGCATATTCTCTGCAGATGTTTGGTCAATGCCCCATACGACTCTAGGACGTGCTTCGGCTTTCATTTGTATACCTAGTTGCCGTAGATGCTCCCTCAGTTTGCAGTGTCCTATTAGGAACCCAGTTAGGATGCGTAGGTTTTTCTTGCTGAGGCAGATGCAAGCTTCGAACCTTTTCCGATTGTAGTTTCCCAGTAGTTTCTTAGACCTGTAGTACTGTTCCAGATTCTTGTCCTGTCTTCTTTTCCAGTTTTCCTGAATTTGTCCGCGTATAGTGTGATCCCACTATTGAAGCACTAACGTTTAGTTAGGAGCTTGACTGTCTGACAGAATGGCGATGTCTTTCCTTCGACCTTTCCTGTCAAAGTTGAGGAGTTGGGCACATCTACCATAGCATGGAGCTCTCCTCTAAAAATATGAGCGAATGTGCCCAATGGTTCCTAGTACTTAACCCTTTGACGTTATATGCCATTTTTGCTGTCTTATTTTAGACTTGTGGCTATCTGTTTCAGTCTTGTTTGAAGCTCTTGAGGTTTCTTTTACTTTTTGCGATCTCTGACCATTCCTATGGACTTGTGTAAACCGATTAAGAGTCTAGACATTGTATATGTGGACAAAGAAATAAAATCTTAAATTTATAAGCGTTCAAGGAGCTTATCTAACAAACCAAGTCAATTAAAGCCTTTAAAAGCCCCAAAGACATTGTTGTGCATATTAAAAACAGAAAGTAAAAGTAAAGTAACAATAAATCGCATTAGAACTAGTTTCTATCTAAGAAGTTGTTACGCCTTTTCAGTCTAAAATTATAACTCTTCTAACCCTAATAAAAATGGTAACTATTGTCTTTAATATCTATTACCTTAATCACAACTATCAATAAGAGCCTTCAATTTCAAAGTTCAAATCAACTTTTCGACGTCAGAAAAGAATTTGCACCGTCACCTCGTCTATAATTAAATTTAGCCGATTTAGATCCGTCGCGTCGCGTCGCGCCGTCGGTCGTCGCTTGTCTAAAAGATTCCCATTCAGAGCTTCCACTTTGTAATGCTAATGGCTCATGAGAAGCGAAACATGTTTTGCCTATTCTGTGAAACTTAATAATGGCAAAACAAGAAACGGATGGATGTTTCTTATTTGAGATTATTTAAGAACAAAATAGAATTCGAAAAACAAAGATTCTTTTGTTTGATTAAACGCGTTTGTAAGATTATAATTTATTGATTGTTTTATATCAGTTTCTCGTTATGCGAATACTCAGCAGTTTGATGAAATATTGTTTTAGGCAATTATAAAATGGCATCGAAGCACGTGCAGAGACTTATTTAAATAATTGAATAAATATTTACCTTGACGAATTGTAAAACTAACCTTCCTCTCGCACTCAACAGCTTTTGGAAATGTACCCATCAAAGTGGGTTAAGAACTAAGAAACGTTGGTTAGTCTATGGACCACAGACAGGGCAAGTTTTGGAATTGTGAACATTTTTGATCTTGAGATTTTGATAAATTCTGACAGTCGGAAAATGTGCGTCTATCAGCGAGGCTACAGCCTAAATTGGTGAACCAATTTTGATCAAACTTCATATCTGGGATCTGTGGGGTTATCCCTAGAATTAAAGTTTTTGCTTTAGTCCTAATATCAACGGTACTTTGGTTATAAGCATTTTAACGATTTACTGGAAAACAGTTCATATAAATTAGCTTAAAGTTCAAATTTAGTCTAACTTAGCAAATGGCTACAAAATGGCTTAAGACATTTTGATCAAAAATTGTTATCCCGCACTTAAGGCAAATTTGCTTAAAAGCCTGTTTATTAACAAATGGATGTACCGACTTTACTCAAATTTCTTGTTTCTATAAAATTGGGCTTATGATGGCGTACAATGTTTTTGCCTAAAAAAGGCGTATAACGGTACTATCTAGAAATATGGCCATTGAGCGGTTCCAAACTCAGAAACTTGAATATTAAGCAGTGTTTCCTCCGGTTTTTTAGGACAACTTCAGTCTTGTGGTCGGCTAGCTCAAGGTCAGCCGAGTCTAGTTCACTTTTGATTCTGTCCACTTCTTCTTAGTGATAGACTCTATCTCATAGTCACCACGGCGCTTTCGTCAGCAAACCCGGTCACCTTAACTCCTTGCGAAGTTAACACTGCGTAGTAGAACGCGATGATAGTTGTCGTCCAATACGTTAGGTTAAAAAAGGGTTATGAGTTCATCATAAAAACACTAGGCAGCATAATCGCGATCCCTTTAGTGAGGCCTAAATGGTAGAATCATGTCGCACCAGCATTTGATTGCCCTGCAGAAATTGAGTAAGTTCTCCACATGGGTACAAAAACCTACTTCTTACAGACTACTAACAAAGTATCTGCCTAGATGTAAAAATCTATTTCTAGAAGTGGCCTCACATTCGCACAGTATGTGCGTGTTATCCTCTGAGGCATGTAGATCCTCACAATACCTACAAATATCCGATTCTGAGAGTCCTAGTGTCTTACTGGCGTGGACAATGTGCAGAGAGGATCCCTTCAATCACAGCTCCCCAGCTTGATAATTTCTCCTGATCTTTTATGGTTGATCTGATAAGGCTCTGTATACGCTATGTCCCTCCAGATAAGCCCATCTGCCCTTAGCCAAGTTGAAAACCCAATCGGTAAAAAGTCTCCTGGCAACACACAGTGCTGCCCTGATGCTGTTTATAACGTTCCCAGATGGGACTTCCACAGCTTTCTTGGTCAGTCTATCGGCGCCAGTGACCCAGCATAATCTTAAGCGATTCTGCGTGCGCAGTCTGACTGTCAATAAAGATGACAATATCCTTGTTGGATATAGATCCCATCTCAAGTAGTTCCGAGGCTCTGACCACGGCTAGAACCTCGACCTGGAAAACACTGCATGAGTAAATACCTGACCCAGTTCCCTCATCGGTTTTAGATCCATTTGTAAAAATGGCAATCTCATTCTGAAGGTGCACTTCGTCATTATGCCAGTCTTCCCTGCTGGGATAGACTACTTTGTATGGAGTATCGAAGTCGAGAAAACGTCTCGGGGAGCGTGTTCCAAAGAATAGAGCTGTGCCCTATGCTACTACCCTTTAAGAATCCTATGTTTGTGAGCCGAAGCGTATTTCTTCCCACCTGAAGTTGTATTTGATAGTCGAGCGGCAGAAGGTCTAAGAGCATTTCAAGTGCTGCAGAAGGCGTTGTCCAATAAGGCTCTTCTATCGTCTGCTACTGCTAACAGTTACATTTAGGCTCTACAATTTATGTTGTAATAGCCGCTACACGGTATCTCAGGGTTGCTTGTTTCCTTTAGATGCCAAAACCAGATGCTAACAGTCCTGTAGTTCAGGAAAGATCCCCTTTTCAAGGTTCCTTTGCAACATTGATACAAAAAACTTTTGTCTCTAATGGACAGTCATATTTCTGTCAGGTTTGGAGATATCATTTTCACCCATCTTTCTGCATGCTTCGTGTTGCTCATCCATAGTAAATTACGGGTATAATGCCGAGATGAGGGTGCGTTTCATTGTTATTTGAAGCACCCTGCGGTGCCCTCCTTGATGGCATTTTAAAGATCCCTTCTTGTCAGTCTTAATCCAAATCCAATCTTCAATGAAAGCCCTGACCGTTGATGCAGGTTCGGTCCCTAAGAAATTCTCCTCTGAGTCTTGTCTAGCAATATTTCGTTTCCCATGACAGCAGTGTGATCTGGCATCGAGTTGAGAATCAATCAAATTGGAATGACAGTTGAGGCAGAGAAGACAGAGGCATGCTTTCCCAATTTATCTTCCGCAAATGCACCCTGGTGGAACCATCTGTAAAAACACGACTACACTCCATTCCTGGTTTAGACTCCTGCCATTTCTCTTGTTTAGACTGGGTACGTCTTGAATACCAGGAAAGACGACGTCGTAAAGCACCGCAGTTGAAGTCTCGGTGTTATAGCATCAGGTCCATTTGTCGTGCAAAATTATCAAAGATCCAGAACGGTTCATACCCAAAGCCACCTCAGCTAATATGTGAAAAGCTTTCATCGAACACCGCATGGTATAAGTATGAAGAAGAAGGAGATCCAGCAGTGCGTCTATAGCTGAACCAGGAGTACTCGGAAAGGCGCAAGAGGCAACCACTCATTTAGGAAAAAGACCCTACACCCTACAACCGGTGCACGAGACAGAAATGGTCTTATAATGGCCTTACATATCCTGAGGACCCTTTTTCGGTTACAAGCCCCACGTCTATCCAATGGCACCCTTATGCAGCCAGAAAACTAGGAGCGACTTGGGTGGTTTTTGATAAAGGATTGATATGTGAAGAAGTTTAAAAACTCCAGCGCACAAGTGGACTTGATCGGTAGAGAATTCGACGCTCCTCTCAAGCAAAGGTACAGACAAACCACTATCTCTTCGTGTGAGACAAGCAGATTGACAGCTGGAGTACCATAAAAGTTGGAATGGCAGCTGTGGCAGGATACCAGGGTAGTGATCAATACAGTTTCTTCGGGATATTTCCCTCATATCGTAGTGCAGTAAAGAACGAGAATGATCTGATAGACTTTTTCTGTTCTTTCGCCAACCTTGTCGCCTTCCATAACATCAAGTAATATACAATACACCAAAAAACATGTGCTAAATCATCTTAAATCTTTTCAGATAGCCAAAAGTATACAACAGGTTCACTAACGCTCTGATTTACGGTTCAATATCAATGGAAAACTATTCCACCAATGTCAAGTTCAAAACATCAACAACAACCGCTGCGGCGTAGCGAATTTTAACGACTCCAGTTGTCCAAAAACTCCAGCTCTATGTATGTATCTAAGCCAAATTGATCAATAGAACGATAAGCATTTAAAAACCAGTTACTCACGCAACTGTGGGTCAAAGAGTTTTGCATTTCGTTGAACTAGACATTATTTGAAAACCAAAAAGGTCGTTAAAGTTATGGTAGTTTCGGCAAATTCCAAAAAAAAAATTAATGTAAACGTGCTAATGAATTACATTGAACTCTTCCGGAGAAAACGCGTTTCGGACCGCATACACCACACCTGGGTTTTGAGAGTGAATTATTTGTTACATTCCCGTGCTAGTGACGTGTTTGTGTGAACTGGTTAACATCGCTTGTATTCTTAGTATCACAGATGTCTCATTGAGTGGTTCCCTCCCAAAATGTATACTCGTACATATAAATTGAATTTAAAACGACAGATTAATTTGGTTTGGGGTATTTTTAGAACGGATTAATTATTATTCATACATCAGGGTGGCAAGTGTCAATATTGTCAGAGGTTATCATTTCACGTTCGATGTAATCATGAAGAGCACACATAAATGGTATCTTGACCTTGCGGACGACGACGGACGCTATTAGTTTACATATTTGATTGGACGATTTTGCTGGAGGAAGGGTTGAACTGTCACCATGTCAATTCAAAGTGGAAGGGGCAAATATGCTTGGTCATGATATGATACAATTTTATTTGGATTATATGTTAGATTAGATTTTTGGGTGCCTTGCGACTTAAGGTCGCTGCTAGGACAACAGATTGGATCCATTACGCTAGTCTATATTAAACCAAAAAGGAGAGCGAACCATCATGAATTGCAGGAAGCCCTCCATCTCAATGATGCATAAGTCCTCCAGATCTGCGAAGGAGAACCTGCTGAGAGCTTTCAATCTTCTGACAGATAGGGTAAGACAGTAGGTGTTGGGAGGATTCAATTTTTCCTCGTCTTCTACAGCTTCTGCAATAATCATTATGCTTCACATGATTACCAATGGCTCAGTGCTCAGTAACTATGCCTATGGTGATCAAGCTTCACCAGAGAAACAAATCCTTAAGGCCGGCCATAGGGCTCTGGCAGTAGTTACATACATGTGTCAAGATTGGTCCACTATCGATTGACTCGATCGATGGATTCAGCTGCTTTTTTAAAGAGCATATTGCAAAGGATTGCTGCAAAGGCTAGAGTCTGCGATGCATATAGAGGCGACCCTTTCCTAAGAAGCTTATCATTATTTCCCGCAACATTCATATGCTCTAACATCCAGCAGATCAGAGCCCCGTATTGACTCATTCCGAAGTATTTTGCAAGTGCTCACAAGTTCAATCTAATTACCGCTGAGCCCAGAGCCTTAACAGCTGCCTGACTGACTAAGTAGACTGAATCATCGCTTTTCCAACAATATTGCTCTCACGTCTAGCAACAGCACCCTGTCATCATTTCGGTCAAAAAGACGCTGGAATTGATGTTTATTCCGATCTTCTTATAGAGCTTTGCAATAAACTCCGATCCCTCTGCCAAGGTCTATTTTAGAACCGTCAGTATAGAAGGCCAATTCCATTTTATTGACTGTTCTGTGATTGTTTCCGAATCTTCGTACAAATACATACGATGGTAGCCTTCCACTGAGAGAGCATTGATGAGTGGCCATAACTGATCGAAGACCATAATTGTAACTCCTACAATCTTACACCAGTTTTAGCCGTCAAATTATTATGGCCCGGATGTAGCGCAATGAGACTAGGCATAGTCCCCGTACCCGCTTTCGATGTTCACAATGCACTTTCCCTTTATATTTTTATAAGGTCAGAAAGCTGCTATTGGTTCTCTTTTGACTTTTGCCGAACTGGCCAACCATAGGTCAGAAAAGAACAAATTCCCTTTATTCTAGATTGCTTTTCTGATTCGCTCCTCTCGTCGTAGTAAAGCAAACGACAGGTTAACTCCCAGCCCTTTGCTGCCAATCCAGTCAGCCACTAATTGTAGTACGAGGTTAAGCCTAAGGATGACCACATCATTAGCATAGGCCGAGACCTTTAAGCCTTTTTTGCCTTAAATGTTACTAAGATCTCACCATATTAGGGGGAGAGTGCGTGTATCTTATACTCTCCTCCGGATAGCTGTACCTATCGGCGTAGAGTGTATGATTCTGGTATGGAAAATTTAGACATTCATCTTTCACTATGCTTTCGGAATATAACCTAGCTTAAGCCAGTCTGTGAATATAAACTTGAGCTGAGAAATGAGACAGTATCGTCTAAATCGTATGTAGCAAATGATCTAAGGATATTCTGGCCAAACCGTACCTCTAATGAACAGCTTTATCAGAGAACGGCCTATGAACCTATAGGCACAACCATACGACGGTGAAAGTGGCACTCTCCGAAAGGGTAACAGGTTCATAGCTTACCAAGCGATGCAATGAAACCAGCTTACCCAGGGTGGCAGGATACGCGGCGGTCGAGTACTTGGCACAGAACAGTTGAGAAGGAAGCACGGCAACTGGGTAAGTATTGGGGAGAGCTGAAGCACATTTCCAGAAATCGCACACGCCATCGTTGTAGAGGCCATAGGACCCACATGGGGATACAGGACATAAGTATCCGGCTATCAGCATGCTTTATGGCAGGGCTGCTGGACTAGGGGCAGAAGCGGAGGTTGTGGTAGGTGAAAATCGCACTCTCCTACGGAGCAGTGGCATGCGCTAGTAGAAAGAGCCGGGATATACATACATATCTGAGCAGAGTAAGTATGTGAATAACAGGAGACATAAGAACATATCTCACAGTTGCACTAAAGGATTCATCCTATTTAAATAGGGCTGGAGAGAATCACAAAATAAAGTAATCACTAGCATATTCAACCCGGAAAGTTGTGACAAAGTGACCATTTTTCAATCGTCTTACCATTTTGTCAAATTAATAATATAATTCAATTGCATACACTTACTGCGTACACAGTGTTTTAGTGAACTAATCAAACGCAGTACATTTAATTAACAGTGCTCCCAACAGATATTGTGAAACTTTTACTACAGTTCCGAACACTATGCAAAATAATATTGTGTGTCACCCAAAGTTTAGCTTAAAAGCAGGCTTCAAAGGCCTGATAATTTATTTCTCCCAGACTGTCCCTAGTGGATGTACTCTCCTCTAACAGTTTTTCCATGATGTGTTGTGCAAATGTGCGTGCATCCCCTGACATATTGAGTAAAAACAATGGATTTTTAAGGGACAGTCCGAAGTCTTCCTCCACGTGTTGATGCTCATTAGATCGTAGATATCCTAAGCATAACACTGCCACAAGATCAATTGATCTCGACTGATAGTTAACTTATCTAACCAGAACGAACACAATACGATCAGCAGCTACTTTAGAAATTGTCTTTTGGACGTCTGAAACAGACGAAAAGCTAATATTGGACAAGACCGCAATCACCATCTTATGGTAGCTCATATACGCCTTTGCACTGCATCTATCAATATTAACCGTTCTAACTTACTAAGCAACAACAGGTTCAATACCGACAGACTCAAGGTTGCCCAAGTGAGCCAACAGCTTAGCGACCACCTTGTTCTACAAGTAGAAGCAAACAACAGCATTGCAGAAGAGCATGGATGACCACTGGAATACTGTGAAAAATGCTTTTGCGACCAGGAGATGCACTTAAGTCGGTAAGAGGCTGAAACACTATCGCACGCAGCTTTCGATAAATACCAGGAGACGGATCGACGGGGGTGCGGGGTTCTTAAGTGGAGAAAACCTCTCTGAGTTACCAGCAGGAGAAACACATACGATTTCAGACCAACTATTGTGTACTCGTTTGTTTTGAAGACCCTCCAACTAGGTCTAGATAGCCATGTGCGGAGTGCAATAAAAGAAACGTCGCTATCCAAATCCCAGCACGCATTTCTATGCTTAGTACCAGAATTATTCTGGCAAAACTAGGAAACAGCAGTATAACAAAATTTGCCAGGGCAGGAATGCCTCAAGCCTTCTCTGATTCATAGTCTTGCATAAAATCCTTTTAACACTAGATGGAGAGAGAATCAAAGTAGTCGGGTATGCAGATGATATGATCATATTCGTATCAGAAAAGTTTCCCGCCGCATAAGACCCTCTGGATGTACACGGCCGTTATATACGTCTAACCTTCAGTAATATGGTAGCCGGATCTTTAGAAAGCCTACAACATCAACAGACTGTACAGGATTCAATTAAAGGCATGTATAGGTACTTCAAGAACTGTGCTTTCAATTCCGTCAGCAACATCTTAGAGAGAACCCTCTGTGCCCCAAATTAAACTTCTTAAAGCGGTTTAACGTATAATTTCCACTAGAATGAAATGACAAGACGGTCAGGTGATTAGGGACTCACTGTATTCAGCGACGGTGAAAAAGTGGCCTGTGGAGTTGGTGTGGGTCTGTCTCTGGGAATTTAGACCTCTCAAAATCTTATAGACTTCCTACTGCTTTCAGTATCTTTCTAGTGGAATAACACTCGCTGTCCGAGAAGCATGCCGTCAAATCAAACTACACACTAATATCCTACGAGTGCTAAGAACAAAAAAAAAACAGCATCTGTCAGCTGCTTTCAAGGCCATTGACTCCGTAACCATACCATCTTAATTAGTTCTAGAACACCTAGAAGAACAAGCCTCGCTATGTTGCCAATTCATGATAACTCTAATCTGGGTTCTAGGACATAGCAAAGTTTATGGAAACGAGCATGCCAATGAACTGAACAGGCAAGGCTCAACACTCAAAAAAAAAAAAAAAAACCTCAGTTGGACTATGCTACCAAACTGAGTCACTTCCAGAAAGATGCTATAAGAAGTCCAAAACAAACTATTTACGAGCGAAAATGTTGCCAAAATAACAGCGATTACGATCGGACACTAGACTATTGAAGTACTACACTAGGTAGGTATTCCACATAACACACATTGACGCAGCAGCAACATTGGAACTGAAGAGTACTGGCCAGACTGCGAACTCTAGAAGAACCCTTCTTTAACTCTACTATGGGCACGCATCTCTTCTCAATGATTTCACAATCTCCCCCGAAAATACTGACTACACCACCCCATGCCTAAACTTTGACAAGAATGAATGAATGAAAATAATGCGATACACTTCTACACTCACGGTACAAGGACTAAGGCTGGAGTAGGGGGTGGTGTCTTCTCAGAAAGCCGAAATCTTAAGCTCTCATTCCGTCTACCAAACTATTGTAGCGTGTTCCAGGCGGAAATTATGGCGATCAAAGAATTCTTATTGTGGCTCAAGAATACCGTGATATGTCAGGTAGCCAAGCTGCCATCAAATCTCTGGGCTCTATCTCTATATCTTCGCTTGTAGCCCTCGACTGCTGATCGTTTGTTATGGAGATGGCAGAGCAGATGGGTGTCGGGGCATAGGGACATTCCAGGGAACTGAAATTCCGATGAAATTGCCAGAATATAGCACTAAAGGTGTACCTATCGCTAAATGTAAACAAAAGCTGGATGCAATCGAGAGTACAAATCTTAGGTGAACAAGTGGTATAACATGTCTAGCACCTAAACAAATTTGTTCTAAGCTGGATTTATAACGCTTTCAGACTTTGATCTCTCTCAATAGGTTGCATATCGGCATCACAATAGGTGTCTGACTGGACGCTGTCTAATAGACAAGCACGCAACACGGCTAGGTCTTTTCGCAAACGGCTTAACCAGAAGCTGTAGGGATGAGGAAAAGGAGGAGACTATTCGTCACCTTATAAGTGTTCTCCCCCTAGAAGGATCCTTCACTAAGGAGTTTCTTAGGTGATCTAAATTGTATAGACATAAAAAGTCTCTTACGCTTCTAAAGAAGTTCTAAATGGTTCCAACAATTGTTGGTCTATTTAGGATCTCTGTGGTATCACAACGGACCTATTTCTGGTCTAAGTGTGTTAGCGTATAGCGTATAATTATAAGCCAGGACAGGAAGTATAACACCATTTCCTTCTTCATCTCCTCAATGTTTAACTGGCCAGAAAAGCACCTGCCACCTGTCTCAAACAGCAGTCACGTGTGCTAAAGTTCATAGAATAAGATCAGTTTAAATGTATGTATAACCATTTGATTGTTTATAAAGTTCACTAGATTGCTAGAAAAGAATGTAGGCACATTTCAATTAACACGAACAGCCTTCGAGTTACTTCCGCCTCTCATAAAAGCCCATATATCACACAAATTTAATTAACAAAATTAAGCAAAATTGTTCTAGTTCTAGAACAGTTCGGAGAGGTCATTATGCACTACCATTCACCACCACCCACTTCGTGACTTCGTGACTCGATGTCCCAAAATGACGTAAAAAAAAAAAAAAACCGAAACAAAACTCGATCACAACCACTTGTTAATGCACGGTTATTCCCCATAAGTTCCCCAAAAATAAAACACACAACACGGTGTGTTGTAATGACTAACCCAAGAACTTGTTTTCCACTTTCCACTTTGACCAAGAACACTATTTCTGCACACACAATCGAATTCTCGCCCTACACTCATGTATCGACTTTTGCCAATTAAAATCCGATGGATGCATGTGAACCCCCCAAACAATGGCCAGCAGCAGCAGCAGCTACCACCGTCAACGAAAGACCAGCAAAATGAAAAACCAACAAAAAAAAGATACAACAACAACTTTATCGCACATTCACCAAGTCCGGCTTCAAATCAAAATCAAAACCCCTCGCGATCGCTTGCTGCTAGTGGTGTTGGTGGTGGCAAAGAAAATCGCACAAAATACTTAAAGTATCTCGAATGAAGAAATGAAGCATGCTCGTAGCGAATTGCAAGTTAGTAGGATCAGTTCTTTTTGAATACCGGAATCGAACGGATCGGTAGCTCAGCTTAGTTCGTAAAAAAGCTAAAAAATCAAGAAGCTGAGAATAAGTTCCTCCAAAAGTGATTAAGTTTGAGAATCATATCTCTAAGTGCGAACAAGTGCATAAACAAATTAAATACAAAAAAAAAGGTTGGTGTTGATTTTAAATTTAAAAAAAAAAAACATTTTGTTTAAGGACAACTTTTTAAAGTGACTCAAGTTAAATACTCGAAAAAGGTTAAACCAATTTGTTCTGGTTGAGTGAATAAGATAAATATATATAGGAGGAAAGCCCTCAGATAATTGCTCTCTTTTACTTCGTAAAGTGCAATAAAAAAAAGACTAAAACGGATGACCCCTAGACCTTCGACAAGGTTAAAAACAAAATTTATGAAACGAATTATAAAAGGCGGTAATAAATATCAACTCATAACACAAAAATTTACCGCAGGCAAAAAACAAACCATTAATTAGTTTTTTTTTCTTTAAAATAATATCTTTTGGAACTATGACTTTACACAAGTGGTAACTGGTTTTTAGATCTTGGATCCCAAAATATAGAAACCACAGGAATTCACAGAATATTGGTCAAAACATTCACAAAAAAACACGAAAACAAAGTTTTAACTATGTGTGGGATGGCACACATGTCTGAAGCTTTTTTGTTTATGGCTATTGTAATCCAAATCTATTGCCCTTTACATATTCAAATTTTTCAAATGAAATATAATATTCGATAAAAGTTTCTGACGCAAGTCGAATAAGAACGGCCAAAGGGGAACTCGAAGCTGTTAGTAGACGATGGCCTTGATTTTTGTAGAAACTTTTTCGCTAAATTTAATTTGGCTTTAAGATTTTTAATGGAAATGCCTTTCTATATAGGTAAGGGGTTTTTATGGCCCAATGAACACATGTGTTTCATAGAATTGGATCAGAATTCTCGTAAAGAGTCATCTATCGTATGACCTAAAAAGGTTGAAACAAAAACACGCTCACTTTTAATGAGAGGCAGAATTATAGTCCAACTAATAGGTCTGTTCCCGTACTTTCTGTACTAAAATTAGCAGCTAGCCTAATTTCTATGAGTGGGGGTAAAATTTTATCAAAGAAAGACAAATCTCCAGAAAAGACATCTTTTAAGAAGTCACTTTTTTTGTATTGATTTACATCAAATTTTCTTGCCAGCCAACAACAATACAACCATTTGACAGAACTCATATTTTTGCCCAAAGAAATTTCTTGGACTAAAATTCGCACCATGGGGAAATTTTTACTCTATCGTGAGCAAACTCTTCTGTAAAAAAAACTACGAAACTTTGACGTACGGGAACAGGAATTCGCTACTTTTCGTAAAATTTCGAAGATTTTCGTAGTTCTAGTCAGTACGGGAACAGACCTAATATAGGCACCTTAAGTCGATTTGACGTTTGGTTTCGTAAAGCTGAAAACTTCAACCGATTTTGAATGTATTCTGAATTTTTGGGTTTTTTTAAAACTAAGTGCAAAGGACCGATTTTGTATGAGAATCCATTGGATCCATTACGTCGAAGTTTACAGTGACGCTGACTAATGTGACGGAAGGAGCAGTCATATGAAACTGTCATATACGATGACAGTTTGCGGAACGTACCCGAATAAAGCAAATTAAATCGGCTTTAACTGTCAATTGGTTTCTAACCGATTCAACGGATAAAAAAGTATAAAGTTCATCTATTCTATCCACTGACTGTGGACGTTGCCGTACGTAGTCATGCACAAAATTTGTATACTGCACCATAATGACTTTTCGCTCAGTTTCGTTAAGTTTTCTTTCACATTTACTTTCAAACGTAGAGAGCGGTTTCATTCGCACAACCCTTTGACAGCGCGCAAGGAGAATTTTCGTTCAATTATGACTTTAGCTATCGCATGCTTAATGCAATTATGGTTGGGCTTTAAGTCTTTTACTTTGCAATCCAAAGGCGTCGACGCAATGGACACGACAGATTCTTTGGGGCGGTGCTGTATGTTGAGATCACAGTACACCCTATAGTGCGAAGACTATTTTGCTGTTGTCGAAAGAAGCAAATATATCAGTTCCCCAGTTCTAAGCACCAGGGGACGCAAAAAAAGTGCAAAATACATAAATAAATGATATCACACAATGAAGATCCATTCACAACTCAGCGATATACGTAACGAACGAGCGGATTCACAAATTTTGACATTTCATTCACAGCAATATTTCTAAAAATGAATTGTGAGGTTAAACTCTTGCGAATGTTTTGGTGCCGTGAATGTGGATTGCGTTCTACATCAGTGGAATGTGAATAAAATTTGACAGTTCGCAAAATTGATGATTTCTTCGCAAAAATTAATTACTATTAAACTTTTTTTCTATAAAACTATAGATAAATTAAGTTTTCTTCCTTGGGAATAGTCAAATCGTCATTTGTTTGCCTTTAAATGCGCTAAAAATGATTTGTTTGCGGTTCACCCATTCACTGGAGCTGTGGATGGACCTTAAGTTCTAAAATCCTAAAAACTGATTTGCAAAACCTTGACATTCAGAAATATTCTAAAGTTTCACTGGTAATCTTGTGAAAGAAGTCGAATTCTCACGAAGTCTTTTAATTACATGATTTAGCACACTGTAAACGTTTTGACATTTTAACACGAAAGACTTTATTTCTAAATTACTCTTTAAAGGTTGTAACAATTAATTGTCCGATCTAATAAGTCGTAAAGATACAGTAATTTGTAACATTAACCTAATAGATACATGTGCAATAAATTCCCACATGCATTCTTCCGTTAATCGCTGAACCAAGTGGCTATTTACCTTAAAAACTAAAAGACACTTTCCCACAACCATCTGTCACCACTTAGCAAAATGCTAAATAATTTAGCTAATTTTAGAAACAAACAAATCATTTCAAGTGTTACACAAATATTAAGGCACTTTTAAGCAAAGTCGCGTGCTAGTTTGTTCAAATAGTTTGCGACTACTTAGTCACCGATCATTAACAACTTTAACGGTTCCGGCATGTCAGACAGTGGTAGCGTAAATTCCCACTTTCAATTATCTAATAGACCAGATCACGGACATTCCATAGACTAAGGTAGATCATCGACTCTATTTTGAGGATCTATTCATTTCTAAACATTCTGTTCTGCGAATTTTTACTGATACATTCATATTTAAACTGACAGTTCGCACTTGATTTTGATAAATGTAGCAGAATGTCATCCAACTGACCACACCAGTTCAAATTAATAAAAACAAATGCAAATCGTTCACTCTGGTGAATAAATTGAAGGTTGAATTGCGGTCCGACCAAAGCACTAAACTGGATTCGCATTTTGTTTTATCAGTTTCTTTGTTTGTGGTCACCAATAATTTATCATATTAATAGATGTGAGTTTAGTGAGGCATTGATTGTGATACTGTACATTTTAAAATTTATGTTTTAACACACTCTGTGCGCGCATGTGCAGAGCAGTTAAATGATCTCTAGGCGATTGGATCAATTTTAATCAATTATAGTTCTAATCGGGGTTTTGATTCGTGAGTTGGGCTACACGAATCAATTGGATCAAGGTTCGAATGTCAGAAAACACTGTCATAATTTTTATAAGGATATACAATTGTGCGTATTGGATCTACACACACACTATAGTGACACGATTACCACTTACAAACAGAACATGCTAACTGAAGGGTTTTCCATTAAGTGTTTCTTATATTTTAAGTTTAATAAAACAAGCTATGAGTGAGATATCGCTGAAATTTTTTATTCACTCAAAAGGCCCATGTGTGCCATTTTTTATGAAATATAGTATCATTCAAATGTCAACCGCCGCTTTACTGGATGGCGTACACCCGAAACGTCCAATTTTCCGTCCGATGTGCCGTCAGTCTAAAATCCACACCTGGACCTCGTGTGGATTGTTATGGTCCCAAATTCAACACCCATTCATCCAGAAACAGGCCTTGTCGCTGAATATGATTTTTCGACCGAAATCGGGGTCAACTTCTAATTGATCGAGAGCCCAGTGTTGTCTATGATTAATAACTTTGACCTCCTTTGAGCATTAGCCAAAATTCGACAAGTTGTGTTCAGCGAAAGGCCGTATTCTTTTGCTTTTTAACTCTGACGGACAGCGACGATCTTTTCGAGAAATATTGCGTTTCGTTGACGTACATGTGTTCACTGAACCAGTCGCTTAAATTTACAACCGCGTTACGAAAAGTTCTCTCGGAAGGACGATTAAATGATCGTAAACTGTTGCTCGAACAGAAGACCCACTTTAAACTGCGAATGATGATATTGTTGACACTCTCTATGTTGATTGGACAGGTTAGACTAAATAAATGACAGCCAATTTGACAGATGTAGCTTCAACAGTATGGTCGCAATCGCCTGTCAAAGTTCAGAAAAAGTTCCCTTTTCGAAAACACTTTGGAAGAAGCACTATTTTTCTAGTGAAATCAGAAGAAGAAGCAGAAGTTTTTTAGCAGGAGGACGCATCCGAAAGGATATCCAGGAAGGTCAGTAATTGAATTTCCTGGTATGTATTTGTGACCTGGCCCCAAGAAGCTTAGGTTTTAGGTAGCTAGAGCTCATTATATGAATTCCATGAGTAGAGACGTCTTAACCAACATTCTGCAGAACGTAGGGAGTACTTTCAGTTTAGCTTGCGATCAAGGATGTATGAACCCCAGTTGGGTATAGTTGGAAGAGAAGCTAATGTGTCTCTTACAATCAAGGGTTCATGATGATTCGCATAAATTGACTTTTATGGCAGTTCTTCTATGTATACCAAAGACCCTCGTTGCCACTCTCTTTTAGTGTCCACACCACTATCAAAGGATCTTAGTCACGTATGCTTGGTCTTGGATAGAGGTCTTACCAACACTCTTACTTGTATTGACCTTTTAAAAAACAACCTTAGCATAACTGTTGTTATAAAAAGTTAAACATTAAACCTTATTAAAACCATTAAACATAACTATGGAAGTGCTTCCACCGTGTTGTAGTTTTATCCACTTATAGGTACCTGGTCTCGTAAAGTACTAATTATTGACATTATTAATCTAAATACTCATACAATCCAGTTCAGTATGAAATTCTCAGGTGAAACACAAGATACAACCTTGATTCATAATTGAAATGTCGTGAATTTTCATGCGAGACAACCTAACATACAGTTACAAGTATTCGTACATTTAGTGCTACTTACGTTGCATCCCTAGAATTTTTTTTATTTCGATTTTAATTATCTTTCGTATAATTTATATTAGCTTTTGCGTTAATTGTTAACGAAGAATGGAATGTTAACTTATCACCTGGCCATAATAGTAGCTTCTATTTACTGTCTGTATTGTATTTTGCCGGTCTTAAACACGTTAACAAGAATTCAGCACGGAATTTCATGCTGGATTACTGGCTGCCTTTTTTACGACTCTGTAATTATATGTTTAAGAGCCAGCATTTGACCATTAAAGTGATGAATCAATGTTACGTGTTACGTGCATGAGCGAAGCATCTAATGCCACACCAACAGGCGGGAGTAGCATAAGGTCACGGTTGAAGAGTGTTGTTTTATTGTTTAATACAAGTCTTGTAGTATTTTCTGTATTATAATAAATATTTATGGCTTTGTCATGCAATTAAGATTATATCGGAGAGTTAGGATGATATTGGTCGTTGGGAGGAGAGGTAGATCTTAGCAAATTGTTCTTATGTAATGTTTTGTGGCGGGAAAATCGATTATCTACTGAATTGCGACTTTAAAGAATAGAAAGAAACTTACTTACTTTCAATAAGACAAGTCTGCTGAATATTGAGCAAAACTTTGCTAATGATCATGTTTTCTGAAGTGTGGTCGCTAAAGTGGTAACTTGTTGGACTCCTACGTAGAAAGCTACTTAATTATATAAAATGGATAAGTGTTTAACTGTGTGCAGGGAAACTTAAGCAATTAAACACTCTGGCATTCAAATTATGGATTTATCCAATTATAAACTTGAGTGTGGATTAGTTGTCCACTTAACTTGTAAATGCATCTGTTCTTAGGATTAGTATAGACTGCTGAAAACTTAAAGATAAGGCAAACCAGGGAACGAACAATAGAAAATAGAATCTCTTCAAGCATCCATTCACAGACTAACGAATTGTGCATACGAACGCAAAATCGCTTTCGCAACTGTCTGAGAATTTCACTTGTCATTTATCAAAAAAAGAGTTGTGAGGCTAAGCTCCCGCAAAAAATTTAAGGCACCCGCCCGACCCACAGAATCCGTCACATGACAGCTCAATAGAATACATTTTGAAGGGACTTAACCCATAACCAACGACCGACGTATGAACTTCAACGGATAGAGTAGGTTTACATTCAAAATTTTTAATCTGTCGATCGGCTGTCAGTACACACATCCATGTATTTACTTAGTGAAGTTCACGCCAAAGAAAATTTACAGCACGCATTTTCATTGGTGGAAGCAGAGAGAGAATGTAGAGAAACTGTCATCACCTTTGACAATCAGCTGATTGATGTGACAGAAAGGTGTCAAATTACGTAAAGGCCTAGCAGTGTAGTTCGCTGAAGTCCGAGATTGTCTAAGTTCTTTCCTATAGCGGCCTCTGTTGACCATAAAATTCTTGTGAAATTCATTTTTAAGGAAAAAAATGGTTCTTTAACACCACCATCCACAAGAAACCGTCACAATTGAGCTTTTTTACAGCTACATATGCATGACTTAGATATTATCGAAATATAAGGTGACCATATAGCAATGATACTTTTTCCCATTTAATATGTTTTAGCAGCTGTCAAAGTTATCAATGACATCTAGCTGTCAAAATATTCAGTAAGGTTTGCCATTTTATGATGCTTTGTTTCTCACTGGATGAACGTGGGAAAATTCTTAAATAACATCAGCGAAATTCCGTGAATTTCAACGAGGCAAATATTGGATCCACACAACCATAGACAAAGCTGAGACTTCGCTAATTAGGCGCTGAGATCCGGATTTTAGCCAAAAACTCATCTTTTCAGGCGAGGCTCATTCTTTGCTCAGTGACCAAATGGCAAAACTTTTATTAACATAAGTGTTCGACAAGGCTGCATTGCATCTTCAAAGATTGACTGTTTGGTTCGGCATCAGACCTTGGTTGAACCGGCCCTCGGTGAGGATGCACTTAGACCAAGAGTAGGTCCATTTTACTCTTTCTCTGGGAGCCATTCACTCCTTAGTATGAAGGAGCCAATCTAAGCCGTACAGGCATTCATGATATCATTTAGATCGTTGAACAGGTATCAAAGTGCGGGGTACGTGCATAGGAGGTGACTGATAGTCTCCTCTATCTCTACAGCTTCTGCAGAAGTCATTGTAGGGTCTTTGGACATGCCTTCCTATAGCACAGTGTTCGGTGAGGGTGTTTATCATCAGACCTTACTTCTTTCGAAATGAGTCAAGAGTCTCAGAGCTATCCTAACCAACTTTCTGTGGCCAGAGGTCGACAACATCAATATATCCGAGGTGTTGTTCTAACAAGACGTCGGTACATGCCATACAAGCGACGCAACGCTCAAAGCTAAAAAGGAGAAATTCGGCCCTCTGGGTCATCTCACAGCGAGCGTTCATAAATTGGCCGCCGCGTTCATGCGATTTAACTCCACTTCTCTGGAACTACTTCAAGTGCTTCTGTCACTTTGGCCAACTCCGAGACCAACATTTGATACGCTATTGCCAAAATAACGCCGTACATATTGGACCCACTGCCAGCGAAAACGAGGCGTCCATTTGTATGATGTTCTGCTCCACCCATAATGGCATGAATGAAGCTTCAAAATAAAGCTAAGATTAATTTTATATCCCACAGTGTTGTTGATTTGCTTTAATTTATTTTCCTATCGTTCTTATCTGGTCATTCTATAAAATGCTGCATGTAACCCCTGAGATATTGTAAATTAATTTCTTAATTACTCCTTCGTCAGTACAGGTTCTAATAAGCCATCATATCTGCTAGCCGATCACATTTGAGCTAGATTTTTACAAAATTCTCTGCATTAACGTCTAACTAAATTCAAATCGAGTAGGTGGGGACATAAATATTAAATTAATATTTTTTGTATTAGAGTTCAGCAACAACTTTGATGTTTTTTTTCTCAAAATGTTGCCCAATTTACTTTAAGAGTCATAAACTGGATCAATCTGCGAAATATAGTTTTAAGTGGGCGTAACCAGACTTTTTTTTTTCTTATTTGTCAATTGCACCAACTCATTTGCATTCTGTCATTTCTATTCCAGTTCATCATTTGTCATCCTTGTCTTCTGTCAATCTCCGTATAGGTGGAGTTAGCGTCACTTGTCAACTAGTATTTTATACTTGTGTGACAGTTTTTTTACAATCATCTTTAAAGAATCTAGATTCTACAAGTTTTTATTTTGATTACAAAACTAAAACACACACCCACACGAATGATAATCTATTTCAAGTACTAAATATGTAAATAGTTTGGTTTCTGGAAGATCCCATTACTTTTGACGGCACTAACAAGTTTACTTGTGCAAAAGCTATTAAGCTTCGGGGAACATTCACACGCTAGCTGGTCGTAATAACTTGTAATTTGCTTTGAATAACTGTTAGCTGTCAACATGCACTTTAAAGCAAAACAGGATTTGTTTTTAATTAGACACCATATTTTCAATTCAAATATGAACTCGATTCTAATTGGTTTTGTTGTTGCACGAGATAATTTTTGTTTGCTTTTAATCACTGTTGCAAGTGAAACACCTGATGCAGGGTTGGCATGACTAAAATGAGGAACTTTAAGTGTAATTTCAGACTTTGATAGATCTAATTGACAACAAATTGACAGCAAAGCCATTAAGTGAGTTCTTCTGTCATCGTTGCCACTTAAACGTGTTGCTGGTTAGTCAAATGTATCATTCTATAATTTTTATGTTTTTTAATCAGTGATGCAAGTGCAACACCTGATGCAGGGTTGGCATGACTAAAATGAGAAACTTCAAGTGTAATTTCAGACTTTGACAGATCTACTTGACAACAAATTGACAGCAAAGCTATTAAGTGAGTTCTTCTGTCTTCTGTCACCGTTAGTCAAATGTATCATTTTTAGACGGCGAAAAGATATAGTACCTAGGTAGAACAGGTTTGTATAGGAGGCAAAAGAGTAACAACTTTCGCTAGAGCCCTCATTCAACCTGTTCCATAAGTAAGGAATCAAATAATAATATCCGTTGTTTGTAATATCCAATCTTTTAATATATGCCGATTCATGTTGTATAGAATAATTAAACTAGGTGACAAATTATTCATTTCCACTCACCAGCTGGTATCTTAAATCAACATTCTGAACAAATGCTCTACTAGTGCATTAATTACCATCTGATGTTGGTTACTTCTGAGTGCTATTAAACCGGACGGAATGTTGTTCTGTTCTTGGTAACAAAATCAAATCCGCATCTGGTCGTGCCCCGCCCAATGAGTAGGTAGTTAAACTTACACCTGTTGCAATGCGTACATAATTTCTCAATCAATTAGCCGGTGTTGTTGTTCGGTTCGAACATAAAACAGAACACCTGTCATACCCCCACAATTGTGGGCGTGGTGATAAATTATTCAATAGGTCAGGTTAGAAATAGCTCCGATCACTTTATAAGGTCACTCATATAATGTATGTATATCCAACTGGTGATCACCTTGATCGATCGATCGATACCAAACCCAAACCCAAAATGATATATCATTTAACTTTTAATTGATTGATTTTTGAAGATCGCTGTCAAAATGAGCCAAAAGTTCACCAAACTGTCAATCAAAAATGAATTAAGGTGCTGATTTTCGAATTCCATGTATGACACATGTAATAGGATCAACAAAAAGGATTACAAAAATAAAAATAGCACTAAAGCGGATCAAGTTGACCGCACACTGAGTAAATCGGAACACACGATCAAGATCGTGGCTAATGAAATATTCATAGCCACTCTTGCTGCCGGAGTGTGTCATGTGGTTTATAGAGTTATTATTAAATCGGTGGTGTCTGTGGAAATGGATTTTTTTTTATTAGCTAATTAGATAATTAGATTCAACAAAAGAATTTATCTTTCGATCTACATCTGGTGATTAGTAAGGTACTTGTGGCAAAAGCGACGTCAAGTAGAGTTCTACTGGCGGCAACTTTCTTGAAAACTAAAGACAACTTCAACCTAACGTTGTATTTGCAAAAAAGTTTAGGTAGATTGACCTTATAAGGTGGGTCAAGATCGTTGGGAAAACCTTCGTATATAGACTGGAAGCAAGTTCAGATTAGTGATCACAGAGTAAAGGACTGTTGAGAAAGGAGCACAAAAGCTACATATTCAAGTTCAAACTCTCGTTCGGCATTCGTTATACTTCAGTTAAAAATATCACTTCAAAACTCAGCATAAGTGTCGCAAACTTTCACAATGGCAATACACATATGGATAAAAAAGGTTCTCCGTTAAGCGTTTCCAATCTTTAAATTTAAATCAAACAAACTGTGAGCGAGAGATCATTGAAATTTCTTATTTATTTGGAAGGCACAAGTATGCCATTATGTATGGAAGATAACCTCATTCAAATGTCTGCCGCGTCTTTGCTGGGTGGCGTGCATCCAAAACGTCCAACTATACACAACTCTGGCGCATAAATCAAGTTGAATGTGATCAATGGCATTGGTTCTGTTGGCTTTCAGGGCAATGGTGGTCTGTGCTTTATTGGAATACACCTGTGACTTAAGAAAATCCAAAAGAAGAAGTCTTTCCGCGACAAATCTCACGAGCTCATACAAAATGCCCATTGTGGCAGGTGCACTGAGAGTCCATCAATTGCAGCCAACAGAAATTGGTTATCATCGACCGATGATGATGACTCGCCGTTGACGATGATGGCCTGGCTAACGTCGTGTCGTACTCAAAAAAATATGGACCGATGATGCGGCCAGTCCAAACTCCACACCAAAAACTGTTTTTCTGTAGATGACTTCGTCACTGAATATCAGTTGTCGACCGAAATTAAGGTCAACTTCCATCTGTTCAAGAGCTCAGTTAGTGAACAAATGGTGTTGACTATGATCATAAACTTTGAGGTCCTGTTTAAGTTGAATCTTGTACGGATGTAGACCGAAGTCAGGAAGCAAAATTCGTGAAGTTGTGGTCCCGGAAAGGCTGAGTGCGCTGCGCGGAATTGACTGCCTCGGTTTCTCCTGCTCCATCCCACAGACAACGGCGATATGTTCGGCAAAACTAGGGTTTTTTTTGTCGTACTAGTGTTGGAAGATTGTTCACTGAACCGTTCGATTCAAATTTAACCACCACGTGGCGAATAGTCCTCTCGGAAGGACGATCATGGCGGCCGTAAATTCAGCAAAGCGCGCAACATTTGTTGGTCGAAAAAAAGACCTACATTCACATGTTGTTGAACGCAATAGCTTTCCAAGCTCATTTGGCAAGGCAGACTAAATGACAGCTAACTTGACAGATGTAGCTTCAACAATATGGCCGCAATCACCTGTCAAAGTTCAGAAACCCATACTGGAAAGCCCCTTAACAGCTATATTTGGAAATGCCGCCTTCTGGACGTGATGAGCATACTTAATGTGAGAACAAAATTTCACCCGTATTTCTATTCAATAGGTTTGAATGTAGATTTTTATTACCCCCATTATATTTCCGCTTTAACACCTAACTAAATATTTTACTACGAACTTATTCAAGCCAAACAAACTTCACTTTCTTACGAATGAAATCTTACGATCAATATTCCCCAAATGGCAAGTCCTTGTGCCGAAAATTTATTAAATTCTTTACAACTCCCTGATAGAATCGCGTGTGCCACAGTCGAGAACAATCGAGCGCCATAGCATATTATTCCCAATGCCACTTGAGTAGTTCGTGTCCCAAATTCTCAAATCATCATCATCATTTTTCTAGCACGCATGCTGTTACTATCATGTTGAGCATCTTGACCAACTAAAAATGCTGTTTACACAATCAATTACCATCATATTAAAACACAGTCACCAAATGCCATCATTTGAATCGATTAACGCACATCTAATACCGCGCCGCACTCAGTTCTCCAGAATTCCATTTATGTAATCATTCATGATCCATGATTGTGTGAGCGCCTCAATGTTAATGTCAGGTGGGTTCTCGCCACCAAATGGCCAAGGCCATCCACTTCTAGATGTTAGCACGGAATGCCATCGCCATCGCCATCGATTGTGAGGCAGGCGTTTGATTCTAATCAATTTTGCGCTTTCTTTTGTATAACTTCCGAAATTGACCTCGCGGCTGTCAGTTATAGAACGGCTTCCATTGTTGAACGTTAATCTGACATCTATCTCCGGGATAGAATTTTGTGTGTGTGTGTGTGTGTGCGCTGCTTCGGGCAATTCCAGATTAGGTAAGGAAGCTGGGTAAATCCTTTAAACCTGTTCCCATTCCATTTAATTGAAGGTATTTTGCGTGTTAATCAAAATATAGCGTCAAGTTCAAATTAATAATGAAACAAAATAGAAAAATAAATCAATTTGTGGTGGAGATAAATAAATATGTCAGAGCAGCTCACATAGTTAGTGGCAAGCGAATCCATTTGATGATTGAGTTTAAATGAAGGGCGACAATGAAAGCAATTAAAGTCAATTAAAAGTGAATCTAGATCAAAGGCATGTGCTAGGCGGAGTGTGGAAATGAGTTTATTTCGGAGTTCGAAGGAAGGTTCTCCTTGCCAAGAGAATGATCAAAGTTAATTGGATTGTGGTTTTAAATTGGAATTTTGTTTTTTCTTTTTTTCGATTGGTTTTTTTGGAAATACCCATCTGGTGATACTTGAACAATGGTAAGGACTATGATACGGATCCAGGAACAAGACAAGGGAACTTTTCTTTGAAATCACAGACAGAAAAGTACAATTAATTACTTATAAATCAATTAGGTATGGAGATTGTCAAATTTCAAAGAGTGGGGGTGAACTTTTCAGGAACATCTCTTGCGAGCGTCTGACAAACATGCGAGAGTGTTACTATCCTCTGCCCTCCGGCTATGACATGAACAGCAGGTGCAGTGGCGATCGATATTCAACACACTGGTCGATGATGAACCGCAAGGTGTCGACACAGGAGGATCAAGATCGGAAACCTGCTTGTTCGGCGTCGAGTGTGTCTTGAAGCTGGTCTTGGATTCGCTCCAGGATTCTAGCTATTATCTTGGGCACAGCAGGCAGCACGTACTACATTAAATTGCCTCTTTTAGGAAGCTTGAAGATCATTCCCTTCCCATGTTCTCCCGACAAGTGAGAAAAGTAGCTCAGCCGATGCTATTGGCGCAGCTTTAAAAATTTCCGCCGGTATGCCGTCAAGTCCTACCGCCTTGTTTGTCCAGTGCTTTGATCGCAGTAATAATCTCTTCCTTACTGGGGGTTGTGGTGCGAATTCGAGAATTTCCTTCTACGGACACTGCAGTCTGACTTAACTGGCGAATACTCGATTTATAACCGAAGCAAAATGCTCCTTCCTCATCCGATACTAGCAACGCACCGTCTAAGCCCTTAACTGGGTGTTGAGTAGAGCTTCGGCCACCTATAAGCTCTTTGGTGATTCTGTAAATCTGCTGTCGCACCTCGCTGCTGCTTCTTCTGCTTGCGTGGTCAGCGCATTGATGTAGTTGCGTTTGTCACGTCTCACGCTACGCTGCACCTCTCTCATCTTCATGCGATATAGCTGCTGCAATTCGAGCTCTTTTTCGTTCGTTAATCCTTCCACAGGTATCCTCGGAAAGCCAAGCCCTATGGTTTCCCTGCGATCGATCGACAATCCTGTCAGCACCCGATGTGAAAACAGTTTTCACCGCACACCAATGGTCTTGGATGGTGGCGGGCAATGATCTGCTGATTGTTTCCACTCCACGAGAGAGATGGTCCCCTTAGTTCTTGGCGCTCTGTGGGAACTCTCAGTCGGTCTACGTTGAGCCTGAGTATTCTTGTGTCGTAAGATCTTCGAACGACAGCAGTGCATATTAGGCGAAGCTTGGCCTCGGTACTGTATGGATTGCTTAGGTACATACCTTCTAAGAATAATATGAGGAAATCTCTTACTCTCTCATGAGCACACTCTTCTATCAAAAGCTGTCCATACGCGAACAGATTTTCATTTAAAATTCGCAAGAAGGAAGCAAGCCCAGCAAGGGCTATTTAGCTAATTTCTAACTATCACAAGTAAAGGCCCCAACCCATATAATCCATCGATCCGTTGCTTTATTGTTTTTAACTGACAGCTTGATAGTTGGCCCATAACCAACGGAGGTATGAACTTCGACGGCTAAAGTAAATTGTTCAATATTTCCTTCCAGAGTTTCTCGTAGGCCTCTTTGTCGAGTTTCTTAATCATGTCCAGGACTTTGCGAATCAACTTCTTCTTGATCACCTTTTTAAGTTTGTGTTGTTGAAGAGTTTCACATCACATATTCAAAGATAAGTCATCAGAGTCCACAAGACCACGGATGAAGTTCAAGTAGTTAGGCATCATGTCGTTGAACTCGTCAGTAATGAAAACACAACTTAATGTTGTCCGACTTTGTGCCGTAACGATTGAAGCTCTCTGATGGCTGCACCTTGGGGATATATAACAAACTCTTGAACGTAACTTCACCCTCGGCTACAAAATGCGTTTGCGTAAGTGGCTCAGAGGTGTCCTTAGTCAAGCTTGCTGACTTCGCTTTGTTTTCGTGTCCAAATTGGCTTACATTCATTGACCTTCTTTGTTTTGGCTTTCTTCTCGTCGATGTCATCTTCTTCAACTTTGGCATCTTGTTCCTCTTCATCTACGGCATCCTCATCGGTTTTCTTCTCCTTTACTTCTTCCTCCTCGACATTATTGCTTGACCACAGATAAATTGGGAAATTAACAAATTCCGAGTACTTGCGTACCAATTTTTTGATTGTTTCCTGTTCGAGGAAATCTCGAGCTTCGTCTTTCAGGTGCAAAGAAATGACAGTGCCTCGCAGTAGGGTATCACCACGTGGATCCTCAGAAATAGAGAAGCTATTGGAATCACTCTCGACATTATTTTTTGTGGTTACAACAACTCGATCGGCCACTAAGAAAGCTGAGTAGAAACCAACACCGAATTGACCAATCATATCATTTAGATCTTGACCTTCAGATGATGCTTTGCTGAAATCTTTTAAGTTCACTCATTCACATGCATTATAAAACCCATTTTCATTGGTGGAAGCAGAGGGAGAATATAGAGAAACTAGGTCCGTAGATTATTAAATTTCGAAGAGTTGGGGTAAAATTCTCTCAGAGAGAGCTAAAACTACGAAAAAGTAAACGAACGGGTTGAACAAGAAAAAGTTGAAAATACACTGGTTTGACAGCTTTGACAGTTTTCATAAAACAGCTCACAGAAATTTCTTGCACTAAAATTCGTATCATGGGGAAATTTCTTACTCTCTCGTGAGCGCTCTCTTCTGCAAAAAATTAATTAAATTTTCTTAAAAATTCGATGTTTTAGGAGGGCACGCGAACGGACCTACTGTCGCCCCCTCTAACAATCAGCTGATTGCTGTGACAGATTCTATGGGACTGGTACGACAACTTGAACGTCAACGTTTAACGGAATGACATCGGCGGATTCTATGGATAGGCACCTTTAAGCACAGATACAACAATGCTCTATAAGTATAAAAAGTAGATTGATCCTTGAAATGAACTTCCGTTAAAGTTCTCCCTTAAGAGACTACATTTTCTAATCCCACACATAATTACCCACATCCTACCGCCAATCACCCTCAATTTGCGAAGCAACAAATCAATAAGTCCGAAGAAGAGAATCAATTAAGTGTTTGATTAATGCTTTTAATACATATTATGTACGACTGTATAAATACGTGCTATGCTTGATTTAATTGAATCCAATGTCATCACGCGAAACGCCAACATAATTCTCACTAAAAACACACTTTAATCATGCAACCGGTTATTTATTTTGTTAAGTAAAACTGCATCCAGCTGCAGAAATATTTTTTAAATTTAAATATTAAAATGCTAATTGCATTTATGTGGGTAACGTTCTGCAAGTCACAGGTGTCACAGACGAGAGGTTTCATGATGAAGATCATTATCAGTCGGATGGCGCGCTGACGGCATTGGATGTCTCTTATTTTAGTGTAATTAAACTCTGTAGGTGATGTTTATAATTTCAATCGAAGATCAATTAAATTTTGCATTAATTAACAAGATGCTTGGATATGGATGAGTTCAGCAATTGTTTTGTTATGGAAATAGAAACTAAAGCTGGTGACATAGTCAGATTTTGAATGAATAATGATTGACAAGCGAAGCAGATTTGTCTTCTCAGTGTTTTGAACATGAACACTCTTTTACTGAAGAACAGGGTACAGGCGTCAGTTAAATTGGAAAAGATAAGAAGATAGAGGAACAAGTTGATGTAGTGGTATTCCGAAACACAGGAAGTCTTACTTACTTAATTACTTTTCTCCTGTATTCCCTTATGGGATCTATGGCCTCTACTACGTCTACGTGCAGTCGTCTACGGTTCCTGCAATGTTCCTCAGTTCTGTCCAACTTTTCCCAACTGCTGTGCCTCCTGCGTTAACGGATTCTATTGCATAGCATGGTTAGCTATTGACGAGTCACCTTTTCGGAGCGGATGAGTTGGATGATCTTGCCTGTAGGTTCCTGACCCATTCTCTGGTAGAGGTGTTCGTTAAAGATACGGTTGAGAAAGAAAATCCTTAAGATATTAAGTAGGCACATGCTAACGAACTTTTTGTTGATGGTCATTAAAGTGCTACATCCATTGAACAGCACGAGTATAACGTTGAAGCGGAACAGTCTCTGCTTGGTGTTTAAGATAATTGCATTGCTTCGCCATACTTTGGACAATATATCGAACGCAGATTTCTTTTTAGAGCAGTTCGAGTTTTTGTCAGTCGAGACAATACTCCCAAGAAACAGGACACCATCTACTCTCTCTACCGGTTGTCCAGCAATGCATAATTGAGCTGATGAGGATGTACCAAGACTGATAACTTTAGTTTTTGCCGTATTAATTTTCAGCTCGACGACGCCTGCCTCTCTCTTCACATCAGCTGTCATTTGGTGGAGAAAGTAAGCATACGAGTACATCGCCAGCGTAGTCAATATGCATCAGTTGAGATGTAAGAATCCATCGAATTCCGTGCCTCCAATACCTGTCGACAAAGCTGCATGAAGAACATCGCCAATCACCAAAAGGAATAGAATTGGTGGTGGAATACCCCAGTTTGGTGGTCGAATACCTCTGACAACATTCCTCTGTGTAGACGGTGACATTTTGAGCCAGGACGTACTAGGTTTCAATATTTATTCTCCTCTGATGGTGTCCAATTCGACTGAAGAGAGTTGTATGTGATTTTTTCATTCGTTCGTAGTTCACAGTATTTTTTCGTGTTCGTGTTGAAATATACAGAGTGCTTTTCGAGTGAAAAATGAATGGATATGGTTAAGGCTTGAGCACAAAAACTTTGATCCAATGACCCAATGCACTATCACCACACAGTGGCCACCTATTGTATCACTTGTCAATATAAAGACTTTATCTTCATCTCATCTTATTAATGGTTTGAGCAGCACTGAGCTTTAATATCAGACTTCTACCACGTTTATATGGCGGATTGGATCAGGATTCAATTCGGGTTGAGTGTCATATAAACCCAGATTAGATTGAAACAGGATTGACAGTTGAGTTTTTCTTCATAAACACGGATTGAGTTTGACTTATGCCGTGTTGAGTAGAGTATAAAGTAAAGAGGTATAAAAATATTTGGACTCGAAGAAAATAGAGAAGCAGTGACAAATTCACTCCTAGATACGAATCGAACTCAATCCGTTTACAGCGAAAACGTGGGTTGAAACTCAATCCGATTTGTCATTCCGATCATATAAAAGTAATATTATTATGTGGTGGCACTGAAGCCAAAAGTGACAAGGAGTTCAACTCTTTTCTAGATTTCTTTGAAAAATTAGGTTAATTTTAGATCAAGCGTGTGGATGTCAGTCTCAGGTATTTAAAAAAAGAATTTACTCAGGATGTTAAGGAGCTTTTCCTTATCGTGTCTACAGCGCTTGTAGGGGATGTCTCCTATATAGAACACATTGTCCTATTGTGTGCCAAGACTGTGGATGGAATTAACTTTGTTCAGTCCTTGTCAATGTTATATAGTTAATGCCATCGATGATTGGTCGACAAGTGGGCATTCAACTTTCCTCTCTGAATTTTTAGAAGAGCTCCAAGAGAGACATGCATTCCTTGCATGTCGTTTGAAGGTTATTATCCTGTTCCTTAGCCCATGCTTTAGCCTACGTAGGACATTATTTATTGAATTAGTTCTAACATTTTTTTTTTTATTTTCATTTCAGTTATTTACAAGACTCAACGATGATTCCGGTGTTCAAAAAGCTTGGTTTCCTCTACAACTCCTATGTCCTGGGTATACTCACAATTGGGTATATCCTTGGAGAATTGGGTCATTATCTGATTGGAGTGACATCAAAACAGACCGCCATCGAATTGGATTATGGTGATTTTGCCTGCCAACAAAATAACACAGAATTCGACCGATGGTCGGTTCCAGAACAATGTAACAAAATTGATAACAGTTCACAGTAAGTTCATAGCATACTCCCAACTGAAAGGAATTCTAACAGAATTTTCCCCTTAAAGGTGTACAGAATTGAATGTAAATGGCACAGGATACTGCGAGTGGAACTACAATGGTCTTGGATTAGACTATCAGCTTCTAGCTGGGCCAAGTTTCATAGCAGTTTTTACAATTGCCGGTGTCTTCATGGGCATTGCTGCTGATAAGTTTAACAGAGTTAAGATGTTGACAGTGTGCACAGTGGTGTTTGCCATCGCCATCATTCTACAGGGAACGGTTAAGGAATATTGGCAATTGATCCTGTTGAGGATGATCATGGCTGCTGGGTAGGTTTCGCTTTTTAACTTCTTCTCTAAACGTAATCATCTGATTTTTTTGATTTTTTTTTAGTGAATCTGGCTGCAATCCTTTAGCCACTGGTATCATGAGCGACATCTTTCCAGAGGATAAACGTGCCTTGGTCATGGCGATCTTTAACTGGGGTATCTATGGAGGTTATGGTATTGCCTTCCCCGTCGGTCGGTACATTACAAAGCTGAACTTCTGGAACATGGGCTGGAGAGTATGCTATTGGGGTGCAGGCGTTCTAGCTCTGATCGTTGCTGTCATGACGGGAACAACACTTAAGGAACCAGAGCGCAAGGCGATTGGTGAAGGTGATCGTCCAAAAGACGGAAAGAAACTCTCAATTTGGGATGTAGTTCTTCACCCAAGAATGATCCTGCTCATGTTGGCCGCATCCATTCGTCATTGCGGTGGCATGACATTCGCTTATAACGCTGATCTTTACTACAATAACTATTTCCCTGATGTGGATCTCGGTTGGTGGTTGTTCGCCGTCACAATTGGTATTGGCAGCATTGGTGTGGTTGTTGGTGGAATTGTGTCAGATAAGATTGTCGCCAAGATGGGAATTCGTTCAAGAGCCTTTGTCCTGGCACTCAGCCAATTGATTGCTACTCTACCAGCCTTTGGATCGGTGTATTACGATCCTGTTTGGGCCATGATTACACTTGGTCTAAGCTATTTCTTCGCCGAAATGTGGTTTGGAATTGTCTTTGCTATTGTTGTAGAAATCGTTCCATTGCAACTACGTTCCACCACAATTGGAATCTTCCTCTTCGTAATGAACAACATCGGAGGAAACTTGCCCATCCTGGTTGATCCCGTTGCAAAGGCTATTGGATATCGTGGTTCGATTATGATTTTCTACGCCGGATTCTATGGAGTCAGCTCAATCCTCTTCTTCTTGACATGCTTCTTGCTCGATGGTAAACCTGAAGAAAAATCAGTTCCAGAAAATGGAAATGGAACAACCCGTGACCTGGGCCATGACAATACGGTCTTCTCTGGCGACGAAATGACTAACAAAGGAAGGCCAGCAATACTGCCACATCTGTCGGTGGCTAGCAATGGCTATGACAAACCCGGAAACACACCAACTGTTCGAGAGAGTGTCAGACTGTAGAGCATTGTTATATGTTAATGACTCATCCCCATCACCTTGCACCACCATTGAATCCTCAAAATCAACATGGCCATAGTTCAAAGTTAAGCCATTGTACAATTACTTTGTGTATATACATAATGTTTGATTCTTAAGTAAAATTTAATAGTCATGCTAAGGCAGAGGTTAAATTTGTAGAATTTAGAATAAGCGTTAAATTTTTTTTTTTACTAAGAAAAGGTTCTCAATCCGCACAACAAACTGAAAAATTCCTTTCAAGAAGAATGGCATCGTTTTATGCTTTAAGTCTTACGAAGAATGTTATCCTTTGAAAATTGAAATTTTTGTAAATAATATTGTATGATTTTTATCAGGTTTTATGAATATATTAAATCGAATATAAGTTATTAAGAAAACAAATAAAATAGTGGTGTTTTTATTGCATTCATCAAGCAAGCAAGACATCAAGTTCTACAAAGACTAGATACAGCCCAGAACTTAAGCTTCGACTGCCTTGATTCGAAACGCATTGAGTCCAGATAATGAAACCTATCGCTTTGAATATAAATGGTTTGGGTTTCCAACAAGTACTTCTGAGCTTTGACAGGTGATTGCGGCCATATTGCTGAAGCTACATTTGTCACATTTCCTGTCGATTATTAAGTCTGTCGTGCCAAATTACCATGGCGTTCAACAACATGTGCAAATAACTAAATTGTTTTATGAAAGTGGGTACTCTGTTCCAGGAACTTTTCGCCTGTCACTTTTGGTGACAAAATTCGAGTCCAAAAACACCCGTACCTCAAGATGTGCCAAAAATATCGCCGCTGTCCATAAGAGCGTGCATTAGAATCCGAGTCAATCTATTCCGCGCTGCACAGAATAACTCGTCCTTTCGCAGACCACAACTTGGTCATGACTTGGTCCTACACGCGTATAAGATTCAACTGACCAAAGAGCTTAAAGTTAATGATCATAGACAACGCCGCTTGTTCGCTGACTGGGTTGGAAGTTGACCCCGATATCGCCAACAAGACCCATTTCTGGATGAATGGGTTCGTCAACAAGCAGCAAAATTGTGGCGTTTGGGACGATAACAATGCGCACGAGATCCACCAGATTACAGTGCATTCAGAGAAAGTCACTGTTTCGTGCGGATTTTGGACTCTCTGCATCATTAGTCCAAAATTCTTTGAGAGTAACGTTGGCCAGGCCATCACGGTCAACGACAAGTGCTATCCTATCGGTCGATGATAATCATTTTTTTTTTTTTGCGCCCAATTGGATGATATGGACTTCGACGACATGTGGTTTAAACAGGACGGTTCTATGTTGGTCACAGCGATTGTTGTCCGTGACTCTGCTACCTCTACGGTACTAGAAAAGAATCTATGGCCTAGAATTCGTAGGCGTTGTTCGGGTAAAGCGGGACAGTGGCACAGCATGTGTTGCATTGACTCCTCCTCTTCGTCTGTAGCAGCTTTTGCATAAATCGCTGGACTCTGCATAGTTCCTATGGCGCACAGTTTTGTCATTACTCCCATAAGCACGTGGATAGAGGTTCGATCCATTGAGCCAATAGGGCCTTTTTCTTCGATCTTTTCAATTGAGAACTCCTTTTACGGCACTACTTGTAATGAACAAGTTCAAGGAGAGATGAAGAATCAAGTCCAGCCCTGCTTGAGGTGTGCTTCTCATTACTGCCGTGCTGCAGGGTGTTGCCAGTCTATGCTCTTTGTAGAGTTTAGTTTGATAGCTCCTTATTTCTGTTGCTGTCCACCAGTCTAAAGATCACATATCTGATGAAAGGTCCAGTGATTTCTGTGTACATCCAGTGAATGATGCGAGGTTTCCGAAGTACCTTTTGCAGGCGTATGGGGATCCTTCAGACCTTTTTTCATTCTTTCTTCTACATTCTCTATCCATGATAACTTAGAGTCCCTTTTACTGTTTAACAGGGAACGGAAGAAGAAAGAAGGAATAGGAAATAGGTTGTGTAGTGGTATTCGAAACTCAAGTGATATTAGGTTTCACTATTTATACTCCACGGGTGGGATCCAATTTGACTGATGTCGGTGAACATGCGGCTATGCTGGGTATCCCGCACAACTCATTTCGTAGAAGCTGCAACGATACTAATGAGAGAGAATTTCTATACCACTTCCTCTGCAGGTGTCCGGCCCTGACAAGGACCAGGCTGACTACGTTTGGCAAACCCTTCTTCGAGGATCTCAGCGAGATAGCTGAAATAAAGATTGGATATCTTTTTCTTTATTTAAACTCCAACTTGCGTTTAGCTGCATATATTTAATTACAAGCATTAACATCCTTCTTAAGCAGGTTAGCACGAGTTTTTGTGGTATCAAAACGGTGCACTATAGCAATAATTGGGTTGTATTTCTCTGAACCACCATTTTACCATTCCTGCCTAAGTTGTGTCGCGCATACCTTTTAGCATCGTTCACTGAAATATAGTCCACATTGTAAGCAATCGGCATTTTTTCTGTCGATATTTTAAGCAATCGACGTTTTTCTTTATTAAATTTTTTTTTTTTGCATATTTTCTTGTTCGATATTTTGCACATCCCATAACCAGCAGTCATAGCAATTAACTTATCGGAAATAGTTCTCCTTCATATGGCAGTCAACTTCCTATTGAGACTATCGAATACCTTCTAAAAATCGATAACCAGAAGATGTAATAGCGATCGATATTCAATGCACTGCTCGATGACGATGAACAGGATGTTGATGTGGTTGTCACAGGATGATCCAAAGCAGAGTAACCACTTTGCTGCAATCGCATCTACTGCATTTATTTAGAAATTTAAAAATATGTGCTCTCATAAACTTGAATTTACTGCATTTTCGTATTAAACAAGGATAACAAGACATAACAATAACAATTTTCGAATAAATTGAATGTACTCAGTAGGTAAGTCTGTTCCCGTACTTTCTGCACTACAATTCGAAGCTTGTCCAATTTCTAAGAGTGGGGGTTAAATACTCTCAGAGGAAAAACAATCCATAAAAAAGTACAAGAACGGATTGAACAAAAAAGCTACCCACTTTTAAGACGTTACTTTTTTTATATTGATTTACCTCAAATTATTTTGTCAGCCAATAACAACACAACCATTTGACAGAACTCATATTTCTGCCCAAAGAAATATCTTGGACTAAAATTATATATAAAATTTCATACTCTTTATTGAGCTCTCTCTTCTGTGAAAAACTACGAAATTTTGAAGTACGGAAACAGAAATTCGCTATTTTCGTAAAATTTCGTAGATTTTCGTAGTTTTAGTCAGTACGGGAACTGACCTAGTAACTCACTCCAGGAACGAGATCAATCAACTTTCAGGATGGCAACAAATGACAGCATGTTGTATTGACCTAGCACTTCACTCAGTTCATTTACAGTTCTTAGATTAATAGTTTTGGACTTAATTTAGCCAATTTGTCGTTGAAAATCATTTCGATTTAAATCATATGATATCCTATCCCTTTTTTCTATATGTATAATTCTTTCTCTTGCCAGCCAACGTTTAAAAAGGTTAACCTAAAATATTATTATAAAATCGCTTAAAAACTTGACTTTTTGCGGGTGGATTTTGAATATTTTATACATACATATACTGCTCCGAAAAAATGTTATTTTATACTATTTTTCACTGAAAATAAAAACTCACTGCGAATGAAATGGATCTACTACATTTTTTTAGAATCTGCTGCGAAAAAATAGTCCTAAAGTGGCAACGCTGCCAGAGCGGAAGCATCGAGTGTCTTCTCTTCAAGGTGCTGTTTTATTGGCTCCATAATTATTTTAGCCTGTATTATTAGCAAGCCCACACGGTATCGTCGACTTTCTGCTTTTATTCTGCAGTAGAGCATTACAGTATAACGCTTCAGGTGCTGATACCCTCTTAATTTGCCACCCCCTACAATGCCTAGTCTTTTCTTTTTCTATTTGGAAAAAGTTGGCATTAAGTGGGCCTTCTTTTCCCGAATCGAGAAGCGTCTTTACATTCCAGAATCCTATCTTTGTCCGGGTACAATAGAGAGAAGTCGTCCTTCCTTATCAGATGCCTGATTTCAGTTTCGTTTGCTTTTAGTTTTCTGTACCACGGGATGCTTACATATGTACGTCACCTAGACTAGGAAACCCTAGACCGTCCGCATTTGCAATTTCAGCTTATATCTATGTATTTATAAGGATTTTTACATGTAGTTGCCCAGGGATCACCACGAGGAGATAAAGAAAGCACTAATCCGCGAACCGGTGTAAAAACCCGATCTATGTTTTGAAGAGTATCCCGATCAATTGCAATGCAGCTCCCCAAAGGATAAAGAAATGAGAATAAATATTTTCCGATCATTTGCTAAACTCGTGCACATTTTACCAAACTTGTAGGTAAAAGAACAAACCCCTTACAAACAAAATACGTACATATTTGTACATGTGTAGTGTACTACCTTTTTGGGGAAGTAACACTCACTAGTCCTCACTGTTTCTTTTCTTTCTTCTTTTATTTCAGAGAAATTTCCATACTTTCACGAAACAAACATCTTTTGTTTTTGGTTTACATTTATTGTATTTTCAGGTACATAGAAAACAAAGGCCAATTACCATCGACGTTGTTCCCAACAGAGATAGCGTTGAAATTGTCTCACCAAAGAAAAATATTCCAAACAGGAACTTAAAAAAAAAAGGAAGATATTTTTCAAATCACGTCATTCACAGGTAGATGAGTGTTAATCTCACCGAAAATATATAATTCGAAGCGGCGGACATTACAGTCGCAGTCAGAGTTTGCTCTGTGGTCTGCAAAGCCTTAAGGAAGTACCTCCAGTTTAGAACATTGCAAACAATCATTAGAACCAGAAAAAGTCCTTGCAGCACTATGAGGGACTATTTTTTTTTTTTTATTGATCATAATCTTCTGTGCGAATTATTCGAATGTCAGGTATACCTGTTCAATAAAGATATTTTGTAGAAAGGAATACTGCAATAAAATCCCGTATTCTCCTCCTGACAATTTTCCAAATAAACTACCACACGCAGCAAAGAAACCCGCAAGGAAAAGGTATTGCATTTTTATTTCTCACTTAAACATTTCTAAATAATAGATTATTTTAAGGAATGTTTGCTTACAACTAAACAAACAGCTATCAGCTGAAACAGAATTTGACAGAAGTTAATTACTGTCACTTTGACAGTATACATAATGACAGTGAAATCCAGCCGGTTTGGTTGGCCTAGCAGTTGTGTCATTGACGTAAATTGAATTTAAATAAAAACGTGTTCAGCTTGTTGACATTATTTTGAAGTTTTGCAAATGCATTTAGAATTATCTTTTATTTAAAAATGCACTTATCTTATGGTTAGAAATAGCAAGCAAGGCATTGAGAAACACTTGACAGCTGCTACGCAGCTATTGTATTCTGAACCGGCTGAATTCTTGGGTCTGACAGCTGTCAGAATGTGGAACCTATTTGGAAGAATGACGGCGAGTAGATTTCATTATGGTGGATACGCATTACTTTTTTTTTCACTTAACCAAAGAACAAAGAAAAATTTCGCGAGTTTTTTTTTTCTTTATTGAAATCAAAACAAAACATGGCGGCCAAAGTTAAATTAATAAATGAAAAATGGCACTTGACTTGTTGCTTGAATTTTTGGAAAATTAATTGAACTTACAAGCTTCAATGAAGATCAGCTCTGGCCGGGCATTCGCACATTATACGATAGGCTATTTGAATGTTTTCAAGACAAAGATGGCACTCTTTTCGGGCTGTTAGTGGACTATTTTCAGATAATAATTGAGAGCGCAGTGTCCAATTAAGAAGTCTGTAAATAATTTAGCCTTTATTTCCTCATGAAAAGAATGTATTTTAGTGGTAAGCTCGAGAATTTTTTTTTTTCGTTTTTTAACCCAGTTAGTAAATCCCAGGGAGAGAGGAGGAAATATCCTGGTGTTCCCATCTATTAGAAACTTTGAAAACTACAGAAGAAAGAAGTGACAATCTTAATTGATCTCAAACTATCAAAAAATTAAAACAATGACGCAGCCCAGTTACGTGAAGGAAACTAGTGGCGATATAATTTAGATTAAGATGAATCGAATAGACTAGGTCGTCTAAAAAGTAACGCGATAAGAGCTCAGGTCCGAATGCTTTGGGTTCAGGGACCCACATTTGTGTGCAGCGAGCTGTAAGCTTGTTTGGTGACAATTTCAAACCAGGTTAAAGTTGAGTGACAAAAACGCACTTAATCACTCCGGGATCATTCCGGGTTTGTGGAAGAGAGAAACGAAGTGTACAGTATGAAACGGGGTGAAATTTCATTCCGGTATTGAGGCGGTTTGAGCACGGAGGGAGGAAGTGGGAAATTCCGTGGTGGGAGAAATAGAACTGTCATGTGCATTTCATTCGTAATTACAGAGGAATTAATCCAGTGTGCTCTTGAAGCAAAAGTTATTCAGTGTCTTCCGTTCAAATTTGATAACCGGATCGTTCATGTATTGGTTTCAAATATGATTCAGTCATTGATTGGAATGGAATCATTCAATCGTTCAATGATAGAGACAGATATATTGTATTGGCTCAAGACAACGATCATCAATCCCAATCAGATCTTATGTATCGTGTTGTCAAAAGTGAGACAAGTATATTCTTAGTGTCGTATGCAAAAAACCACAAAGAAATTCCAATTTCATTTTCGTTCCATTAATATCAATACTTTTGTTTCAATCATTCATTACTAAATAACCGAGACAACTGCAAGTGCATGAGTTGTGAGACAACTATTGGTTTTGTAATTGATTGGTTTGCGGTTGTACGAATGCAATCACCAATAGTTTCGTGTGAACGGGTTAAAATGATCGTATCAGTCACGATTGACACACATCTCTAGTTCCAGCAGTTAGCGTCCGCCTTAAAATTTTCAAATTTAAATCACATTCCCGCCAAACGTGAATACCTTCCACATCATCCACAAGAAAATCGATGGAATGTTGTTAATGTACCACCCTATGGCTACTTCATTACGAAACACTATCTCGGTAGTCTTCGCTGTCGATGGCAGCCATTAAGTGTAGTTAGATACTTTTTTTCATACTAATTACATTAATCTATTTATCTTCCAGATTAATCGTGTGGCCTACTATTGATAATTAATTAAATAATGAGATTAATTGTTGACAATCTGTCAGTTGTTCATTAAATATCTATATATACATATATTTCTTTTTCTGGAATAAATATCTAGATTTTGGTAATTGGGTTAGTTTCGTTCAAATACAAGAGGTGGGTTCGTGGAAATATGAAAAATACATCAGAGACCTGCATTTGGTAGGATACTAGACTGCCAACGAAGCATCTATAGATTATTACAAAATACTAAACAAGAAACATAAAGCGATAATGCACTTTTCAGGCACAAATACCTACTGCATTAAAGTGGCTAGTGTTTGGATTACATTTTTATTATTTCCTTTTAATTTCATCGATTTCTACTTACCCCATTGCCAACAGGAAACGAGTTTTTCTTTTTTTCCACCAAGCAAACATTTACGATTCCGCCATTATGAGTAGTGCGCACCAAGTTTCGGAATACGATCTGTTCGACCCGACGGCTAGTTCGCTTCTGCCTCTGCCCGACTGATATAATTGAGTTTTGAGCCAGGGTGTGATATTCACTCACACATGCTTAATATTAGTACTAAAAAAGGCTCCCCGCCTAGAGGGCGGCCGACAACGCCAACTACTGGCAGAATTTTGTAAAATTTTGGCGCTAATTCATCCCGCTCGCTCTCTTGACAACCATTTAAGAGATTTTTTCCCTGTGTTTTCTTCTGGAATTCAATTTCGTGCCCAAGTTTTTACGATTTTGTCATTCGAGTCGACACATCATTGCCGCCATTGGCCTGCTGCGTTTTAACATGATAAACTACAAAGGCGACGAACGTCGTAGTCGTCGTGCACAAGAAGGAACTCTCGTTCTGTAGAAATTTTGCAAAAAAAAAAAAACAAAAGTTTTTCTTAGTTAAGACGCCATTTTGGGGTCGTGAAAAGTTCTTTTTTTCTTATTTCAAAATTTCCAAAGTGAGTAGGAAGAACTTTGAAAGAGTGGTTTTTTGAGAAGTTGCCGAACTTTAAAGTGAAGACTTTTTTGCATTATTTTCCGGGCTTCATTTTGGTTTTGTAATTCGTTTTTGGTTTTTTTTTTTCTTTTGGTTACAAAAGCCTCTGTGTGTAGTTGCATTTGGTTGGTTACGTAAATCGAACAATAAAGGGGGATGATCTTTTCGGGAATTTTCTTGAAAAGAATTCATGCACTGTGAGTATGATTAATATTTCGGTTTTATATTAAGTTCTTCTAGAGTTAGACAAAAAATATGTTAACATACAATTTGCCCTAGATTTGCATAATTTCCAGATCCAGGTAAAGAAAGAAAAATCGATTACGATGTTGCTGATGTGTTATGTTCTGTTTCAGCTATGCGAGACCCTTTAGCAGATTTTCTTTTTTTCGTTTTTTCTTTCTTAAGAATAGCAGGCCCCTAATAATTTGCTGTGTTTTGAAAATGGTGCATTAATTTTGTAAAAGAAAAAAACTAGTTTGTTCGAGGGATTGGTGTGTGTGTGTGGAATGTTAGGAGATAGATAGATAGATAGCTAAAATGAATTCACACCCATTAGTAAATATCTGTCATCTGCCTGCAACTAGAAAAAATTATCTCTGGCTCTGTTTATTTTGATAACCATAATGCCTGTGGGCTTTAATTTGATAATTGTGTTAGTTCTTGTTGAAACTGTAATGTAAAAGGAATTTGTTAATACGTTTAGAATTTCTTGTCATAATATTTATTGCGGTTTATGGATGATGCAAGAATAAGTAGCTACAAATCTTACAAATGCCAAAAAGTTTTTCACACACAGTGAGAGTGACAGAAAAATGAATGTACAAAGGCATATCCTAAAGATAGGCGTGGCAATGTTAAATGTTTCTTTTTTTTGAAATGAAATTTGAGACAAACAAATACAAAAATGTGCAAAAATAAGGAAAAAAGGAAAAGAATCTAAGAAGAAACCTTTAAAGTAAATTCTTAAAAAGAAGTTCCGAGAGTTCTGGACAAAACCGGAATGGCACAAAGGAAAGAAATGGACGTAAGAAAGAGAAGTCTACCTAATCATGAACAAACCCATTTACACTTTAACTGTGTTGAAGATCATAACAACGAGTAAATAAAATACGGTTCATCTGGAACCAAAACCGTGACTCATAGTAGGCATTTATTCATCGATTGTATACCTGTTGGTGTTTATGTCCATAATTATTTAACGTTAAGCAAAGAGGTCTTAAGTCAGCAGTTTTTCGTAAAATCAAATTGAAAATACTGACTTCTTGCCCAAAGACTAAATTTTTGCGTTGGGAAGCAGCTGTGCTAGACTTTAGTAGTTAATACCAAAAGAAAGAGAAACAAATTGAGTAAAACCAATTCAAAAACTCAAAATGTCGTTTTTGACTTAAGACCTTTTTGCCTAACGTCAAAGAATTCATAGATTATCGCAAAATACTGACGGCACAGACCTATCTGTCAGTTTTGGTAATCCTGAAAGTAGGCAAGCTTATAACGCGGGAACATCGGAAGTTCAGCAAGATCGTATGCAGTTTTGGATGACAGGAACAGTATGAAACAAGTATCACCACTTTGTTTGTCCGGATATTTCTTTTTCGTCGGTAATGGTACTTTTTATAAACACAGAATATTATAAGTAAACATGATCATATGAATAAAGAACTTGAAAATGAAAGACTTAAAACAATTTTAAGGAACTGGCACTGTTTGCGAACTAAATTTAAAATTTTTGGAATATACTTTTATAATTGCAAAAAACATAAACAATTGTATTAGACGGTGGAAAGTATTGGGTTGACATGAAATTGCCGATTTTGACTTATGTAATTTTCCATTGGGCAAAATTAAGACTTGCTTTCATTTTTGACGACGCCCAGAATATGGCGGCTCACCGATGCATAAACAGTTGAGTGGAAGACAAATTGCATGTTCGATTGGAGTTCAGAAGAAGAGAATTCTTGAGTGAAACCAATGGAAAACGACATTAGTTCGCAATCAAAAGCTCACGAGTGAACATTTGTAGCTAAAATTATTTTCTTTTTATAAGATAAAGTGGTTTGTGTGTTTGACGTGTGTGACTTTAAGGGTTCGTTGCAAGTATCGTTATTTTTTTTAAGGAATTAGTTATCATTCTGTCGACGGCTCACATTCGGACGCTCTTGCTTTATGGGCTTAAACTGGAATATAATTTGTTTCGGGCAGCGAAAATCACTAATGACGCATTAAGGAATACCTACCTATAGCGGAAAGTGCCAAGTTCTTTTTGGTGAGATTTTAGCCTTGAAAACGAGCCACGTGGAAATCCAGAAACAGTCAATGACGACAATGTTTTAAGGGTAACTGTAAATAGGAACCCAGTGCAATCGATGGCAGACATTCCACAGAATATGGAAATATCACCCAAATCAGAAGCCTACGTTGGCAAATAGAAAAAATCCCACCCCATACATCACGTGTAACTGTGCAAAAACTGCTAGAGTCTAAATTCTTTGAAATTGTTTCGTATTTGCCGTACTCTGCTGATGTATTTTTTCAACGGATTATCACATTTTTCACAGTCTCGAGTCATTTTGTCGGCAAAAGGTATTCCGAAACCGATTAGAGGTCATAAAAGCGAGAGTCTTTGAAGACTTTTTTAGAGTGAATAATGGACCTAGAATCACGATGGAAATAAAATGGCCAACGATTCATATTCTGACAAAGTAAAAAATTATAAAAAAAGAAATTTCATGTGATACAACCTTATATATACGAAACAGACAATAAAGGTCAAGGACTAATGTGAAAAAAGATTTATTTCGAAAGCTGAAGCAGGAAGTTCCAGCGAAAGCAGCCTTACAAGCCTCAAAATCTAATATGCCAACACAACATCGCTGACAAAATACTCCCGCAAAAAAACACCTGTCACAGAAAGACCCATTTATGTCACTTGCTGACATTAACTGGCCGAGCACATTGGTGAAGCTAAAGCTGTAGTATGATGGGCTGTACAAACAAATTTCTCACTAAGGGTAGCACACGCTCAGCGCGGATGTTTTCCTGTCATAGGGGATAGGGTATGAGTATGAAACAATCGGAAGACGGATTGGATTTTATTTTGCTATCAAATGTCAAAAGGTGGCGCTGCATAAAGAAGAAGTTGACTGAACTTTCACTTCGCATTGAAGCTTACTACACTACTCAACTCTGCTCTACTTGGTTCGTAGTATCGGGTGTATGTTTTTATTTTTAATAGTGCTTTTTACTACAGCAAATACACTTGCCAGAGTGTACTAATATGTAAGAGCCATGGTGATAAGTACTTATGGAAGACTGCTTAACAAAAGACACCAAAAATAGCATAGCTAATCTGCCAAGCAACACCTGTACTGGTTGTCTAAAAATCTAAAACAAAAAGGTGTGAAATATTCTCGAAAATAAATAAATTTGGATTATATAGCACGAGATGGTCCGGAATCAAGCAAACGCAGCATACTAGGAAAATCTTCAAGCATCGAAGCGGTAGTATTATGGTCTGGGAATATTTTGAATAGAAAAGACCATGGACTAAGATTTAGACGTCAAGATATTTGAGTTCATGTCCACGTTTATGGAGTGAACATACAGTTTGTAAAATACAACGACTTAAAGCCTACGATAACCTCAGCCGGACCTTCTAATCTCATTTAAGGCCTGAAAACAAACAGCATAATTGGAATTGAACTTTGCGATATCGTTGCCGCCCTAGATTAGTCTAAATTCGGTAATTTCAATCAAAACACGAAAAACGTTTCCGACTTCAGTATTTTTACGCAAATGCAAAACGAATACTGTGAATTATATCACGTTATTTCCCCCAAATAATTTTAACGCCACCATAAACTGTGGCATATAAATATAAGGCATTCATCTTTGAGTCGCTCCCAAGAGTCACGTTCTAGTCAAATCAAACGGTAGCCTAAATTAAATGTTGAAATTTTAACGGCTAACCTGGCTGCACAAGGACGCTGAAATTTATTGGTCTTGTTGTAAATTTTATTGCTAATTTAATGCCTGGCTGCAAGAATATTTATGTTCAAAAGAAGGAGTAGAAGCACATTTAACTCGTGGTCATGGCAAATGTTAAATTGAGTACTAACCGAGAAATAGCGACATTTTCAAAACCAAATAACAAGTTTATTACCGTTATACTTTAACTTAAATAAACTTGAGCCAGTCAGCTACCTAAAACATGTTTTTTTTTAAATTGTATTTTATTTTTCATCAGTTGCGACACAAATAGTATAATGCAAACAGGGGCCTATTTTACCAACTTACAACTTGTACTTTGCAAGCATATTTCCACAAAAATTGCAGAATAATCATTCAATTTCGTTTCGCCATGTTTGTGCTTTTTAGTTTCATGCTGTGAAGAAAAAGTCAGGATTACAAATTTTTAGTTGAATTTGTAGTTGTTGAAATATGCCACTGGTTGTTTATACCACCACTCTATGGGTCACTCTATAAAGGGCACCATTCTCCATCTGTTGTGATTTTTTTTAACTTTGTAGCGGCTTTTGCTTGTATCGGCACCGATATCAACGACATCCCACCCTCCGTGAATCCTCGTAAAAAAAATCAGGACAACATCTGCCGATGTGGTGGTATGATGGAAGGTTACATTTCCAAGGTCTGGACTTTGGAATTTTGTATTTGGCTATTGTTTGCCGGAAACAGTTTCGTTATTCTACCGCGTTGTCACCTGTTTCTTGGTTGTCCGGCGTCATATATTGTAACCAAATCCCCAACCTTGAGTGGTGGTCCACATCCATGCCAGTTGCTTATGTTCTTCAACTGTGATCCATCTAAGTTGGGCGTTTGATTCGAGTTGCATCCGATCGGAAAACGGTGTGAAGTTAGTGCCTCGTCCTCATCTCATCTTGTTGACCACTATGTCAATAGCCCCAGACTGCACAAGGTCTCAACACGAGGTGGTTCTTTCCTCAACGTAGCAAAAGCGCTGTTGAGTATTTTTTGGTTCCCATACTCCTTCATTAGGATTCAAAGAATAAATGAATTTCCATTCTACGGCCCTTGTTCCATTCTATGTCTTGCTCTGTATTCGATCGTTGTCAAAGAATCCTGCTTCCACCAACTAACCTACTACTAGTTGTATTATAAAAATACAATTATTCCACTACTCAAAGTACGAGGAATATTTCTTGAGAGAAACTAATGATCAAGCTTTTCAAAGGGGTATTTTTTTATGCAGGAAACTTATTCTCTTTAATTTTTCTTAATTTTATTTGAATTAATTTGTTCTGAGTGAAATTAATGCCTGTAGTGGGCGTATTCGACCTTAGTTCGTAACTAAAGATTGCATTGCAAACAGCCCATTGAAACGATTACATATATTTGTATGTATAAAGGATCTTCTTAATGAGGGCCGAATATAGTGTCTAAATGGGTCCAGTGTCATTTGAGCCGTCATTTCATCCCCAAATTTCGTTTTTACGGAACATATTGGGATTGATACAGAGCCTGCGGTGGATGTAGCACCGACTCTTTTCTTGGAAGTTCATCAACCCTGTCACTAGGGTCACTACATAGGCCCCGACAAGGTTTGATCTAATTACCGCAGAGTCTAGAGCTATCTAGAGTCTGACTCTCGATATAAACAGCTACCGCTTTCACCCCTATTCTTGAACTCGAATACAACAGTCAAGTCGTTTTCGAGTTCAAGAATTGGGGTTATTGAAAGACACTGCAATCGTCGGTTATTCCAAAAGAACGATCTACTCTGCAATAAACTCCGGTCCATGTGTCAGTTTATTTTTAATGGACGTTTTTGTGGTACTGATGCTTGTACTCAGTTATCGTCAACCCGATAGTTGTTTCTCCCTCAGAGAGTATCGATGCGCGGCCATCAGGGTTTGATGACCTACTTCAGTCTTACACTACAGATCCAGCGGAATGGGACAAAGCATGATTTGCATCGCCGTGGTCGGTGTTATTGGTACTGTTCCCATAATACTGATGCAGGCTGCACAACCTTTTGTAAGGTTAGAAAACTGATATTGCTTCTCAAACGCAAGCTCAAACGTTCATTTCTGCTGGGAATGTTTAACGTTTTTCCTTAAGCGGCTTTTAAACGTTCAATCGATTTATATGCATGTAAAGGTGAAGCCAGGTTCATTAATCAAGCTTGAAATTCATATAAACACTGATCGAGTACAAGTGCACTTGAATTAATAAAAAATGCGTTTACCTGATTTGAGTGGTTAAACTGATATGTTATGTCCGTTCGCGTACTTTTGCAGTAAAATTCGTATATTATTAACTTCCTCTCAGAGAGCCCGAAAATTACGTAAAAGTAAACGAACGGGCTGAACCTCAAAAAGTTGACAATATACTGATTTGATATTTTTCACAAAGCAGCCCAACGAAATTTCTTGAACTAAAGGCTGACCTATATTAGTCCGAAGCAATCGAAAGCTAATATGTAGTAGTAGGTATTCGAAAGCATCTTCCATAGTAGAAACACATTGACACGGCAACAGCAACTTTGACAACCGTGGGGGGGAAGTTTTTACAACCAATGCTCTTTAATGGAACAGAACACATTGACCACAGCAACTTCAACGTTAGACCCAGGTCCTAAATCTCCTGTTGAAGTTGAATTTGTTGTTGGTGTTATCGTGCTCATTGAAAAACATGTTGTGTGCTGTTGTCGTTGCTGTGTGTAATGTGTTTCACACCACAGCATCGGTCTTTTTGTGTATGCTATTGAAGTTGCTGCTGGCTTTGCTGTTTCAATGTGTTTCTACTATCAAGTATTTTCGCTGTTTAATTTTGTGTTTTTCCGAAAAAAAAATCAATTGTTTTGAAAAAAAAATAATAATATAGATAACTCATAAACTCAACTCAAAACTACCACCGATTTTGAATGTATTCTGACGTTTACGGCATAATCAAGTCGGAGCTCACCCACACATTCTCAATCGACGGTAGTTTTTATGGGCACAGACATTTTGTCAAGTCGCTCTGTACATTTTGTTGTTGCTAATTGAATGACAGTCGCTGAAAATGTAATGTGTAAGAGGAAAGAAAGGGACACCACGATTGTTTTTATAGTTACGTTCGTGCACATTTATTCATCGATAGGAAATTTAGGCTCCTACTACATTAGGCAATGTGCGCCAGGGGCATGTAAAGACGACCATCCATATTAGTTTGTCTATGATTTTCATAAGCGAAAGCGAATGGATTCGCTTTTTCGGAAGTGGGCTAAAGTGACCGAGAACTGAACGAAGCGAAGCCAAAAGCTAGCTATTATGGACGTTCAGTACAATCCTGGGTATTCGCACTGTTTTGGAAGTGGTCGTAGCAAACAATTCGACTATTATAGTTCAGTCTTACTATTTCTGTGAAAAACTACGAAAAAGTCGTAAGATTTTGTAAAAATTGGCTCTTTCGAGAGGATATGCTAATGGAACTCCGTTTATGTTTTTATACCGCTGCGGTACTAATCTGTCAGTTTAACCAGGTTAAGATTGTTAAATGAACTCTGAATAGAAAAGAAGCGTAGGACATATCCGCCGCGAAAAAAAAATTGAGTAATTAATATAATTCAAAATTCATACACATCAATCCACGCACATTCTTAATCGGTGATAGTTTTTACAGCAGCCGCCATTTTGTAATCGTTCTGTAGATTTTGTTGTTGTTATAGATGTCTGTTTACATTAAGGGCCAACCATAATTAAATTAAGGCTATGATGCCATTTTGACAGAATTCTGATCAAAACATCTAACGAACCTTCACAAATTGGAACCAAAAATAGTTTGTTTTGCCATATGTGAATCATAATTAAAACAATATTCCACTGGAGTGATTCCAGTCTAATCACAGTCAGTGTCCCCACTTATACTACAATTTTAATGTTTCACTACATTTTGAAACATTTTTCACGCCATCACTACGTCACTACGAAAAATCGCAAAACACTACGATATAAAAAATCGTTCAACCATTTTATATTTTCGACTAAATCTACTTAAATTCATCTTTTAAAATAACGTTCAACGAATTTTCGATTCACAGTACAGTGGGATACTTTTATAGATATTACATGGCAGATTGGCAATAGTGACAGGATCATTTTTGTAAAACAATACCGATTTATTGGTGGAAATTTTGTTTAAAAAAATAGTTGATAACTCAATGTTTGAAATTTATATGCAAAAAAATTTATATTATATAAAGGAGTCGTTCACTACAATTTAGAAAAAAAATAAGTAATCTATGTACACACATACTTTAATTAACTGTGTATTGTTTTCCATTTATGCTTTTGACCAAATTTAGAAGATAAAAACTTTGAGCGGAGTTTTTAACAGAATTTAAAAAAAATAAATTCGGTCATACGGTCAGATTTTATTTATTCACATTTTTAGAGTGGCAACACTTCTCTGGACGTTGCCGTACATAGTCATGCGAATACACATAGTTTGTATAGTTACAGCACAGACAAAGAATATATATTCTTTGTCTGTGGTTACAGCGTTTATATGCAGGATTGAAGCCAGGTTCAATTATGGGTACGCTCAGATTTTGACAGCACACGAGCAGAATTTTCGTTCGATTATGACATTACCTATCGCACTTTAATTTTCCTATAGCTGTGAATGGACCTTAAAAGCCTTATTGTTCCCATAATTGTTTTCGATACTCGATATACTTAGGGGTGTTTTTACATAGTTGCATTAGGGATACGTTTGTGTTTATATTTAGTTACAACAATATTTTTACAATACACATTTTATTAGAATTATCGCATAATTATAGAAAAACATAATTTCTTCACAGAAATAAAAAATAGATAAAATTAAAAACAATGACATAGTACTGCGGAAAAAATTCTAAAATTATTTTAAAACAATATATTGTTCAAAAGCAATGTAATTTATAATAATTTGGAATTTGTAGCAGACGAGTAAAATTCAAGTACAAGTAGCATTACCATGTGCTTTTTTTAAGTACAAACACAACCCTTGGTAAGAAAATAAATTAATAAATAAATATTAGGACGTAAGCAACACATTGAGGGGCCGAGGCCTAGCTTTCACAACTGTGGTATACATTTCTGTACTGCACTTGTACTCGCAATTCTTTCGAAGTACTTGAAATAAAATATGATACTTAAGGAATTGAACTTAATTCCTATCAAATACTTTCAATTAATTTAATTGTCTAAACATAAATCTATTGAAAAAAAATAAATAGGAAAGGAGTAAAATTAAGTTAAAAGTACTTGAAAGGAATTAAAAAGAAATTAAGTACAATTCTTCAACTACTTAAGTAGGATACTTGAAATTTTGAAGTACAAGTACCACAGAATTGTTCTTATAGTTAAAAAAATTAAGTACAGGGCACTTATATACAGTTATATTGTACTGCAGTCCCATAGTACTTAATTACTTCACAAGTCTGATTTACTCGTATATTTAGGCAAGTTCACATTTATTCACAAATAAAAACAATTTAGGCTCCGTCTGTTTTCGGAAATCAGCGGGCAGGGGAAGTCTGATACAAGTTGACTGTCTGGTTTATTTCGTCTATGATATATGTATGTGGGGTGCCGTGGCTCAGTGGTTAGTGCGTTGGACTACTGCGCAAGGGGTTCCAAGTTCGAATCCAGAAAAATACCATCAAAAGTTTTTTTCACGGCCCCACCTCTTCCGAGTGTCTTACAAGCATTCAAGAGTATTACTGTCATGAGAAAGCTTCTCAAAAGCCCCTTTGCCCTTCGGATACGGCATAAAACTGTAGGTCCCTTCTGTACATGCAGAAATGTATACCACGCACAACATGTACAGTTGTGAGAAGCTAGGTCTTGGTCCTCTATGGGCTGCTTACGGCCTAATATTTATTTATTTATTTTATGATATATGTATGTACATACATTAACCTCAGACTGAAGCGAGTGACGTTTCAAAAATAACGACTACGTTCACTGAGGACGCGATGCCACATTGTGTCAGCGGATAAATGTTCACGTAGGATCGTGCTAAAAAATGTGTTCCTTGCACGCACGACTCATTCGTTCACGGACGCTTCAATTTTTTGACTACAGTTTTGACATAAACTCAAACTGATCTAGGCTAGTTCCTATACAAGTGCTTGCGCTCCATTCGAAGCCTTATTTTGTACTGTCCATTGCAAACATAAAAGCGCGCATTTCCTTAAATAAGATGTAATTAACAAATTATCTCTGAACACATCCGAAACTGTTAAAAACCGCCATAAGAGTCATCGTACTTGCCTGCCTCATGCATGCCTGTTACACAACCCAAGAAAACTAGTATTCAAAAAAATGTTTCCCCTCCCATTTACAATCCAATAAAAAGAATTCATAACTTTTAGTACTCACCCTCTCACCAAATCCAAACAGAGCTCTTCTTCTCCTGCTGTACTAAATGAAATAGAACTTCTCTTTCGAACGCTCTTTCGTATTTCAGATCGTTTTCCCATTAATTTTGTAGATTTACCTAGGCGTAAAACAACAACACCATCCCCAGCGCGGAACAGATTTTCGTAAAACTGGCGCGTTTTCCTCACACACACATACCCAACAACGACTATCGAATCGAAACCTCTCTTCGCCGCTGTCAAACCACCAAAAGAAGAAAAAAAAAATTCTGTCAAAGCAAAAGCAGTTTATTGTTCGTGTGTGCTGCTGCATAAATCCGTGTGAATTCGTCGTGCAGGGAGCGATTTTATTAATTTAATTTAAATATACGCAAAAAGTGGAACTCATTAATTCTAAAACTATTAATTGTGTGAATTTGATGATTTGTTTAAGCCGTGAAACGAGTGAATTCCATAACAAAGTGCAAGAGGAGCTAGCTCCAAGCAAAGTGAAAGAAAAAGTCTAGTGTTCATGGACGATGAGAGTGGAGAATTTTTCTTTCTTAATTTAAGGTTCATGGGGATGGCGATGATTATCACAAAATTGGCTATGGCCGTGGTAACGGGTGCTCCAGGTTGCCTTAATTAAATTTTTGGATACAAATTATAATTTGTTTTTCTTTCATTTATCGATGTTGATTTGTGCATGCAAATATTTCCTGTTCCTGTTTCCCGTAATTTGTGTAAGTGTTGCGCAGTGGCTGCACTATTTAAGATAAATTGGTTGAAGCACATTTTTTCTGTGTATTACCGCGGCGAACAGAGGTATCCTGGATGAGGTGGCAGTGGGATGTCCTAGGTGTAGAGCAAGTTATAAATAGGTTTCAACGTGAACTGGGATTTCATGGAAACTAACATTGAAATGTTGTTGAAGGGTGCTATTTATGGAGGTAAATATTGTTGTTGCAATGTCCTTCAATCGATAAGTAAGGCACAGAGAGGTATTTCTTCCGATTTAGAGATATACATAGCAAAAATGTGAAAAGGTCATCATGCAAATGTAGATGGGTAGGCAATGTGACTTAGAAATATTGCTGTCTAGATCTTTCCATCCGACCAAGATGTGTATTGATGTGTGGAAGACGCAATGAAAAGTTGGTACTGTGAGGCAATCTGTAAAATCAAGTCGTAGCGCCTGGAGTCGAAGGATTGCTATCGTATTTCTGTATAATATCTGATCTTAAACGGATCGTTGAATGCAACGATCTGGTAATGCACGGGCATCTGGTTAAAGTAAAAAGAGCGCTAGTAGTACCTCTTGAACTCGAAATTTAAGGCCACAAAACTGATGCCAAAGACAAACAGACGGACATGGGTTAATCGGGATCTTCTACGTATTGTGCTTCTCTTACATCTTCAGATAGTTATAATCTTTGGGTGGGGCCAGTGGCTCAATACTTAATCCACTGGGGCCCTAAATACATATGCATGGTGTTCGAACCCTAAGAAATACGTACATATTATCTTCGCAGGCATTTCTGGAAATGTGCCTTAGCTCTCCCCAACTTTTTTTCCCAGATGCCGCGCTTCCTGCTCAACAGTTCATCCTGAGTAAGCAGATTCCATTGTATCACATGGTTAGTTATGGACTTGTATCCCTTTAAAATCAATCAATGACATTCCAATGCCACTTTTGTCGTCGTATGGTTCTGTCTATAGGCTCTGGCCCGTTCTCTGATAAAGCTGTTCCTTAGAGGTACGATTTGGTCAGAAAATCCTTGAGGTATAGCGTAGGCACCTATTAACGAAAGTTCGCAGCTTCCTCGTGAAAGTATGGGCTACTAGAGGAAGATGTGGACTTGCTTTATCTAGGAAATGCACTGAGTTAAATTTGTTCATCAGAGCAGAATTGGGAAGCCTAAAACTGCCTTCAAAATGCTATTCAGACTCTGGAGAATGTAAACTGCATAAGAACCAAACTGCGAATGTATGCAATACTTCGAAGGTGATGGTTAGCAGCAGTGATTATAGAACACCCTCTGGAGTTTCACTTGAATCATTGCAAAGTCTGCAAAAGCCTTCATTTGCTGTCCTAGTGTCCGTAAATGCTCTCTGAGTTTTCGCATTAGAAAGCTAAGTTAAGATTCTAAGGCTATTCTTGTTAAGACATACGGGCTACGATTTGTTTTTGGGTTGCAACCTCCAAGTAGTTTATAAGCTTGCCTTAGATCTATGGAGTCTTGCCTTGTCTTTCTTCATTATCATCAATTCTTTACGTCTGGTGCGTTTCCCAATGCCTCAGAATGGTTTAGGTCCAATAAAGGGTTCTGCTGCTTCATTAGCCTTTATTCCGCAATTTGATGATATTCCCACACAAGCCATGGCTTAATGACAAAGGAATCAAGTGATTTCATAGCAGCTTGAGTAGCTGTCTGACAGTATTGCTATTTTCCGGTTGTTGGAACTTCTTGAGTGATCGATTTGGATAAAGCTTGAAAGATGCTGATGCCTGCCTGCCTCACTCCATATAACGTAGATTCATTACTTTTCTCCCTTCAATTACTTAACTTTATACAGAAATGTTGCCCAAAGTTAAGCTTCCTAATAATATCTTCACTAGGCACTGCCAGAAGCAGAAGTTTCTTGAGAAATGCATCACGTTCTCTTGAACCGTCCTTAGGTTTGTCCGCTTAGCATTTTTGCTTCACTATGAGTTGGAGCGACGTCAGCTTCAGGAGTACTTTAACGTCAAATTTGACACTTATGTCAATGTCAGTACTACCAACCTACAAAACAACTTAATATTCATAAAAAACCCTGGGATATCCATGTCGCTCTACGTGATACACTCTTACGAAAACACTTTCTCCATACCCTAGTCTAACTCTGCTCCTACTTGAATTTAATGTGTACTATATTAAACTCTCTATATTTTATTTTTAGTGAATCCAGCTTTTGTAAAAGAGAAAAACAATGTCTGCCGAGAAAATGGGAGATACAGCGTACGAGCACAAGTTCAATGAAATGCAAAGGTACATTCCGTTCCTAGAGCGCGTTATTGATAAACTTAAGAACAATGATCACGATAAACCACGAAAGGCGCAGCTTGAAAAAATGCAAATGTTGTACAATTTGCTCAACAACAAACAAAAGAAGTGAGTGAATGCAAATACATATGGTTATTCCCTTTTTATTTATTTCTTCGACCATTCTTAGATTAAAAATTGAAACTCTTCTCAAGTGTGAATCTGTATTGAAGAAACTTCATGCTAAAATTGAAAAGGTATGTTAAACCAATTAATTCAAGGGATAAATTCTACAAAAAAAAATGTTTCTTTGTGTCTACAGTCTGATGAATTGAGTCCTCCGCCAAAACCGGTACAAAAACCTTCCACAACAACTAAAAATACAGCAAATACATCTTCCACAAGTAAAGTACAGCCAAATCCGTTTAAAACAACAACACCAACAAACCCATCATCATCTGCGGTTAAAGTCACCGTGCCAAAAAGCAATAGTTCGCTTGAAATCAACACTTGTCCTGCCAGTCCTACACAATTTGGTGACGAAGATTTTCGTCCACCCGTTGAAATACCGACAGAACGCCGTTGTTCTCCACCACCACGAACAAGCATGAACAACCATTGGGAGCAGCAAAAATCCGAGCAGGAGTTTGGCAAGCCAATACCTACAGTGGGTTCCGGAGTGGTTTCTGTGCGATTTCCACCAAGTCGAAGCATATCTACCTATTATAACAGCAACAGCAAATATCAACAACAGCCTCCGTCAGATCGTTTAAAAAGCAATCATTCCCGTTGGTCAGATAAGTCGGAATGGACACCGGACACAACACCACCACAATTGCCGTCGTCCAGTTCGTATGAAAGAACATGGACTTCATCTTCCTCATCGGCTTCATCTAGTGGTAATCGATCGCATGAAAGATCACAGCCTAGAAGCGAACCCAAATTACAGCCAAGAAGTGAAACTAAACCACCAGTGAGAAGTCAGCCTAAAGCAAAGTACAGCTCAGAGGAAGAAAATTGGGATGATCCTGAGGATGAGGTACCGCCACCGCCAAAAAGCGCCCCAAAACCTCAGCCCCCACTACCTTCATCGCACAGAGAATCATCGAGTACTAACCATCATCATCGCCATTATGAAAAGGGCAGCAGTAGCAGCAGCGGCAGCAAACATAGTCGTGATTTTCCACCATTGCCCGATATTTGCATCGACAAAGATGCCTATCAGCAGAAACTCTATCATGACACGATCTACAAATATAAAAAGCCTGATCCGCCAGCGATGGCTTTCAATCCCTTTATGAATCCTCCACCACCGGAACTGCCAATATCTACGCCATCGGGGAGCAATATTTTTAACCGTCTCGGAGACAAGGTAGATCCTGGCTTCGAAAACTTCCGAATAGAGGTAAAAAATGATAAAATGAAACCAAAGTTATCAAAACCAACGCCTCCTCTCCCCCCACCGCCGGTGGTTCCAACCAAACTAATCGATGAGGTCCTCAAGAGCCCGCCACTGAGCGCCGATGATATAGATGATCTGTTGAATGAGTCTCTTGAAGCGGCCGTCGCAAGAACAGCTAAATCCAAACCAATTCCGAGTACAAAGGACGATAAAACCAATGCACTTGAGTTTGTAAGAAAAAAGTTAGCCATGATCTCTAAGGCACCTTCCACTGGATTGGAAACACCACCCCCACCAACACCTGTAGATCATGAAGAAAGGGAGCCATTTTATAGAAGAGGACAGACTCCAACCAAGAAGTCGGTGGAGACCGTGAAACATAACACACGCCCCTTGAATCCTCCAATTCCTCCACCAAATGCTGTTGAACCTATGACACACAACTCACGACTGTTAAGTCCTCAACGAGAAATCTTCAAACCATCGACTTCTTTGGGTAAAACTTACTCAGACCATACGCCAAGGTCTCCGCCGAATCCTATCGATCCCGTTATAGAACGATTGGCCCTAAAGTACAATCCCCATCGACGGCGAGAATCTATATCACAAGATAATTCAATGCAATACAAACCCCAACTAATGAAAGATAAAGCAGACATTCAATCGCCGCCAATCAAAAACCAAATCAATGATCCTATGAGCGAACGCTTAGCTTTTAAATATAACCCACATCCCCCCCGCAGGGACTCAATGGCTTCTGCTCTTCGCACAACCGACCCACGAGTTGGTAAAATCTTAAATCAGTTTTCTCCATTGGTCACCTCACCAACAGCCGTTTCTCCTGTGGCCAATATCTTGCCCGCAATCAATACGCACGACCCGCGACTTAGAAATTCTCGCCTCACAAATGTGGATTCTGCCCCTGCAGTTCCATTCTGTACACCAATACCATACAATCCACCCATTCCATCTCTTTTAGACATAAACGTACAGCAACCTTTGCCTATTGCAAATACAAAACCTGCATATGGCCTTCCAGCCAGAATCGATCCACGGATGCAGAAACAACAATCCATCTACGCTGAAAAATTCAATCCCGAGCGAAACGATCTCACCGAGAGAATGAAGTACCTGGAGTCCAAGAAAAAGAAACCGCCAGAGCCTAAAACCTATGGTGAATATAGGCAATCAAAGTGTCGCCAACAGGCAGAGGAGGAGGCGGCTAAAGCAGCAGAAGAAGCTGCCAAAACAGCAGCATTGCTTGGACCAATTCCCGATTTTCCATCCACTCTATCGCCCACCCCATCAACGCTCGATAAAATGTATAGAAATGCAGATTACGGCAAGGAATTGGGTGGAAATATGCATAGCTTTAAGATTCCGAAGAAACCAAAGCCAGAAGAACCGAAAAGTGAACCAAAGAAAGACGAAGAAGACTCTATCCTTGAAAAACCTGTCAAAAATACTGACGAATTGTCAAAACAAATCGAAGAAGCCGACAATAAGTCGGATGATATAGAGCAGAAGAACAGCGAAACGGAGAAAATGGCAAAGCCAATTGATTCGGAGAAAAAAATCGACAAAACCAAGGAAAGTTCAAAGGAAACAGATCATATGTCAGTCAATTTAAGTGAATGTGTGAAAAAAATTCAAATTGAAGTTGAGGCCACGACCTTCAATGAATCTTTAAATGAATCAAAGCCGGAAGACGCCCTTGTAATCGATGAAGAAGCAGACCTACCAACTGAACCAGTTGCGACCCCTGTCCGGCGCACAAGAGCGCGCGCGAAAGGGCTTAAAAAAGAACCTTCTCCAGAGAAGTTGGAGCCGGATGCCGTACAACCAGCCAAATTGGAGAAAGAAACCGAAGAAGAGTCTGAAGAGGAGATAAAGCCTCGTCGCATTGGCACACGTCGCTCGACAATTTTAAAAGATTCGCCAAAGGAGGAAGACAAAAGCAGACGAAGTGAATCTCCACCGCAGTCGCCTACTCGTCCCCGGTCTGCTTCCGATATCTTTGCACCAACAACTGATAACTCAATAGTTTCTACTCAGAATATAATCTCTGGCAAGAGGAAAACCAGAGCTTCAATCAATTTTAATGAAAAGGCAACTAAAAAACCGGCAACCCCTAAATCAACACCCATCACAAGTCCGACTGTCACACCTCCTGTTCGTAGTAAAGCCGCTGCCAAGCCTGCAGCAAAGAAATCGCCTCCAGTGGTCACGCGATCAGGTAGAAGACAAGCCGGCGGAAAACAACCATCAGACGATGGCCAGATCTGTGCAGTGAGCAGTACAACATCTCAGGGTGGCGATGTCGATGATTCACATAACGACGACTCACTGACCACCGAAGAAGTAGGTTCCGCAGAGGAACCCAGCAGTTCCGGAGCAAAGCCTTCAGCGACATTAGTTGATGCCGATGAGAATCAGAAGAAGCAGGAATGGCTGGAGGGTTTCCTTCAGAGTATTGTTGATCCCTCGACGAACAAGGATCGCATATTGGATATGTTAAAAGCCGTACTCGATGAAAAGAAGTTGCAGCAGGTGAAGGTAACGTTGTCTATCACATTTCTTAGAGATTTTATACGATAATTTTGTTTTTTTTTTAGGACATTCTATACAGCCCCGACGACGGAGGCAGAGACACCCCTGTTAATGCGAAGAAAACACAGGAGCAGAACAAACCTCGAGCCGCGCGGACAAAAAAGAACGAACTAGACCGTCTGAATGAAGACATTCGTGATATGTTCATTTGTCAAGGTGTTGTCACCGCTACAGGCCGACGAATGTGCACCCTTGCTAGGGACACATCAAAAGAAAAAGTAGTTCCCGTCAAGCCAAGAGATCAGTCAAAAGAAAAAGTAGTTCCCGCGAAGCCAAGAGATCAGTCGAAAGAGAAGAAAATGAAATTAAAAGGCAATAAATCGTCGACCACTCCATCACCAAACACAACCGCAAAGCGTCGTATGCGCAGAGCTAAAGTGCTGATTAGTCCCCTGAATATGAGAGCTC